>JAVJIX010000002.1:1447500-2127500 GCA_036785185.1 Paratrypauchen microcephalus | reverse complement strand
CTGTACCTTTGTATTTTATTACATATGTTATTATATTGCTTACTTTTTCCCTATTAGTACTTCTGGATTATCAATGGGTTCTTCTGATCCTAAGCATTTTATTGCACTGTTGACCTTGTGTTGATCCTGCATATGACAAACAATCTTGAATCTTGAAAAGAGCCATTGAGCAGTACTTTTTACTTTAAATTCCGGTATCTCGATCCCTGCAACCTCAATAACAACTCACTGCATTACAGTACAGATCTAAAATTTGCATTCTAGGATTTTTAAAGGTCTTGTAGCTTGGTCAAACTCATAAAATGCATCTATCTGAAAGTCTCGCTGTACTCACCATCTGTCTACGGCCCTGCACTATGAATATGTTTGTATATGCATGATAAATGATAAATGGTCACATATTTATATACCGCTTTTCCACCTTAAAGGCACCCAAAGCTTTACAACACACATTCACATTCACACACCAGTGTACGCACACTGGGGCGAGGTGGGTTAAGTGTTTTGCCCAAGGACACAATGGCAGCATTCATCTGTGGGAGCTGGAATCATACCGCCAACCTGTGGGTCAGTGGATCTGACCGCTCAACCACTGATGTTTCTTATGTCAAAAGCGGGATCAGTGGACAAACGCTCTACCAACTGAGCTACTGTGGCCCTGGGTGGAAAAAGTTTGGACACTCCTGATCTAAAATGACTTAATAAAAGAAACAGGTTTGCTGACTTTTGTGTTACAAAACTGTGGTGCTCAATGTGAGCTGACGTCTCCGAAAACGTCATCACAACAAAGAGCCACGTGCTGTTAGCCCCTCTTATGGATAGCTACAGATCACAGTCACGAGCTGTGGCCAAATGCTGAATACTACACATATCACAGATTAATAAAATAAAATAGAACAGAGTTAAGTACAGAGCAGAAGGCGTATGCTGGTGGCGGTGAAAACGGGACTAAATGGTGAGGATAAACTAAATACTAAAAGTTCTAAAAAGTTAATTTTGCATAATAGGTCCAACCAGCCCCTTCACATTAGACCACTGCTTCAGAAACCACACATGTTAGAACCCCCAGCATGCATCACTGTTGTTGCGTCCATAAAGCGCAATAATGGCGTCTGCTGAGAGGGGATAATGAGAGAGGCACAATGTAAATTATAGACTCATAAATCATGTAGGAGGGCAGGCAATAACACAAGGAGAAGTGCCAACAAACAATGGGCCAATTAGCCTCCAATTACGTGTTTAACCATGCTTCCCCTGGACACGACGCTGCCCTGTCCCCGATCACGCACTCAGTGGAGCAGCAGTTACCCAGAGGTGAAGGGATCAGGATTACGCAGTGAGTAGGTGCGAGTAATGAATGTCCGGTGTACTTACAAGCAGTGATCATGAGTTTTATGGGTATGACAAAGCTTTTGTGGTTTTGAATGTAGTTTTTTTTTATATTTACGTATAGTGGCAGGTATTTATTGTTGTCAGATGAGGGTAGAATTAAATAGAACTGATGGAGCGTTCGCCTTTGTCTGGGTTTGGTCCTGGTTTGGTCCTGGTTTGGTCCTGGTTTGGTCCTGGTTGGGTCCTGGTTTGGTCCTGGTTTGGCGTTGATGTGCGCAACAGTAGCTCAGTTGGTAGAATGTTTAGCTACTGACCCGAAGGTTTCCTGAAGATTGGTTGAGCAGTCATTTCACTGACCCAGAGGTTGGCGGTGCGATTCCAGCTCCCACAGATGAATACTCTTGTTGTGTCCTTGGGCAAGACACTTAACCCATGTGTCTGTGTACACTGGTGTATGAATAGGTGTGTGGTTTCTTGATCTAAAGTACCTTGAAGGTGGAAAAAAAATATATAAAATATGACTATATATCATTTTACCATGTAGACCTAGTTTGGTCCTGTTCTAGTGCTGGGTTAGTCCTGTTCTAGACCAGGTTTAGTTCTGGGTTTGGTCTCAGTTTAGTCACAATTTTAATTTGGTGTCATTAAGCACAGCGATTATTATCTCTATTGATGATCTAGTTTTTAAAATTCAGTAAAAATTGGAATTTAAAATTTAAAGGAAATGCAACATCCAGCCCTGGATCCTGATTTCAGATCTAGATTTTAATTTAAAGCACCCATATTATATTTTAGTTGTGTATAGGAGAAAAAAAAAGTAGTAATTCATCTAAAGGTGCATTGTGTAACTTTTCTGGTAGAGAGCCCATCAAATACTTTTCTCCATGGAGATGTTATTGCTTTATCTGGAATGTTCCCCAGTATGGTATTAAACCTTTCTATCTTCATGAACAAACCAGACCAAATTACTGGTCAGACCTGTGGAGAGGCGACCACGTTCGAATGAAGAATTAGATATTATTTTTGTCAGACCGGCCATGACTGAACCAGCGTAGAACAGAACCAAACAGGATTTAAGTGGGCTCAAATCAGAACCAAACCCAGATAATTGTGAACGCAGCTTCCGTAACATAGGTTTTGGTATCTCATTATACATAATTATGATTCTAGCCCATTTGTTTTAAACCTCTACCCATCTGGCGTTACACAAACTCCCTCCCACCTGAGACCACACAGTCTAATATCCAATCAGATCATGTATTACCTCTTCTATACCTCCATCGTACCTCCATTTCTTTCTTATATTTCTCTATAAGTGACCATCTTCTGCAAACACCTGGCCCATCCCACCCTCAGGCTCGTCCAATGGTCAGAGCAGCCATTTATTAATTAGTTTTTAATTGAATTCCTCCCATCATTTTCCTCGCTTAGTTAATCCCTGCTCCGGCCCCGTGGGCAGATGATTGGCGTGTAATTACCGTCTGTTGGCGAGTGTGCTAGCGTCGTCCTCTGCGCTAGCTCAAATCTTAGCACAGATCTATCTCCGATGGTTCTACCCACTCTCTCCTCCTATCTCCTCCCGCTTTGTTCCTCTTCACTCCTCCAACTATCTTAAAGAAATATCACTCCCTAGAGGGATTTTAAAAAGTGGGCGAGCTGGTGAACAAAAAGAACTGACTTGCGTTTTTTTTTATTTCCAAGCAAAGAAAGATGGGGTTCGCTCCTTTCTTCCATTTTGTAATCATTTTGGTGGTCTATCAAGTGGGGGCATCGGTCAAAGCTGCCGCCAACTTAAAGTCCTCTATTCTTTGAGGACATGTGTTAATAAAACAGCCCGGAGATAACAGTAATTACCTTTCAGTGGCCCCGCTCAGCAGCAGGGAAGGGGCTGCTGGGGAAAAAAATGGCAACCTCCTTTGCCAGCATACGTCCGAAAGATTAATTTGCTTTTTAATTAGCGTGCACACACACTTAACATTAGCAATAAAATAACTGCTGTCTATACGCTCCACCCTTTGCTTACCCACTCCTCTGTCATGACGGTATTAGCATAAGTAATTAGAGATTCCTGTGTGACTTTCCAGTTGCTGTGTTGATGCGCCTTGATTGGTCCGCGCTCCATAGCAGTCGGTCTTGTACAATTAAGATAACGCTGATGGTGGGTGGAGGAGAGGGAAGGGTGGGGGGGTGGTGTCTGGGAAGGCTGCCCGTAACCCCCCGCACTTAGACTTATCAGTGCTGATAGTTGTAAACTCTGCAAAGATTTAAATGAGGTGAGGAGAGGATCAGGAAATATGGAAATACGGTACATGCAGAGCTGGAAGTGGCAGCTTGATTAAGATGAGAATTGTTATCAGCATATACATGGAAATACTTTGCTAAATTAGGAAACAAGTTGTGTTTTAAAGTTCCTGTTTTACACAAAAACATACCTGGAATTGCGTTTTGTTTCATTCACACACGTTGGAGTAATCCTGCATTATTAGGCTGTCTACATCTTCAAAGCTGGAGTGGTAGTTTACAACCTTTTACCTATTTTTTATTTTTATTTTTGTTTGTTTATTTCATTCATAAAGTATAAAAAGACATCAACAGTGTGATAACAATACAAAAAATTGATTGAAAAGGAGCAGAAAGAAGAGTAATCTTAACTGTATGTTATCTGTCCCTCTTCCCTTTTCCAGACATTAACAACGATAGTGACGATAAAACATTTCATCAATACATTCCATTTCAATCACATCAATTATTAATCAATTGTAAACAGAACCTTTTGTTCAGTAGAGATTCCAGGACTGCAAATTTTCTAATGATTCTAGTGAAGGTGTATGGAGTTTAAAAACTGTTTGAGAGAAGAACTCACCCTAAATATGCAGGGTTTGTGTTTTAAAGGGATATGCCACCCCCAGGTCAAACTTGGGCATCTCCCCACAATCCAGAGACTAAAATAAGTGGTGGAAAGCGTTTTTCAGTGCGGAAAAAGACAGCCGAAGCACACACACCACGCTGCCAGGGGAATCTCTGTTACGCACCAGGAAGGGAGTTCCCCTGTTGTGTCGCGTGCTGTGTGCTTCGGCTTTCTTTTTCCGCACTGAAAAATAGTTCCCACCCAAAATGACCAAGTCAAGCTCTCCGTGTTGATTTGTACATTTATTTGCACTCGATATGAATGCGCACTACACAGAAAGTAATTGGGAAAAGCATCGAGCAAATTAATTCCTTTTGGCCGAAATCTTTCTCTGGCGCCGTTAGACTCCAGTCTAACGCGGAGTAGCTGCAGATACCGCGGCGGTCAGTGCTGACAGACCTGGACAATGGCTGGGTCACCAGAAAAACGCTTTCCACCACTTATTTTAGTCTCTGGACTGTGGGGAGATGCCCAAGTTTGACCTGGGGGTGGCATATCCCTTTAACCTTCCTCTTGTGTTAGGGTCGCCACCGACCCGTTTTAGTTTTTAAGTGCATAAAATAATCACTTAAAATTTGTTTATTGCATCAAGGCTTTTTGACTTTGTCAGGAACCTTGATTTCAACAAAATTCAACAAAAACATTTTTTTTCACTGCATTATAAAATGCTCTAGTTGAAATTATGTCCTTTGTAGTGTTAGGGTCGGTTTTGACCCGGTTATAAAAATAAGATTATAAAGCAATAATTAGAGCCAAAATTGAAATCATAAATGCATTGTCAGCCAACACAATGACAGCCACCTCCTCCCCCAATCATGTGAGCTTCTGGGGATGCTCATTTGTCCAGGATTACTGCAAAAAAACAAAACAAACAAAGATGACCATGTCCAGACACGTCAGGTCACTTCACTCATTTGACTTGCAGAAGGCACATCTCCAATTTGCAGCATACAAAAATGAAAAGAAGATTTACGGTGAGCGAAGCTCGAGATTACATTTTTGGAGAAAATGAGGGAGAAGACACAGATCAGCATAGTGATGCAGAGGAGCAAGTTTCTGAGGAAGAGGACAATGTGGAGTACCAGCCAGAAGACACAGACACCTCTGAGTCTGATGCTGGTGCTCACCCAGCACTCCATCCACATCATCAGCAACACAGAGAGAATCTGCATCAGCATCAGACTCAGCCAGCCCTGCCTCAACACCAACCAGAAGAGCCACGGCCACAACCCCCCTGAGACCACCTGATTATAAAAGAAAGAGGTGTCAGGTCTGCCCAAGCAATAAAGACAGAAAGACAAACATATTGTGTTTCCGATGCAAGAAATATCTCTTCAAAGAACACACAAAAAGTGTCACTTTTTGCCACACATGCATCTAAACACACACACACACACACACACCTACACACACACACACACACACACACACACACCTACACACACACCTACACACACACCTACACACACACAGGCAAGTTCTTGCACACAGATACTTTTTTAAAACTGATTTAGCGTTCTAATAGTTTTGGAAGTAATAATTGATTTCTATTGGTTTGATTTGTTTGATTGGTTGTTTGTTTGAGCTTGTAATTCAGTATTTTGTGTTATGACCTGTTCTGTGTTTCAATGTGTTTATATTAAAGTTCTATTGCTGACATTTTTTTGTTTTTTTGCATTTTCTTGAAGAAAATATATATCGGTCGAAAATGACCCATAACACCATAGATGCTACTATAGTTATTCATTTTAAAATGAAAAAATAAATCAAGCAAATTCATTTCAGAGATGTGTTCTATACCCCTTAGCAATATTCTGGTAACACAACATCCTTTCATTTATTTATATTATTCTCTTGAGGTTATTTTTTCTTTTTTTTAATTGAAATCGAGAGGTATACTAATAACAATAAAAGGGCCCAGAGACCCACAACAAAAATATTAAACCCAACATTTTCATGGATAAGGAAGCCTAACAAGGTAACCAAGAGATGAGAAAAAAATTGGAATTTAACTTTTTATTTTTAGTGTATTTTAAAGCTGATTTAAGACACGGGTCGAAACCGACCCGTTAACACCGGGGATGGTAACAGAAAACTAACACAGGAGGAAGGTTAAACATGTGAATGAAACTAAACATCACTCCAGGTATGTTTTTGATGAGGAAAGGCATTATAACATGATCAGGAAAGAGCGCAATAGGGGCCCTTTAAATGTGCGTTTTGTAGTAGTAAAGGATCTGCCACTTCCACCTGGATATGCTATTTGTCATTGGCAGGCAGACCAAGTTACTGGTCAGATGTGGAGAGGTGACTGAAACAAATGAACTACTGTTATGAGGGACTAGCTTCAACTAACACAGACATAATGATGCAAGTTGTTGTACAACTGTACAACAACTCACCCTTATGTAACAGATAATACTCCCTACAACTGTATACAGCTGTGATTTGATATTTTATTTTAGATTTTATTACTTATTTTTCTATTTTACTTTTACTATATATTATATATATTTATGATTATTTTGTATTTTTATAATTATCATTATGTCTCATTTGACAGTCTCTTGCTCTTTTTTGCTATTCTATCTATTTTTGTTACCCTATTTGATGAGTGAGCTACTGGAGCCAAATAATTTCCCTTGTGGATCAATAAAGTTTGTCTAAGTCTAATTCACTGAGAGCCAAAAGGTTGTCAGATTTAAACGTGTTTTCAGTTTATGGGACCATGGTTAAACAGCTCAGAGCAGTGAGTTACACTATTTTAACATACGCCATGCAGTTACACCACTGCGCTGCACGTCATGGTGTTCTAGACCAGTGTTTCCCAACCAGGGGTACAAGTACCCCTAGGGGTACGCGAGCACACTGCAGGGCATACTCGGCAGTGTCGCTGGGAGATTTTTTTTTTTAAATTTCTTAATTCTAATTTGAGTAAATTTGAGTTAAAGAAAAGAGAGGAAATGCCTGAGAATTAAATTTTCTAATTAAGGAGATGAAATAAAATGATTTTCATTTAATAATCTGTTGTGTCACAATCTACTTTTGGAGAATTATCAACATGTATGAGTGAGGGGGTACTCGAGGTATGACAAAAAGGCTCAGGGGGTACACAAGACAAAAAGGTTGGGAAACACTGTTCTAGACTTCTGGGCACAGCAATACCATCTGCATGGAGACAAGCACTAGAAAACTGATATAGTGCACCTTTGACATACAGTATGTCCTAAGAAGCATAATTAACTATTATCATATCCTTTAACTGTAACAGTGCATAACCACAGGGATGGCTGAGAAGAGGAAAGATTAAGATTAAGATTAAGACTTTATTGATCTCACACACAGGAGAATGGTCACCTGATTGGCCCATCCTGCAACAGCTGTAGGAAAAGAACAGTGGATACCAGATGTGCTCAGTGTTCCTGAATGTCTCTCCTCGTTCTCTCAATCCCGAGTCTTACACTCACGTAAGACTTTCAAAATGCTAAAATAATACCATTGAAAGTCTGACAAATAGAAACCACATCACATAAAATCATCTGAATCGATATTATTTACTACAACTGTGGAAAAAAATAAAGAGACCACTGCATTTTTTTCTGAAATCAGCATCTCTACATGTATTACAGCCATTCCATTCCAGCATCTGTTGAATTCCAACACAAACACAAAGCTGAGCTACTTCAGTTCTTGCACCAGGAGTGGAATAAAGTCACCCAAGAACAATGTGAAAGACTTGTGGAGAGCATGTCAAGACGGATGAAAGCTGTGATTAAAAATAAGGGTTATTGGACCAAATATTGATTTCTGAACTCTTCTTAAGTGTAAACATTAGTATTATGTTGTTTTAAAATGAATTTGATCTTGTTTCTTTGCATTGTTTGAGGTCTGAAAACATGTATCATTTTTGTTATTTTGCCCATTTGTAATTTTCAGCAAATAAATGCTCTAAACGATAATATTTTTTATTTGGAATTTGGGGGAAATGTTGTCAATAGTTTATAGACTCAAAACAAAAATATTCCTTTTGCCCAAACACATAAGTAGTAAAATTGGAAAAACTGATCATTTTGCAGTGGACTCTTATTTTTTTCCAAAGCTTATACAGCTTTATACAGCGATCATCTGAATCAATAGTTGTTTTTCACTAGATGACTACCAGATGTCACCGTAAAGTCCAAAAAAGGTGTAAACTGTAGTTTGTTTTCCACTTTGCTGATTTGTTACACCTATAACTTTTAGCTCCTCGCAAAGCTTCCCGTATATTCCACATCTCAACTGACAAAAAACAAAAACGATAAAAAATATTTGAACCCCAAGCACAACTCATTGCCTCAACAAAGTACCAAAGCAGGTCCTATCAAACCATCATAATTACATCCCATAGACCGACTGACATAGCTCCAACTTTTCACACCCACTTATTTCTAGAAATAACGTCTGTTTTATGAAAAGACGCATTGAGCTAATACTAAAATAATTATCTTCATATAGGTACAGCGTGTATGTGTGAGATAATGGACTTGTAAAGGGGAACTCAATCAGTGAATAAACCGCCGCCAGAACAGTCTGCAGGGCCATTTGTCTTGGCTTCAAACTGGAGAAATAATGTGAAATTATGTTCATTCAATTATGGAAAACTTCTGCTTCAGTTAAATAAGCAGAAGTATATAATAAAATATACTGGATGGGCAGACGTCAAGAACAGTCACTATTAAATAAAAAAGCTCTAAAACACAATTACCTTCATTCAAATGTTCCAGTAACTTAAAATGTTGCTTTAATGCTTTCTGCTACACTAAACTTGTAGCAACATTCTATTGTTATAAAAAAATAAAATAAAATAAAAAATGTCTGTGTCACCTGCTTTATGTGCACATAAAATCAATTAAAAAAATTTGTACAGTGGTCCCTCGTTTATCGCGGTGGTTACGTTAAAAAAATAGCCCACAACAGGTGAAATCTGCGAAGTCCTCAGCTTTATATTTTACAATTATTCTACATGTTTTAAGGCTGTAAACACCTCACCACACACATTCTACACTTTTCTCAGACTGGTATTAACATTTTGTCACATTTCTCTCTTGTTTCTTGCCGTCTTGTGGGCGGCAGTAGCTCAGTTGGTAGAGTGTTTGTCCACTGATCCAAAGGTCATGAACAACATCAATGGTTGATGGTCAATGGTTGACCCATAGGTTGTCGGTACAATTCCAGCTCCCAGAGATGAATGCTGCCGTTGTGTCCTTGGGCAAAACACTTAACCCACCTCACCCCCAGTGTGTGCCTACACCGGTGTGTGAATGGGTGAGTGGTTCCTTGTTGTAAAGCTTTGGGTGCCTTGAAGGTGGAAAAGCGCTGTATAAAAATGTGACCATTTACCATTTGTTTAAACACTCAAACTTTCGTAGATTTTCAACAAAAAAAGGCACATTATTATAGAATGAAACCACAGATCAAAACCTGTTTTCAGGCCCTAAACATATTTGTTTGAGAAATCAAAACATAAACATTTTTCTATATAAAATACAATATGATAGCTTTTAGAAATAAAAAATAATAATAATAATAATGATCGACCTACGACCATGGACACATAAGACATTATTAATAGTGACTCAGGTGTGTATTTCATAGTTCCTCTGACCGGGCCTCTTCGTTCATTGTGGGTTTTGTCGGGGAGAAAACTTGCAAACATACAGCACTTCAGAGTCACACTGCGATCGAACATTTATATAAATTTGACTGAAGCATTCTGTACTGTACAGGAGACATGGCACGGACGAGAATGACTGACATATCAGCAAAGGTCTACAGTCCCTTAGCCAATCAGGACACAGAACACAATGTGTGTTGATACACTATTAAAAAAAATTGGAATAAAAAAATCTGCGAAACAACGAGGCCGCCAAAGGTGAACCACGTTATCGTGACAGATCTGTATTAAGTAGAATATAAAATCTGTATTAAGTAGAATTACTCAATCACGATAGCTTATCATCAAAATAATGTGTTCAGAATTTATAGATCAGCCCTACTACACACGTTTTAAGATTGACTGTTGCTTGGGCCTCAACAAAAATATCAGCTGCTTTGTTGTTTTCTTCAAAACCCACTGCTTACTTGCTTACAAATCCATACAGTGCGTTCAGTGTTCTTGGATCTAATTCCATGTTTAAGTTTCCGCACTCGTCTGTCCTCTGTGATGGACCATGACTCCACTTGGTGCATGTCCTCTTGGATGTTTGATAGTCAGATTGCTTTGCTGTCGATGCAGATGTGTCCCCGTGTGCGATACTATTTAATCTATATGAAAAGCATGATGGGGCTTTCTGAGCGGCTGTTCTGACAACATCATTTGCATTTGTTAATTAACAAACCCTCCCCTCTCTCTTTCATTCTTTTTTTTCTCTCTCTTTTTCACATGCTCTATTCCAAAAATGTCCAAACTATGACAAAATGTGGACTTCAAACTAAATTTCCTTGGCCCTCCTGCTGAATTGGTCTATGGTACTTTAAAATACTGTCTACAAATGTCTTTCTATCTCTGTCATCATTTTCATTCTCTCCATCATTTCTCCCTGTCTCTTTCTTCTCCTTCATTCTTTCCTGGCAAATCCAGATTTATATCTCTCTGTATTTTTTTTAATACAAATTGATATCAGTCTGGTCCCCACTCCTTCTGTTGCGTCTCAAGCCCGGCTATACATGATCGTCCAATCAGATTTGTTTAGATTGTTTTGTTTCAGTGACGCAGGTGAAAAATGGTGTTCACTGGTCAGCTGTCATTTATAAATAATATTACATTTATCTCAGAGTTTAATGCTTTGCTCATTGATTTGTCAGAAATCTATGACATTTTCAGCCCCCTTGTGATATTTTTTTCTTTTCTTTTTTTCTTTTTTTTATAAAGATGGATTGAAGAAGTGCATATTTTGGATCACAGGCAACCTTCTCATCCTCCTTATTTTTTCTGAGTCCATTTCTCTTATTTGGTCTTTCTTTCTTTCTCACTTTCCTTCATAGAGACACAGATACTGAACTTGGGTCATCATGGCTCCTCATGATATTATGCAGTGTTGCCGTGGTAACAGCTTTTTTTTTGCATTTCAAACTTTTCCTCCTCCCTCCTTTATTATAATAGTTAATGGGAAACTACCGGACTCTTGGTCTTGGGTTTAATTCTCAAATCATGGAACGTTTTGGTGGATTTCTATGTGTATTCAAATTTAGCTCCATTGATTTTCTGGCCTATTGTGAATTTGCTAAATGCAGAGTAAAAAAAAATCAAGAAGGACAATGAATTTCACCTTTAATTTTAAGCTTAAATGCTATTTACTAATACTAAACTATCCCTTATTGTGATATGATAAATCAAATTACAATGGCTGAATATGGATAGATATAATAATGTTATTATTTTAAAATAAAATACATAAAATACATATTGTCAATATACGGATTAAAGATGCACTATGTAACTTTTTTGTTGTTTCTGTTTCTAATGGATATGTCAATGCTCTGTCTGAAAATGTTCCACAGTATGACATTAAACAGCTCTATCTTATATTTATGAAAATACCTACTAAAACAGACTGTGAACTGTGTCTGGTTTAGGCTCCATGAACATAGAAAGGTTTAATGCCATACTGTGAAACATTCCAAACTAAGTAATAACAGTAACTTGGCCTGATTTGGTCTCTGTAATGATAAAAAGGTTTAAATCTACACTGTGAAACAGTTTGGACAAAAGCATTTGATGGACCCTCACTAGAAAAGTTACACAATGTACCTTTGAAGGTTGATGTGGGGTTTGACACTGCTTGAGATGTTATTGTTTTGCCTGGAAAGTTCTCCTGGAATTTGTCCTAGTGATGTCTGGGTAATTCCTCAGTTCTCCTGGTTGGTTCCATGACAAAAGAGTAAAAAAAACAACAACCAAAAAACAAGAGTAAATATGACAACGCAACCCGTCATTCAAGAAACTAATTTCAACAGTATGGCATTAAAGGGATATGCCACCCCCAGGTCAAATTTGGGCATCTCCCCACAGTCCAGAGACTAAAACAAGTGATGAAAAGCGTTTTCCTGCTCACCCAGCCATTGGAACTATTTTTCAGTGCGGAAAAAGACAGACGAAGCACGCAACACGCGGACAGGGGAATCCCTGTTTACGCACCAGGAAGGAAGTTCCCCCATTACACTGCGTGCTGTGTGCTTCGGCTTTCTTTTTCCGCACTGAAAAATAGTTCCCACCCAAAATGACCAAGGCAAGCTCTCCGTGTTGATTTGCACATTTATTTGCACTCGATATGAATGCGCACTACACAGAAAGTAATTGGGAAAAGCATCGAGCAAATTAATTCCTTTTGGCCGAAATCTTTCTCTGGCGCCGTTAGACTCCAGTCTAACGCGGAGGAGCAGCAGCTGCGCGCGGCGGTCAGTGCTGACAGACTCGGACAATGGCTGGGTGACCAGGAAAACGCTTTTCATCACTTGTTTTAGTCTCTGGACTGTGGGGAGATGCCCAAATTTGACCTGGGGGTGGCATATCCCTTTAAACACTCTTGCATTTATGGTTGTTTATATTGGCTTTAATTACTTAAAAATACTGAACTTCTTGCTTGTTTGGTTGATATGATCATTTTTGTAATCACAGCAAATACATTTAAAAGAATCAAGGACTTTCTGTACATAAAACCATGTGGTAAGTCAAATCTGTGCTTTATGTAACTTTTCTAGTGAGGGTCCGTCAAATGCTTTTGTCCAAAGTGTTTCACAGTTCCTGGAATTGAATATGTAAGGTAAATCTGTTTAATGTGTTTACTGTGGATCATTCGAAGCAGAGCAATGACATCTCCACAGAAACAAGAAGGTGACGGACCCCAACCGTAAAGTTACATTTAATTAAACACATATGCTGGAGACGATCTTACATTTTCATGATTCGGAATTTTACTTCGAATCCTTTTCCCTGAACTAGAAAAACTAATGACTTCAGCCTCTACCACATGCGATAAAGTCCTCCCTGTGTAATGTTACTAAAGATGGGATCAGACAGCAGGAGGCTATTTTAGGAGCCAGTCTGTTCAAATATATGGGCTGGAGTGAAACGGATATGGAGATAGACTGGGTTCACCTGCAGAGAAAAGCCTTTTGAATTAGATCACTAAGTAGGAGCTATCTTCTTAAAGCACACGACAATGGGAGGTGACGGAGGATAGGGTTTTGTGAGAGGACGTGAAGAGAGGTACTGTGTTGTGTATTACCTCATGAAAAAAGGACGAGGATTTAAATCTGTTGGTGTTATAACAAATTTGACTAAATAACAAAATACCAGTACAGTATGAAATACATATAATGTCTTCCAAAGCATGAAATTGTCACAGTCGTTCATAAACAAAACAGAAACCATTCAAAACTTAAAATATCAGGTCCCATAACCCATAGTTTATGTAAGATTTGGATTACATGTTATGAGAAGATTATTAAACACCCTTAAAGGTGGATTCTGCATGATATGACGCCTTTAAAGATAAAATATTACACATTGTTTACATTGTCATTAGCCTTGAGCTCTTGATTATATTTGCTGATGACATCTCATGCTTTAGAACTTAAAGGAAAAGTAACGTTATTTTACAATCTGAGCCTTCTTTCGGTAATAAAACAAGTCGTTTGACTCACCCATATCACGTTCGTGTCATTTGGAGCTGTTTGAAGAAAGTTATGTTGTAGCGTATCCGTTAGCATTTGTATTCGGGGCATTACTTTGCGGTGTCCAAATAACACAAACTTTAGCACTTTTCAAATCATAGAAGCCCGATGTCTTAATGAAAGATTTCGTTTGAAGCAAAAGTGGCCTGTAATCCGAGATTTATCCATAGTTTTCAGCTTTGCGTTTCATGTTTGGGTCCCGGGAGCAATCCGCGCATGCGCACTGGCGTCCTCATCTACTCGAAACTATGGTTAAATCTCGGATTACAGGCCACTTTTGCTTCAAACGAAATCTTTCATTAAGACATCGGGCTTCTATGATTTGAAAAGTGCTAAAGTTTGTGTTATTTGGACACCGCAAAGTAATGCCCCGAGCAAATGATACAGCACCATGTTAACAGATACGGGATCATTACTAGAACAGAACGACTCAACATAAGTTCTGCGATACTGCTCCAATTGACAGAAAAATGCTATGGGTGAGTAAAACTACTTGTTTTATTGCCGAAAGAAGGCTCAGATTGTAAAAAAACGTTAATTTGCCTTTAAAGAAAAGTCATTCTTCAGACAATAGACACCTTGTTTCTAAAGGTGCACTCCAACACTGGAAGCTGGAGTTAGGAAGTCATAATGGCAGTAAACAAATAAACAAATAAACAAGCCACAACTAGGGTTATCAACTTTTTCTGACACGCTAGCAGAAATATGCAGTTGCAATGGCATGTTCAGATTTTCCTGACATCCACACTTTTACCTGTGATGTCACAAATCTGGGAAATTCAAATTCACATGTTTTAATGGGGCTAACTGCAACTTCAACTTTATTTAGAAAGAACGGATATACTGTTGTTTGGGCTGCACATTCTATCAAGAGACAACCAAAATCCAACAAGGTTCAAATTATGCCGGCTGGTTAGCTCAACTGGTAAGTCACTTGACTTTCACCTGGGGGACCTGGGTTTTAATACCCCCCCAGCAATGAGCAAGCCAGTGTGGCTTGGGCAAGACCCTTCATGGTACTGCCCCCCCGTGCCAGAAAGACGAGCTGCCCACCGCAGCCCACCCAGAACTCTGGGTCAAATCTTCGCTCCAGTGCTTACCGTATGTAAGTCTTATCTAGGCGCGTAAAACGTGACTACCCCTCTCTCCCTCAGACCCCAATAGTTATACAAATCACAAATATTCAAATATGCAAACAACATGTGGATCGAATTCCGCTCGCTCCTCTCCGCTTTTGCCATCAGGATTCTCTTTCACTCTGTATCCCCTTTAGAGACATCTCCTGATCCCTGCCCACACTCATTCCAGAAGACACCCACTCTTGCAGGAAACATGTAAATGCTCCAGTGTTCATTCAAATAATAAACAAATAATTGACCTCAATGTTTATATGTTGTATATAATATAGTAATATAATTAAGTGTGTGCGTGCACCTGAAAAACTTTTATTAATGAAACATTTCTTCAGTACTAAACAAGGATAACAATCAAACAAGTGAATCTACTTCCTGTATTTTCGTACGTTTGTTCTGAAATTATTCTCACAAATTGCCACTTTACTGATGATAAAACAGGTCTTATCCCTAATAATTAGAAAAACATAAAAACCTGTCGTGCAGTTTATATCGACTCTTGGGGAATCTTTAAAGTAGACTGTGCTTGTGTCTGCTATATAGTTATAATCTATATCACCTGTGGATCATTATTATATGTTATAATTTGGATATTTTAAATAAAAATATGCCTCTAAAACAACTTAATAAAATAAATAAATCAACTGAAAATTGCGGTGCCCAATGAGAGCTGACATCAGAACAAAGCGTAGTGAAGTTGTCTGCACCTGCTATGGATAGCTGCAGATCACAGATAAAAAAAAACCCCGAAAAGTATCAAAATGACTATATGACACTGCTGAATCATACACGTATCACAGATTAAGAAAATAAATTGAAGAACGAAGTAAGTACAGAGTAGAGGGCGTATGCCAGTGGCGATGAAAACAGCTTGATCTGCAAAATGGTGTCTTGAAAATAAGCGATTAAAGTTTGCTCAGACATGCACGAACCACTCCAAATACAGCTTCAGCTGACTAAATAGTGAGAGGAAACAACTTTAACATGGCTAAAAGCTCTGAAAAGTCGATTTGCATAATAGGTCTGCTTAAATCAAACCTTTTAAGCCATCAGATTTGATATAAAGTTGTATAACGCTTGTACTCCTGATCTTCCCCGTCGCTCTCTATGTATCACTGAGGGCCTCGTCACAAGGCTAAATTACTGACAACACTTTGCGATTGGTGCATAATTACCAGGCCCCTGCAGCACTTTTCACTCTGCCTGCTTGATCTCTTACCTGGGTCATTAGAGGTGGAGAGCTCCCAGCACAATGGTCCTGCTGCCGAAAAACACTCACAAGAGCATAATTAGCGCCCGCTTTGATTAGCGCTCGTTTGGAGCCGCCTGTTCAATTGCATTATATGAGACACTCCTCTGGACGCAGATGGAGTGGAGGTAATCGCAGCCTGTACCATTTTACATTTATACACAAGGTTTACAGCTTTTGCCTGGTTGATATAAACAGGTAAGTTGGGAGTACAAGTATGCAAAAATCTCAAAGTGCTGGTGTGATGAAGTCCTTTTTGGAAATGCATCTTTTTTTGTGGTTCATATTTTTCAATTAATCAACCTATACAATTTACAGCAATAAATAAATAATAAATACAGACATAAATAACAAAACAACAACGAAAAATAAACACATTTTAACCATAAAAGGAATAGGATCAGGTTTGAGGTTGCATTCACACTAAGCTCAGTTCAGTCCTGAGGTAGAATTGGTTCGATCCTGTTCTAGTTGCGATTTGCAAGGATTGTTCCATCGCAGGTAAAAATCCAGACCTGCGCAGTTTTTAAGTCCATAAACTACCACCAAACTTTTTTTTAGTCAAATTGTGTTCACAGTAAACACAGGTCAATCATTTGTTTATTTTCTTACAGCATAGAGAGCTCCAACGCCTAAATGCATAACTAGAAATGGAGGTGTAGTGTATAGCGTTTATAGTGGTTGGTTCGATTTTGTTTTGGTCACAATTTGCAAGGATTGTTGCATCACAAGTAAAAATACAGACTTCTCCCACACAGTTTTTAAGTCCATAAACCACCACCAAACCTGTTTTGCTGTCATACTGTGTTTACAACAAACCCATGTCTCTGTTAGCGTAGCATTCATGTGGCCTAAGATCTTCATTTGTTTACTTTTTTACATTGGAGCAGAGGGCGCTCCAATGTTTAAATGCTAAATTCAAAATGCATGTGTTTTCTATACATACAGAAATTATTTTAAGTTATAAAATATAAAATACTAATCCCAAGGTGAATAAAAGGATGTTTAAAGGGAACTAGAGCCACAGAAATTCTGCTCCGGCCCACATTCTTCTGCTGCATCATCTGCGTAATCTTCCTTTCCTCCAGTCTTCCCCTCCTCCACAGAGCACTCACGGAACGGAACCAGATCCTTCCTGTCGCACATTCTACAGAGAGACAACTCCCCATGTGCAGAACACATTCATCTCCAGTGTTCATTCAAATAATACACAAATGTTTATATGTTGTATGATATAGAAATATGATTATGTATACGCATGCACCTAAAACACTTTATTAATTCAACATTTTTTCAGCCTCTATACTGGTATTAGTTGGGACCACCTAGCTGTATAAGCTCATCTAGTATCCAAAAAGCAACACTCGTATTCTATTGCAATACTGTAAAGGCTTTGAAACAGACAAAACAGACAAAATTGTGAGTTTGACTGCCAGTGTTGAAAGTCAGAGTTATCATTTTGCACTGGTTGCAGCCCTGTACTTGACATGTTATGCACCCCTCCTCCTTTCTCTCTTTCTCCCTCTTTTTCTCTCTCCCCTTTTCTCTGTCTCTCCCCCTCTCTCTGATCAGAGGCTTGTTGGGTGCCCTCTCGCTCGCCCATAGAAATGACTCCCTCTGCACAGGCCTGATTGCACTGAAGTGTCACCCGCTGATTGACAGCTGACATTTACAGGCCCAAGTTGAATCCGCCCTGTCAGTATAAGCACTCATCCTCTCACTGACGCTGATGGAAAAAAATAAATCTCTATAGTGAAGAACTCTCTGTAATCATTCCTTTATACACTACAGCTGTAGGACTGGGTACTGCCAAGTGCTTCACAATGCAGTGCAATCCCAATACTGGGTCCAGATACAATACGCATCCTAATACAGACATTAAGACACCCATATGACAGAAAATTGACTCTTGTGAGCTTTAATTCATGTTATAATGTTGTTTCATCATCAAAAACATACCTGGATGCTCTGTTCCACCTTGTGATGTCATCTAGTGGTAGATTTCAAGTTAATGGCTGCCGTTTAGTTCAGTAGCAATTGGATGAATTTATCCAAATTATTATGGGGAAGGTTAATGAAGGTCATAGAGGGACAGAGGAGCTCATTCTCCAACAGGCTCCTACAGCTCTGCTCAAACAGTGAGAGATACAGGACTACATTCATACTATAATACTCCCTACAACTGTACAACAACTCACCCTTGTGCAATAGATAATACTCTCTTGACAATACTCCCTACAACTGTATATAGCTGGGATTGTACATATTAATTGTTATTGTATTTTACTTTATTACTACTTTTCTATTTAATTCTGCTTTGTGGATATACATTATTATCTTTTTTTTTTTTTTAATATATAATTATGTCTCATCTGACAGTGGTCAGATCTTTGGTTGCTATTCCATTTTTTTTTTAAATATTTATTTTCATATTTTTATATTTTTTATCCTCTGTTATGTATTGTATTTGATGAGTGAGCTACTGTACCTAAATAATTTCCCTTATGGATCAATAAATTTTGTCTAAGTCTAAGTTTATGGAGTTTAAAAACACAGTGGAGCACTTCCTGTATTGCCTCATGACATCACAAGGTGGTTTTCTGTTATATATTTTTGGTTAGAAAACACAACATGGATCAGAAAATAATGTAATAGACCCTTTAAATGTGCACTGTGTAATTTTTCTGGGTCTGTCAAATGCTTTTCCCCATGAAGATGTTATTTCTTTGTGTAGAATGTTTCACAGTACGGCATTAAACCTTTCTATCCACATGGAGACCAAACCAGACCAAGTAACAGGTCAGATCTGTGAGGAAGCAACCCCGCTCACACTCAGAAGAAAGTATTTTTGAGCTATATAAGCACTGGTAATTGAAAAACATAAAGTAGAAGTTTAATATCAAGTTTAATAATATACTGTGAAATATTCCAGGCAGAGCAATGAAATATTGATAGAAACAAGCAGGTGACAGACCCCCAACCAAAAAGTTACATAATGCACCTTTAAGTTTTCTAAATGTATGTTTATATTATGCTGAATAACAATGCAATAATATGATGACAATATTTTAGCTCAGCAGCTTCAACTTTAATGCACCAGTCAGCAGGTAAAGTGTATAATGTGGCTATGTATAATTCATATGCTGTTTAAGGGTTTTGTGTGAACACTTTTTTGAGCTTTATCATGTTATAAAGTTGTTCCCTCATCCAAATCATGTATGAAGAAGTGTTAGATGTCATCCATGGACTTAGTAATCTGGCAATCGCTCCCTAACCCTATTCAAACCTTCACAGTTAGCAGTAAGATTCAACGGCAACCTGTTGATCTAAATATGTAATAGCAATTAATACCCTATAGAGGTGTAATTGCTAAATTCTCTCCAAAACCACAAAATAACAGGCTATAGACTCCCTCATCAAAAAGCATCAAGCTGAACATTGCCATTTTGAAGTGATTGGATCTGCAGGTTGGATCTTTTTCTCCAGTGAGCTACTTTTACAAAACGAAAGAGTTAGGAGTTGCACAAAATTGAGCCGATATAAAGTTAATAACTATAGCTTCAGATGGGGTATATTTAGACCAGTGCTTCTCAAATAGTGGGGCGGGCCCCCCTGGGGGGGCGCGGTGTGATGCCAGGGGGGGCGCGTGTGACCCTGGGAGACATGCTTTTTTGCCGTACTGTACTAGAACTAAGTGTAATTGCACATCAACAACAGTAGTTGGCAGTGGCGCTCTCGTTGTCGCTCTGGGGCAGGGGTCGGCAACCTTAAATACGCGATATACGCACAGAACAGACTCACCATCAGCAGAACATCCTCTGTCACAGAAAAAACATGTATATTCCACTGAGTCGTGTTCTTTTGTCCGACAGAAGCTGACGCATCAGCGGCACAAGGAGAGAGCTTTTTTTTTTTAAGTGCTTTTAGTTTATGCAGTGTAGTTTTATTTTTTGTTTCTGTAAAATGTAAACAAATGTGCATAAAGCTGCGTTAAAAACATGTCAATATTTGAGTCCTCAGTGCAAAAAGTCAGTGCAGAGTGCAGTCTTTGTTGGAAGTTTCTTTCTTTTTTTGTTTTAAATGTTAATAAAAGGATACAATGTTATGCAGAGGTGTACTAATAACATTTTTGTAGACAAATAATACTATTTATAGTCGCGCACAGGGAGGGGGGCATAAAATGTTTTCTTCTTCTTAGGGGGGGCGTCGCAGAAAATAACTGAGAAGCACTGATTTAGACGAACATAAACCAGACATCTATCAGTGTAATATAAAGATAAGATAAGATGGTAAAATTGATAAACAGTCTGTTATTCCATTTTAGTGTCAACCCCCCCCCCAAAAAAAGTGCCTATTTAATTTTTTTTTTTTTTTTTTAAACCCCGTGTTTTTGTTATTTTGACATTTGTCATTTTCTGCAAATAAATGCTCTAAACGCTAATATTTTTATTTGGAATTTGGGGGAAATGTTGTCAGTAGTTTATAGACTCAAACAAAAATGTTCCTTTTTGCCGGCACGGTGGCTGAGTGGCTAGCACTCATGCTTCACAGCAAGAAGGTTCCGGGTTCGATCCCCGGGTCGCCCGGGCCTTTCTGTGTGGAGTTTGCATGTTCTCCCCGTGTCTGAGTGGGTTTCCTCCGGGCACTCCGGTTTCCCCCATCAACCCAAAACATGCATGATAGGTATCCTCCTGACCAAGCCGAAGCAAGAAGATCATGGTGATTGTCCCCGGGCGCAGTAATGTGCTGCCCACTGCTCCTAATAACAGGATGGGTTAAATGCAGAGAAGAATTTCTCCAGTGTGAGATCAATAAAGTTGCTTTCTTTCTTTTGCCCTTTATTTTTTCTCTGAGCTGTATAAGTGTAGTACTATTTTTACTTTGTTATGTTCTAGCTCTGCAAACTACCCCTGGCCTGCAGCACCAGGTGACATACTAATATGAACAAGGTAGGAAATACAGTCTATTTAGCTGGGTTTTCATCAGGATAATTACACTTGAAATAGCACCACATTTTACTTATTCCCATTTCTCACAACCCAACTCCCAGTTCTCTAATTTCATATGCACACAGGGCTAAGGTTATTAATAATAGCCGACCATGGGGACTTTGTGGTTGAACCCTCATGTGAAGCTCTAGGACTCCCCATTCACATGACAGCCCGATAACAGCTCTGTCGCAGTAATCCTCCGCACAAAGAGCTAGTGCCTGCAACAGCAGTGCAGTCTTATTGGTGTAGAAAAGGGCATTTTCCTGGACTATAGTGTGTTCCAGTGACTGTGGGCTCCCTTATCACTCAGTGTCAGAGGCGCGCCTAATCCAAAACAGCTCTTCTCAGCTAATCTGAAATGAGATGGAAATCCAGACCATTCACAGGCCAAAAACATGTGTCTCCCCCCTAAGATCTTGCTAAAGGGGAAACAGTAATCATTTACAAATGTTCTAAGCCTCAAAGTCAGGAAGAGAAAATGTTTAATAAGTGAAAACAGTTTTGACAAATTTTCTTTTTGTTTCTCAGCTTGGTTCAGTGTAATATTCTTTCCAATCATTTCTGCTGTAATGTTAAGTGTAAATGTCAGGACTCCACTGGGCAATCAAAGTGTTTTACATCAAGGGAACAATACATTTTGACAAGATATAGTGTCTTGCCAAATGCCTTTTTATCCTGGTGGGAGCGGAATGTAAATTAACTAGTAGTAAATAATGTGGAGATTTCAGTGGGCCAAAACATAAAAAACATACAATAAAATAATGGTGCTCAATCCTTCCCTCACTCATGCACAAGATCCCGAGATGCTTGAGGCAGAGACTTCCCACCCACCTGGAGAGGACACTTCCTTTTTCAGGTCGAGAACCGTGACCTCAGATTTAGAAGAGCTGATTTTCATTCCAGCCACTTCATGCTCATCTGCAAACCGCCTTAGTGCATATTGTAAGTCCTGGTTCAATGAAGTTATTGAGCCAAATCATCTGCAAAGAGCCGGCGATGAGAGCACAGGTTTTCTTTTTTCTTTTTTGGTTTCTTTGGTCATACAGGGACCAGACAGCCCTTAAAACCACTACCTTTCACACAGTAGCTCGCCAACTACCTCACTGAATTCAGATTGGGAGATTGACGCATTCCAAGATACTCAGACTTGCTTTGACAGAATTTCTTTGAGGCTGATCAATGGTCCTCCTCCATGGCCTCCTCAAACTCCTCCCAAGCCCTTTTACCTCTGTAAAAGTATGAAACCTGTCCCACAAGCAAACACTGCTCGATAGGACTCCTTTTCCTACCCTCCCTTACTTCTGGCTTCCAAGCACCAAAGCCTCAGACAAAGAAAATCTCAAGATGCTGCATCCACATTGGAGGTGGAGAAGATGTTCTTGGACTTGTTGTCCAATGAGAAGCTCTCCTGGAGGTGTGAGTTGAAGACCCTGCTGACAGAGGGCTCCAGACGTTCCCAACAGACCCTCACGATGTGTTTTACTCTGCCAGGTCTTTCCAGCTTCCTCCTCTACCAGTGGATCCAACTTACCACCAGGTCACCAAGTCGGCTCACAGCTCTGAGCCTCTCTTCACCTGAAAGTCCAAGACGCACGGCCAAAGGACAGATGACACAACAACAAAGTCTGTTGCTGTCTCTTCCCTACCCTCCACTTGGCTATCTGGATAAATAAAGGTTAAACTTTGACCGAGACTGACAGCAGTGGTATTGCTCTGGCATTTCTAAAATAAGAACATTATAATGAGAGGCTGTGCATTGTGCTGTCGTGTTGTCTGTGGCTTCTACATTACTATTAAGCTCTTTAGGTAAATGTGTGCAGGCCAAACAGTGACACAGTGATTCATCTTGGACGAGCTGGCAGCGCACTCCCTTGTCGCACTAATAGTGTTATTTGTTATTCCGACGGCGGGCAGATGCATTCTCTAATTCTCAATACCCTTCGTCTCTGTGCGCGTTTAAGACACTAGTGTAGGCCCACACATTTGTTATGCATTAAACAAAGCAGGTATGATCGCAGGAGCCACAGAAACCAGCAACAGTTTGGCTGGCACAGGCTCTGGCACATTCATCAGGGAAGTTTTGTTTTCTTATTGTTGTCGCTGCCGAATACGCTGGTAATGGTTTTGGCTTTGCATATAATTACATTTAACTACAATGGAGATGCAGATTTAAGGAACATTGTACACACATTTGTCTAAGTTGTCAAGCTGTGCCATTTAGAATCATTGTCGAGGTAAGAAATAAGCAAAAGTATTGTGGTTATTTCAGGGAGATGTTTTCATTTTGATTAATGCTGAGAAGGTACTACTAACCTTTTTTCCGTAAAAACTGGAACAGAAAACCTGTTTCTAACCTTTTTTAGTATTTCAAGGTGCACTTTGAGCTTCTGGCACATGTTTTCTAATTTCTCTGAAGCTCTGTTACTCAGTTTAGACTTAACCTGAGCTTTATTTTAACACAATCTGACCAGAAAGATTTTTTTTTAACACCCCCAGTATGATGCGTCAGCAAAATTTATAGATAATAATGATAATACTGGCTGATCAAACACAATGTCAAACAATCTTTCTACTATTAGGAACACATTTTATTCAGCATCATGGTGCTCTTCGCAAATATTTTTAATTGTGTAATTCAGTTTAATTCTATGTATTTGATTAAACAGAATACAATAACAACAGCAGTCTTACAGAGATTATTTTTGTTGTTTATACTAAAAACAGAGCACACACAATTTCAGGTAAATGTAAATTGCATAATGAATTCGCGATAACATAATGTGAATTCAATGGAAAACTACACATTCACAGTACAGGGGGTCCTCGGGTTACGACGGTCTCGGGTTACGACGTTTCGTGGTTACGAACGCGCCCCCATTAAAAAAAATATGTATATATTACGCGTCATTCCGTCTTACACGGTTTAGCGTGGTAAGAGATGTAAACAAACGCACGCGGCGCGCGGCGCACGGCGAAAGAATACGCTCTGTTGTGGTTGTAGGGAGAAGAAGACAGCCTCATGTGCGTGCCCAATGTGGGCGGAAGTACCTGATGTGGGCTCTGATCTGCTCCTATGAAAGCGGCAGTGATAACCAAGCAGCGTAGTGGTCTAATTATTGAGATGGAAAGGTTATTGGTGCTTTGGTTGGAAGATCAAAGGCAAAATCCGGTTTACGACGAAATTCGGGTTACGACGCGTCTTAAGAACGGATCAACGTCGTAACTCGAGGACTCCCTGTATAGGCAATCGAGAAGTATTTTTTCCAGTCCTTGAGCTCTGAGTTTTCCCCCTTCACCTCTCTCCTCTTGTTTTCAGCTTTGGGATTTACCTTCACATGCTCCTGCTTCTCCTCTGATTCATATTTAAGGACGTCCCCACATCACAGCGCTGTGGATTATACAGGCTCTGTTGTTTTGGTGTTTCTTCTTATAACCTCTCTCCCTTTTATTCTTTATTCTCCCTCAGTCTGCTTCAAGCCTTCTTCCCACTGAGAGCATGATGGCGGCACATGTGTATATATTGATGATCCATAACTAAGAAAATGGACAAATCTAAAAATTGTAAGAATAGTTTCAATACAACAATATTTACCGTATTACTATAGTACTATAACGCAGTTCACCTTTCATGGCCTCGTTGTTTCGTGGATTTTTTAATTCAATTTTTTTTATAGTATCAACGCGTATTGAGTTCTTAGTCCTGATTCGCTAAGGGACTGAAGAGCTTTGCCGATTTGTCCGTCATTCTCCTCCGTGCCGTGTCGCCTGTACAGAATGTGTTCAGACTTCAGCCAAATTTATATAAATGTTCGATCGCAGTGTGACTCTGAAGTGCTGTATGTTTGCAAGCTTTCTCCCCCGACAAAACCCACAATGTCGACGAAACGTTCTCAGATATAATCGAAGGTGGCATGTCTGTTTGTAAGAATCTTCTCGCCCAAAAGAAAAAAGAGCATCAGCAACTACCCATAACCATGTTCTTCACTCGGAAAAAGACGCCTGCACCGAGGCGGAGCGGCGCCAGGACGAAGAGGCACGGTCAGAGGAACTGTGAAATACACGCGTGAGTTTTTTGTTGAAAATCTACGAAAGTTTGAGTATTTAGACAAGAGAGAAATGTGAGATAATGTTAATTCCAGTCTGAGAAAAGTGTAGAATGTGTGTGGTGAGGTGTTTACAACCTTAAAACATGTAGAATAATTGTAAAATATAAAGCTGACGACTTCGCGGATTTCGCCTATTGTGGGTTATTTTTAGAACGTGACCACCGCGATAAACAAGGGACCACTGTATTTAAAAAAGCCCAAGACGTTTTCAGTCTTCTGTTATGGCAGGAGAGCCGGTGACGCCACAGTTTTGGGGAGCCTCTTACTAATACCATCGACTGTATAAAAAATGTGGACAAAGTGATTCTGACGTCACCCAAGGCGCTCCAGTCAAATGAAGCTCATCAAGGCCGGCAGCTACAGGGACAAATTTAGTACTGAGTTCCATATTTGGAATTCCAACTGCAAGTATCATAATAACCAAAGAGCTAATCCGAAGTGAGGGCGTTGAAGGTAATGCCCCGTCCCGCTTGCACCGCTGGTTTAGCAGAGGGAAAGTGCTTAGCGACACTCTCAGTCAAACCTGTTGCTAACGCTAGCGGGAGGAACTTCGGGGAAGGAAGGCCCCTTATTTGTTTGTTATTAATGTTCATATCTTGATTTATGGACGAAATAGCGAAATAAAAAAACACGATAATGTAAAATGGGTTAAAACCAATATTTTATGACCAAAATGACGAGGCTCACAGCAGCAGTTACAGAGAGAGGAGCGATCATTTCAACAGAAAGTGAATTGGGGCAAGATTCGATGGAGCTGGAAGCGTGGCCATGCTCAGGTCCTATTTGGAACACACCAAGCTACCGGTTTAGACTTAGACTTAGACAAACTTTATTGATCCACAAGGGAAATTGTAAATTGTTTGGGTAAGCTATGTCATTTATGTATACAGTCCATGAATACTACATATGAATTTATAACCATGGGGCAGGGCATTTATATTCAGTAAACATCTGACTGCCACTAATGTGTCTTGGCAACTTCAGCTGCATCGAGTCATTAAATGCAACTGTCAGACTGGGCTTTTCTGTAACTGCCTTAGTGGGGCCATATAAAAACCTTTATTTAAATTGTATATAAATTGTAGTATAATGTGGCCAGGTCATTTGTAAAGTCTGTTTAGATTTTTTTAATGGACATCTACCTCCTCTAAGAAAAGTGCACTATTCAATATCGTGCCAATTATGTATTCCGCTGTAGCTCAAAGTAAAGCATGGCTGGACAGATAATGTCTTTAATGCTCTGCTCATGGCAAACCTAAACGCATTATAAGAGGTTGATTAAACGTAATATGCACTCAAGATATTTACACACGCTATTGGCAATATCTTATGTTGAATTTACTTTCCTTTGGAGGTCATTTCTTATTGATATTTTCAGTGACATCAAGCTGGGGATGTTTTACATGTATCTCTAATAGTTTAATGTTTAGGAGTTACCATGGTGACACACTGTACACATTAGCATTAGCAAGATTGTCTGAAAACTCAAGAAAAAATACAAAATGGATTTTAAATACAGGATATTTTCAGGAGCAAACCTGCGATCAATGCGAGCGTTCACGGTGCTGTTTAAGAGTTTGATTTTCAAAGTTTGAATAACTGAAAAACTGTTGGCTAATGCTAGCTAGCTTGTAACTGTAATTTTATGCATGACAGACTTGTTTAAGAGCACAAATCAGCTCACCTATTATAGTTTCAATTAAGTCAGTTCTTTCTGGTCAGATTGTGTTAAAACAAGGCTCAGATTAAAGTCTAATTTGAGTAACAGAGCTTCTAACAGTGTAGTGCTTCAGTTAGCTTCACACCGCTAGGGAATGCTAATGACATCAACTGCACAGTAACTGAAAATCGTGGTTACAGTTTTTAGTCTCCTGCATGTGCTGGTCCCATGGTGGTAAACATAAATCAGTATTCAGAAGAAGTTATTTTACAGCTCTAGAAAAAAAAAAGAAGCCACTGCATTTTTTTTCCTGAAATCAGCATCTCTACATGTATTACAGCCATTCCATTCCAGCGTCTGTTGAATTCCAACACAAACACAAAGCTGAGCTACTTCAGTTCTTGCACCAGGAGTGGAATAAAGTCACCCAAGAACAATGTGAAAATTAGTAATTTTTTTTTAATGAATTTGATCTTGTTTCTTTGCATTGTTTGAGGTCTGAAAACATGTATCTTTTTTGTTATTTTGACCATTTGTCATTTTCTGCAAATAAATGCTCTAAACAATAATATTTTTTATTTGGAATTTGGGGGAAATGCTGTCAGTAATTTATAGACTCAAACAAAAAAGTTCCTTTTGCCCAAACACATACCTATAAGTAGTAAAATCAGAATAACTGATAATTTTGCAGTGGTCCCAGAGCTGTATATGATCCACACTTGGGTTGTCAAACATATCAAAAATCCGATACTAGTCAATACTAAAACCAGTATAGAAACTAGATTTGAGCAGGGATCGATACAAAAAAAAAAAAAAGTCACATTTACAGGACAAAACACACCTTTCCTGAATAGCTTTAGAATTGTTTTGAGCTGGATCAGAACAAGTATAAGAGCACATAGACTAGTAATCTCCCATGGAACACTATGGAACCTTCCTGGATGAATCTGGAATTACACAGATACAAGACCACATGGTAATTATAAAAGAAAGTACTACAATTTAATGCGGAAAAACACATTCTGTTCTCTAAATAAAGGGTTATCATCATGGTATCAGAATCAGTATTGAGTATCAAATTCATTTAGTATCAAAATCAAGTTTAAAACAACTTGAAATCTAATATTCTGAGCCAAAACCACGTCCACCACTCACTGTAAACCCCCCATTTCCATGAGCGACCACATGGGGGTAGCATTACCCCTCTGATGCCTGCTCCGTGTGCTCTGGGCTGTGGAAAACATGTGGATGTGATCATGTATGTAGCCCGTGCTCCCCGTGGAGAGACTCATTGATGGAGAGGCTGCTCTTATGTAACACAGTTCAGTCTGGCTGTAAAAGTGGATTTTCTTCAGTGATGATGAGAGGGTCTGGGTCAGCTCTCCTCAGAACTGCTGCTTCAAAATGAGAGGCAAGATTTTAGGTTGAGCCAAGCACCGGGGAACTTAGAAAAGAGGGGTTTACATTGCAATTTACATATTTTTAAAGCGGCAAAAACACAATTGCAGCTATGGTCACAGAAAGGTTAAGGCAGTTAAGATCATTATATTTAAACGTGCATTGTGTAACTTTTGTGGTGGAGGGTCCGTCAAATGCTTTTGTCCATGCAGATGTTATTACTTTGTCTGAAATGTTACACAGAATAGTATTAAACCTTTCTATTACAGGTCAGATCAGTGGAGAGGCAACCTCACTCAGAGTCAGAATGCCTGATTTTCTAGGTATTTTTGAGCTATAAAACCACCTGTAATTGATTAAATGTAACGTAGAGCTGTTTTATGTCATATTTTATGCTGTTTTATGTAATTAGCAATGACATCTCCATAGAAACAAGCAGGTGACAGACCACCAAACGAAAAGTAACACAGAGCACCTTTAAGATTTGTACAAAAACACTCCCAATTTGGCCATTTTTCAGAATTTTAATATTTTACTTCCTGATTGGCAATTGTGACATCACACTAGGCAATTATAAACTCTCTCTAATGTACTAAGAAATTATTATTTGACACCTTTATTTTGTTGAAACCATGTTACAACAAAACAGCTGAAATTCATTTTTTATTGAAAAAACGTCGTCTCTCCATAACTGCTGCAGTCAGGGTCCTCATTTTAGTCTTAAAATGTTCATATTAACCCGCTCAGCATAATCTTGGTGTTTTTATTTCGCTATTTTGTCCGAAAAATCAATTCTTATTCATAATATGGAACTTGGCTCCAAATCCGCCCCATAACTGCTAGCCTTGGTGACCTTCATTTGACTGGAGTCGAACAATATGGGTCACGTCACACTCACTTTTCCACATGGGGAAACTAGTGGTATATTATAGATATTATCTGTTGCAAAAAAACAAACAAACAAACAACAAAAAACAAAACAAAACATTAATTTAATATTAACAATAGCATTAATTAAAAATTAAAAACATTATTTGCATTATTCTTATATTATTTCTTTAAAGATCCCATGACATGGTACTTCTTGATGCTTTTATATGGCGCCTTAGTGGTTCGCTAATACTGTAAATGAATCTTCAAAATCAAGACTCATGCATGAGATATGACTCTGACTGTCTTCATGAGGCTAAATATGTCTCTGAAACGCTTTATTATGGGTGTTATTGCTTGAATGCAAATGAGGAGGACAGAGACAGGCCAGTGCAGCGGGTGGGTTGTGGCCAAATGCTCCACTTTTTCCTGGATTAGCGGTGTGCTGGTGCGCTGGCCCCACTTCCGTGTTTTAAGAGCGGAGGATGACACGCTTTCCATAAAAAAAACCACATTTTCACAGAAAATAAAATTAAACCACTGCTGTTTCAGAGGTTCGGAGGCTCGGCCATCCGAGCCTGGAAACACTCTCACGTGTCTCCAGGCAAATAAAAAAACGCATTTCGTAGCTCGTTTGCGGTCCAAACTCGCTGAGCGTGATTTCCACAGACAGTGGATAGACATCCAGATGGGGGGTCGAAACCTTTCCGCGAGTGTGACGTCAGAAAGTTCCCTTGTTCAGAATCGCCCGTTTGGGCTGTCTTTTTTTTTCAAACGTGGAAAAGAATCGCAAATGCTCAGTTTACACATTTTTCAACTTTTAGCCATGGGGGGGGGGGCAAAACAGGGTAGGGAGCTCACATTAACATTCAAAAACCTCAGAAAGTGAAAATTTCATGCCATGGGACCTTTAATAATTTAATTCTGATTATTACAAACTTTTAACTATTCTTACTTCATTGTGTCATTTTTCTGGTTGAGGATCTTCTACCTGCTTGACTCCATGGAGATGTTCTTGCTTTATCCGGAATGTTCCACAGTGCATAAATGTTTCGTCTTCCTGGAGATACTGTAGATACTGTATGCTTAATGCCATACTGTGGAATATTCCAGGAAACATAACAACATCTCCATGGAAACAAGCAGGTGGCGTGCCTTACACCAAGTTACCCAGGGTTTCTACAGATACAGTAAAAAGGGGGTTTATTCTGTTGAAGATACATTAGATCTTTATGGATGAACGTTCTTTCCACCCGTGCTTATCTAACAGTCTTTCTACTAACATCTTGTCTGAGTAAGTTTTCCCATATTGTGTTTATATTATAGCTCTATCAGAAGTCCTTGTCTCCCTCGGGTGATGCTCTTCGTTCCAGAGTCTCAGGGGGTTGGATGGGCTCTGTCTTTATCGTCTCTGTCCACCGATGTGCCTCTGGTTCTTCTGTATCTGTGGATCTGCTCCTCAGGAAGCTCTGCTCTTATCACAGCAGAGAAGACATCACGAAACCCAAGAATGACAAGAGTGAATAGTGAGTAAACATACAAAGAAAATACTTAAAATAATGTGGCAAAAGGAATTTAAAGGGCTCGTATTACAATATTTTATGATCTGTTATAATGCTGTTTCCACATCACTAACAGACCTGGAATTGTGTTTTGTTTCGTTCATGTTTAACACACAAATCCTGCATATTTAGTCTGAGTTCTTCTTTTAACCCTCCTGTCGTGTTCGGGTCAAATCTGACCGTTTTACAACTTATAATACTCATAAATATTATGTTTTTCATCTGATTACCTCAAGACTTTATGATATCCTCCACACTGTGGACTTGAACATATAAAAGTGATGATCACCTATTTCATTCAATTTTGAGTGTTTTAATCAACCTTGTTACACCTGTGGTGTTCCCGGTCAAAAGTGACCGCCATAGGAAATGAATGGGTATCCAGAGTAAATTCATTCAGCATACAGAAAACATCCCCATACACACTGCCCCAGCACACACACACACACACACACACACACACACACACACACACACACACACACACACACACACACACAATGTCTTTTGTGGGTACACATGTCTTTCTGCTTATGTGCCGATCCTCCCACGTGAACCAACTTCCTAATGATACAATGTATCATATGTTCACACAGACTAGATAGGTGTCTCTGACGCTCCTATGGAAAACCTTTGGTCAACACCATTTTTTTAGGGAAATAAGTCTGCTATCAAAGATCAAAGTCAGCCTTATTGGCAATTCTGCTATATGTGTTCAACATACAGTGAATATGCAGGTGTACATGGGGAAACCCAGTACTGGAAGGGCTGAAAAAACAGGGCATGCGTGTTGTGCTGGACATGACAACCGGTCTCCAAGGGCATAATATCACATGTGACAACTTCTTCACATCACATGCTCTTGGTCAGGAGATACTGAAAAGAAAGCTCACCATGGTAGGGACAGTGAAGAAGAACAAGCCCGAACTTCCCCCTGCGCTGGTATCAACCAGAGGAAGACAGGCACTCTCATCACAATTTGCATTCACTGACACTCACACTCTTGTGTCATACGTTCCCAAGAAGAACAGAAATGTCATCCTGATGAGCACAGTACACAAAGACGCCGCTGTCAGCATCACAGAGGACAGGAAGCCCCTGATGATCCAGGACTACAACAAGAACAAGGGAGGCGTTGACTGTCTTGATAAGGTAATGTAAAGTCTCATCATGCATTTTATTTTATTTTTATCTAGGTGAATCATAGCATTTTGTGTACGACAGATTGAATATTGTTCCTAATCTCTTATTATTTATTGTTCCTATATTGCAGCTTACTGGTACATACACCTGTAAGCGGATGACGGCTCGCTGGCCTGTGGCACTGTTCCACAACATCCTGGATGTGTCAGCTTTCAACACGTATGTGGTGTGGACAGCAATCAACCCAACCTGGAATCAGGGGAAAAGTTTCAAGAGGAGACTTTTCCTCGCAGAGCTGGGGAAAGCTTTGGGGACTCCTCTTATACAGCGACGCCAGCACATCAGCCTCCGCCAGTCTGGTTAGGAGCATGCAAGCTCCAGCCCCAGCCCTGGCTGCTCTCCCCCAACAAGGACATGGGCAGAAAAGGAAGCGTTGTGGCCTCTGTGCCCCTGGAGACATCAAAACGAGCCTGGCATGCTGCTAATGTCATGCTTATGTTTGCAAGGCCCACTCTGACCTGAGTGTCACATGTCACTCATGTGCATGAATACACACACACACACACACACACACACACACACACACACACACACACACACACACACACACACACACACTGTTGAGTTTGGTGTTTGGTTTTCCATTTATTTTTTGTATTAGATGTTCATTTTGTAGTTCATTTTTAGTGCCTAATTGTACTTTCACTGATGTTATTTAATGTTTACTTCTATAAATTGTCGCTAGACACTACTTTGAAACATTGTTCTCAACTAAAGAATGTTTAATAAAAAAATTGGTGGTGAAAAAAAAAATGTTTGTGCTAATTTAAGAGCAGTTAAAACAGACCGGTCAATTTTGACCGGGAACACTAAAGTAGGGGGCTGGAGGTGAACACGACCGGAGGGTTAAACAGAAAACACGCTACAGGGTGTGTTCACGTGATGTCATAATCCGGAAGTCGGCCATGTCAGAGATATTCGAAACAAAACAAACGTTGCACTTATGCCTCCAAGTAAAAAAAAAGCAAAATGGTCAATTATTGTCGGGTCCTCAGCGTCACAATAGATCGGACAGAGAAAAACACCTGCAGTTTTATCGTTTACCTAAAGTAGTGACCAACCAGGGTGAACAGACAGAGTGATTATCAAAGGAAAGGAGGCGACAGACAAGGCAACAGAGGCCGAAAGACGATGTTCATATTTTAATCTTTGCAAAACGTGAATAATAAAAAGCAATATACTCGTACTTAAAGACGTTACACATGTAATACAAGTATGCAGACCTTTGCCATCACAATATGCTTGTTTCCAGTTTTCCGCACTTTGCACTCTCGTACGAGCCACAAACAAACTGGTTGTTGCCTCTAGAGCTTTAGAGCTCTGAAGGTCTTGTGCTGTATCAGGGCTTGGGGAGAAGACCAGGTAGTTGACAATATTGGGATCGTTTACAGCAGCAGAATCTGTAAATCGCCACTGTCACTGAACAAACTTGAATCCATCTCATACGGATCTTCTTGCCCAATTAATTTGAGTTTGTTCATATAACGCTCCTTTTCTTTGGCATCCAACTTATCTCTACACAAATGGTCAACTGTATCAGAAGTTTTGGATTCCGATGTGGAAGATTTATCGCAAAATTTAGATTTTTTTTTTTTTTGCACAGTTGCTTTATAAGCGTGTTTACTTTGAGTGAGCAATAACTCCAACATGGCCGCACATCCGGGTCAAGGTCCGATTTTTCGAGTCCGTGAAAACACACTATTCCACCTTGTGATGTCATGTCAGACTTCACTTCTCTGTGTTTTTTTAACTTCATACATCTTCACTAGAATAATTAAATTCCAGCCCTGGACTTGCCGATCTCCACTGAACAAAAGGTAAAATGTAGCTGTTAACTTGAAAACTACCACTTTGTGACATTACAGAGCAGTTAGAGCTTCGGAGAGGTAGACAGACTAATGAACCAGGATTACTCAAATATGTGAATGAAACAAAATACAACTCCAGGTATGTTTTTGAGGGTGTAACAGCAGTGTAACATGTCTTATAGCTCACAGTCCATATTCTGGTTCTATAGAATAAAACCCGAATATGAATGACTTGCCAGTGTTACCAAAAACAACACACCTGGGTCCTAGAGCAACAATGAGAGGTCCTGTAGAGGCACTATACAAATATACAAATGAAAAGTCCTTTATTACAGCAGGGACGGCCAATGTGTTTCATCAGGGCAATGACCAGAAATCACTATCAGCTATTGGCAATATCTTATGTTGAATTTACTTTCCCGTGGAGGTCTTTTCTTATAGATATTTTCAGTGACATCAAGCTGGGGGTGTTTTACATGTATCTCTAATAGTGGAATGTTTAGGAGTTACCATGGTGACACACTGCACACATTAGCAAACGCTGTAAAACCAAAGGTAAACATGCCTAAATCAGCATTCAGAAGAACTTATACCATTCGCAATTGGGTTGTTAAACTTATCGAAAAAAAACAGTATAGAAACTAGATACTCATTTGAGCAGGGATCAATACTAAAAAAGTCACATTTACAGAACAAAACAAACCTTTCCTGAAGCTTTAGAATGGTCTTGAGCTGGATTAGAACAAGTATAAGAGCACATAGACTAGTAAACTCCCATGGACCACTATGGAACCAACCTACCACTATGTGGTCTTATATCTGGAATTACACAGATATAAGACCACATGGTAATATAAAAGAAAGTACTACAATTTAATGCAGAAAAACACATTCTGGTGTCTAAATAAAGGGTGTATTTATTATCATTATGGTATTGGAATCAGTATTGAGTATCAAATTCATTCCTTAGTATCAAAATCAAGTTTAAAACAACTCGAAATCTAATATTCTGAGCCAAAACCACGTCCATGACCAGAAATTTTAAAACTACCGGGGATGGGATCACGTGGTAGATAGTCATGCGACCAGAGTAACATGAGAATAAATATGGATACATAATATATAGTGGAATCTCACAAGTACAGGATGTAAATAATTAAAAAAACAAACAAACTAAAAATGGACAGTGAAGACACAAACTGAACTCACGCTGTTGGGTATAAGGGATCTCTACTTGACTGGTATGCTCACATCTTTTTGGTAACATTGGCATTACAGGAGCAGTCGAAAGTGATAAACCTAAAACATGCACCAGGGACGACAGCTGGAAATGAGCTCTAGTGCTACAACCTGCACAATACATCTCTCCTGTTAAGATTTATGTACAGCTGTGGAAAAAATAAGAGACCACTGCATTTTTTTTCTAAAATCAGCATCTCAACATGTATTACAGCCATTCCATTCCAGCGTCTGTTGAATTCCAACACAAACACAAAGCTGAGCTACTTCAGTTCTTGCACCAGGAGTGGAATAAAGTCACCCAAGAACAATGTGAAAGACTTGTGGAGAGCATGCCAAGACACACGAAAGCTGTGATTAAAAATAAGGGTTATTGCACCAAATATTGATTCCTGAACTCTTCTTAAGTGTAAACATTAGTATTATGTTGTTTTAAAATGAATTTGATCTAGTTTCTTTGCATTGTTTGAGGTCTGAAAACATGTATCTTTTTTGTTATTTTGACCATTTGTCATTTTATGCAAATAAATGCTCTAAACGATAATATTTTTATTTGGAATTTGGGGGATATGTTGTCAATAGTTTATAAACTCAAACAAAAATGTTCCTTTTGCCCAAACACATACCTACAGTATAAGTAGTAAAATCAGAAAAACTGATAATTTTGCAGTGGTCTTGTGGTGTATGTTGGAGGTGTGCTTCTCACCCAGCAGGCTTTGGGGTTTTGGGGGCGTGGTCTTGGCACATGTATATATTGCTGTGTGACTTAGTTCTGTGGGGGGAATAAACTTGAGACTCACTTGTATCCAGCGTGCGTCTCCTCATTCCGCCACAGTCTCTTAGTTTTTTCCAGAGCTGTATATTGTGCACTGTCCCTGTCTCATAAATAAACCACAACTAAATAAATAAAATATACACATTCAGTATAAAAAGGATTCAAATGAGCCTTTTGAAAAAATACAAAATGTCTAACTAAAATGTCAAGATATACTTTAAAATAAATAATAATTTAAAAAAAAAGAAAAAAGTTTGACATTTTAGATAAGGCAAAGCATAGACACAAAAAGTCCCAGTACAGATTACAGTTGTTTTGATAGTCAAAATAACTATAAAGCTAAGTGTGTGGTTAGCATGCTAGTTGTTGTGTTGTTACTGTGATGGCAAAACTCCACCCTGGTCTCAGAGTTGTGAAAAGCACTTACATACTCATCACAGTGAATAATTAGGATGTTCAGAATGCAGAAGGTAAGTGGGGAATAACTTTGAACCATTACAAACATTAAAAATCAGGTGAGTGCCTCTAACAAAAGCCTATTTTAATAGAATAGTGATATATTAGACTGCCGCTATCTGCAACAAGTCAGTGCGTGGCTTATTTACATATTTCCCACATTGACCTTGAGTGTTTGAGCATGTTCCCAACTGTTATTCTCATGGTTATTTCATGACAAGGTCAATTGAGTGAAGATACAGCGTCATTAATTATCAGGATGAATGATGCATGAGTTCGCTCAATCAATCTCCTTAATTTCACTGCACATAGACCAGGCACGGCTGATAACACTTACATTATTTACAGCAGCCTTCTTCTTAAGTGTCAATAGAAATGCCATGCAAAATAGATCGAGCTCCACAAACAGAGCATCAGCCAGGCAAGCGTCACATGTAGAGGTTTGGAGGTAGAAGGATTCTGTACATTGACCCTGATAAAAACACACGCACACACACACACACACACACTGCTGAAGGAATAGTTGATAACATTTTTTTTTGTAATGTTACTAAGCTGAACAAACAGTACACCCTGATTTTACAAATGTCACTTAACATGGTTGTTATTGTGTGCTTGTTGCAAACTAAACTAACACCAGATTGATATGTGTGTAACTCTGAAGTGAGTTCTACAGATGATCAATCTGGAGCAGCTCTCACTGAAAGTGGTTGGGAAAAGTTTGAATCTGATTGGTCAAATTGCCACAACAGCGGAATAAGACAAACAGATCAAACTTTTTTTTTTACATCCAGTTCAGAGAAAAGCACTCATCTTCCCTGTCAACAAATGTTCCTCTTTGCACATTTTTCAAATACGAAACAGTCCATATATTCATTTACTCACTTAGTAGGCTGAAGTACGTCTGTCGGCTTATTTTGTTTTTGTTCATTGTTCACTCTACACCAGCGCTCTCAAGTCTCACGCTTTGAGAGTTAGGGATGGGTGCATCGATACCAAAGTATCGATATATCGATCCTGATGGGGTATTTAATATGCATCGATCCTGGTATTAAATTATCGATACCAAGTCATGTTTTCTTACTGACTTAACTTTCAGTTTATTTAGTTCAAATTCATATGTGTTTTGTTCATTATTCAACCATTGCCAGTTGTCAGGCACTACTTTTCCTTCCACGTTCTCACCAAACGTGGGGTGGTACGTCATCCCGCGATAGACTCACTGCTGTGAGATTTCAGTCAAAGCGGCGTGGGGCTGCGGGAGCCATGGGAGACCGCAAGCGAAGTGTGGTGTGGAGTTACTTCCACACCATGGACGACAATGTTGCGAAGTGCAGTGTGTGCAAAAAAATATGATCCGATATTGAGGCAATACCACAAATTTAAATAAACACTTGATCATAAATCATAAACCTCAGCATGACGAAATGCTACTGACCAAACAACGACAGGAGGCGAGTCAGGCAGCTCCCCCCAGCACAGCAGCGACAGCAGTACGACAGAGGTCAGCTGCCGAGGCGTTTGAGAGAGGGAGAATCCAGGTAACCATCAACCATGTAGAAGACTAAGAGTAGTGTAAAGTAGGCCTATGAAAGGTGACCTGTTTACCCCTGACAAAAAATCCTGCCATTGCGAGTGAACAATTTTTCCCGAGGAGCGGGGGAGGGGGGGCTTGAATTGCGTGAGAAATGCTGTGTGAGCGTGTGAACGCGTCGAATTGCGTGTGTCACACTCTCAATGCGTGAGACTTGCTCTACACTCTGGTACTTTCACTGGTCCAGATAGATTCCTGTAAGTTTGTGTCATCACAAATATTGGGAGAATTAGGCTGCATCCCATTACTCTGTCTTACCCCTTCCCCTACCCCTTTATCTACGTCTTTGTCTTGTCCCTCGATACCAAGCTGAAAAGGCTCGGGGTACGAATGTTCCCCTAAGAAATGGGACGCCACTCGATTGCCGTTTGCATCATCATCCCTTGCCTCTACCTGGCTGCTACGTCTACAGAGGCAACAACAATTGACACAAACAAATGTAAACAAAATGTCAAGGATTAACGGGTACCACAGCTCGATAAAAAAACTAGCTTGTTTATACATGAAATTTCGATAAAAACGATAACGTCTCATCTGACACAGGTCTATTGCTCTTTGGTTGCTATGCCATCTATTTTTCTTCTTGTTCTTTCACCCTCTGTTTTTATATTGTATATTTTATTTGATGAGTGAGCTACCGTACCCAAAACAATTTCCCTTGTGGATCAATAAAGTTTGTCTAAGTCTAAGTCTAAGTCTAAGTCTAAACAGACATCACTACAATTAAAACCGCAACAACAGTTCACTAAAAGTAACGTAGAACATAAGCGTCATAATTGTAAACCTGCTAAACTGTTCATCGATAATTACAACTGCTGAAAATACATTTATGAGACTCCTTGGCTGGTCGATGTGACGCTGCCATCCTGATCCCAAAACCTGCCTGAGCTTGTAGGTGTACCCCTTCGTTTCAAGTCTGGTCGAGAGTTTACTTCGTTCCAAGGGGTATGTAGCCCTCGGTCGGGGCCCGAGCCCTTGATCAAAATTAGAATCTTGCCCTCTCATGAACACGCAAAACCAAGGGTTAGGGGTAAGATGAAGGGGTAAGACAGAGAAATGGGACGCAGCCTTAGACTTACCTCCAGGTTAGGAGACCCTTTAGTATTGCTCTATGATTTGAACATTTACTATTTACTATATATACTGTACTATTATTATCCATTTGATAGCAAACAATATAATCCCCTGTTCTGTACCTGTGTTGTCATCTGTCACATGGTTAATTGCCGTACACAGTGTAGCATGACACACGATGCCACACGATCCACACTCAGTGAATGAAGGAATCGTCACCACAAAGATGCCGGCTTGATTGCACTCATAAATAATCATCTGCTTTGAGGAATCTTTTCTTAATGGCCTTTTAGAGACGGCTTCATCAACAACAGGAGCAACACAGACATATGTTTCGTGGATACAACAACATTACACTATGTAAATGTGTACAGGGAGCAGTAAGTTGGTGTGTGCATAATGAAACCTGAATAAACATTGAAAAAACATTGTACATCATGTGAATAGTGATCATGATGAATTCAGTTAGCTATTTTGTGTTGATGTGTTGTTTCTGTCTGGGCAGAGGCTCAGACTGGAGGGACTGGTCTCTGTCTCTGGCCCTAGACTCTGGAAGGTCAGCTATATTTGTTGGGTTTGGTTATGATTAAAGTTAGGTACAGGGTGAAGGTAGGAGATATAATGGGTGTTTTCACACCTCTGGACCTGACCTGCTGCCCTGTTGTTTTCTTTGTTTGTTTTTTAGATTTAGGTTTGAGGATAGAGTTATAGATGTGAGACAAATGATGTTTGAGACCTCCATTTCTGTTCAAGGAAGGATTCTCTTTCTTGACAAAAATAGCCTCTTTAACTCCCCTCTCAAACCAGTTCTTTTCTCTGGCCAAGATCTGTACCTCACTGTCCTCAAAGGAGTAGCCCGTGGCTTTTGGTGGCACGGTGGCTGAGTGGCTAGCGCTCATGCTTCACAACAAGAAGGTTCAGGGTTCGATCCCCGGGTCGCCCAGGCCTTTCTGTGTGTGTTCTGTGTGGAGTTTGCATGCATGGTCTGGGTTCGGTCGCCCGAGCCTTTCTGTGTGGAGTTTGCATGTTCTACCCGTGTCTGGGTGGGTTTCCTCCGGGCACTCCGGTTTCCCCCATCAACCCAAAACATGCTCCAGGTAAAATCCTCCAGCTTAGGTCCTGACCAAACCGAAGCAAGAAGATCATGGAGATGGTCCCTGGGTGCAGTAATGTGCTGCCCACTGCTCCTAATAACAGGATGGGTTAAATGCAGAGAAGAATTTCTCCAGTGTGAGATCAATAAAGTCACTTCTTCTTCTTTTAGGTGGAGATGTACGGCAGACTGAGGTCCACTCTGGCTCTCTCATCTTTGTTGGTATATCCTCTTGTGAAGTGGCTGTTTTGTTTCTCCAATGTAGCGCTCACTGCAGTCTTCACTACACTGAATGGAGTAGACTACATTGCTTTGTTTGTAGTTTGGTGTTTTGTCCTTTGGGTGGACCAGTTTCTGTCTATTTCAAACCCACAAGCACTTTAAGACAGAACGGTGTGAAACAGGTGTGAAAACACCTATTATGGCCCTGAATGGTTCTACTAACAAGACCCACACTCCACTCCCACTGCGTATCTAATAGGCCTACCTAACTAACAGAAACTGAAAACAAATAGGTGTGGTAGTTTCAGAGTAATTTCAGTGTAGTTAGCTCCTCTTTTCAGGCAGATAGGCAGTGTCCACCAGTGTCTGACCAGAACTGAAGAAGCAGCTTGGATGAGCTGCGAAAAGTATTTGACCAAAAAAACTTTTGTCTAGTTGACAAATTGAATTTCTCCTTTTGCTACAGGCTCAAAACATATGTATTTATATGGGTTTTAAAGGGATAGTGTGCTTTTTTTAAATGTTAATCTGTATGGGTTTCCTTCTAAAAGTTACGTGTGTTGACACCGGCTTACCTCTGACAGTCTCAGCTGATCCCGGTTCGGCTCGCTTTCTGGAGCCCACGTAAGTAGGTCCGGTAACTTCCCTGGAACATGAAATAAAGCTTGTTTTTCTTCTCAAAACAAAACATTTGTTAGAAAGGTGATATATTTGCGTCCGAAACAGTTGTCCACGAAACATCCAGCAGCGTATTTTGCTTTCTCGTATTGTCTCTCTCCACTCGTATCACTAAGCCCATGTTAACTCTATCAGCCTGTTCACCTTCAGCGGATGTCTACGCCAAAGTTTACAAGTGAACAGGCTGCTGGATGTTTCGTGGACAACTGTTTGGGATGCAAATATATCACCTTTCTAACAAATGTTTTGTTTTGAGAAGAAAAACAAGCCAGGATCAGCTGAGACTGTCAGAGGTAAGCCGGTGTCAACACACGTAACTTTTAGAAGGAAACCCATACAGATTAACATAAAACAAAAACGCACTATCCCTTTAACACTCAGTAATGGAGTGACCCCTTTTTTGTCTCTATGTTGATTGTATTGCATGTTTTTATAATATATGTCACCTTGTGTGTGGCTCTATACATAAAGATGGACTGAATGGACAAAGAACCAAAGATAGACAAAACATCTTAAAGGAAAACACACACAAGCTCCTGCTACTTTTTTTTTTTTTTTACTTTGAGTGCCTTTTACATCTTTTTATATAGTACTTGACATTCAAAGTGTATCATTAGACACTTTTGGTCCATTGAAATAAAGGCTCTGAGATGGTCAGCAGCACATTCTGCAGTCTCAGACCAATCATGTGTTTCAGTGACATCATTAGAAGAAGTTTTTCCTTTTCAAAAGATATATTATTTTGATTTGATTTTAATAATCCACATGTGAAACACTCAAACACTCACTTAACCTGTCACAGAGTGGAGTTTTAATCAAGTCCAGGTCCACTAGAGCTGATGACCACAGTAAATGCATGTGATTGCAATGAAATTAGGCACTCAGGGTGGTACATTTGGAAGACACTTCAACGTAACTTCTATTGGATAAACTTAGTATTAAAAATCAAACAGGACTTAGTTTTCCAATCACAAAAACATTTCCATACAACACATTTTAAAGGCACTGTACCGATCTATCCATGCATCCATCCATGTTCTTCTGCTTATCTGGGTTCGGGTCACGGGGGCAACAGTCTAAACAGATCTGCTGCCCAGATCTCCCTGCACCAGCCCCCATGGACCCTCCTGCGGGTGGGTCCACATCGCTCCTTTGGGCCAGGCCGCCAGACGTCCGCCATCTAGCACCCACCCCAGGCCTGGCTCCAGGGTGGGGCCCCATGACGCCAATCCAGGCGACATAACTGGCCTTGATGTATCTCTTGTCATAGCTCTCGGGATCATTCGGGCACTCAAACCCCTCCACCATGTTAAGGTGACAGTTCAAGGAGGGGACTGTACCGATTTACAGTCTAAAAAAAAAAAGAATTAGAACAGAACTAGTTCATTTTAAACAATTTGCAGTGGTCCAGGGTCCACTGCATTTTTTGTGGGTGCGCCCCTGGAAAAATGTCCATTGCATTTTTTTGTCATCACACTAATGCTAACAACAACTGGCATGCTAACTGTACGCTTCTTGATTATAAAACAATAAAACCTGATATAATCAGATGCAGGTTATGGTTAGTCTTGGCTGCTAATAAGTAGCAACAGCAAATGCGATGATTTCTTTGATTGCTTCAGATGTCCTTCCAACCCCAACCCTACAGTAGCTTGTACCCCCTACTTCTGTCTTCTGATATATAAAGCCTCTAAACATCCATTCCTATTAAGTACAAGTCTGAGTCCAATATTCCAATTCCCCCATTTGCCAACATCAAAACATGTAAATTGCTTTTGGAGCAGCCGTCCAAGCCATCGGGCCAGACAGACATTGATTTGCTGTTATGGACGATCATGTCATGTTTTAGATATACCAACATAAAGAGAGCAGTAATCAAAGCAGTACACTCTGGGGAGAGAGGAGCTGGCTCTGCTTTCACATCCACAGCCAGCAGAAATGAGAAAAAAAAAAATGTCTAGGGACTATGGGTGCCCCACTGGAGAATGTCTGTAAAAGAAAATAACAGTGCAGAGTGGATTTCTACAGCGATGGTAAACTGAATTTGGTGCTTGCGTTCAAACTGAAGTGGAGATCACACCCAGCTGGTCTTTGGTCGCCCAGAAAGGACAGTGGAAAGGCACAGCTTTGGAGCATATTTCAAATGTAAAATACTTACTTAAAAACAGCAAGGGTCAAATAGGACAGTATGTTTAGAATAATGTTGGGAGATTATAGAAACAACACTGGCACTATCTTTACTTCTTCTTCACTGTGCTACTGTAGGTTCTGTTCATCACCTTGGAAATGATGTTGTGTCCTTGAGCAAGATATTTCACACTCATTGCTCCAATGACCTTATATTTAAAGCACAAAATCAATATTGTAAAGCTTTTAATCATGTTATAGTTGGTCATTGCTTATATGAATCTAAACGTTAAGATTCATAAGTTGTGTTTTTGTTGTGCTTATAACTACAACAGTTACAACAGTTATACTCTGTGCAGGCATAACCGTTATAAGCACTCCTTCGTCCCCATATCTATTAAGCTACTTAACAACCAGAGATGTGATTGGGTGATGGAAGGAATGGGTATTTTAGAGTGAATCACTGCCTGCAGAAGGATGGTGGTGATGGGGTGTAGAAGGTGTAGACACTTCCTCCAGCTCCTCCGGGGGGACCCCAAGGCGTTCCCAGGCCAGCCGGGACACATAGGCCGTTTCCCAATTCAGCGACGGCACGCTTGTTAGCGTCCTTGGAACGGGATATGCGTCATATCCGGCGCGACAAGGGCCGTTCCATTCGTTTTTTTCCCCCTGCACCGTCAAGACGAGCTCTGAACGGCGCCGTCGTTTCCATGGAAATCGGGGCGTGGACCAAGTGTGCAAACATGCACGCTCCGCACACTTAAAAGCCCCAGCATGCACAGCGCGGGACTACAAAGACCGACTCGCCAGCGACATCCACAAGTGAGAGTTGCGACGTCACTATAAAATATACGTACTGGTTCACCTCACCTACAACTATGCTACATGAAACTCTTCATAAACTACGCTAAACATGTGTGACAGTAGCCGTAACGGCATAGATCACGGCACCTGTATTACCATTCACATGCTTTTGCCTTACACTTCTATATTTCCTTTGCTGTTGTAATGCTGGATATTATACAGTATCGCCATGTCCAGCGTTTACTCTAAACTTGTGCAGCGCACTGTAAATCAGGGATGAAAGAGCTTTTTATTCAGCCGCGGGGGCATTTTTTTATATCTGCAAAGTGCGAGCCGCGCGGGGGGGGGGGGGGGGGTTCATTTCGGATGTGGAGTTAGTGTGTTTGCTCAGACACATTAAAAATTAGGGGGAACATTGGCCATGTCCCAATTCCAAGTATTACTAGTCGCAATAGTATAATATTTTTGTCTTTAGGGAACAAGGAGCAGACCACCCGGCTCATTGAGCTGAGGCGGGACCTGTTCAATTTCGCAGGCGGCCATGTGAGAAACGTAGTGCACTAAGGACAGAGCGAGTATGCGCCGTCTCGACGACAGACCGACGGCACACTCACAAGCGTGCCGTCACTGAATTGGGAAACGGCCATTGTCCCTCCAGCGCGTTCTGGGTCTTCCCCGGGGCCTCCTCCCGGTGGGACATGCCCAGAACACCTCCCGAGGGAGGCGTCCAGGAGGCATCCGAAACAGATGCCCGAGCCACCTCAGCTGGCTCCTCTCGACGTGGAGAAGCAGCGGCTCTACTCCGAGCTCCTCCCGTGTGACTGAGCTCCTCACCCTATCTCTAAGGGTGCGCCCAGCCACTCTACGGAGGAAACTCATTTCGGCCGCTTGTATCCGCGATCTTGCCCTTTCGGTCATTAGCCAGAGCTCATGACCATAGGTGAGGGTAGGAACGTAGATTGACCGGTAAATTGAGAGCTTCGCCTTTCGGCTCAGCTCCCTCTTCACCACAACGGTCCAGTACAGCAACCGCATCACTGCCGACGCTGCACCGATCTGTCTGTCAATCTCACGCTCCATCCTCCCCCCACTCGTGAACAAGACCCTGAGATACTTGAACTCCTCCACCTGAGGCAAGGACTCCCCACCCACCCAGAGAGGGCAAGCCACCTTTTTCACTTTGAGAGTGTTGATTTCTTTATTTATGAGGGCCAGTATATATAACATGTAAACAAACAATACATCAATTACATTTTTGTAAGATTTTTTTTCCCAAATAAATGAATATTTACAATAAACCAATTGATTACAAAAAAGGAACAAAATAGCTGTAGCCGCTATAGAGTTACAACATTTAAACAAAACACATTTTCAGGAACTTGTGATCAATACAAGCATTCATGGTCTTGTGGCTGTAATGCTATATGTAAGACAATAAAGTTTAAATTATATCGACTGCTGTAGTTCTAACTAAATCTACTCTTTTGTGAAACAGAACTCAGATTAGAGTCTAACTTGAGTAACAAAGCCACAGAGAGAGCAGTCCCTACAGTTAGCATCATCCTCAGTGAATGTTGAAGACACCAGCTGCAAAGTATCAATAGGGAGGAGTTTATATACGTGTTTGGGATGGTAGAGCCAGTGCTGTCCTGAGTTTTCTTTGGCCTGGTCTAAACATGTCCCTGTTCCTCATGAATAAATGCTCCGTGCATTCTGGGCTCAGAGTGGCTTTTCTTGTTTCCACCCTGGAGGACGGCCCTGAAAATTTCATGACTGCTAAATTATTCACACCAGCATTAAGATGACAAAAACAGCAACATTCTGAAAAATAATCTATTAGACAAAGAGGATGGTAAGTGGATTATCGGCGCTAGACAAAAGAATATGAAAATGTCAGAATTAGCATAATTTGTTCGGCGGCCCCAGAGTTGGAGGACTGAGCAGTAATTGGCTTTTATACAGGAGAGAATACGTGGTTACAATGCACTGATTGCTTCCTGCGACGTCATCACTGCTCTATAGCCCGAGCTCAGTACAGAGACTTTAAGGGAAGAGAAAATGGAATCTGCAATGTTCCAGCAAATGTCTGAAGACTGTCGGACACATTTTCATATATAATCACATATGGTTTTGACAGATTTTGAGTCCAGATGTCACCTGACGCATAGTGTAAGGGTGCGTTCACTCTTGTCCTTGTTGTGTCTACATTTGAGCCCAGTTTAGTTTCTCGTGTAGATGTAGTCTGAGCTTCTAGTCCAGCGTTTTTCAACCTTCAGGTCACCCAGAATTCGAATGGGGTCGCCTGAAATGTACGGAGCAGTGCAGTCACAATAACTAGTGATGGGAAAATGAGACGGAGCTCTGGAGCACGTCTTGTTGTCTCCCAGCAGCCGTTCACGTGACCAAAGTGTCGTTCACGTGACCAAAGTGTCGGTCCCTCCCCCCGCTGCTTCGCTCTGCGTGTCAATCGCTTCAGTGTATCTAAGCGTTTCATTGGCTCAGCGAATGTTCCGCTCTGTGATTGGTTCAGAGTACTTCAGAGTGTTTAACGCGCTTCTTTGGTTTGACAAGCGCTAAACTGCTACAGTATAAAAGATGCACCAATATTTCTTAAAAATGTTGGGTAGTAAGGAGTATTGTGTGACAGTAGTGGTGATTTTGGTGACTTCTGGCGTTTGGCATTTGTTTCATTTTCGATGGCATCTACAGGTGGAAAAAAAGCGATTCCCAGCCATCCACTTCCCAAATCATGACTTGTGTGTTGGTTTGCAATGGTTAAATTTGTCCACTAGAGGTCAGTGTTTCTCCGAGGCCTCAGAAACTTCGAACCATTTGACACAATATTGCGACCGAGGCTGAGACTGAAACATATATATATATATAAAAAAAAAAAAGTCTATGGGGTCGCCAGAAATGTGTGATGTCAAAATGGGGTCACAGGCCAAGAAAGGTTGGGAACCACTGTCCTAGTCCTTGGATTAGTCCTTGTTTAGTCCAGGATTAGTTATGCATTTCATCTGAGTTTAGTCCTGTGACTGTGGTCTATATCAGTGCTTCTCAATTATTTTCTATGACGCCCCCCCTAGGAAGAAGAAAAAATTTCACGCCCCCCTCCCTGCGCACGACTATTAATAGTATTATTTGTCTAGAAAATTATTAGTACACCTCTGCATAACAATGTATCCTTTTATTAACATTAAAAACAAAAAAAGAAAGAAACTTCCAACAAACACTGCACTCTTTTTTTGCACTGAGGACTCAAATATTAATGTGCTTTTAATGCAGCTTTGTGCACATTTGTTTATGTTTTACAGAAACGAAACTTAAAAACCACATGGTCCATTTGCATAAACTCAAAGCTCAGTGGAATATAACGTGTTTTTTTCTGTGACAGAGGATGTTCTGCTGATGGCAAGTCTGTTCTGTGCGTATATCACGTATTTAAGGTCGCCGAACCCTGCCCCAGAGCGACAACGAGAGCGCTACTGCCAACTACTGTTGTTGATGTGCAATTACACTTTCGTTCTAGTACAGTATGGCAAAAAAGCATGTTTCCCAGGGTCACACGCGCCCCCCCCTGGCATCACACCACGCCCCCCCAGGGGGGCCCGCCCCACTATTTGAGAAGCACTGGTCTATATGAATGTGAGAACACAAATAGTCTTTACAGGGACACATGAAACAGTATGTGCTTGGGTATGTATTGAACTGGATACTCTGTGATGTGTAGATGAACATTTAACCCATTACTCCATCACGTCCCATGTTTATATTCCCTTTCATTTGCATAATCTTAATTAACAAGGCTCCTCTAAACACCAGTGCCCACACATCTCTGTCATTATAAAGCCTTCCTCAACCCTGTGTGGAGCACTTCACAGTCGATACATTACAAACACTGATATCCATCACATGTGAGGAGGCTGAAACGACTCAGGCCAGATTCAATCAAAAGCTAATATTAGCTGCAGTTATCAATGCAAAACAGGTTCACATACACCCTGGGACAGCAAGCGCTCACTGTGCCCTGCCCTACAGTCCAACTGTGGGTGGAATAATCAGGTTTAAACATTAGCTAGAACAATGCAGTGTAACAGGCTGAAGATAGAAGAGGGGACAAGAAGTTTTTTTGTTTTTTTTTACTGCAAAAATGTAATAATGACACAGAATATTTAATTTTAAATACAACATTGGGTGTGCTTAGTTTGGTTTATTTAGATGTATTCATTAGATCTAGATTTGATTTTTAGATTTTTAGAACAAATATATTTAAAAGCAACTTTACATCTCTAACTCACTAGGAAAAACCTCTCGACTTAACATGTAGTAAATAATCTAATCAGGTAATATTAAAAATATTACTTTAATTTTACTTTAGGTACATTTTAAGATGTGTGAAGAATCCCACAGTTTAGGTACATTATTCAACTTTCTGGAGTTGTCAAGTCACCTGCATGATTCCACGGAGACCATACTTTGGAATATTTTCTCTGGAGATATGTTTATGCCATACTGTGGAAGATTACAGCCAAAGGAACAACAGATGGATGGATGGAACAACAGCTTTATGGAAACAAGAAGGAGGAAATAAGAGAAAATTCAAGCCCACTCAGAGTGATGATGCTGAAGTTTGTCAGTGCTATAAACACTATTGTTTGGCAAAAAGAGTTGTATACTGTGGCTTTAAAGGCTTTGTACATAACCTTAAAATGTGAAAATGACTTCTGGATGTGAGCTGAATGGTTTTGACTGAAAAAAACTGGACGCCTCCCTCGGGAGGTGTTCCGGGCATGTCCCACCGGGAGGAGGCCCCAGGGAAGACCCAGGACGCGCTGGCGGGACTATCCCGGCTGGCCTGGGAACGCCTTGGGGTCCCCCCGGAGGAGCTGGAGGAAGTGTCCGGGGTGAAGGAGGTCTGGGCGTCCCTGCTTAGACTGTTGCCCCCGCGACCCGGCCCCGGATAAGCGGAAGAAAATGGATGGATGGATGAAAAAAACTGTGTCTTTTTACACTGGACGAGTGAAGGATTTCACTGTCTCCTCTTTCTAAGAACTTTAGACACTTCAGAAACTAGACAATCCTGGAACTAAAACCAGGACTAGAACAAGACCAAACCAAGTAATCTGGATCAAACCAGAACCAAGTCTGAACGCAGTCATGTATTGTGGATTTTCTTTTTGCAAGTGTGACCGGGTTGCCAACAAATTGAGTTTAAGCATTAGCCTGAGCAATGGCACACAGTGTAATATCTAACAGGCTGAAGATGAAGGAGAGCAGCTTGGTTTCACCCCAGGCAGCTTCTCCATACTGCAGACACCATTTTGATGAAATTAAGGCTCCACTTCAGCCATCCTAGCCTCCCCCTGCAGCCTCTCTGTCCTAACCCGATTAGGCCACTTGTCGACCATTATTCAGATTGTTTATCACTCTCTCAGCCAATCGAAATGAAGTGCAGTCCGTCCCACAGGGCCCTCAGCTCTGATTCCCACAGCGCTTTTTCACTGTTCATACTGCTGGTGTCGCTTTCTTATTAGCTTCCATCTTCTAACTTTTTAATGATATATCCACAACACTGTGGACTCCAAATAGGACTCCTTTTATGTGATTGTACAAAGGTCCATTTCACTTGGGTGATGACGCAAGACTGCAACACTGGAGGTTTGGGGTTTTCAGACATGTTCCAAAAATACTGTAATGGATTTGTTAAAAGTTCTACGTATATTTGGTGGTAAAACCGTTTGGGGTCAAAAAGTGTTTATTTCCTATATCTGGTACACTTTCTATAGTGTTGAAAGACACAAAGACAGCATGCAGTGATCAGGATTTGAACTGTCAACCTTTAGAAAGAGGGAGATACTTTATCGATATTGAAGGAAATTCAAGTTTTGACGTAGCAACATTTCTACTGCACTTCTCAGTTGCCTTTGTTTCTCAGTCAAAGGTCTCAGTTCAGTTTAACAGGACTGGTCAGATAGGGTCAGCTGGTCTGTGTCAGGGCAGTTTGAGGAGAAGAAGAGCCAAAAGTGTCCCTCCTCTGTGTCCTGAAGCCCAGGCATCACACCATCATCATCATCATGTTGGTGATTGACTCTTTGTGACCAAACCTCCTCGTCAAAGCCATTGTCAAATCTCAGAAGCTAAGGAGGCCTGGTTAGTACTTAGGTGGGAGAACTATGGGAATATCTAGTGCCACAGTGGGGCTCCAGTGGTGAAAATCTATTGTTGTGCCGTTAGGCAAGACACTTCACCCACGTTGCCTGGTGTGAAAGTGATGCATGTTTGAGTGATGGTATGGGTCAGACGGGCCAATAGTGTAGATTGACAGGTTCACCAAACTATTACTTATATCAGGTTTAAACAGTCATATATTTTGTGCTGAATGTTACGAAAATTTCCAAGTAGAAATGTTTTCTACAATTGAGAGATCGGTGTTACAAATTAGCAGCTGTGGTTGGACCATCTCTAGTTTGGACGGAGGTTTTTCATGCTCTAAGGTCAGGGTTAGAGTCCTTTTTGGATTTGAACAGACACAAAAAGCACTATATAAGACAATTTCATTATTATTACCATGAGCTCCATGCAGTAATTTTGTCTATTATTGCATTTTGTACCCCTTAGACTCCATTATGACCACAGTGAAATTACATGGTAATACTGTATGTTGGATAACCCTCGTAATGCAACTAGCCACATACTAGATGAGTAAGTGTGGATGAAATGCCTTGCTCAGGGACAGGTGTTGTTAGCTTTACAGTCACGGGCAAAACTTATTTCTGTTATTTCACATTTTAAATGTATACGGTTCAGGGTGGAGGGTCCGCTACCATGAAGATGTTGCTTTGCCTGGAGTTTATGATATTTTACTATTCTATTCTTTTCTATTTCCATGGAGAAGAATATTTTTGAGGTATTGCTTCACTGCCTTAATTGTTAAATAAAAACAAACAATGAAATATTAAGCTTAAAGGTGCATTGTGTAACTTTTCTGTTGGAGGGTCTGTCACCTTCTTGTTTCTATGGATGTGTCAGTGCTCTGGCTGGAATGTTCCACAGTGTGACATTAAACAGCTTCACCTTACATTTATTCAATTACAGGTGGTTTTACTGCTCAAAATTACATAGAGAAACAGGCATTCTTACTGTGAGCGGGTTGCCTCTCCACAGATCTGAGCTGTAACTTATTTTGATTTGGACAGAATAGATAAAAAGGCTTAATACCAAACCGTGAAACATTCCAGACAAAGCAATAACATCTCCATGGAGAAAAGCATTTGACGGAGCCTCCACCGCGGACTCTTACCAGAAAAGTGACATAGTTCATCTTTAATAAAAAGTAAAAGTCTGGAAAAACATTGAACTGATCTGATTTTCCCACTTGTGTCTCTGTGTAAAATCAACATCAGTGCGTTCAAATGTAATCCGTAAAATCACAGAACAAAACGCCTCCCTGTGTCGCTGATGGTACAGAGAGATACTTGTGGTGTTTATGGAGGCTGGTCTGGTCCCGTCTTTGTTAATGAGCGGAGAGCAGGGAGAAGCTCGATTATCAAATGGGCTTAGCGCGTTTAGCCGGGACTAATCCAGGGCTTTTCTTGTTTGTGGATGTGGAGAGGAAGACTGCGTCGAGTCAGCTGCTGCAGAGGTGTCACAACAACTGGCTGCACTGTGTGTCCAGACAGCAGATCAGCTCAGACCAACGGGCAAAACAAGAGCGGAAAATGTTCAGATTAAATGTTGGTCCCAAAAGGCTTCAGTGATTTATGAAATAGAGTTACAATTTTAAAAAATAAAATAAAAATCTCTCTCAATGTAGGAATTTCTGTTATCGTTTAATGTAATCCAGGTATTTTTCTGCCCCTGGCCTGTCTCTACATTTTCACCCACGGCTAAGTTCAGAACTATCGCGAGACTTCGTGCACATCTCGCGTCAGCTGTTTTAAACATGGGGGTGTGCTGTTATTCAGTTGTGTGTGTGTCGGTCCGGGGTGGAACTGTGCTGCTGCAGGTGGGCGATTATTGCTCTTAAAAGTTACTGTTTGACTTTAAAAAATACTCTAAAGTAACTGTTATGCTGCCACTTGCCTTCATGACGAAGCGCTGTCACTAGCCTGTGTGTGTTTAATGAACATTTGTCATTTTCTGCAAATAAATGCTTTAAACTATAATATTTTTTATTTGGAATTTGGGGGAAATGTTGACAGTAGTTTATAGATCCCACTGCCATCAGACTGTATAACTCCACTATATAGTCCAAATGTGCATTTTTTTTCTCTATTTTCTTATTCACTTATTTTTATTATTACTTATCTTGTCTGCATGCACTTTCTTGTTCAAACTTTCTTTTGCACTAAACTGCCTGGAGCTAATGTGACAAGTGAATTTCTCCTATGTGAGATCAATAAAGTCTTATCTTTTCTTATCTTGTAGACTCAAACAAAAATGTTATTTTTGCGCAAACACATACCTATAAGTAGTAAAATCAGAAATACTGATCATTTTGCAGTGGTCTCTTATTAGTTTATTTTTTTTCCAGAGCTGTATATGACCAGTAATTGTGCTAAGGCAATGACTAAAAGATTTAGGTTCTCTAGGTTTCCACCTCCCTCGTTTACGTACCTCGCCTGGCTTGTATATTAAAACTGCATGTGTTGCTTGGTGCAGAATCCAGTTGACACCTCTAATCGCCCATCCAACACCTGTCCACACCTGCCTGCACGACAGTGTCCTGTAGTGACAGCGCAGATGGACATCGGAGAGGACCATGTGGCTCTACAGTATGGAGTGATATGGAGCAACCATGTTTGTCTGTCTTTATTTTTAGCTGCACTTTTTTTTCTCCATCTGTTGCTGCCGATGTCTGAGTGGATGATGGCGCATGATTGGCTGTTTGTGGTGAGTGATGGGCAGCCATGGTTAGAGCAGGTGGTACTGCTTGGACTTACAGTATGGTAATATGTATTTTATGTGGGTGTAAAAGTACATGTGAAATATGCATTCTATTTACTTACAAGGGGAAGCTTAGATCAGACGTTTGTGTTTGTTAGTTTTGTAGTTAATCTTCATCTTATACTGTTGATACTCGGAAATAGTTTTTACATGTTATTGTCTTTTGCATTTGACCCATAATGCAATGCTTCTGAGACAATCCAAAATGTCTATCAAAGTATCTGTGAATTGTGAAAGTTGGAAAAACTGTCTGGAGTACCCAGATAGAAACCAACCAGACAGTGGAGGACATGGAAGTTCCACACATACAGTTACATCCTGATCTTTAAATGACATAGTCCAGGAATTATTTCATTTCTATATGAGTCCATACCAGTGTAAAAAAGCTGAAACATTTGTACCAATGTAGAATACAAATGATGTCTCCAAATTGTTAGTTACTGCTATTATTTCTTTTTAAACATACTGTACATGTCCAGTAATAGACCTTTTTCGCAACGGGCAGAAGTGCATCAATATAGGTTTGCCGAACTTCCTGCTAATGTTTTTTTTTATGGCAAAATGTATGTGGAAATGTCTCTCGTATTCTCATAGTCATAGTCATAGTTTGCTTTATTGTCGAAAAACAATCATGTACATGTACATAGAATGAATTCGAAATTTCGTTTCCCCACTAACCAGGCAGGACAGTGATAGAGTGGGCTAGGGGAGGGGCCGCTGCACTTGCGCGCGCCGCCGACTGGGAGATGCAGAACAGAAAAGATGCAATACAAGTACAATCAGTGACAATTTAACAACATGTAATGACAGAAAAACAATTGGAGATATAACATAAGGTGATCTTTTTTGTTGGTTACATAAGGAAGGATGTGGGGGGGGGTCAGATTGGAAATCGATGAAATTGATTGAACCGAGAGCAGAGGACAGACCTTTCTAAAGACAGGGAATTTCTGCTATTATTTCTATTTTCAGTGACAGTGTAAGAGTGTGTGCCATGTTTATGTAGAGTCCAGATAACAAACCACATCTGTGGCCTTGGAAGTGTTTATGCAGGGAGGCGAAGTCAAAACACAGATAACTATTTGAGACAGATTTTCACAGGAGAGAATAATCCAGGGGGGTTAATTTAGCATTGATGAAATACATTTTTAGAGACCCAGGTAAATAATTTAGACTGGGCTCGAGTTGTGCCAGACCCTCATCTTCATATCGCCATGAAGATTCATGAGAGATCTCATTAGTTCCTCTTGGCGCACAGACTGCGCTGCGTTGGCTTTACACAGTTCTGTCACCATCCCCGTGATGATATCCAAACGACGAGATGTTTCCTTTGGTTGAAATCCTTCCAAAAGGACCTCAACCTGTCCCACTTTCTGATGTAATCCTTTCACAAGATCTCCAACGCCTTCACAATGGCTCGAAATTTCTGCAGACAGCTTAGGGGACTCTTTACTAGCTGCCAGCTTACAATTTATGCGATAGATCATGGACAATCCCAGGCCAATTAACAGATGTCCAGCTATCAGAAATCCGAATACGTAAATATCCTCCACATCCTCCAGGTACATTGGTGCCAAACATACGACTTGCCACGCACGATACGAGTCCCTCGCATATCCAGCAGCAAAAGTACCATCTGGACACGCCGCTTCTCCCGGAGCAGTACTCCTCTGTGAAAAAAGAGTATCAATAGCGCTGAGGGTCCAGCTGATCACATCCATATTTTTGGAATTTGGAAAATCTGCTCCAAAAAGCGAGAAAATGACGAAAACAAGAGAGGCACGCAGACAGCAGGAGCAATAGATAAGAGAGGAAAAAGAGAGACGTCTGCTCGCTCTCAGGGTCAGAACAGAACAGATCTCCACCATCTTATTAAATCTGCCTGCCCCATCACCAAATCTTCAACCAACGAAGTCCACGACGAAATACATTCTTCCATGAAGAATTTATCCACAACTTTCAAAGGAAGAAAGACGAAAGCTTAAAGGCGGACGATTAGCATTAGTGAATTACTACTGGGCAAAACTAACTTTATGGTAGGTTACAGATGTGTAGCATTTGAATCTGTCTATCTATGCTAATATCGACCTCATGAAATCGATTTTTAATTTTAATTCTAGAATCAGTCTGAGTTAACAAGTTTATGTTATCTTATGTTTTATTCATTACCATAAGGTTAGTTTTGCTCAGGAGCCGCACATCTGGCCGTTGTGAAAAAGGTCTATAGGTTTAGTTGTAATAACTATTAAAACTACTTATTTAAAAGATAAAGTGTAAAAGATAAAGTGTAGATGTATCTAGGCTTTCACCACCTTCTTTTACATACCTCATCTGTCTTGTATATTAAAACTGCATGTGTTGCTTGTTGACACCTCTCAGCACCTGTTTGCACCTGTCCACACCTGTACAGCCTGTCCCAGTGTCCCGCGGTGCAGATGGACCTGAGAGGACCATGCCCGGAATGAAACCTCAGACCTTCTTGTTATGCGGCAGGAGTAGTCCCCAGTCTGCCAGGTTTTCTAAATGGCAGAGTGATTTATTTTGCTTATTTATTTGGATCCTCATTAGCTGTACCCAAGGGTTAGCAAAGAGGCTCAAAATCACTTCCCAATTCCTGAAGTAGTAGTACACATTTTTATTCACTGCCTGCACCAGCAAGCGAACTGAAGGTCCTATATTACACAGAATTGACTCTTAAGCTTTAAGCTGTGTTAGAAGGTTGTTACCTCCTCAAAAACATACACAAGTTGGCCTTTGTTTCATTCACATTTTTGATTAACTCTTTATTATTAATCTTTATTATTAGTCTGGCTACATCTCTCAAGCTCAAAATGCTCTGTTCTACCTTCTGAGGTCTTTCAGTGATAGTTTTCAAGGTAATAGCTACATTTTACCATTAGCTCAGTAGAGATTGGTAGTTCCAGGGCTGAAATCAATCAAATTATTCTAGTGTAGGTGTATGGAGTTTAAAAACACAGTGGAGTGCTTTCTGTTTGAGAGAAGAACTCAAAGAACTTAAATATGAGAAGAACTTAAATATGCAGGATTTGTATGTTAAACATGTGAATGAAACAAAATACAACTATATTTGTGATGAGGAAACAGCATTAATACAAATTAAATGACACTTAAAGGGATATGCCACCCCCAGGTCAAATTTGGGCATCTCCCCACAGTCCAGAGACTAAAATAAGTGGTGGAAAGCGTTTTCCTGCTCACCCAGCCATTGTCCGAGTCTGTCGCCACTGACCGCCGCGGTATCTGGTGCTCCTCCGCCTTAGACTGGAGTCTAACGTAGCCAGAGAAAGATTTCGGCCAAAAGGAATTAATTTGCTCGATGCGTTTCCCAATTACTTTGTGTGTAGTGCGCATTCATATCGAGTGCAAATAAATGTGCAAATCAACACGGAGAGCTTGCCTTGGTCATTTTGGGTGGGAACTATTTTCCAGTGCGTAAGAATACAGCCGTATCACGCAGCACGCTGCCAGGGGAATCCCAGTTACGCCCCGGGAAGGGAGTTCCCCTGTTGCACAGCGTGGTGCGTGATTCGGCTGTATTCTTCCACCACTTATTTTAGTCTCTGGACTGTGGGGAGATGCCCAAATTTGACCTGGGGGTGGCATATCCCTTTAAAAGGACACTGATACTGGTGCTTAAATAACACTTAAATCAGTGTTTCCCAACCAGGGGTACAAGTACCCCTAGGGGTACTCGGCAGTGTCGCTGCTAGGCGCAGGGGGAGATTTTTTAGAATTTTTAAATTCTAATTTGAGTACATTTGAGTTTAAGAAAAGAGAGAAAATGTCAGAGAATTAAATTTTCAAATTAAGAAGAAGAAGAAGAACTGACTTTATTGATCTCACACAGGAGAAATTCTTCTCTGCATTTTCCCATCCTGTTATTAGGAGCAGTGGGCAGCACATTACTGCGCCCGGGGACCATCTCCATGATCTTCTTGCTTCGGTTTGGTCAGGACATAAGCTGGAGGATTTTACCTGATGCATGTTTTGGGTTGATGGGGGAAACCGGAGTGCCCGGAGGAAACCCACCCAGACACGGGGAGAACATGCAAACTCCACACAGAAAGGCTCAGGTGACCTGGGGATCGAACCCAGACCATGCATGCAAACTCCACACAGAACACACACGGAAAGGCTTGGGCAACCCGGGGATCAAACCCGGAATCTTCTTGCTGTGAAGCATGAGCGCTAGCCACTCAGCCACTGTGCCGCCAGGAGATGAAATAAAATGTTTTTCATTTAATAATCCGTTGTGTCAGAGTCTACTTTTGGAGAATTATCAACACATATGAGTGAGGGGGTACTCGAGATATGACAAAAAAGGCTCAGGGGGTACATAAGGCAAAATAGGTTGGGAAACACTGACTTTAATGACACTGACACTGCTGCTTAAATGAGCTTTATTACACTACACATTGTGTCTTTTTACCCATTTGTATTGTATACAAGTTTACTGTACTTTTGCTACAGGTATATGTGATGTTTTAGTCATGGTGTTTATAAGATCTTTTATGTTCACTGTGAGCCTAGGGGGCGCTGTAATTTCAAATCCTGTGTGTGCAACCTGTACATATGGTTTTGACAATAAAGCTGACTTTGAACTTTGATTATTACATAGATCAGAATATAGTGTAATATGGGACCTTTAATCCCCAAGATATCAATATTGTTTTGCTTCAATGCATGCATAAGACGGCAACTTCCTCAAACGGATCAGATCTTACTGGCCTTAGAAAAATATTTGTGGAGAATTATATTGGGTCCTTAAAACAGAATAAAAACCTCTGGAAATGTGTCTCCATATGTGACCGATTTCAAAGCCTCGGTCCTTCTTGTACGAACACACAATGGTGACAAAGCAGTCCTGTCTACAGCCAAAACAAGCCAGTGTTATGGGCCCCAACACAATGTGAGATAGCACTTTCTTTTCTGTTTTTTAAGCGCCTCCTCGAACTCAACTCACAGCGGGTAATAGCTTTGTGAGGACAAGTACGAGGAACAGGGGACGTTAATGAATTCCTGTAGCCTATCGCATCTGGTGAAGTACAGAGAGAGGGAGGGAGAGAGGGAGGGAGAAGGAGGAGAGAGAGTGTCTGCAGGAAGAGGAGAAAGATGATGGTAAAAGAGAAAGAGGGAGAGAGGGAGGGAGAGAGGAAAAAGGGGAGAAAGAGGTGTGTGTGTTTGTGCGAGAGAGGAAAGAAGAGAGGGAGAGAGAGGGACGGAGGGAGGGATAAGGAGGAGAGAGGGTCTGACTGCAGGGAGAGAAGAGATAAAGGTAAAAGACAGAAGGAGGGAGAGAGAAAAGGGAAGAAAGAGGTGTGTGTGAGAAAAGAAGAGGGATGGAGGGAATAAAAGCCTGGGGAATGGAGAGAAAAGAGAGGGGGATACAGTATTTAGAGAGAGAGAGAGAGAGAGAGAGAAGATGGAAATGGCTGGAGGAAGAGGGAGAAAACAAAGGATGGGAAAGACTAACAAATGGAGAAAGACAGGGGAGAGGAAGATAGTATGCTAGAGAAAGGAGGGAGAGAAAGAGCAGAAAGGGACAAGAGAGGAAGTAGAGACAGAAATATAAATGTAAGAAGAAGAAAAAGAAAAAAAGGAAGAGAAAGTCTGAGAAAGAGAAAGGAGAGGAAGATGGGGGCAAAAAAGAACAGAGGGGAAGAGAGAGAGAGATGGAAATAAAAAGGGTAAGAGAAAGGAAAAAGGAAGAAAAGAGTGAAATGGAAAAAGAGAGAGGGGGAAGGAAGTTAATATGCTACAGAAAGGGGGAGAAAAAGAGTAGAGAGTGAGATAGAAGAGAGATAGAGATGAAAGAGAGAAACAGAGAGAAAATAGAGTGATGATAGAGAGAGAGGAAACACAGGGATGAGAGGGAGGAGAGAGAGAGGAAGTAGAGACAGAAATATGAAGGGTAAGAAGATGAGAAAAGAAGGAAGAGAAAGGAGAGGAAGATAGTTTGCTAGACAAAAGGTGGTGAAAAAGAGCAGAAAGGGAGAGAGAGAGAAAGAGAGAGAGATGGAAATAGAAAGGGTAAGAGGAAGGGAAAAAGGAAGAAGAGTGAAATGAAAAAGAGGGGGAAGGAAGATAATGCTACAAAAAGGGGGAGAGAAAAAGTAGAGAGTGAGAGAGAGGAGAGAGATAGAGATGAAAGAGAGAAACTAGGGTGAATAGGGTGAAGAAAGAGTGGTGGATAGAGAGAGAGAGAGGAAAGACAGAGGGATTGAGAGGAAGGAGAGAGAGGAAGTAGAGACAGAAATATAGAGGGTAAGAAGAAGAGGAGAAAAGAAGGAAGAGAAAGGAGAGGAAGATAGTATGCTAGACAAAAGGGGATGAAAAAAGAGAGGGAGTGAAAGAGAGAGAAAGAGAGAGATGGAAATAGAAAGGGTAAGAGGAAGGGAAAAAGGAAGAAAAGAGTGAAATGGAAAAAGAGAGGATAGTATGCTAGAGAAAAGAGGGAGAGAGGAAGTAGAGACAGAAATATAAAGGGTAAGAAGAAGAAAAGGAGAAAAGAAGGAAGAGAAAGTGTGACAAAATTAGAAAGAGAAAGGGGTATGCTAGACAAAAGGAAGCGAAAGAGGAGAGGGGGAGAGGAGAGAGAGAGAGAGGGAAATAGAAAGGGTAAGAGGAAGGGAAAAGACAGAAAGGGGGAGAGAAAGAGTAGAGAGTGAGAGGGGAGAGAAGATAGATGAGAGAAAGAGATGAAAGAGAGAGAAACAAAATTGGAAAGATAAAGGAGAGGAAGATAGTATGTTAGACAAAAGGGGGGAAAAAGAGCAGGGGGGAGAGGAAAAGAGAGATGGAAATAGAAAGGGTAAGAGGAAGGGAATAAGGAAGAAAAGCATGAAATGGAAAAAGAGGGGGAAGATAATATGCTACAGCGAGAGGAGAGAGAACAGAGAGGAAAAAAAGAAAAAAAGAGAGAAAATAGGGGTAAGATAGAGTGATGGATGGAGAGAGGGATGCAGAGGGAGGAGAGAGACCTTAATTGTCGTCAGTGCTGGTGTAGAGGACCACCTGCTGGTACAGATTGTGTGGATGCTTTAGTGGAGACGAGGGGAAAACACTCCTCCTCCTGTGGGACCGGCTCTGGAATCTATCTCTCTATCTCCCTCTCCCGCTCCTCCCTCTGTTTTTATGTTCTATTCTTTCATGCATCTTGTCTCTTTCTTTTTCTGCAACAAGAGAAACAGGTTTATAGTCTTTTTTATGAATGAATCAAAACAATACAATTTCACATCCAGTCTTATCTGGTACAAAAGTATCTGTATCCATAAAAATTGTGTAATAAAACAACATTTATGGGCAGGAATATCGCACTATTGAGTTTAGTAAGAGCTGATATGGAGAAATGTAAAGTTTGGTGGTTTGGTTTTGCGGAGAAGAGGAAGAGATCGAGAGGCTGAGGGGGTTATGGTCCTGCTGCAGTATCGCATTGTCATAAATCTGTACATAACATGAAAGATGAGAGGGAATAGGATGGGAAGGATGGGAAGAGGATGGGAAGATGGGAAGAGAGGGATAGATAAAAGGGAAATGGTAAAGGGTAAAGAGAGGGGAAAAAGAAGGGAGAGTGGAGAGAGGGAGACAGTATTTTGCTAAAGAAGGGGGACAAAAAGAAAGAAAAAGGTAAAAACAAGGCTAGATAATAAAGAGAAGAGACAGAAACATTAAGGAATGAAGAAAGACAGTATTTTGCTAAAGAAGGTGGAGAAAAGAAATTGAGAAAAATGGTAAAAAGTAAAGAGAACAGACAGGAAAAATTGAGGAATGAAGAGAGAGGAGAGAGGGAGACAGTGTTTTGCTAAAGAAGGGACAAAATGAGAGAAAAGGGTAAAAAAAAATAAAAAGAAGAGACAGAAAAATTGATGAATGAAGAGAGAGGAGAGGGAGATACTATTTTGCTAAGTAAGGGGAACAAGAGAAAGAGAAAAATGATAAAAAGAAAAGAGATAGAAGAGAGAAGAAGAGAGAGAAGAGACAGAAACATTAAGGAATGAAGAAAGACAGTATTTTGCTAAAGAAGGGGGACAAGAGAAAGAGAGAAAAATGGTAAAGAAAGAAAGATAAAAGACAGAAAAAATAAGAAATGGAGAGAGATGAGAGAGGGAGACAGTATTTTGCTAAAGAAGGGGGACAAGAGAAAGAGAGAAAAATGGTAAAAAAGAAAGATAAAAGACAGAAAAAATAAGAAATGGAGAGAGATGAGAGAGGGAGACAGTATTTTGCTAAAGAAGGGGGACAAGAGAAAGAGAAAAATGGTAAAAAAGAAAGATAAGAGACAGAAAAAATAAGAAATGGAGAGAGATGAGAGAGGGAGATAGTATTTTGCTAAAGAAGAGACAAAAGAAAGAGAGAAAAGGGTAAAAAAAATAAATAAATACAGAGAATAGACAGAAAAATTGATGAATGAAGAGAGAGGAGAGGGAGACAGTATTTTGCTAAAGAAGGGGAACAAGAGAAAGAGAAAAATGGTAAAAAAATAAAGAGAAGAAACAGAAAAACTGATGAATGAAGAGAGAGGAGAGGGAGACAGTATTTTGCTAAAGAAGAGACAAAAGAAAGAGAAAAGAGTAAAAAATAAAGAGAAGAGTCAGAAAAATTGACGAATGAAGAGAGACGAGAGAGGGAGACAGTATTTTGCTAAAGAAGAGACAAAAGAAAGAGAAAAGAGTAAAAAATAAAGAGAAGAGTCAGAAAAATTGACGAATGAAGAGAGAGGAGAGAGGGAGACAGTATTCTGCTAGAGAGGTGGGAGAAACGAGAGAGAAAGTAAAGTTTGGAGCTTAATTTGAGATGCTGATGCTGTGAACATAGCTGATGCATTTGTGGAGGAGAAGAAGACACTGAGAAGCTGAAGAGGCTTACGGTTCTGCTGCATTTATACCTAGAGAGATATCTACATCAGTGGAGAGAAAGAGGATGAGGAAAAAGAGGGATAGAGTGAAGGAAAAGGGCAAAAAACCAAACAAACTCAAGGCTGGACAACAAAGAGAATCGACAGAAAGGAGAGAAGAGCAGAGTGAAAGAAGGAAAATTTTAGGAATGGTAGAGAGATAGAGGGGGAAATAGAAGGAAAAGAGGGAGGAGAACATTAAGTTGAATGAGCTGATTTGTGGAGAAGAGGAAGAGGAGGCTTGTGGTCCTGCAGTATTTATACCTAGAAAACCTAATTGAAAAACAAAATACCACATAAACCTGTATGACTTGCACGAACCAAAATCAATATCGGAAGCTAACCAAGGCCGGCCTGGGTGGACGGGAGACTGGGAAATATGAGGTGATACAGAGGGGGAGCAGTGACTCTAGCGCTCACTGTTGCTGTGTCCTTAGGCAAGACACTTCCGCATTGCCTAGCGTGGTGTGTGTGTGTTGTTCGGTGGGAGCCTCACATCTGTCAGTCTGTCCTGGTCTTGAAAGGCGACATATAAATTAAGGGCATTATTCATTATTTTAATTTGATATATGTGTCCGACCGCAGCAAAACAGGACACAAGTCCTAACCCTAACCCTAACTCATTTTGAGTTATTCACAGATTATGAAAGTGTAGATTCTAATCTTTCCAATGATGTCTTACACATGGAAATCTGAGAACATTTGAAGAAGTTGTGGCCATTTGAAAGCACAGCTGGTTTAGTCCTGATTTAGTCCTGGTTTTAGCCCTGGTTTAGTCCTGGTTTAGTCCTGGTTTTAGCCCTGGTTTAGTCCTGGTTTAGCCCTGGTTTAGTCCTGATTTAGTCCTGGTTTTAGCCCTGGTTTAGTCCTGGTTTAGTCCTGGTTTAGTCCTGATTTAGTCCTGGTTTTAGCCCTGGTTTAGTCCTGATTTAGTCCTGGTTTTAGTCCTCATTTTAGCCCTGGTTTAGTCCTGGTTTAGCCCTGGTTTAGTCCTGATTTAGTCCTGGTTTAGTCAGGATTTAGTCCTGATTTAGTCCTGGTTTTAGCCCTGGGTTAGTCCTGGTTTAGTCCTGGTTTTAGCCCTGGTTTAGTCCTGGTTTAGCCCTGGTTTAGTCCTGGTTTTAGCCCTGGTTTAGTCCTGGTTTAGTCCTGGTTTAGTCCTGGTTTAGTCCTTGTTTTAGCCCTGGTTTAGTCCTGGTTTAGTCCTGATTTTAGTCCTGATTTTAGCCCTGGTTTTAGCCCTGGTTTAGTCCTGTACACACATACACACACTAATGTTGACACAAGCCGCTGCTTTCACCTAATATCTCCATTTGATGCAGAAATAATATGATAATAATATGACTCACCACGTGTTGCCGTGTTGTTCGATAATTCAACTAGCACATTCTGCAAAAAAAACGAAAATCACAAATTTGGAAAAAAATGACTAAAAACTTATCTTATTATCTGGGTTTCACTAATGCCGAGTTGCGGCCTGTTTGGGCGTGTTCAGTCACATATTCATCCATACAGTACATTCTGCTTACTGTATATATTATATTATTGGGTTGGGTTTGGTGTTTGATTGGTCCTCTACACTATGGCTGAGGGTTTCATGGTCCTTATTTACTTCTCCTTGATTTCTCTCCTCGATTCTGCCGGAAATGGGCGAAGAAGTCCCACCATTTCAATATCGGAGGCCCAGCGCGTGGAACTGCGTAGCCTGCTTGCTGTTGCCTTGCAGAATCGTATCATACTCGATCATATTACAGCTAGTCTGGGAGGGGGGTGTGCGTCATCCTCAAAACGAGCTGTTGTACGTATATCCCCGCAAACGATGACAAGGGCGCAGGAGACAGCCAATCTGACTAAACTTAGAGATGTCATGGAGCAGGACACTGTCAGTGCCACTGGTGTTTTTTTCCTCTGTTCAGCTGGCTGTCCTCCTCCTGACAACACATTCTGTTGAATCTTAGCGTCATCCTGATAGTAATTTTGGTCGTGTTCTCCTATGTGATCCCCTGTGTCTCTAAATTGCTCAATAGGATGGTGACGGAGAGAGGAGAGAGGGAAGAGGAGATGCCGGTTCTCACGAAATGAACCCTGAGGCTTATTTGATTATTGTAGGACTTTTAAGTCAAAGCCAAACTAATATCTTTGGTTTCAGGTAATTGTCTTTGAACATGTTTGTTTGTTTGTTTTTGTTTGAATGTCAAATTCAGGATTATGTAACAAGTCAAACACCTTTGCTGTTGTCCGTGTACTTAAGTTGTTGCAATAAAACAAACTCCTCACTCATGCAAATTAAGTTTTATTTTATCTGATGCTTCCTGAACCCTCCCTCATGTTTCCTCAGTGGTTTCCTTCCCTTGTCTCCTCTGCGCTTTGGAACAACACTTAATATGGCGTATTTGATTGACAGCTGGAAAAAATGATGATTGAGGAGAGAAAGAGAAGGAATTGAGACTCGGTCTAAATCTTTTGTAAAGTAGATAGTCAAATACATTGGTCAAAGCTAACAAACACAGGAAAACATTTAAGTTTAAAAAGGGTATTCATTTTTCAAGTTGGGGGTCTGCTACCATGGAGATGCTATTGCTTTTCCTGTAATGCTCCACAATATGGTATTAAACTTATATAAGATGTATTTTTCAATTATGGGTGTTTTTATTGCTCAGAAATACCTTTAAAAACATGCATTTTGTCTGTGCGTGTGTGTGTGTGGGGGGGCTCTTCACAGATCTCACCTGTAAATGGGCCTGTTGGTGTCTCCTGCTTGTTTCTATGGAGACTGATGAGTTTAATGCCATTCTTTGGAACGCTGCAGGGAAAGGAATAATGTCTCCATGGAAACGTTACTATCAGAAAAGTTACATAATGCATATTAATATGAATGTGACTGAATCAAAGTTCAAAGTCAGCTTTATTGTCAAAAACATATGTACAGGTTGCACACACAGGATTTGAAATTGGCCCACACCGAGGCCCACAGTGAACATAAAACATCTGATAAACAAGACAATAAACACCATCACTAAAACATCACATATACCTGTAGCAAAAGTACAGTAAACTTGTATATAATACAAATAGGTAAAACACACAATGTGTAGCATAATAAAGCTCAAATGGTGTCATTTAAGCAGCAGTGCCATTGGGGGAGGGAGGGCAGGGAGAGAGTTCAGCATCCTGACAGATTGGTGGATGAAGCTGTCTTTCAGTCTGCTGGTCTTAGCCCTGAGGCTCCTCAGTCTCCTTCCTGATGGCAGCAGACTGAAGAGGCAGTTGGATGGGTGGGTGGGATCACCCAGAGGGCTTTGCGGGTGAGGTGGGTGAGGTAGATGTCCTGCAGGGAGGGGAGAGACACACCCACGATTCTCTCAGCTGCTCTCACTACTCGATGTAGCTTTTTCCGGCAGGACACGGTGCAGGTGCCACACACAGTAAATTGTTACTTATCTCTGTCTGATATCTTAGGTGTTTCTTAGGTGTTCCTGCTATAAGAGTCCCTGGGAAACTGGAGCACCTGAAAGATCCCATGACATGGTACTTCTTGATGCTTTTATATGGAGCCTTAATGGTTCCCTAATACTGTAAATGAATCCTTCTTCAAAATCAAACCTCAGTGCATGAGATATGACTCTGACTGTCTTCATGAGGCTAAATATGTCTGTGAAACGCTTTATTATGGGCGTTATTGCTTGAATGCAAATGAGGAGGACAGAGACAGGCCAGTGCATCAGGTGAGGGTGTAGCCAAATACGCCGCTGTTTCCTGGATTAGCGGTGCGCTGCGCGCTGTCACCCACTTCCGTACTTTAAGCACGGAGAAAGATATGAGATGCTTTCAATAAAAAAAAAACACATTTCCACAGAAAATAAAATCAAACCACTGCTGTTTCAGAGGTTCGGAGGCTCGGATAAAGGACATCCGAGCCTGGAAACATTCTCACATATCTCCAGGCGAATAAAAAAACGCATCTCGCATTGCGGAGTTCGTTTGCGGTCCAAACTCTCTGGGTGTGATTTACAGAGAGTGTGGGGAGACACCCAGATGGGGGTGGAAACCTTTCCCCGAGTGTGACGTCAGAAAGTTTCCTTGTTCAGAATCGCCTGTTTGGGCTGTCTTTTTTTCAAACGCGGAAAAGAATCGCAAATGCTCAGTTTACACATTTCGCAACTTTGGGGGGGAGTCCGGGGCAAACAACAATGTGCTTAGGAGGAGAAGTGTCCTAAAGTTTTAGTCATTTCAAAGATACTGTTTCTACATTTAACACTGCTCTCTTCAAAAAGAGTGGCTGTTTTTGTATTAAGGATTTAATTGGACTGACATCTTTAAAGGTGCACTATGTAACTTCTCTGATCACGCCACAAACTCCACAAATGACAAAGAATGACATCTATTCAATCATCTGCATGTAATTCCAGTCGTATGTCTAACTAGTCATTTATCTTAACAGGTTCACACTGATGTCATTAGGATAAGGCAGCAGACAGTTCCGAGTATTCCCACAGTCGCTCAGTCACTCGAACACACCATTAGCCTCTATTATGTCCCTGTGATCTGCTCCCAAATGAGCAGCACAGAGGACTGCAGAATATGACAATACAGGGTGATTAGGACGTGACTCAACTGTGGCTGACCCAGAGCTGTCAGGAAGATTTACTGCCAAATGGAAATTAGGAAAAAGGAACAAGATTAAAAAAGTGGAAATGGCTTTTGTTTTGAGTTGAGGTGGGTACACATCCATGGCATTCAACAAGGAGAAGCATAAAGTAAAGTATGGTTTAATTGTGTTTCCTCATCAAAACATATATTATTAATGATACACTAAATCACTTTTTATTTGTAACATTTCTGCTTGTTGCTATGGGGAAATGATATTGCTTTGCCTGTAATAGTCCATAATATACCATTAAACATATCTTTCATGAGTACAGATACTAGGGCAAAGTATCACAGGACAAAAACCTACTTAAATGTATTAAAGTACCAGTATAAAAATGTACTTAAAAGTTAAAAGTATTTCACTCATATTGAGGTGTAATGAGGCTTCAAATGTAATGATTTTATTAAAGATTTGTGCTGAATTTATCCATCCATCCATCCATTTTCTTCCGCTTATCCGGGGCCGGGTCGCGGGGGCAACAGTCTAAGCAGGGACGCCCAGACCTCCTTCACCCCGGACACTTCCTCCAGCTCCTCCGGGGGGACCCCAAGGCGTTCCCAGACCAGCCGGGAGACGTAGTCCCTCCAGCGGGTCCTGGGTCTTCCCCGGGGCCTCCTCCCGGTGGGACATGCCCGGAACACCTCCCGAGGGAGGCAACCAGGAGGCATCCGGAACAGATGCCCGAGCCACCTCAGCTGCTCCTCTCAACGTGGAGAAGCAGCGGCTCTACTCCGAGCCCCTCCCGTGTGACCGAGCTCCTCACCCTATCTCTAAGGGTGCGCCCAGCCACTCTGCGTAGGAAACTCATTTCGGCCGCTTGTATCCGCGATCTTGTCCTTTCGGTCATTACCCAAAGCTCATGACCATAGGTGAGGGTAGGAACGTAGATTGATGGTAAATTGAGAGCTTCGCCTTTTGGCTCAGCTCCCTCTTCACCACAACGGTCCGGTACAACGATCGCATCACTGCCGACGCCGCACCGATCCGCCTGTCAATCTCACGCTCCATCCTCCCCTCACTCGTGAACAAGACCCCGAGATACTTGAACTCCTCCACTTGAGGCAAGGACTCCCCACCCAGAGAGGGCAAGCCACCTTTTTCCGGTCGAGAACCATGGCCTCGGATTTGGAGGAGCTGATCCTCATCCCAGCCGCTTCACACTTGGCTGCAAACCGCCCCAGTGCACATTGGAGGTCCCGGTTCGATGAAGCCATCAGGACAACATCATCTGCAAACAGCAGAGATGAGATCCTGTGGTTCCCAAACCGGATCCCCTCCGGCCCCTGACTGCGCCCAGAAATTCTGTCCATAAATATAATGAACAGAACCGGTGACAAAGGGCAGCCCTGGCGGAGTCCAACATGCACCGGAAACAGGTCCGACTTACTACCGGCAATGCGAACACAGCTCCTGCTCCGGTCATACAGGGACCGAACAGCCCTTATCAAAGGGCCCCGAACCCCATAGCACTCTCCACAGGACCCCACGAGGGACAAGGTCGAATGCCTTCTCCAGATCCACAAAGCACATGTGGACTGGTTGGGCAAACTCCCATGCACCCTCGAGCACCCGATGGAGAGTATAGAGCTGGTCCAGTGTTCCCCGGCCGGGACGAAAACCACACTGCTCCTCCTGAATCCGAGGTTCGACTATCGGTCGAATTCTCCTCTCCAGCACCCTGGAATAGACCTTACCGGGAAGGCTGAGGAGTGTGATTCCCAGATAGTTGGAACACACCCTCAGGTCCCCCTTCTTAAACAGAGGGACCACCACCCTGGTCTGCCAATCCAGAGGTACTGTCCCCGACCGCCACGCGATGTTGCAAAGACGTGTCAGCCAAGACAGCCCTACAACATCCAGGGACTTGAGATACTCAGGGCGGATCTCATCCACACCCGGGGCCTTGCCACCGAGGAGCTTTCCAACCACCACAGTGACTTCAGCCAGGGTGATGAGTGAGTCCGACCCCGAGTCCCCAGCCTCTGCTTTCTCCTCGGAAGACGTGACGGCGGGATTGAGGAGATCCTCAAAGTATTCCTTCCACCGTCCGACAACATCCCCAGTCGAGGTCAACAGCTCCCCACCCGCACTGTAAACAGTGTTTGTGAAGCACTGCTTCCCCCTCCTGAGGCGCCGGACGGTTTGCCAGAATTTCTTTGAGGCTGTCCGATAGTCCTCCTCCATGGCCTCTCCGAACTCCTCCCAACTCTGAGTTTTTGCCTCTGCCACCACCCGGGCTGCAGCACGCTTGGCCCGCCGGTACCCGTCGGCTGCCTCCGGAGTCCCACGAGCCAACAAGGCCCGATAGGACTCCTTCTTCAGCCTGACGTCATCCCTTATTTCCGGTGTCCACCACCGGGTTCGGGGATTGCCGCCGCGACAGGCACCACAGACCTTACGACCACAGCTTCGGGCGGCGGCATCGACAATAGAGGCAGAGAACAGAGCCCATTCGGACTCTATGTCCCCAGCCTCCCCCAGAATCCGGGAGAAGCTCTCCCGGAGGTGTGAGTTGAAGGTGCCCCTGACAGAGGGCTCTGCCAGACGTTCCCAACAGACCTTCACTACGTGCTTGGGCCTGCCAGGTTTTTCCGGCTTCCTCCCCTGCCAGCGGACCCAACTCACCACCAGGTGGTGATCGGTTGACAGCTCTGCCCCTCTCTTTACCCGAGTGTCCAAGACACGCGGCCGGAGGTCAGATGACACGACAACAAAGTCGATCATCGACCTCCGTCCTAGGTTGTCCTGGTGCCACGTGCACTGATGGACACCCTTGTGCTTGAACATGGTGTTCGTTATGGACAAACTGTGGCTAGCACAGAAGTCCAATAACAGAACACCACTCGGGTTCAGATCAGGGAGGCCGTTCCTCCCAATCACCCCTCTCCATGTGTCACTGTCGTTGCCCACGTGGGCGTTGAAGTCCCCCAGGAGAACAATGGAGTCCCCAGTCGGTGCACTGTCCAGTACCCCTCCCAGGCACTCAAAAGAAGGCCGGGTACTCTGCACTGCTGTTCGGCCCGTAGGCCGACACAACAGTGAGAGACCTGTCACCGACCCGAAGGCGCAGGGACACGACCCTCTCGTTCACCGGGGTGAACTCCAACACACAGCGGCTGAGCCGTGGGGCAATGAGCAGGCCCACACCAGCCCGCCGCCGTTCCCCGCGGGCAACGCCAGAGAAATGGAGAGTCCATCCCCCTTCAAGGAGTTGGGTTCCAGAGCCCAGGCTGTGCGTGGAGGTGAGGCCGACTATAACTAGTCGATAGCGCTCAACCTCCCGCACGAGCTCAGGCTCCTTCCCCCCCAGCGAGGTGACATTCCATGTCCCCAGAGCTAGTCTCCATGTCCGGAGATCTGGCCGCCGAGGCCCCTGCCTTCGGCTGCTGCCCAGATCTCTCTGCACCGGCCCCTTATGGATCCTCCTGCGGCTGGTGGGTCCACGGGAGGACGGCCCCACGTCGCTCCTTCGGGCTGAGCCCGGCCGGGCCCCATGGGGAAAGGCCCGCCCACCAGGCGCTTGTTCGCGAGCACCCACCCCAGGCCTGGTTCCAGGGTGGGGCCCCGGTGACGCCGATCCGGGCGACGTAACTGGCATTGCTTTTGTATTCATCATAATGGGCTTCTGAACCCCTCTTAGTCTGACCCATCCCCCAGGACCTGTTTGCCTTGGGTGACCCCACCAGGGGCATAAAGCCCCCGACAACATAGCTCCCGGGATCATTCGGGCACTCAAACCCCTCCACCACATTAAGGTGGCGGCTCAAGGAGGGGGTGCTGAATTTAGTTAAGCAGAAACAACGGAAGCCAGCTGTTTTTAGTTCACTCACACTGTGAACATGTTAAAAATAAACCCACAGCCTTTCCAGCAGGTCTCAAACTACCATAAAAAAGTACTTTTACTTTTCAGTCCTGTTCAAAAATGTAGTGGAATAGAAAGTACAGATGCCTGCTCTCAAATGCAGTGAAGTAAAAGTAAAAGAATGCACTTTAAAATGTACTTAAATAAACTACAGATACTTAAACAAGGTGGTCACTGGTACTCTAATTTCCCACTTTACTCACTGATTAGAAACTAGAAAAAGGTGCACACGCCTCTGTTGTTGTCAGGTATTTGTGTGCGTAGCTGTAGCTGGAGTTATATGTTCTGACAGTGAAAGTCTGTTCTAATGTGGTGTTTATGATAACTGGGTTAAAAGTGTTGTAAGGAGTTGGTGGTGGTGACGGCGGCTGCTCTGATAGCGCCCCGAGCCACATGTAGGCGTGACCTTCCAGATTCTAGATAAATGCCTTTTTGTTGTATACTGGGTTTGGTGGTGTAAGTTAACCCCTGCTGGCATATTCTTGCTCTCTATTCCACTCTCTATTCTCCAGTCTGTGCTTCTTTTAAATATTAGTCCTTATTGGATAAATGTTGTGTTATAATAGCTAAAGTCTTGCGTTAGGGTTAGCATAAGTCACTTTAGTCCAAACAGGCCCCTGAGCACCAGACACTTTAACCATCTAGAACTCCATGCACTTTACCTTAATGCCAAACCTCAAGCGCTTTAGCACACACACTTTAAATGTCAACTCGCACATCCTTCGTGTTTTATGCAGCACTGGCACTTATTCATTGTAAATAAGGGGTTTGCTTTTCATTAACGTTTGGTTTGACTAACATTTGTTGTGTTTAGTTAGTATTTGGTTAATGATGAAATGAAACAACTTTTAATCATCTACAATTTTAAATAAAGCTTTGCAACTTTTTTTTACACCACATTGTCCTTGTCCTTTTTTATTCCAGAATGAACTGTGTAAATATTTAATAAAAAGGAGGACCATAACCTACCTCTTACACATAAGTACTGTACTTTACTACAGCTTTATTTCATTATATTTCACCACTCGTATACTAATTAATATGATAAAAACATGCATTCTTACAGTGAGCAGGGTCGCCTCTCCACAGACGTGACCTATAATTTGGCCCAATGTTGTCACCTGCTTGTCTCCATTGAGACAAGTTGAATGCCATACTGTGGAAATTTCCAGGCAAAGCTTCTCCATGGAGACAAACATGTGCCAGGTCTTCTAACAGAAAACGTACAGAGAGCACCTTTAAATAAATAATTCAGTAGCTGAAAGTACATTAAAGTCTGATTGCCAGTCGTTATCCGGGGATAGAAATACCTCGTGAGGGTTAATATTTGTTCAATTACTCCAATTCAACAAGTCTAATGAGTACCTTAACTTACTCCTAAAATTTACAGTATCATAACTTTCACTGAAGTACAAACCTTGTGAAGGTTAATTTTTGTTCAATTACTCCAATTCAGTAAGTCCACTAAGCACCTCAACTTACAAATACTAAAATTTGCAGTATCATACTGAAGTATTCACTGAAGAATAATCTGCATTGCTTCTGCCTCCTTTACTTTAGATATAAATCTGTCCTGATGTACCCCACAAATACATCACTTTAACAGCAGCTTATAAATAGTCCAGTGCAGCTGTATGTTTATGCTAATCCCCGTCTATAGTGTGTGGCGTATTATTCTGCATTAGGTTTTCATTGTCATAGGCTGGAAGAGCCAGAGGAGTTTTATGGAGAAGCCAGGCTGAGCGCATTACTCACAGAGAGATGGCAGGGCACGTTGGATCGCAAATGACTGTACTGCCACTTTAAATGAGTCACTCCTCCACACACGGGTGGAGCCGAGGAGGAGCAGCTGATGCACTAAACACAAGGGAAATGAGACAAGTTTCAGTTTGTGAGAATTTAAAACTAAAATGTTGATGATGGATTCAAAGCAGAGTTGCAGTAACGATTTTTTCTTTTCTATTTCTTCCTTAAATACATTTGGATTTTTTTCTCTTTTTCAATAGAAGCCACTTATTTGTTGTTTTTATGGCAGAGAAACTCAAATATCAAATCCATTATATTTAAAAGTACAATGAAAAATTACGCTATTTTCTGATCTATGTTATTATTGGTTCCTTATCAGAAACATACCTGAAGTTGTGTTTTGTTTAGGCTGAGTTCTGTCAGATAGGAAAAAAAACCTCTGTTGCACCTTGTGGTGTCATGTGTTAACACAGGAAGCGCTCCACTGTGTTTTTAAACTCCATACATCTTCACTAAAATCATTTGGATCATTTCAGCTCTGGAATTACCACTGTCTACTGAACAAAAGGTAAAAAGGTAGGTGATAACTTGAAAACTACTGCTTAATGACATCACAAAGTGAGACAGAGTGGTATGAACTCTGAAAATGTAGACAGCCTGATAATGAAACATAATATGAATGAAACAAAACACAACTCTGGGCGTTTTTGAGGAGGTAACAATATTTAAACATAGCTTAAAACTCACAAGAGTCCATATTGCGTTATATAGTTCCTTTAAATCGGCCAAAGGGACAAACGAAGAAAATAATCCACAATCATTTCATTCATAAGCAGATCTACAATATCTCTCACCACAGATAAAAAGAGCATTGGACTGAGCCTGGAGACAACAGACAATGTTTCCCACAGTGTCACCTGCATGTATTTGTGTGTTTAATAAAATTGCGACATTGAGGAACTTGTTTTTGGACTTCTGAAGATGGCAAGTGCTCTTTGGTCTTTGTGTTCCTCTAATACAGGGGTGTCCAAACTATGGTCCAGGGGTCAAATCCGGCCCTTTGACCAATTTCTGTTGGTCCCCAGGGATCCTGCTGAATTGACCCAAATGATCATAGAACCACTGAGCAGAACTTTTTACTTCAAATTCCAGTACCTCGATCACTGCAACCTCAATAACAACTCACTGTATTATGATGCAGACCTAATAATAATAATTTAATTTAATAATAATAATAATAATAATAATTATTATTATTATTAAGGATAGGTTGTCACTGTAGCGTTCCTATGTTCAGCAGATCAACAGTTACAACCAGCTGCCTGTAAGTGACATCAGTGCAATTAGAGTCCTATCCTCCATGGAAATCTTTAGCAGGTTATGAAGACCGCAGCTGCTGAATCAATGGTTTTGGCTGTGTCCCATTTCTCTGTCTTATTACTTCGTCTTACCCCTACCCCTTGGTTTTGTGCGTTCATGTGAGGGCAAGAGGTGTCCCGATTCTAATTTTGATCAAGGGCTCAGGCCATGACCTCGGACTACATACCCCTTGAAACGAAGTAAGCTCTCGACCAGACTTGGAACGAAGGGGTACGCCTACAAGCTCAGGCAGGTTTTGGGATCAGGATGGCAGCGTCACATCGACCAGCCAAGGAGTCTCATAAATGTATTTTTATCAGTTGTAATTATCGATTAACTGTTTAGCAGGTTTACAATTATGATTATGTTCTACGTTACTTTTAGTGAACTGTTGCTGCGTTTTTAATTGTAGTGATGCCTGTTTAGCTGACGTTATCGTTATCATCAAACTTTCATGCATAAACTAGTAATAAGCTAGTTTTTTTGTCGAGCTGAGGTACCCGATAATCGTTGACATTTCTTTACGTTTGTTTGCGTCAATTGTTGTTGCCTCTGTTGACGTATGTGAGTTTTAGGAAGGGGATCGTAAAAAGGGCACAGAAGATTGAGGTTATTAGCATTTAATGTTGAATTAGGCAGCAGAATACAAACATAATGATGGCATCAGACATCTCTTCATGTTGTCACATCGTCCACACACCGACATCGTGTTCCCTTGGGCCCCACACGCAGAACACATAGAGCTGCTGTCTTTAAATACAGATCTGTGGTATGCCATGACATAAGCTCCCACAGCTAGCCAATAACAGGAGAGGAGTTTACCAATAGTTTGATGGATTGGGAACAGGTGGATATTCCATTACACCAACCTATTGGAAACCGTATGCTTATAAATAGGCTGTTTACCACCGTCCAGGTTGAGCAACACAGTTTTCACAGAATACTTGTACACAGAGAGATTAAAGTATACAGTGAACCCTCGCTCTATCGCGGTTCACTCTTCGCGGCCTCGCTGTTTCGCAGATTTTTAAATTTTTTTTTTTTTTTTTTATAGTGTAACAATGTGGTCTGCGTCCTGATTGGCTAAGAGACTAGACCAGGACTAAACGTGGACTAAACCAGGTCTAGACCAGAAGTAGACCAGGTTTGAACCAGGATTAAATCACTCCGTGCGGTTTTGCGTTCGTTTGTGCATGTTCGGTTTGTGGCTCGGGTTGAGCCACAAACGGTCCGGGCGCCGCAGTTCTATCTCCCCGGTGTACACGCGGATTTGTCCACGATGAGGGGTTTATCGTGGACAAATCTGTGACAGAGCAGCACGTGTCGCGCACTTCTCCAAGGGGTTGGTGCGCGTCTCGTTCCGGGACGTGGCAGTGCTGGTCGCGCGTCTGGCGGGGCTCCCGGAGCCGTGTCTCCTCCCATGCCACTATTAATACATTTTGTTGAAAATCTATGAAAGTTTGAGTGTTTAAACTAGAGACAAATGTAAGAAAATATTAATTCCAGTCTGAGAAAAGCGTATAATGTGTGTGGTGAGGCATTTACAGCCTTAAAACATGTAGAATAATTGTAAAATATAAAGTAGTCCTACTTCGCGGATTTCACTTATTGCAGGTTATTTCTGGAACCTAACCCCCGCGATAAACTAGGGATTACTGTACATATGTAAATACAAATGTATTAAATAATGAAATCCCACACGTAGCAGCCAGGTAGAGGCAAGGGACAATGATGCAAATAGTAATCGAGTGGTGTTAGGGGAACATTCGTACCCCGAGCCCTCTCAGCTCGGTATCAAGGGGCAAGACAAATACGTAGATAAAGGAGTAGGGGAAGGGTTAAGACAGAGTAATGGGACGCAGCCTTTATCACATCCCCAGTGTCGGTAACTACACCGGAAGTCGTCATCCTCATGTTTCCAAACGTCTTCTGTTAAACGTGGATAGAGCCTATAGGGACAGCAAGTGTGTGTGATTTGAGATGAAATGAGTTAATTTAAGTTTCAGGCATGAAAACGGGTCAGGGGTGAGAAAGGTGAGAAGGGTGCGTAACCCTAACCCTAACCCCACCCTTCCTCCCTCGGTCCTGATTTAGACCCTGTTTAGTCCAGGTTTAGACCTGGTTTATTCTTGGTTTAGTCCCGGTTTAGTCCTGTTTTAGGCCCCTCTTGTCAGGTAATATGTCCCTTTGATGCAGAAATAATACGATAGTATGACTCACCCCATAAGAACGCGGTCACTGCCGTGTTAATTTGCATATTCTCATGTATGCGCGGGTCGCGTATATCCACGGACTAGCGTAGCAAGTTAAGGATTTTCTCCAGTTACATGAAATGCCGCGTACATATTCATGAGGCTCGCTCACAGCTGATCGGCGAACAGGCGCAAACATACCTGCCTGTCAAAGCCTGATCCCGTCAGAAGCTAAGCAAGGCAGGGCCTGGTTAGTACTTGGATGGGAGACCGATGGGAATTCCAGGTGCCACAGTGGGGCGCCAGTTGCAAAAAACTGTCGCTGTGTCCTTAGGCAAGACACTTTACCCACATTTGCCTAGTATGAAAGTGGAGTGTGCATGAGTGTTGGAGGTGGTCGGAGGGGCCGATGGCGCAGATTGGCAGCCTCGCTTCCGTCAGTCTGCCCCAGGGCAGCTGTGGCTACAGAAAGTATCTTACCACCACCAAGTGTGGAGTGAATGAACAATGAACTGTAAAGCGCTTTGGGTGTCATGAAAGGCGCTATATAAATGCAATGAATTATTATTATTATTATTATTAAACACAACAGCGCAAATCGTCATGATTGGAACGCGATCGGTGGATAATTATGCTGCAACAGGATTGGAAGCTGGAGCGCAGTTCGGCCCTTCGAACTTGCGGGGATTTTGCTCAGTCAATTAATATTTTCCCGACCTCCCAACCCCCCCATTTTTTTTCTCCTCGGATCTACACGATTCACGTAGGTCACCCATTTTGACTTCAAAACGGTCGAAAGGTGAGGGATTTTCATGTCTGAAGTTTAATTTGGCAAATTTGGCAAATTTCATATTAAATCTGTTTTCCAGTAATTCACAAGAAAAAAATAGGCTTAAGATTCAAACAAGCTAAAGTGTAAACTATATTTTTCATCATTATGGCTTTGAAGGGCTTCTCGATGTGTGGGCAGTGCACTAAAAAAAAGCACAAAAGCGCTAAAGGCTGCAAAAGTATTGGAGAAAAATGTATCAGAAGCAAAGGAAAGTTCCAGATACTGCTTAAAGTTCCAGAACCTTTGATTTGAAAAAAGTTTCTTGCCGTTATTGTATATAATCATAACCTCTTCATACACATGCAGAAATATTCCTCTGGCTATAATTATATTCTATAGGATATAATACAAAGATTACTAAAGTTAAAAGTGCTGTTTTTAAGTCAACCCTGAACAAGCCCGATGGGAATGCAACCCAAAAAAGTTTCTCATAAAAGTTAGCAACTTTCAGATTTGTACTTTTCTGGTGACTAGTTAAACACCATGTCTGTGACCTCTGCAGCGTATGACTGCAGTAGATCAACCTCCACATAGGCCAATTTATTTAGAGCTCTCTACCACCATGAAATATTCTATTTTGAGCCTATTTTACAGTAATTGTGAACAAATCATAGAAAGTGAAAACATATTACGCAAAATTACCTTGTTCCTTCATTTAAAAAGTATATCTGGTACTTGGAGTTGTATTTAGCTTCATTTACACTGGTCTCATAAGTCCTTTGTAAAGAGTGTTTTGCAAGACTTAGAAGCAAAGAAAAGTTCCCAGGATTGTGATGTCATAGATAAAGACATTGTTCAGTTTTTGGGTCCATAAATCATCGCCAGACTTGTTTTGAGCATGCTTATCTTACCATTTGGCCTATCCTTCCGTATCACGAGCAAGGATCTTGGTTAGAAGTTGGAGGGAGTTTATGAAGTAATTCAGGAGTACTAATCTAACAACAAGAAAACAGAGCTGCTTGAGATGAAGCACAGCATGTACATGGTGGCTAATGCTACACTACCAGCTCTACATGCAAAAGGCTACAACCATGTGTAATGTAATTGTTTGCTGCTTTATTGTAAAAAGCACAGTTAGAACGAGGAAGATGGTTGTGTTCCTGCTCCAAGATGCCTGTGTTAAGGTTATAAGAAAATCACTACAGTTTAAATACACACATATTATACAATACTGTTAAATGTTAAATGTGAGTTGATAAGGAACTACAGTGGTACCTCACCTTATGAAATTAATTCGTTCCAGGGTGGTTTCGTAACGTGAATTTTTCGTAAGTTGAGTAGCTTTTTCAATGGAAAAAGCCTGATTCGTTCCAAGGTCCCGTTCCAAGTTTTTTCTTTTTATATAGTGTAAAATTTTTTTTATAGTGTGTGTGTTCTGCGTAGAGACTGTAAACACAGGACTAAACCTGGACTATACCAGGTCTAGACCAAGCAGCAGTGGTGTTCTTCACGAGGCTGAGGCTGAGGCGAGCAGCGACTGCGTGCGTGGGGGGGGGGTGCGCGGACACATGTGTGATAGCCCAGCATGACCCGGCGTGGGGCTTTGAGCAGAGACCCATGCTCAAACCGTGCCAGGTCTAAACCAGGTCTAAACCAGGTCTAAACCAGGTCTGAACCAGGTATAAACCAACGCGTGCGGGTCTATTACCTGGTTTCGTTTCGAGTCACGGCTGAGGCGAGCAGCGAGGACTCCCCTCGGGCCCGCACGCAGTCTGAGCGCATGAACGAACGCAGGCAAGAGCCACGGTGGTCTAATCCTGGTTTAGACCTGGTTCAGACCTGGTTTAGACCTGGTTTAGACCTGGCACGGATTGAGCACGGGTCTCTGCTCGCAGCCCCGCGCCGGGTCATGCACACACGTATCCGTGCGCACACACACCGCCCTCCTCCTTCCCCCCACGCTTCACTATTAATACATTTTGTGGAAAATCTATGAAAGTTTGAGTGTTTAAACGAGAGAGAAATGTGAGAAAAGTTTAAATCCAGTCTGAGAAAAGCGTATAATGTGTGTGGCTGAGCGCGCATTATTTGAATTTTTGAGATTTCGTGTTTTGTAACTTGAATTTTCTTTCGTATCTAGAGATCAAAATTTAACGTGAAGGCGTTTCGTAACTTGAAATTTCCGTTTGTTGGGTCTTTCGTAAGGTGAGGTACCACTGTATTTAGTAAAGTTAAGTGGCAGTGAAGTGGTAGAATAGGCTGCATTTACACTGTTTTGGTCCTGGTCCCCTACAGGGATACAAAAAAGTGCATTGCAACCTCAGTTAAAAACATTTGTGCCCTCATTTCAGGTGCCTAAATAATATCACTTAATGGAAGAGTATTATGTTTGCACCCCAAATGCACCCTTAGTCAGTTTGGTCTGCACCCAGGCCAGGTTTGATCCTGCTTTAGAAACAAAATGACTTTTATTTCCATAGTCAGTGAAGAAAATTCACAACTTGCTTTGGCAGTGAGGTGCAGCATAGAACAATGAACAATAAGAGTAAATATAACCAATAATAATAATAATAATAATAATAATAATAATAATAATAATAATAATAATAATAATAATAATAATAATAATAATAATAATAATAAATAAGGCATCCATTAAAAATAAAGTAAATAAAAATAAACAATAGACTTTGCCTGTATATATACTACAAAATATAACATATGGTCAGAACAAGTGGATTCATTATGGTTCAAATCAGTCCTATATTAGGCCAAATTGACTCTTGTGAGCTTTAAGTACGTTAATAATTTTATCTCATCACACACATACCTGTTTTGCTTCATTCACACATTTGAATAACCCTGCATTATTAGGCTGTCTACGTCTCCTAAGCTCAAAATGCTCTGTTCCATCTTGTTCCAGCTAAAATTATCCAAATGACCCAATTGAAGGTGTATAAAAACACGGTGGAGCACTTCCTGTATTACCACATGACGTCACAAGATGGTGTGTGGAGTGTTTTCTGCTTGAGAGTCAGCCCAAATATGTGTGTGTCAAACATACAACTTTACAGCATAGATCACAAAATAATACAGGCCCTTTAAAGGAAAATTAACGTTTTTTTTACAATCTGAGCCTTCTTTCGGCAATAAAACAAGTAGTTTTACTCACCCATAGCAGTTTGCTGTCAATTGGAGCAGTATCGCAGAACTTATGTTGAGCCGTTCTGTTCTACTAATGATCCCGTATCCGTTAGCGTGAGTGCTCGGGGCATTACTTTGCGGTGTCCAAATAACACAAACTTTAGCACTTTTCAAATCACAGAAGATCGCTGTGTCAGGGTAGACTTTTAGTAGATTCCAAAACGGCCTGAAACCCGATATCGCAACAGAAAAGTAAAGTTCAGAGCGGTGTTAGCTTCTTTCGGACTAGCTGTGTTTACAAAACAGCTGAGTTCACGCATGCGCACTGTCCTCTCTGATGACGTCATCAAATGAAACTATAGCTGGATATCGGGTTTCAGGCCGTTTTGGAATCCACTAAAAGTCTACCCTGGCACAGCGATCTTCTGTGATTTGAAAAGTGCTAAAGGATGTGTTATTTGGACACCGCAAAGTAATGCCCCGAGCACTTGCGCTAACGGATACGGGATCATTGGTAGAACAGAACGGCTCAACATAAGTTCTGCGATACTGCTCCAATTGACACCAAACTGCTATGGGTGAGTAAAACTACTTGTTTTATTGCCGAAAGAAGGCTCAGATTGTAAAAAAATGTTAATTTTCCTTTAAAATGACAGGTATTTTCATTACTCCAGCAGCACTTTAACTTTATAACCCCTGTTATGCTTTAGTCATTATGTAGACTTGGTTCGGTACAGTTGTAGAACTTAGGCTGCGTCCCATTTCTCTGTCTTACCAATTCGTCTTACCCTTACCCCTTGGTTTTGCACGTTCATGTGAGGGCAAGGGGTGTCCCGATTCAAATTTTGATCAAGGGCTAGAGCCACGACCGAAGGCTACATACCCTTGAAACGAAGTAAACTCTTGACCAGACTTGAAATGAAGGGGGACACCTACAAGCTCAGGCAGGTTTTGGGATCAGGATGGCAGCGTCACATCGAGCAGCCAAGGAGTCTCATAAATGTATTTTCAGCAGTTGTAATTATCAATTAACAGTTTAGCAGGTTTACAATTATGACGCTTATGTTCTACTTTACTTTTAGTAAACTGTTTTCATTTGTTTTAACTGTAGCGATGTCTCTTTAGTTGATGTTATCCTTTTCATTGAACTTTCATGTATAAACAAGCTTGTTTTTTTGTTGATCTGAGGTACCCGATAATCCTTGACATTTCTTTACATTTGTAAATTGTTGTCGCCTCTGTACACGTAGCAGCCAGGTAGAGGCGAGGGATGATGACACAAACGGTAATCGAGTGGTGTCCCATTTCTTAGGGGAACATTCGTACCCCGAGCCCTCTTAGCAAGACAAAGATGTAGATAAAGGGGAAGGGGTAAAACAGAGTAATGGGACGCAGCTTATGGTCTAGTCCAGGTTTAGTCCTAGATTAGCCCCAATTTTGATGTGCTATTCTGCACACAGCCCAAAAATCTCCTCTGTTTCTAAAAAAGCCCTGCACAAAAGTCTACAGTCTTTCCTTTATACTCCAGTACACTTACAATTTATGTGCAGTTTGCTCACGTATGATTCACACTCCTCCAGCGCTTCCCTGGCTCTGCTCTTAAATCTTGGCTGCTCCCTCGTGATCTTCATGATTTTGTGTGTGGTCCGGACACTGCATTAAAATGTGCCAAGAAGGCGTCCCTTTATGCCCACAGGCTAATGCCTCATATCAGTGACAAGCAGCCAATTTACAGCGAGCACCTCCAGCGTAGACGACAGGAAATCTATACGCCAGAGCACAGATAGCGACGTGCTAGCCTGTGATGATGTGGAGATCAGGGATTTGCCAAAGTGGAGTGCCCTGTAACAATTCTCAAATCAAACAAAATTATGAGGCTAATTTTGCAGTGTTGTTCGCCGTAAGGTTTTAGTGATGTATGTTTTTGTATGAACCTTTAGGTCTGGTAGAGCTTGTCAAAATGTGTAATCTTCTGGAGGTATATGGATTGGAAATATTATTATTATGTGTAGCTGATGTTGGTAATAGATGACTTTGATGTTGCCAGATGTGATATGAAGTCAGTATTTTCTCCTCAGAGTTGACACATAAATAGAGGAGAAATTCAATTTGTCAACTGGACAAAAGCTAATTTGGTTGAATATGTTTCGTAGCTCATCCAAGCTGCTTCTTCAGAACAAATAGGTGTAGTAGTTTCAAATTAATTTCATTGTAGTTAGCTCCTACCTTCAGGCAGATATAGGCAAGTGTCCACCAGCATCTGACCAGAACTGAAGAAGCAGCTTGGATGAGCTGCGAAATGTATTCAACCCAATAAACTTTTGTCCAGTTGACAAATTGAATTTCTCCTTTTGCCATGGATTCTACCTGGACGACTGAGGGATTCTACACACACGAATAGAGGAAAAGAGATGTAGGTTCATTTCTGCTTTTCAGTGTTGACTTTGCACATTTCTCTTCACATCTGGGTGGGTTTCCTCTGGGTACTCTGGTTACCACATCAACAAAAAGATAGTCCTGACCAAGCCAAGCTCAAGATCTGGAGACTGGTCCTCAGTTGCAGCACAGTGGCACTTGTCTTGACAGTTTGGCCGAATGGCACGAAAGGATGGGTCAAATGCAGAAAACAGATTTTCCTACAGGCCACATATTTAGTAGTGGTCAGTACTGATGGCAGGTAATGGCCTAAAGCACACCTTTATGTTATTTAATTGGTTCATTGTTGTAATTAGCATTTGATCATGAGCAAAAACGAGGGACGTGAGCATAGGACACAATTGTTTGGAAATGTATTTTCGACAGTGGGGGACGACAGTGACTCAGTGGTAGAGCAGTGATCGCCAACCTGAAGGTGGGAGGATCTATTCCTTAGACTTAAGACTTAACCAAACTTTATTGATCCACAAGGGAAATTATGTGGGTACAGTAGCTCACTCATCACAATATAATATTTAACAGAGGGTAACAAAAATAGATGGTATAGCAAAAAATATAGCAAGAGACCGGTATCAAAATAAAAATAATAAATGTATATGTACAAGTCAAAATAAAATAGAAAAGTAAGTCATAAAATATAAAATCCCATTTATATAGGAGACAGGAACGGCAGGGCTGAGATACTGATAAGATAAGATACTGATTGACAGAACAGGAGGTTATCCATTACTTAAGATTGAGTTGTTGTACAGTTGTAGGGAGTATTATCTGTTACATAAGGATGAGTTGTTGTACAGTTGTATGGAGTATGGTATGAATGTAGTCCTGTATCTCTCACTGTTTGAGCGGAGCTGTAGGAGCCTGTTGGAGAATGAGCTCCTCTATCCAGTCTGTTTGTCCAGTGTCCTCCTGTCCCTCACTGTGACAAATGTCTCCAGCTCACAGCCGATCACATGACCAGCTTTGCGGATCAGTTTGTCAATTTGCCCAATGTCTCTTTTACTGGTGCTGCTCCCCCAGCAGACCACAGCGAAGTCCAGAGCGCTGGCCACCACAGACCAAGTTCTCAGACCAAGACCAGACCTACTGTTGTGTCCTTAGGCAAGACAGCTGCCTTTTATGATATGAGTGATAGGTGGTGGCACGGATTAGTCTCACTTTTATCAGTCTGCCCCAGTGTGGAGTGAATGAATATAGTGTAGAGCTTTGAAAGGCTTTGACTATAAAGTGCATTATTATTATTATTATTATTATTATTTTTATTTTTATTTTTATTTTTATTTTTATTTTTATTTTTATTTATTTTATTTTTTTATTATTATTTTTATTTTTATTTATTTTTTTTTTTCTTGCAGCTTTTTGTTGTCAGTAGATCACTGTTAGTTGTGTATAGGTGTGTATATGTGCTTTGAGTGCCTTGAAGGTGGAAAAAGGCAGTATAACAATGTGACCATTTATATTCAGTGGTCACAATACCAATACCACCTGACTGTTGTATTCCACTATGCATGCATTTGTTTACCAAGTTGCCCCTTTTGCCCACTTTCTTTTTAGCACTGCATGCAAACTACAATACAGCCCTTATTGCTGCGTGTACATTTGTGAATTCAATGCATTTTCAAACACAAGAACAGGAGTAAACATTTCCACAGGGAGACAGTGTTATTACATTTACTCAATGCAGTGTGAGGAGAAAAACCTTGACATGTTTGAATGGGGTTTTACAGTGTTTCTGTGTAAGCGAGTGTCAGCGGGCACCATATGTAATTACTTAGACCACCGGCTCTCACTGTCTACTGCAGGGAAAATACCATTAACCTTTGTAGTCGACTTCACAGGCCCAGAGGAAAATAAAAGAGGAGAGAGAGGGAGGGAGAGGAGGAATAGCGCACTAGAGTGGACATTCCCACAGTAACCAACATAACTAACATTCAGTCCCGGAATTTTTGGGGGGTTATTTGTCATTTGTCGTAGCGTGCAAGTGCCTTTTAAACTATTCACACCAAAAACTGCTAAGAAGGATCTGACTGTTCAAGACCAAAATCTGGTCTATCCATTTTCCACCAAGGTGCGGATGTTTGCCGGTGCTGCTTCTGAGCTGTGTGTGCCCACTTGGTTTTTGCATAAACTGCCAAATTACCTGCCATTACAAAGCAGTTTACTAGCCAGTACAGGGGGTCCTCGGGTTACGACGTTGATCCGTTCTTAAGACGCGTCGTAACCCGAATTTCGTCGTAAACCGGATTTTGCCTTTGATCTTCCAACCAAAGCACCAATAACCTTTCCATCTCAATAATTAGACCACTACGCTGCTTGGTTATCACTGCCGCTTTCATAGGAGCAGATCAGATCCCACATCAGGTACTTCCGCCCACATTGGGCACGCACACGAGGCCGTCTTCTTCTCCCTACAACCACAACAGAGCGTATTCTTCCGCCGTGCGCTGCGCGCCGTTCGCGTTTGTTTACATCTCCTACCACGCTAAACCGCGTAAGACGGAATGACGCGTAATATATACTTTTTTTTTTTTTATGGGGGCGCGTTCGTAACCACGAAACGTCGTAACCCGAGACCGTCGTAACCCGAGGACCCCCTGTAATTATGCTGCGTTACACCCTACCTGGAGCTACTGTGACAAGTAAATTTCTCCTGCGTGAGATCAATAAAGTCTTATCTTATCTTATCTGTATTCCAGTGCTCCTGTCAGAAAAAAACAAACACTTACTAGTACATTACAGTATATGTGCAGTAATTGCTTAAAGGGCAAAATTAAAGTTAGAAGTGCTCAAATCTGCTGGTCAATTTAAGTCAATTTATTAACCCAACATATGAGAGTGAATGTTTACTTTTGTTGTCATTAGCTCTGTGTGACCATTAGCGAAAAACTGAATATAACAGAAGTGAAGAGGCTGCTCAGGTGCAGGTTCACAGAAGGTGCAGAAAGGAACTGAACAGAAAGAAAAACAACACAAGTATTATCAGTATTTTAACTGTCATATATCAATCATATATCAGAACTTGAAAAATCTGACCTCTGAGGACAACTGAAACGCAGCATTACCTATTAGTTGCTAGTCTAGTCTTTGCTGTATTTAAGTTAAGATTACTTTCTTTGCCTTCTACATAACTAACTTTGTGTAACTGCAAACTATATACTCTGTGTTTCTGATTTCTGCCCCAGCTGTTAACTGGAGCCAAGTCCAAACCAGCTCTCAGCACCAGGAGCAGCATTTTTGAGTGAAAAACTGGTTCTGAAATGGGGACCGGCCCAGAAGCAACACCAGCCTCCTCTTCTAGAAGACCTGTCAACAGAAATGTGAGGCCCACAGCGCTGCACAATGGCTGCAACAGTTCCATCTAAGAACCTACCCATAGGTAGGAGGATAACATGCGGATAAAATCTACTTGAAATGAAAGCACCCGCATAACATTTTGGTGGTGCATCACCTGCTTGACTCCATGGAAACAGAAAGTTCAGACCATTCATTTGAACATTCGCATATACAGTAGATATGTTTTATGCCATATGGTGGAACATTGAATCCAAAGCAATAAATTTCAATGGTGACAAGCAAGTGGAGAACTATTCATGGGTTTGTAGCATCGCCATAATAATGAAGCAATTAAAATACAATTTATTTTAAACAGATTTGCCTGAAACCCATGATTAGACAATCAGTGCAACCAGAAAAACCATGTACACGTCCTACATTTACAACATGACCGCTGCTTTTACCATGGCAACGAGAGCTAAGTCCGCTCCAGCGTCTCCCTCTCCTGGGGTTAAAGCTGCACTACGGGACCTGCCCTCTACATAACCACATGATGTCGTGTTGTAATGGCAGAGACCGCATACAGAGGCCCGAAGCAGAAGGCTGTGGAGTGGACAGTGTCTGGGGAATGCTTCACCTCCACAAACATGAGCTCCATCAGAGGGAGACAGCCATGTTGTGCTATTTTGGGAACATAATGAAATGCCTGTGGTTTTGTGGCTCCCTCTGTGGCTCTTTCAGCACAACTGATGGGTCCTTCATGAGCTGTACAAAAGCACGCTCACTGTTAAGTTTTTGTACAGTGAGAGAATTTCAACAATAAAATTCTTTGGTACTGTAGAAAGACATTATTCTTATGAGCCAGATTAGGAGGATGTTTCTCCCTCAAAAACATACCTGGACTGTGTTCTACCTTATGATGTCATAAAGTGGTAGTTTTCAAGTTAACCATGACCTTTTACCTTTTGTTCAGTAGAGATTGGTAATTTTTTTTTATCTTCTATTATTACAAGGTACATATTTTAACACCACAATAGCATTCGCAAAACACTCAGAAGACACATCGGGGGACGTGGGCACGGGAATGAACACCACTGGGCACAAAGGCTAAGAGAAACAGGGGGAGTGCAGAGGACCAAAGGGATCGTCCCAGGTGAAGAAAGGGGGTCTGGGGGGGAGTACAGACGCTCCTCAACCTACGAACGAGTTACGTTCCGAACAGCCGTTCGTTAGTTGAATTTGTCGTTATTAGAAGGGAATGTATGTTTAAGGCTTGTATATGTAATCTATATGGATTTGTACTGCATTTAAATAACACTAAATAGCAACAAACAATATGCTTTTTAAAAATATGGAAAACTGATGAGATAAAAAGAAGAGAGGGACACAGAGGCAGACGCAGTCAGCTGAGAGAGAGCACGTGTGTGTGAATGTATGTGTGAGACTGTGTGTGTGTGTGTAGCCTGTTAAAAAAAAAGTTTAATCACCTGCCGCTGATTGTCGAGCCAAATACCAAGAAGTTTCTCCATCTCTTCGCTGCACTTTTCACATGCTCCATAATGTGGTCCTTTTGTTTATATATCGTACCAGTTGTCGAACGGTTCACGTTGTATGCGTGTGCCACATTCACCATCTTCTCACCAGCATCAAGTTTCTTTATTATCGCCACCTTCTTTTCAAATGAGATGGCGTCCCACTTTTTCACATTTCCACTAGAAGCTTCACTAGAAGCTTTTCACTTTTCACCAACCATATTGGATTACGCATGCAAGATAAAACAACAACGTTCGTAACACCGCACCGTAGTCACACCGTAGTACGTCTGAACACTTCAACTGAGTGGGCGTGACACTTGGGGGATGCTGCACAGCGCCCTGCCTGTGCGTTAGCAGTGGAAATATGCATTACGTACGTAGTGCGTATTTCCGCCAGAAGTCGGAATAGGCACTAAATACAAAAACTCACTTGCGTACATGTACAGCGCTTTTGCCCAAACATTTAACTTTTTTTTTTAAATTTTCGACCCTGTTCGTAACTTCGAATGTTCGTAAGTCGAATGTTCATATGTCAAGGAGTGTCTGTAGTGTATAAGCACAAGACTTCATAAGGTGGAACAGTGTTTTCAGTTTTTTGCAGCATTCATGTCTTAAATATGTGCATGTAACCAAACACAACTCCAGGTATGTTTTTGATCAAGAAACAACGTTAGAAAACAGTGTAATATGGGCCATTTAAAGAAATTACCTTTAAAGGTCCCATGACATGGTACTTCTTGATGCTTTTATATGGCGCCTTAAAGGGACAGTGTGTAAGATTTTTACCCGTTAATTACCGAAATTGAAGATACCCATTCAAAAATACATTGTTTTCCAAGCCTTTTCAGCATGCTGCTGTATCACACATCGTAATGGATCTAACACGTGTTTTGGACTAAATTGTTTTACTGGATTTTATTCGCTGGATCCTTACGGACAGATTGATACCAAGCTTGTGGTGAAATACAGAGTTTGACCTGTGCAAGGCCTTCAAAGGTAAGCGAAGTGACAAACCTCGTTTTGTGCTTTTCCGTATAAAAGCCCCATGTGCTCAGGGAGTGATTGTTGTGCCGGGAAATGAATTGCATAGTCAAAAAGAGGAGACTGTAAGGTTTCATTTGATATGTAGATTGTCATGGTACACGATCGGGAATGTGTGTTTTCATGCGAAAAGACAACAGACCTCCACCTCTAAGGAGCACCCACCGTCAATATCTCTGCGCTGGCGGCATATACGGGATATCCACATTGTCCCTCTCGTCGCCTCCTCCTCCTCGTGTAGGCGAGCGCGCAGCCCGGTGTACTGTCAGAGTGAGACGGCTCTCGGCGCGCAGACTGGCTTTGGCAACCACGGCTTTCGGCACAGCGCGGCCCGGCCTCCAGCGACCACAACATTCGGTACCGCCCAGCACCCGCCGTTCCCCTTCAGGCTGACACATCAAGACAGGACCTTCAACAGTTTAGATCAATAATGTAACCCCGGCGCCCTGGAACGAGATGTACGAGCTTCCGGGTTCCCATCAAGTTTCCCGCATGCAGCTGCAGACGTCGCCACTCCCTCCTCTCCTCCACTACAGTCTCATAGCTCCCCCTGCTGGGGGCTAAGTAGTATCACCACCAGTGGCCAGTAAACGTATTCTGTCTACTGTGCAGTTTCACTTGAATTCTCTTGTATCATCTCAGCCTGCTTTCAAGCAGGCCATCTCCCCCTGTGCCTGCACCCTTCGTGTCTCATTCTTGTCCCCGTCTCGCAGGCTGCACAATTCCCCATGCACATGCATCTTCTCCCCATCTCTCATTTCTCTCTTTTCAGTCATCATGAGCTAGATGGCTCTCGTGCCCTACCCACATTAGGCAGGGCCTCTAATCCATTTCCCGTCTTCTGCTCTCTCTCCCCCCCCCCCCATTTCCCCAACACCCAAATGTTTTTTTCTGTCGTTGCAGCCTACACAAGTCACCACGCCCACTCACACTATTTTCGTTCACACTCCGAAACGTCGTACAAATGTTTTTTGTTCGCTTAACTCCTCTCTGCACTGGCACACTGTCATCTCGTATTCAACCTCTCCTACCGACTCGCATCCGACCATTCTAACTCATGCAACTCATGCTAGCTCACACCATTCCATCACATGCTAGCTAAGCAGTCTCTACATCCTCTCTCTGTTATTCCAATATTCAGCACCCATCGACGTCACTCTCTCAATTTCAGCTCGTGCTGCTCACGCAATTTTGATGTACGCTAACTGTCTTTACACCCGCTCGCCATCAATTCATATTCCGGCCCTTGCTGTTTCACGCTATTATAGCTCGGGCAGCTCACGTCATCCATTATAAGCTAGCTTAAGCCATCATAACCACGTGTCACACTATTCAGCTCCTCCCAGTTCCGCCTCACCTGAGCTACACCATCTCGGCTCACCACCTCTTTCCCGATCGAGGATCCTACCATCGACGTCAGCTCATGACTTCACCATTCTATCCTATACGCATCCTCAGCGACGCTCTCGCCATCTAATCCTCATCTTCTCCTGCTCATGCTACATCATTGCATTCTTTCATCATTCTCAGCTCTCATGTTGCGACTACTATTACGGTCTCCAAATTCGACCGCTCTCATCTGTCCAGCATTCAACCCATACCTGCCCTGTGAACATCCCCAATATGCACCTCCACCCTCAGGTCCTTAGCTGTTCCACAGGTTCCAAGCCGACTGACGACTGGCCGATTGTCACAACGTTTCACCAGCTCATGACAGCATGATGACCGCCAGCTCACCCAGCTCTCACGACCGCATGACAGCTCGTCTGGGTCTCACGACGGCTTGCCTGGCTCCCACGACAGCACGACAGCTCGCCTGGCTCCCACGACGGCTCGACAGCTCGCCTGGCTCCCACGACGGCTCGACAACTCGCCTGGCTCTCACGACGGCTCGCTTGGCTCTCTCGATGGCTCTCACGACGGCTCTCACGACAGCTTGCCTGGCTCTCACGACGGCTCGCTTGGCTCTCTCGATGGCTCTCACGACGGCTCTCACGACAGCTCGCCTGGCTCTCACGACGGCTCGCTTGGCTCTCTCGATGGCTCTCACGACGGCTCTCACGACGGCTCGCCTGGCTCTCTTGACGGCTCTCACGACGGCTCACCTGGCTCTCACTACGGCTCTCACGACTGCTCACTTGGCTCTCAGGACGGCTCTCACGACGGCTCACGACTGCTCGCTTGGCCTCATGACAAGCTCTCACGACGGCTCGCCCGGCTCTCACGTCGAGTCTTCCGACCCACAACGGGTCTTCTCCTCCACCTCTGTCCTGACCCACAACAGGTCTTCAGGCGTGTGTTCTGTGTGGAGTTTGCGTGCATGGTCTGGGTCCGATCCCCGGGTCGCCTGGGCCTTTCTGTGTGGAGTTTGCATGTTCTCCCCGTGTCTGGGTGGGTTTCCTCTGGGCACTCCGGTTTCCCCCATCAACCCAAAACATGCACCATAGGTAAATCCTCCAGCTTAGGTCCTGACCAAGCCGAAGCAAGAAGATCATGGAGATGGTCCCTGGGCGCAGTAATGTGCTGCCCACTGCTCCTAATAACAGGATGGGTTAAATGCAGAACTGGAATTTCCCCACTGTGGGACTAAGAAAGGCATAGCTTCCTTTCCTCCCGTCAGGTCTCCCTCCCTCCCTCCCAACCCACAACGGGTCTTTCTCTGCCTCTCTCCTGATCCACGACGGGTCTCCCTCTCTCCTGACCCATGACGGGTCTCCCTTCCTCCCAACCCACGACGGGTCTTTCTCTGCCTCTCTCCCGACCCACGACAGGTCTTCTTCTCTCCACCTCTCTCCTGACCCACAACAGGTCTTCCTCCCGTCAGGTCGACGGCATGACAATACGCCTGGGTCTCACAACGGCTCACCCGGCTCTCACGACCGCATGACAGCTCGCCTGGCTCTCACGACGGCTCGCCCAGCTCTCACGTCGGGTCTCCCGACCCACAACGGGTCTCTCTCTCGACCCACAATGGGTGTCTCGACCCACGACGGGTCTTTCTCCGCCTCTCTCTCTCATGACCCACGACGGGTCTCCCTCCCTCCCAACCCATGACGGGTCTCCCTCTCTCCTGACCCACAACGGGTCTCACTCCTTTCCGACCCACAACGGGTCTTTCTCTGCCTCGCTCTCCTGACCCATGACGGGTCTCCCTCCCTCCCGACCCACGACGGGTCTTTCTCTGCCTCTCTCCCGACTCACGATAGGAGATCTTCCTCCCGTCAGGTCTCCCTCCCGACACGCCCCCCCCCCCCCCCGACCCCCCTCCCTCCGACCCTCATCCCTCCAACCCTCATCCCTCCGACCCTCATCCACCCGACCCTCATCACTCCGACCCCCCCATCCCTCCGACCCTCATCCCTCACCTATCCAACCCTCAACATTCGAGCGTGGCTTTCTTCACCTACAGGTTCCTATGCTTGCCATCCGAACCCATGCTGAAGGACGCACATCAGCATTATCATGGTCACGTCCGTCAACCATCTGCGCTGGCGCGAGTGACCCCACTCCAGCAAAGGTCCAACTCCTCAGTCAGGGGAGAAGACCCTCCACGTCACGGTTTCTCTACATCACTCCTGACTCATTCGCCATACGGCACCTTCACGACGCAGCTCCAGTTTCTCCAGTGTTCAATCTGAATCTTCGGCAGTAGTCGGATTCTGCATTGCTTCCAGAGCCCTCGAATCGCACAATTAGCCTTCAGCTTCATCGGAACTTCGTCCTACTTTTCCACCATTTTTTGGGGGGTCTGATTAATCCAGGCATTCCCATTCATTCTAACAATAATAAATCAGTCAACACCACCTTCATCAGCTTCCCCTCTGCTCATCTGACGTCACCACCATCTGCAATTTCAGCACCCTCTCACGCCACTCCAGGAATGTCTGCGTCTCCACCGTCCAGGCTTGCCATTCATCCATCCATCTTCTGCTTTTCCATTTCTGGGTCACGGGGACAGCAAATCTGCTGCCCAGAACACTATGCACCGGCCCCCATGAATCCTCCCGCGGGAGTAGGTCCAGGCTTACCTCTCAGAGATAAATCTCATATACAAGCTGATTTCTGGTGAAGACTGCCAGTCTCATCTTCATGTTCCCGTGCCTGATTAAAGGACTGCAAAAAACTGAACCTCGCCTTCCTCTGAAACGCCTACCACTTATTTCGGACCTTCTCTACCGTTGCACTCTCACTCTGCGCTCCGGCAACCTCTCGCCTTTCACAGACCTCTTCTGGCATAACACCCCATCCATTCTCCATTCATTTATTTCGCATTGGCGCCACTATGTCCACGGCCAGGGCAGATGTACCCGACCGGAAAAATTCGAACCCTTGGTTGTGGGGTCTCCAGCACCTACCTCGTGTACGAGCATCACGACCTCAACGATCTCCTCCAGACCCATTCCACTTCATGCTCTTTAAAAAACTTTTGGGGGTCCCGTTCCGCTGGGCCAATCGAAGATTGAGACGGAGCCCCCACCCAATGTCTCAACCCAGCCATCACCACCTATTCACCGAGACATCCACTATCATTCAATAATAAACATCTTCACTGCATTATGTTGATGGCGTGGTCCTAGCTAGTGAAATGGAGTTAATGTGATTAACTGAAATTCAGGAGCAGGACCACGCCTCAACCACCTTCTCCTCCTCACCAGCGAATCACAGTTCACCATAACCACACCTCTAATTTCCCGGAGCCATTTATAGCCACTCATCCCTTCATTCCAGTTCGTCTCGGTTATCTCGACCCCTCCCTCCCACCCCTATCTTGTCTGTCTTTCAGCCACAAGACATCTCCTAAAGGGGGGGGGGGTCCCGTTCCGCTGGGCCAATCGAAGATTGAGACGGAGCCCCCACCCAATGTCTCAACCCAGCCATCACCACCTATTCACCGAGACATCCACTATCATTCAATAATAAACATCTTCACTGCATTATGTTGATGGCGTGGTGAATGGTTCCCTAATACTGTAAATGAATCCTTCTTCAAAATCAAGACTCATGAGAAAGAGTGCATGAGAAAGACCCATGAACACAGTCAGAGTCATAAATATGTCTCTGGAACACTTTATTATGGGCGTTGTTGCTTGAATGCAAATGAGGAGGACAGAGATAGGCCAGTGCAGCGGGTGGGGCGTGGCCAAACTCTCCGCTTTTTCCTCTTTAGCGGTGCGCTGGTGTGCTGGCCCCACTTCCGCGGTTTTGCGTGGAGGAAGATATGAGACACTTTCCATTGAAAAATAAACACATTTCCACAGAAAATAAAATTAAACCACTGCTGTTTCAGAGGTTCGGAGGGTCGGATAAAGGACATTCGAGCCTGGAAACACTCTCACATGCCTCCAGGCAAATAAAAAAATGCATCTTGTATTGCGTAGCTCGTTCGCGGTCCAAACTCTCTGGACGTGAGTTCCAGAGAGTGTGGGTAGAAACACAGACGGGCGGTGGAACTGCATTTGCATTTTTGCTTCAGTGTGACGTCACATAGTTTCCTTGTTCAGAATCGCCCGTTTGGGCTGTGTTTTTTTCAAACTCAGAAAAGGATCGCAAATGCTCAGTTTACACATTTTGCAACTTTTAGCCATGGGGGGGCTAAACAGGGTAGGGGAGCTCACATTAACGTTCAAAAACCTCAGAAAGTGAAAATTTCATGGGACCTTTAAAAATGCCTGGAGTTGTGTTTGTTTCATTTACACATCACACATCTCAAACGGAAAACACTCCACCTTGTGATGTCATGTGGGAAATACACTATGTTTTTAAACTACATACACCATTTGGATAATTTCAGCACTGAAATAGCCGATCTCTACTAAACTAAAAGTAAAAGGTAGCTGCTAATTAAAAAACAACAATTAAATTAAACAATTAAAAAACGTGACATCACAAGGTGGAACAGAGCATTTTGAGCCTTGGATGTAGACAGACTAATAATAAAGGGTTACTCAAACACTCAAACGTGTGAATGAAACAAAACACAACTCCTGGTTGTAAACTGTGGCAAACTGTTTCCAGCTGTCTTTGGGAAGACTGACAAAAACATACATTTATAATTTAGAACTGTCTTGCCAAAAGACACAACAACTGCCATCTTTGCACTAGAGGCACTGTGGCCTCAATTTCATTATTACAAATATTATTTTTATAATAATCACTAGGTTGTGAATCCCTCAGTCGTCCAGGTAGAATCTAACCTGGGAAATCCCAGGCTGCTTTCGTTCGTTCCGATCTGAAAGACAGCCTAGCGGCTATGGCAAGCGAGCTCTCCTGATTCTGGGAGCCAATCAGAGAGCGGGGAGGGGTGGCAAGACGGTGACGCGTACTACGTGACAAACGGAAGCTTGTAGTTTGAACTGACAACTGATATGATTGGCTATGGGCTACGTATACGCCAAATGATAGACATTCGTAACGCCCAATAAACGGCCGTTGGCGATCGTAAACCACACCTCCGGTACGAGATATTTCGAAGGTGGCTCCCAGACCATATCTCACTTGTGATATGGTCAGGTGCAAACCAGGCAAGGTGGAATCCATGGCAAAAGGAGAAATTCAATTTGTCAACTGGACAAAAGTTTATTTTGTCAAATATGTTTTGCAGCTCATCCAAGCTGCCTCTTCAGTTCTGGACTGAACTGAAGAACTGAAGAAGCAGCTTGGATGAGCTGCGAAACATATTCAACCAAATAAACATGTGTCCAGTTGACAAATTGAATTTCTCCTTTTGCCAATAATTATGAGGATACAAAGGTTTAACCTCTGCACAACTCTGTTAAAATTGTATTTTTGCCCTCAATTGTAGGTTTTGACATGGTTTTATTTGATGGCTCTTACCAAACACAACTGCTCAAATGAATGAGCAAAAACAAGAGTGAATAGTGTTTTTGAATATGACCAAAATGGCTTTGGTGATACCAAGAATCAGAGGGCACACTGGTATTTTTCCCTCTCTCCTCCCTACTCCTCCACCTCTCCCTCCATCCCCTCCTCTGAACAGGATATTACTGTCTGCTGCTCAGGCCTGTACATTTCCTCTTTCTCCACATTCACAGGTCCTGCAGTCGTTATCTGGGATGGATTAAACCAGATACCTGTTCATCTGTACATAATGAAGTCTCTCTGCACATATTCATGTACTGGTTTAAGGAAATGGGGGGTAAAATGCATGCTTATACATTATTAGGACTACATAGAAGTCAGTTCTTTCAAAGCAACATTCAGAATCTGTTGGAATTATCCATAACATAGTAAATATAAGTCTTTGGTGTATCCTTAAAAATAATAAGGGGAAGGGTCTAGGTTTCTCAAAAGTATCGCAAATCAGATACTAATGGATATTAAAATAACAAGATACACACTGGACCAAGTATCAATACTAAAAACGTCACATTCACAGGACACAAATGAACCTTTCCTGAATCGCTTTAGAATGATCTTGAGCTGCATCAGAACAAGCATAAGAGCACACAGACTAGCATACACCCATGGACCAAATATAAGACCACATGGTAATACAAAAGAAAGTAGTGCGATTTAATGTTGAAAATCACATTTGTCTAAATAAAGAGCGTTTTTTTTAATTTTTATTATGAGTATTGAATCTATTCCTTCGTATCAAAATCAAGTTTGAAATTTTACTATCTTGAGAAGAGTCTGCAGGTGGTTGGACCCTCTCATAGCCAAATTGGTCTTAAATAAGGTGGAACATGATAAAAGGAGAAGTTCAATTTGTCAACTGGACAAAGTTTCGGCGCTCATCTGAGAGGCTTCTTCCGTTCTGGTTCTAGTGCTGGTTAGACCCTGTTTATATCTAGCTGCAGGGAGGAGCTCACTACACTGAAATCGTTCTGAAACTATCTCAACTAATCTAAATCTAAATCTTAGATTAGTTGAGATAGTTCTAAAACTATCTCAACTAATCTAAATCTAAATCTTAGATTAGTTGAGATAGTTCTGAAACTATCTCAACTAAACTAAATCTAAATCTTAGATTAGTTGAGGTAGTTTCAGAACCATTTCAGTGTAGTGAGCTCCTCCCTGCAGCTAGATATAAACAGGGTCTAACCAGCAGTAGAACCAGAACTGAAGAAGCCTCTCGGATGAGCGGCAAAACGTTTTCAACCAAACAAACTTTGTTCAGTTGACAAATTGAACTTCTCCTTTTATCATGGATTCTACCTGGACGACTGAGGGACTTTTCCCGCAAGGTGGAACATGAACAATCATACAGACAAAACAAAACAAACAAAACAACAACATGGAATAAAAAATGTAACATGTAGATAGATGGCAGCAGTAGAAGGTAAAGTCGTACCTGCAGACACACCTTCCTGTCCCTGGAGAACTGCATGGGGATGATTTCAGATCTCACAGAGGGTATGAATAACTGATGGCTCTGCTCTAATCACATGTTCTGTGTTTCCAATCGAATGACATGACATACAAGCCACGTACTCCTGCTGCTAATGACTCTAATGTGGAGTTCATTAACGGTTTATATCTGATTCTTCTTTGCATGTTCACCGTTAAACTCCATTGTGTTGAAAAAAAGCTATAGTTGGGACATTAAAACAATTGTGCTGACAATGATTGATACTTTGCAGTGATGCTGGGGTCTTCTACATGTAGTTCTATGGCAGACTGTTTCTGTAGTTACCATGGTGACACAATGCATACATTAGCAAACACACCCAAAAAAGTTTTAAGACTCAAGAAATAATACAAAATGAATTTAAACAATTTGCTGACATGCCTTAAAGTTCACAAGAGCCAGTTTTGCATAATATAGGACCTTTAATCACTGTCTTGTCCGTCGGAAGTGGCAAACTGTTTCTGTAGCTCCAGCTGTCCTGTGAAAGACTGACAAAAACATACATTTGTATTCTTGCAAGATAGAGGAAGTGTCTTGCCAAAAGACACAACAGCAATGCTACTCACAAGGATCTAGCTGCCAACCTTGCACTCCATTTTATTATTACAATTATTATTTTTACTATAATTATTAGGATACAAACTAAACTCTGCAAAAATAGTATTTTTGCACTCATTCAGATAATGATACTCAGAAGGTATTTTTGCAATTCAGCAAAAAATAATGTTGGAGGATTTATTAAGAATTTATAACTTCAAAACAACACTCACAATACATTCAATAATACATATTTTGTAGTGAAAAGTCTGACTTGTCTTATCAATAAGTGCACCGTATTTGATCTGGTGAAGCAATGATATCTGTCAGTTTAATTTAATATATGGGTCAAAAATCTGTCTTGGAGTTAACCTGTATACAAATATGTCCACTGCATTTGACCCATCCAGGAAACACTGTCCTGGAGAAACCTGTCAGAAGCAGAACGCTCAGGGACCCAGATTTTGGGCCAGGATCTTGGTCAGGACCACCAGAATAAAACTCAACATATCTTAAACTGTGCACATAGTATGGACTTGGAAGGAGGAACAGTCTTTTGCAAACTCAGCACAAAATGACCACATATTATCAGAAAATTGCACCACTGAAGAAAGCCAACTTCCATTACCCTAAACTACTGACAAGATAAAGTAATACACTATCATTCTCAGTATTTGTGAGAAAAAGCATGAAAACCACCTCCTTAAATTTAGGAACAACTTCAAACTCCAACTCCCAAAAAATTCTGACAAATTTCATTTTCTGACAAAACAAATTTCTGACAAAAACATTTCAATACCGGAAATCACGATTATTATCGATTAAAGCTGCAAACTCAGAAGCATTTTATACATTTTCTTATAACTTTTGTTTACGAGGCCTCTTTGCAAACGCAATTAGGCACTTCGCTGTCTGGACAAAACCAGCTGTAGGTGCGATTGGCCTCATAAAAAACCCATAAGCCCTGCATGCATAGCCTTTATGCTAAACCCCAAAGCACGACTGGACTCCCAGCTTAATCCGCTCCCATCACCGCTCTTCCAGACTGAAAATAATTACATTTATAATAGCTGTGCACACAACAACTCCAGCGCATTAGTGTGTTAATTTGGGCCAAATGCATCGGCTAAAGGAGAAGAAAAACTAACCAAACTGAAAGAGGAAAATCTGACCCGAGCTGGCTGATAAACACAATGCACTTCCTTGCCCCCGGGTGACCATTTACAAGTTGGCTTTCTTTATTTATTTACTTCCGAATCTGCATAATCATTCTAGCTATAGGTCATACACGAACAAGACAGAGGACGCCATCCATTATTCATGAGTTTGCAGGATACAGTTGAAGCGCTAGAGGTTTACAAGATCGGTGAGAGAGATTTTTGCTAAATTCGCCTCCTCCCTACGCCTCGTCCCTTCTTTTTTTGTTTTTATCTCAGACAATAGCTGCTTGGGACCTGGGGCGGGAGATAGGGCGCAGAGTGTGTAATGAAGAAAATGGTAAAAAGATGAGGTAACCCAGATAAATGGTGTCGCACTGGCCTTAGCGTGTGGTATCGGAGACAGGACAGTTCCAGTCTGTAGTGGAGTCTCAGTGTTGGGAGTCTCTACAATGATGAATGGTGTTTGATAATGGTGTAATTGCAAACTGCTATCTATATCTATTTATGCTCACAAAGAAATAAAAATGCATACTGTATGGAAAGTGTACTATTAGAAAGTTGGTGCTTGTTTGACACAAGCACAAGGAAGGAAGAAACACTTAATGGGCCCTATCTTGCCCCCAATCTGAGTGTGTGGCGTGGAGCTCTAAAAAAGAGGTGTGCCGTGCCTGAATATCGGGAGGAGTGGAGCAGACTGAGGGCGCGGTGTGGTGCGTTCAGTGAACTGCCAGAATCGTAAAAATAAATATCAAACTAATCCAATGAAAAACAACGTATAACATGCTCAAGACTTATTTTATTTGGAAATATATTAGGATGATAAATGCTTACCATTCATAACATATTTCTGTGCCATGCGAGATGTTCGTGCGCCATCAGGATGCCCTCCCAGAGCAGAGCCCAGCCCCTCGCCTGCTTCCTGTATTGGCTTAGCACTGCTCTATCGTTTTTGGTTAAGAAAGCCCGACAAAGACTCTACTTCCTGAGGAAGTTGAGGAAGTTTGGTATGAACACCAGCATCCTCACAGACTTCTACAGATGCACCATCGAGGGCCTCCTGACAGGCTGCATCACAGTGTGGTATGGGAACTGCACCACTCAGAGCCGTAAAGCACTACAGAAGGTGGTGCGAGCGGCAGAGGACATCACTGGCAGCAGTCTCCCCTCCATCCAGGACATTTACCACAGCAGGGGTCTGCATAAGGCACACAGCATCACTAAGGACCATACTCATCCGGCACAAGGACTCTTCCGTCTGCTAGCCTCTGGTAGACGATACAGGAGCCTGCCAGCACGCACAAAAACACTCAAAGACAGCTATTACCCCCAAGCTGTCAGACTACTGAACTCTGGGTAATACTCTAAATAATACTGAACTCTTAATAATACTGCACTAAACTACCTTTCATTATGCATAATATGTTTACTGCTGCTGCTCTATATGAATGTATCATGTTCGTCACTACCTCACTGTAAATGCTGCTGTTACCTGTGCAATAACCTATGTGCAATATTTATACTATACTATGTGCAATATGAAATCCACATGCAACACTTATACTACACCACATTATGTGCAATCTGTGAAATACTCTACTTACACCTTATTTAATCCTACCTGTACCTTTGTACATTGTACTTTGTATTTTTATTACTTTTTATTACATATTTTATTATATTGTTTACTTCTTCCCCTGCACTTTTGCAACACTTTTTTACCATGTACTATTATTGCATGTTATTAGTACTTCTGACTATCTTAGCGAGTCAACGGTTCTTCTGATCCTAAGCATTTCATTGCATTGTTGACCCTGTGTTGATTCTGCATATGACAAATAAACAATCTTGAATCTTGAATCTTGAGTTTGGTTTGATCATGATCTGTACAAAAGCTGCTCATTCACATGAGGTTGTGTACAGTGGTGTCCTAAAGTGTGTTTTCTTACCCTGTCTGCAGTTCTAATGCTGCGATGTCAGATTTCCTCACATTCTCGTGCCCTTTCTGTCATCAGCTCCATTTGATTGTCACCAAAGTATTCCCATTCTGCCCCTTTGGTTAGTTTATAAAGTTAGTTGCCAGTAGGTAGGCTACCATCAGAACCATACAAAACTGCACAGAGCCGTGGAGCAGCCTAACTCTGACAGAGATCAGTGCAACAGCTCGGGGTTGTGACAGCGGAGCAGACACCTCGTATATGTGCTGCTCTCTTGGCAGCAGCGGTCAGTAGAGCTTTGTACAGCGGCTCAAGAGACGTACTCTATAATGTACATGAGCACTGCTCTGTACAGACACCTGCGCATCCTGCTCTGGGTGCTCATGGTGCATATTAGTCACTTGTATGGGGCAAATGCAGGTCGTGCAGTCACCCTCCCCATGTGTTAATGGTTTGATCCATGTCTGTGCGTAAAGTGGTAAAATCAGAAAGATTTATATGACAATAAACTTATTCCATAATCCATAATCTGCGAGACATCTACCTGTATGGGAGCAAATGCAGTGGACACCTGTGAGACATGAATGTGAGTGATCATACATCAGGTGAGACACAGTAGTGGACTGCCAGAACAGGCAGGACGGGGTGTGACCAGGAAGAGAGCAGCGGTCAGGATGGGGAGCACATGAGCCCTATAGCTCTGGCTCTGGCTCTGGGAATAAACCAACCAAAAATCCATACAGCTGTTGTGTCCCTGGGCAAGATGCAGCATCCATCTTACCTATGTATGGATGTAATGCGTTAGTGAGCAACTGATTGGGGTCAGACACGGTGAAGGTGCAGATTGGCAGTCTTGCTTTTGTCAGTGTACCCCAGGGCAGCTGTGGCTATACAAAAGTTGCTGAGCATGAGCAGGTGTGGAGTGAATACATAGCCTGAAAACTGCTATATAAGTCAAATGTATTCTTTTGATGAGTGAACAATGGACCTTTAAATTTTAACAAAAAGAAGCAATGTTGGTGTGATTATGCTTTCTTACAAAGTCAGCAACATTTTTGAAAAGGATTATAATAATTTTGTTTCCTGGTTCTACTGTAATAAGCATTAGACCTAACGTTTACTTGTCTTTGGTTCTTCCATATATACTGGGAGCGGAGAAAGTATTTAATCATGTACTTTAGACATGTTTTCTTTATTGATGTTGTCTTTGAATCTGGAATGAAAATAAATCTGAATTAATCAAACTATTAAAATAATTAAAGGAATGATTAAATTAATTAAAATGTCATGGCAACAGATATCAAGCCAATGCATTCTGATGTCTTCAGAAGATTGATTAATGCATTCTCACAAATGTTTTTTTCACTGCAGAGATGAAGTACTGCAGGACCTAACTCGAACATAATGACTGATGACTTGGGACTCCACTCTGAGTTTGTGAGGTTTTAATGATGGATTTAGGTTCAAAGTTAAACTTTATAAACTTATAACAGGGTAAACCGAGTCACTTCTTGGGACAAGTCTGAGTCAAGTCCCAAGGTGACATGGACATGGACCGACTACACCACAGAAACCAGAAGTTATAGCATGCTCCAATCTGGACTAGTTCCTTAAAGGAGAAGTTCAAATCAGGTGAAAATAATGGTGAATATGGAAAAACACAGACTGTCCTAAACTTTGAATACCACCTTGTCTTGTCACCCATCCTAAACAGAGTTGGGACCAGAGACTGCTGTAGTGTGTGTGTGTGTGTGTGTGTGTGTGTGCGTGTGTGTGCGTGTGTGTGTGTGCGTGTGTGTGTGTGTGTGTGTGTGTGTGCGTGTGTGTGCGTGTGTGTGTGTGCGTGTGTGTGTGGATGGATGAGTGGTGATCCCAGAACCTCAGATCAGAGATAAATGACTTCATTAAAGTCTGAGTTTCCCAAAGCCCAAATGAGCCCCCCCTCCCCCTGCGCTGCCCCCTCACTTCCCCTCGGTGCCACTGCAGATTATCAGCTCCATAAATCAATACATTTGAGGGAAAAAGAGTATGATGTCCCCTTCTTCTCTATTATCTAGTCTCTCTCAGTATAGGCTACCGGGCAAAAAGAGCCGTGCACTGAATCTGCTTTTAGGAAAACTACACGGATGTGACTGCTTGGAAAAATCTGATCGTGTATATCTTTATCTTTGTTCTGCTTGTTTGTCTTTTTTTTTTTTTTATAAGCAATCTCACTTGAAAGATTCATCAGTGTTTTGGAAACGGAGCCCTCACCCCGAGTCTCCCCCCAACCATCACATCTACCCACCGTCAATAAATATCTTTATCATATTTTATTGTCATGGTTCCTGCTAGTGAAATATATAGTTTACCATCACAGGAACTATCCACCCATTTTTTGCTTACCTGGGGCTGGGTCTTCGGGCCAGCAGTCCGAAAGCCAGCAGGGAATCCAAGACTTCTTTCACCCCAAACCAGCTCTTCCCAAGGTGACCCCAGGCAAGCTGAGAGACATAGTCCCTCCAGAGTGTCCTGGGACATGAACACCTCTGCAGGGAGGTGCCCAGGAGGCATCCAGAACAGATGCCCGATCCAGCTCGACTGGCTCCTGTCCATGTGGACGAGCAGCGGCTCTACTCCAAGCTTTTCCCATGAACTGAGCTCCTCACCCTATCTCTAAGGGAGTGCCCTGCCGCCCTGCAGAGGAAACTCATTTCAGTTGCTTGTATCTGCGATCTTTCGGTCATTACCAAATCCAATCTCACTCCATCCTTTCCTCACTCACGAACAAGACCGCGAGATACTTGAACTGTTGAAGTGTTACGTGAGCTCTCAGCGCGATGTGACAACCTGAAAACACACACGCAGCCATTTCCTCTCACATTACTTAAAAGCGGCGTCTGACATGGCAATAGCTCCATGCACGCCTTCACAGCTGCCTGCTCTCCTCATTCACGCTCCTTAGAGTCCATACGTTGTCATGACGAATAATCATTTTGTGAAGCATGAATGTCGGACTTCCTCACACAATAGTCTGTATAAAGTATATTTCTTGGTAATGGGGTTTCGATGTTGTGGTCCTGTGTTTTCCTGTGCTTGGACGTCAGCCTTGGCGCACTGAAGCGAAAACATGATTGGAAGTGAAAACAATTGTGTGTTGTATTACGGTTTGATGGAGCAGAGTAAATGGAGGTTTGAGATTGTGATAAGGATTATTTGCAGAAGTGCTGTGCAAACAATGTAAGACTGGATTATTGGTGTTTGAGTGTTCACTGATATGGCGTTTGAACAATGCAGTAAATAGGCTGATGGTACCACATTTTATAACAAATTTGTGGATGTAAGAATGATGGACACAAGTCTATCAGAGAGACTAGTCTCACGCAAGAATTGTGCTTTGTAAATTGAAATGTACCCATGAGATACCATTAGTTTGTAAAAGACTTTGCTATACTTCTGTAATTATTTTGTAATTTGAATTTTATTACATTTTTTACTGTTATGAAGTATAAGTTATATAATAATATATGTTAAGTATGAGCTACAGTGTCCAAGTAATTTCCCTAGTGGATTAATAAAGTTTATAGAGTCTAAGAGATCTGATGGAAGTGACTTAATAGTTTCAAATAAGTGTCAAAATAAAACCTGGTTAAAGGTGCATTGCAGAAGCTTTCTAGCAGAGGATCCGTCACCTTCTTGTCTCCAAGGAGATGTTATTGCTTTGCCTGGAATATTCCATGGTATAATATTGAACACATCTATCTAGCATTTATTCATTCATTCATAAGGGTGTTTCTATAGCTCAAAAATACAATAATTCTCTCTGTGAATAGGGTTGTATTCTGTATAGCTGTAATGTAGCCTATACAGTGGTACCTCACCTTACGAAATTAATTCGTTCCAGAAGTGGTTTTGTAACGTGAATTTTTCATAAGTTGAGTAGCTATTTCAATGGAAAAAGCCTGATTAGTTTTTTTTTTATAGTGTAACTTTTTTTTTATAGTGTAACACTGTGTTCTGCGTCCTGATTGCGAAGAGACTGTAGACCCAGGACTAAACATGGACTATACCAGGTCTAGACCAAGGTCTAAACCTGGACTGGACCAGGACTAAACCTGGACTAAACCAGGACTGGACCAGGTCTAGACCTGGACTAAACCAGGACTAGACCAGGTGGATTATAGCGCCACGTGCGGGTCTATTTCCTGGTTTCGTGCTAGCTCTGCTATTAGCAGCAGCACTGGTGTACCTCACGAGTCACGGCTGAGGCGAGCAGCGACTGCGTGCGTGGGGGGAAGGGGGAGGGCGGAGAAGTGTGCGTGGACACGTGTGATAGCACAGCATGACCCGGCGCGAGCCTCCTCTAAACCAGGTCTAAACCAGGACCAGGACTAGAAAAGGTGGATTAAAGCGCCGCGTGCGGGTCTATTTCCTGGTTTCGTGCTAGCTCTGCCGGTGTACCTCACGAGTCACAGCTGAGGCGAGCAGCGAGGAGGGGAGGGATGTGCCTCCCCTCCGGACCGCACGCAGTCTGAACGCATGAACGAACGCATGCAAGAGCCGCGGTGGTTTAATCCTGGTTTAGACCTGGTTTAGACCTGGTCTAGAGGAGGCACGGTTTGAGCATGGGTCTCGTGCTCGCAGCCCCGCGCCGGGTCATGCTGCGCTATCACACGTGTCCGTGCGCACACTTCTCCGCCCTCCCCATCCCCCCACGCTTCACTATTAATACATTTTGTTGAAAATCTATGAAAGTTTGAATGTTTAAACGAGAGACAAATGTGAGAAAAGTTTAAATCCAGTCTGAGAAAAGCGTATAATGTGTGTGGCTGAGCACGCATCTGAGCGCGCATTATTTTAATTTTTGAGATTTCCCGTTTCGTAACTTGAATTTTCTTTCGTATCTAGAGACCAAAATTTAACGTAAAGTTGTTTCGTAACTTGGAATTTTCGTTTGTTGGGTCTTTCGTAAGGTGAGGTACCACTGTAGTTGTCTACTTATAGGTATGTCTTTGGGCAAAAGGAACATTTTTGTTTGAGTCTATAAACTACTGACAACATTTCGTTTAGAGCATTTATTTGCAGAAAATGACAAATGGTCAAAATAACAAAAAAGAGACATGTTTTCAGACCTCAAACAATGCAAAGAAACAGGATCAAATTCATTTTAAAACAACATAATACTAATGTTTACACTTAAGAAGAGTTCAGAAATCAGTATTTGGTGCAATAACCCTTATTTTTAAACACAGCTTTCATGTGTCTTGGCATGCTCTCCACAAGTCTTTTACATTGTTCTTGGGTGACTTTATTCCACTCCTGGTGCAAGAACTGAAGTAGCTCAGCTTTGTGTTTGTGTTGGAATTCAACAGACGCTGGAATGGAATGGCTGTAATACATGTAGAGATGCTGATTTCAGAAAAAAATGCAGTGGTCTCTTATTTTTTTTCCAGAGCTGTATATTATATAAGCAGCTCTTATAATCAAAATATGTCTGCTCTGTCTGCATCTAATTATAAAGCGTTTCATTGTTTGATAATCAGGAAGTGCACGTTACCATGGTAAGCGTTGTTAGCTTTACTGTCTCTTTTTGAGAGTTGTGAAAAGTGCTTATAAACTCATCACTGTGAATAATTAGGATGCTACGAATGCATAAGGTATCAATTAAAAATAAATTAGTTCTCTGTTCCACATTTTAAAACAGTAAAAACCAGCTATGGTGCCCTTAATGCTAGCAAAATCTAAAGTAAAAACCAATACTCACTATACAGAACCATGGAGACTTATTGGAGAAGACTGGCTCCCTCACACAGCCCCTAAAGCTCTGCTGGACAAATACTTAAATCCACAGTGACTTTTACAGGGAGTCTTTATGTCCCATGACACAAGGCCAGCTGTCGTGTACAACTTTAGAATCAAACAGTATGTTTTACTGTCACAACTCCACAACCTGCACCAGAGTCCCTGCCTCTCTGCAGTGTGGGCATCCAGAAGGCTTTAAAATGGTTTAACAAGAAATGCGGTGAGTGAAGGAATATAATGGACTTTTTCAATTGATCCTATGTGCATCCAACAATACTCTATAAAAACCATTCGAAAATGATTGCGGACTCTTCCGGTAATGTGAATATTTTTGCCTCAGTAGGATATACAGTTTTGCGTGGTATATCCCAAGTGAAGCCAAGTTTTTCCTTTGCGCAGACCAAAAAGTGTAATTTTTTAAAATGTAAAACACAAAATTAGGTCAGTGGATTTTATAATTGTAGATTGGAATCTTACATTTACGAGTATTTTGTAGTGGATGGCTAATTAAAAGTTGTGGTCGGCAAGAGTATTAACCTATTCAAATTTCATTGATTAACGACACATTATGCAAAATTGACGTTTTTTGAGTTTTTAACCTTTCATTAAATGCATGCCTGGAGCTGTACTTTTCTTCATTTATACATGTTTCATTAATCCACTGGTCAAAGGCTTCACTAAGCACTCAAAAATGCTGTGTTTGAATTTTGCCAGTTTTGTTGCATCACAGATAAAACACTGGACTTCTGTGCTTTTTAAGCCCATAAACCATCACCTATTACACTTTATTTCAGGTTAGAAAATGCCACAAGATTGCATTATATTCATTATTTAACACATAAGGTAATAATAAGACTACATTTCTGTTCAAGAAGGATAAGTTTCAACTAATTCCCATCAAACATTAGTGACGGGGCTGTGCAGTCAAACAAATTGAACTGAGATTGAGATTCTGTCATGTCTAATCGTCAATGATCAGCTTGGATCTTTTTAACCAAGAAATCTATACCCAATCCTCTGTCAGTAAAAGCATGCAGCAGTTCAGACTTTTGAAGAAAAGTCTTTTGTTACTGTCATTAGGGATGCACCGATCTGATAATGGTATCGGATATCAGAGCCGATACTGAAAAAACTGCTGGATTGGATATCAGCTTCCAAATATCAATTAAGCAGATATCCTGGTTGGACATACTGTATACGTTTATGTAGTAAGACATTTATTTATACAAAGCTGTTCTGTAGTTACATGAGATAAAAACAGCAACATTACACATTTAGATCAGTTTTGTCTTGTTTTGTTTAAAGGGACAGTGTGTAAGATTTTTACCCGTTAATTACCAAAATTGAAGATACCCATTCAAAAATACAGTGTTTTCCAAGCCTTTTCACTTCCATCATGAAATCAAAGTATTCTGTTGGACTTAGATATAGTCGCATAAAAGGGGGATCTTCCCCATGTAGAGGCAGCCATTTTGATTACGAGAGCCGCAGAAGGACATAGTGTATTTTGGGCTCCGCGTTTTCTTTATAGCTGTCAGCACTGGCTCGTGTTTTTCACACAACGAGATAGTATGCGTTTGGATAAACAACGACAAGCATGTTGCCGGATCACACTTACTCCGCACATACATCGCAGGAGCAAGCACCTTCATCTAAGAGGAAAAGAAGAAGGACATAGTACCTACCGTGGCTGGGGCTTTGTTGCAGCGCGGGCCCACACCCCGGGTTCAGACCGCCCTCCGCCCTCCGCGGTCCGGTTCCCGATTCCCCCCACCCGCGCACAGCGCCGGGTGTGCTTCACGCGTGCACGCGGTTCGGGCGCGGTTGCCGGTGAACACACCGAGCTGTCCGCGTTACGTCGCGCCAGTGTGACCCTCGAGGTCTGCCATAGCTAGAACCAGAATTGCAATACCCACCATCCACCAATGCGCCACCATCCTACACAGTGTACCTTTAAGTTTAAAGAAAATAAGTGGTTTTTTTTGGTTTTTTTTTGTCTCTGCACTGGTATCAGATGATGAAGCATGGGAATCAGATAAATCAACTAAAAACGCTGGATCGGCACTGAATAAAAGTTTGTAAAAAATAGTACTGAAAGAGAATTTTATGGATTTTTTACTAAGACAAAATAACATCAAATATAACATGATTGATTGTGATTGACTGATTATTATGAGGATATTTTTGTCTATAAGAACTATAGATTTTTCAGACCGAATTGTTTTAGAAAAGGGCATCCGACAGCACACATACAGTAAAGTAATTTGTTATATTGTTTCCTCAAGAGAATACAAAACCCTATGACATATCCTAAGTGATGGTAAACTTGGCTTTTCAACATAAGGTCACCACAGAGATTAAACCAAAAGACAAATATAGTGTCTGGAAGAAAGGATTATCTTAAGGGGTGGTCCAGGCTCACAGTAGCAGGCAGAAGGCTCACCTGACCTCCCCTGTCACTGCTTATCTCCTCGCCCTTGTTCTGTCTCCTCCACGGCCCATTTGAATAAAACAACAACAGCAATGCCCTCCAGAAATATTAAAATGCAATTTACTTTGTCAAAACCAAAAGGTGACTCGAAGGTGGTCGGAGAACGCCAACGTATTTATCAAGGAAAACAAATAACATATGGCAAAGTATAGCCAGTAAAGAGCATTTTGGACATCTGGACATTAAGGTGAAATGGGTGTACCGTGGCAAGGATTTGACAGGGCTAATGGTTAGCACAGGTCGGTATGGGGAGTGACAGGGAGCCCTAAGTGGAGCTGCCACCTTGACGTTAATGATCACTGCAGACGAATTATTCCAACTGGCTGTGACACTGTCCTTCTACAGGAGCTCAATTGGATCAAACATATGCAGTGGAAGCATCAGATTAAGTCAAATCAATTATGAGAGCAGCTGTATGCGAAGTGCTGCAGATGAAATATGACACGGGGGACTGTAGTGGGATTTACAGGCCCAGAAGCCATGTGGTTTTTTGAGGGATTGGGCATACTGGTATTTATTTATTTTTTTCATCAATAAATAAATTCATTTCGGAAGTAAACACAAGCTGGTGGATGAATATGACAACATCCATCCATCTATAAATAAAACAAATTTACTTATTTTAAACAAAAATATGTATAATGCCTTAGAGCTGGGGGTATGACCAAAAATTAAATCACGGTATTTTTAAAAATGATATCGGTGTCACAGTATTTTTTTTCATGTACTAAGTGGTACTATATATCGTTCCACCGTTTGCTTTTCTTGTCATAGACAGTCCCCTTAGCAAAGGCGTCTTTGAGTGACCTCTGAGTGGCGTTTTGTGTTGCGGCGCCAACTTGAACGTTCCCTGCAGACGTGGAAGAGGGTGCAGATATTAGTTTCGTGCATTCTTCATATTCCAGGACATGTTTGTGGCGGAGGTGATGAAGCAGATCGCTCGTGTCGCCTCCTGCGGCTGCAACTTTAGCCTGACAACATTTACAGAATACGGTTGTTTGATCAGCACCAGATTTTTTAAAGCCGAAGTACTTCCGCACAACTGACACGGCTCCTCTGTGTCTGTAACATTTTCTCCGTTCGTGTTGTTCACAGCTCAACACACAGTGAGGTTCCACCACTCTCACGCCACTGCAAAACAGTCCCCCTCTCAAACAATGTCCCGCGGCGCCATGTTCCGCGGCTTTGTATTCCCGACGTTTTGTACGCACACACTCACCGGTACTGGGGTATATGCTGACGTCGGTATGCGGTATGAAGCGGTATACCACCCAGCCCTATAATATCTTACACTATCTTCATTCAATACCTGCCACAGCTGCCCTGACAGAAGCGAGCCTGCCAATCTGCGCTATCGGCCCCTCCGTCCATCAGTCCAGAGGTGGGACAAAGTCATTGCTGGGCAAGTCCCAAGTAAGTCTAAGTCTTTTGCACTCAAGTCCGAGTGAAGTCCCGAGTCAAGAGTATCCAAGTGCCGAGTCAAGTCCGAAGTCAAAGCTCACAAGTCTCAAGTCGAGTCCAAAGTCCTAGCATTTTAGTTTCGAGTAATTTCGAGTCCCTTTTACAAAGAAATAAAATTTCTACAAATCATATAATGTCTGCAAGATCTGTATTCATGATTGGATTGTTGTGCAAGCCGCGTGCACATGCTCTTTGCATACATTTTCGCAGATTCACAAGTACGAGTGCGGTCCTTATCAATATACTTTTAGAGGTTTTTTTTTTCATTGGACGTAGCAAGTCATCACAAGTCAAAAGGCCTAAGTCCAAGTGAAGTCACGAGTTATTGATATTGACGTCCAAGTCGAGTTGCAAGTGTCTGTACATTTTGTCGAGTCGAGTCTAAAGTTACTCACAAACTATATTCACACTAGACAGTGCGGGTGAAGTGTCTTGCCTGAGGACACAATGACAGACCTTAGTCCAAGTGAGGATACGAGATATTTTATGGGCAGAGAAGTCATGTGGAATTTGAGGGATTGGCCATGTTGTTAATGAACTTTTTGTCATAAATAAATAAATGTGTAAGTAAACACAAGATGATGAATTAATATGAGGACAGCCATTTATCTATAAATAAACAAAATAATTATAATGGGGAAAAATATGCATAATGCCTCACCCATTCATATACTATATTCATATTAGGCAAGGTTGGTGAAGTGGTTCTAGCAAGGGTCCAAGATATTTTATGGGCCAAGAAGCTCAAAGTATATCTCTTATTCATTTTTCCCATACTTTAAAGGAAAAAAATAAATAAAATAACCAGATTTATGTTAACTAATACTCTTAATGCAGTTGTTTTTATTTCAAAAAGCACATTTAAACTGCACAATTCAGTGAAATGCTTTACTAGTTACCACGTAGCTGCTTAGCCCTGAGCAAGCTTGCAAATTTCAATGTTTTTATTTTCAAAATGTCTATGGGGGAAAATAAAATCATGAGAAATTGACTTTGGGAACCTGGGTGTAGGAGGTCATTGTAGAGCTGCATACATAAATGTAAAATAGTAATATACGCACTGACATATTTTTGGAAGACCATCCATAATAAATCTTGGTCTTATTGAGAAACACATGGCAATGCATATTCAAATGATCCAAGACATTTCTTCAACTCAAGTCTCCAGTCCTCCATTCTGTTCGACCCTGTTCATCTCTCAACTTAAATCCAAGAACGTCCCGTAAGCCGTCCAAGAACATACCACTGGCACCGCTCTGATTCTAATAATTTTCTCCTTAATTAAAATGATCTCTGTGGACCCTAAAGCCAAGATGTTTTTTTTAAACCTTTTTTGAATACAGAAATTTGAATTAAAACAACAGTTATTCAAATGCAGAGTTAAAATTCCTGTTCATATGACCGTTGGAAATGAGTCTAACCCCCTCCACCCAGCTCTCATCCAAAAGTTAAGTTTGCCAGGGGGTCATCCCTCAGCTGTGGTCTCAGGAGCTCCTTGAATTCGCCCATTGTTCTGAAATGAGAGAAACAGTGAGGAGACACATTGAGCATCCTAGTGGCCACAGTGAGACATGATCTTTGCATGGCAACGCTGTGTCCCATCAGGAAACACATAGTTGGCTCGTCGTACATTATAAGGTAGGACTTTTCTCAGCACAAAGATCTCCTTACGAGCCACTTTACATATTTCTTCGACATGACGCTTGAATTTTAAATAATTCGTAAATATCAAACCTGTATGTCTTCCGTCACTCGAGAAGCAAATATTATGACCCTCAAAGATGATCCAGTTGTTTAGTAAATTACTGACAGATGGTTTGGAAAAACATAAATGCACAGTGGGCAGAATCCCTCAGGCATCCAGGAAGAATCCATGGCAAAAGTAGAAACTGAATTTGTCAACTGGACAAAAGTTTATTTGGCTGAATACCTTTCGCAGCTCATCCAAGCTGCTTCTTCAGTTCAGGTCAGAACGCTCCACTCCGTAAACACACAGTCTTAGAGGCATTAAACTTCATGCCCCAGGTGCTGGCCCAGTTGCTTACTGTTCCTAACGCACAATTCAAACATGTGATTGCCAGGGCTGGATGTGCACTAGAAACCGTTATTATTGCAGGGCTCTCAAGTCTCACGCATTGAGAGTGTGACACACGCAATTCGACGTATTCACACGCGCACACGCCACACATGGCATTTCTCACGCTGATTAGTGTTTGTTTTTTTGTGCCCAGAAAATCGGTCTGTGTGGCTTAGTTTATGCAGGCTCCGCGCGTTTTCAGCGCCGCCCCCTCCCCTGCTCCCCCGAGCAGGGGGAACAGGGGAGGGGGGACGGCGCGTCTGCTCGCCGTCCCCCCTCCCCCTGTTCCCCCTGCCGGAGCAGGGGGAACAGGGGGAGGGGGACGGCGCATCTGCTCGCCGTCCCCGGGCACGTCCTGAGCCTCAGTCCCGGTGCCACGTCTCCTCTGAGACGCACCGACTCCGGTCCCGGTGTCTCCGTCTGTGCGTAACGTGTCCCCCCCGACGGCTTACGCGCGGAATACGCGCGGCCCAGAGCCGAACTGCCCATGGTGAGACGCGATGAGCCGCGGCGAGACGCGGTGAGACGCGGGCCCGGTGCATTGACCAGACTCTTACATGAATCCGTTAAAAATGTCCCGCTCCCTCCTCCCCGCCCCTCTCAGCGCGCACTGACAAAGTGCGGTGATGATAAAACAAACTGAGAACCATCAGGTAATAACTTCATTTATAGAACTCTCATTAGTTGCTTTGTAGTTTAAGTTTGCTCTTTAGACAAACAGGGCTCTCAACACGCAATTCGACGTGTTCACACGGCATTTCTCATGCAATTCAAGCGCCAAAAATTGTTCACTCGCACCCCCCCGGTCCTCGGAAATTACAGTCACACGCACGACCCCGCTCAAAACTTGAGAGCCCTGTTATTGTGTTATCTGTATATGTGGCTGATGTGATTTTGACAGTGGTAATAACGCAGATAGAAAAGTCCAAAAGTCATTCAGCAAGAGAATAAACAGTTGGGAAGATGACACTGCCCTGAGGAACACCAGGTTGCACTGTTAATGGGGAAGAAAATGTGCATACAGTTCTTGTTTGATGCTTGTGATTACTTAGGTAGTCATGGATCCAGGCAAGCATTTTCCTTTGGACACCGAGGGAAGGAAGTTTGTGCAGAATGGCTTTACTGATGTGAATGCATTGCTTAAGTCCAAAAATGCTGCTAAGCAATTTTGCTTATTTTCTGCTTTAACCAAGTTTGATAGTCCAATGCCAGCAATGTTGAGTGTTTAGGCAGAAACCCAAACTGATGCTCAGATATTAATGAATTTTCCAGCAAAAATTAATTCATCCATCCTGTCATTTACTATGCTCTCCAGGACTTTTCTGGTACATGAGGTGAGTGATATCAGCATGTAGCTAGACAGGCTTGATCAATCTCCCTTATGTTTATAAATGAGTATCACATATGCAGATTTCCAGATTTTGGGTAGTTTTGATGCATTGACTGAAAATCTAAACAAGTGGGTCAATACAAGCATCAGTTCAAGAGTTTTTGAAGAATATTTTTGGAATACCATCAGGCCCACTCGCATTGTTCACATCCAGTTTGTCAAGATTACTGTACACACAGGCAGAATATAGACACATCAGTGATTAGGCCAGGCTGGATTTGAGCTGAAAGGCAGTCAAAGTGTTGTTCTAAATCAAAACTACTAGTAGTGTATAACTGATTTAGAATCAAATCTTTTCATTAGATTAACGGTTATGATTGGACTTGGCTGTATTTAAAAGTAAGGGCCCATGCTACACTATTTTCATGATGTTATAATGTTGTTTCCTCATCTCAAACAGACCTGGAGTTGTGTTTTGTTTCATTCACACATTTAATACACACATCCTGCATATTTAGGCTGAGTTCTTCTCTCAAAGAGAAAACACCCTATTCCTCCTTGTGATGTCATGTGGTAATAAAGGAAGTGCTCCACTGTGTTTTTAAACTCCATATACCTTCACAAGAATCATTTGGACAATTTCAGTGTTGGAATTGCCAGTCTTTACTGAACAAAAGGTAAAAGCTGTTAGCTTGACATCACAAGGCGGACCAGATCATTTTGAGCTTTGGAGATGCAGACAGACTAAAAGAGTTACTCAAACATGTGCGAAAGAAACAAAATACAACTCCAGGTATGTTTTTAATGAGGTAACAGCATTTTAACATGGCTTAAAGCTCACAAGAATCAATTTTGCATAATATAGGATCTTTAAATCATAAGAAGAAAACACTGACAGTGAGCAGTGTCAGTTGAACTAAAGTGCTGGTTGTGCAGTGTGTAGCACAGCGGAATGTTGGAGAATGAAGCTTCGTATGCAGAAATGTGAAAGATAAATCCATTATATTGAACAAATAGAGATCTTCAAATGCCTATGAGATTAATGTAAATGATTGAAATGTATATACGATCTATGTGTCTTGGGAGCGGGGAAACAAGATAAAAGATCATATGTTTGGGCCATTTTAATATATTTTTTCAAGCTCATACTTTATGACTATAACTGAAGTCATAAAGTATATCCAAAACAGCATAACTACGTTCATACTCCCCACAACTGTACAACAACTCACCCTTATGTATGTAATAGATTAATCTTTGCACTGTTTTTCTTTACTACCTTTTATATATAGCTGAGACACAGCTCTGGAAAAAAATAAGAGACCACTGCAAAATTGTCAGTTTTTCTGATTTTACTACTTATAGGTATGTGTTCAACATATGCTGGAATGGAATGGCTGTAATACATGTAGAGATGCTGATTTCAGAAAAAAAAAATGCAGTGGTCTCTTTTTTTTTCCCCATAGCTGTATATTTGTATTACTATATTTCTATATTTTTATTTTTACTTGTACTTACATTTATATAGTTATGTCTTATTTGACACCAGTCTCTTGCTATTTTTGCTACTTATTTGACATTTTTTATTACCATTTATACTTTTGCTCTTATTTCTTATATTCTATTGTGATGGGTGAGCTACTGTGTCCAAATAATTTCCCTTGTACCGACTACATCTTGAGTCGGTTACTTGCAGATTGCCTGTCACATCAAATACGACAACTGCTGTTCACTTGCAGTCGGTGTACACTACACATAAGATTGTCAGATTTGTTAAAATATACAAAATACAGCTCTGGAAAAAAATAAGAGACCACTGCATTTTTTTTCTGAAATCAGCATCTCTACATGTATTACAGCCATTCCATTCCAGCGTCTGTTGAATTCCAACACAAACACAAAGCTGAGCTACTTCAGTTCTTGCACCAGGAGTGGAATAAAGTCACCCAAGAACAATGTGAAAGACTTGTGGAGAGCATGCCAAGACACATGAAAGCTGTGATTAAAAATAAGGGTTATTGCACCAAATATTGATTTCTGAACTCTTCTTAAGTGTAAACATTAGTATTATGTTGTTTTAAAATGAATTTGATCTTGTTTCTTTGCCTTGTTTGAAGTCTGAAAACATGGATCTTTTTTGTTATTTTGACCATTTGTCATTTTCTGCAAATAAATGCTCTAAACAATAATATTTTTATTTGGAATTTGGGGGAAATGTTGTCAGTAGTTTATAGACTCAAACAAAAATGTTCATTTTGCCCAAACACATACCTATAAGTAGTAAAATCAGAAAAACGGATCATTTTGCAGTGGGTTCTTATTTTTTTCCAGAGTTGTATATCCATCTGATCCAACGCAAACAAGCTATAAGTCATGGTAAAAGGTTGTGATTGTTCTGAGTGGATAAATCACAGGTAAGTGCCTAAGGTCATGACATCTTTCACTTTTTAATAAGAATGAATGAGCTCCAAGGAAAAAAAAAAAAAAAAAGACTGCTCCCCATCTTGTGTTCATCAATTTACCATGCCTCCTTGTTGTTTATAGACTCTAAATTGAGTCAGAGCTAAAAATAAATATAATTATAATACATAATATAATTGGTCTACTCCAGTCTTCCAAAATCATTTTAAGAAGCTCTTTGCAAGTAATTCAGTAAAAGCAAATGTATTTATCACAGCCTCACTACCTCTTTAAATTCCTCCCTTATGTTTTTTTTTAGACTGCATTGCTTCATACCTGGGGCACCTGGCTCACACTTCACCTGCGCGGGTCCCTTCAGATCGAACACAAACTTGGGTGTAATTGTATCGCGCTTCTCCCGTGACCTTCTCTGTCACTCCAGAAATAGGCTCCATCATTCATCCTTGCCATTACCAGCCTGCCTGCCGTGAATAATACAATTTGTATCCTCTGTGGAGTGCATCCAGAACAACAAGCTCGCACATAAACAGCCAGAGTACAAATCCACTTACACTTACAAGCCAGACTAACGCTATGTTACTACTACTGCTAATACTGCTGCTACTATTACTACTGTTTCCACTGCTAATACTGCTACTGCTGCTGCTACTACTACTGTTTCCAATGCTACGACTGCTGCGACTGCTGTGTCTACTGTTACTGCTTTTACTACGGTTACTACTACTACTACTACTACTACTACTACTACTACTACTACTACTACTACTTCTGTTTCTACTGCTAATACTGCTGCCGTTACTACTACTACTACTATTACTACTGCTGCTACTCCGCAAGAGAAGCGGTGTTCCGCAGCACCTTCACCCCAGACAATACTCTTTTCTCCGTCTCCCGAACCGAGAAACGAACCGAGAGACGGACCGAAGTCGGTCCGTCTCCCGAACCGACTTCTGACCGAGGGTTGGTCAGAAGTCCAACCCTCGGTTGGACTTCTGACCCCTGCCTCCCTCCGCCCTTATACCCAGTGGTGTTTGTTCCCGTGCCCACATCCCCCGTTGTGTCTTCTGAGTACTTTGTGAATGTTATTGTGGTTTTGAGGATATGTAACTTAAATAATAAAAGATAAAAAAAATATATATATATACTGCTGTTACTATTGTTACTACTGCTACTGCTACTATAATTGATACTGCTACAACTACTGTTGGTACGGCTGCTACTTCTGCTACTACTGGTACTGGTGGTACTATTGCTACTACTACTACTATGACTACTACAGGGGGTGCGGGGGGGGTGCGAGTGACTTTTTTTCGCTGAAAACACGCGGTGCCTGCATTATCTAACCAATTTTCTGGGCACAAGCACTGTGCGCTGCGCTTGAATTGCATAACTAAATTTCAGTGTGAGAAATACCATGTGTGGCGTGTGAGCCTGTGAACACGTCGAATTGCGTGTGTCACACTCTCAAAGTGTGAGACTTGAGAGCCCTGCTACTGCTACTAATACTGCTGCTACTGCTATTGCTGCTACTGCTACTACTGATACTGGTGGTACTATTGCTACTACTACTACTGCTACTGCTACTGCTACTGCTACTACTGCTACTGCTAATACTGCTGCTACTACTACTACTACTGCTGCTACTACTACTACTGCTGCTACTACTACTACTACTACTGCTGCTACTACTACTACTACTGCTGCTACTACTACTACTGCTGCTACTACTACTACTACTGCTGCTACTACTACTACTGCTGCTACTACTACTACTACTACTGCTGCTACTACTTCTACTGCTACTACTGCTAATACTGCTACTACTACTGCTACTACTACTGCTACTGCTACTACTGCTACTACTAATACTGCTGCTACTACTACTACTACTGCTGCTACTACTACTACTGCTGCTACTACTACTACTGCTGCTGCTACTACTACTACTGCTACTACTACTTATACTGCTGCTGCTACTACTACTACTACTGCTACTACTACTAATACTGCTACTACTACTGCTAATACTACTGCTACTGCTACTTCTACTATAATTGATACTGCTGCCACTGCTGGTACTGCTGCTGCTGCTAACATTACAGTCCCATTCATGTCATATGATGTTAGGGCGTTGGATCCGTGCTTATCTGTGTGAGCGGGTCTATGATAATGAGCAGTCAGCTGCCGTGCACAGAGGCGAGTTCACAAACACACTGGAGTGGAGTGGAGTGGTACAGGCAGGAGCACAAGTGGAGATGTAGTGTTGATGTCAAAGCAGTCAAGAGCACGTGGAGGGACGACATGAGATGAGATCGCTGTCATGTACCACTGCTCACAAAATGGCAATATTTGTATTGTACTGCTTTGTTATTGCAGTGTGTTTTTATATAATAGTGGCTTAAAGGTGCAATGTGTAACTTTTCTGGACCTGTTTGTCCCCGTGGAGATGTTAATGCTTTGGTTTAAAATTGTCCACTGTTCAGTATTAAACAAATCTGTCAACAGGTGTTATTTACTGCTCAAAAATAGCTTTAAAAACATCCTTTCTTACTGTGAGTGGGGGTCGCCTCTCCACAAATCTAACCTGTAATTTGAATTTTAAGTCTCCATGGAGATTCTTACGTTTATGGCTATACTGTGGAACATTCTAAGCACATCTCCATGGAGACGAGCAAGTGACGGACCATCCAGCGGACAAGTTACACAGTGCTGCTTTAAAAGTAAACTATTATGGAAAAACGATTTTCCAAAGTTTTGATTTCCCATCTCATGTGCCCTCTCGAAGTTGTGTTCGGAGTGATTAGTGCATGTTTGAGTAATGTTTAATCGCTTATTTTCAAAACGCCATATCAACCCCCGTTTTCACCGCCACCAGCATACACCCACTGCTCTATACTTACTTTGTACTCCAACTTTATTTTCTTAATCAGTAATTTGTGTTAATTTGGTCCAAATGTAGAAAAATGCTACTCGTTCATGTGATGTGTAGCTATCCATCGGAGGTGCCGACAACTTCACGACATCTCGTGCGATGGCGTTTAGGGTAACGTCATCTCAACGTCATTGGGCACTGCAGTTTTCAAAGGGTAAATCAGTGGACTTTGTCTTGTTTAGATGAATATTGTGCAAATTATAAAAAAAAAAAAATGATCCAGGCGATTTGTAGATTATATTGTAACTATAGCAGACACAAGCACAATATGTGTTCTTTAACTACCTTTCGGAAGCAATAACAACAAGCAGTAGATCCATAGAGTTTTTTTGCACTGTTCTTTGGCCATCCTGTATATTTTGTACCTGTAAATCAAAGCGTATTTTAATTTACCTTATTTTAACGCATGTCCTTATTTTTACTTGATCATAGTTCATATTTACTACTCATTGTTTTATGTTGCACTGCGTACCGGCGACGCAAGTTGTAAATTTTGTTCATTGTCAATAGCTATAAAAGTTTTTTTTTTATTTCTGATTCTGATGTCTGTTATGTAAACATGCTATTTCATGTTTTGTAACTTTATAAATTGTGTTGTCCCAATACTCAAATTTCAAACTAGATTTCAATACTAAGGAACAGTCTCAATACTCAATACCGATTTCAGTAACAAGGTGACAAAAAAAACTAGTTCAGATAAAGATCAAGATCATTTCTAAAACTATTCAGAAAAGTTACAAATTGGTCCTGCTTTATGATTTTTTTTTTTAAGCATCAATACTAGTATCAATACTAGTTTTATCAAATAATATCTGGGTTTTGATCATTTTGACAACCCTAGTCTAACCCTTTATGTCAATATTATTCTTTGATACACAAAAATACAGGATATGAATGATTCTTTAACTTTTACTATTCTGAATTATTCTAGCCAGCACAGAACCATAATGTCAACATTCCACATAAAACCCAGAGACTTGTACTTGAGCCTGAAATGACATGACCAAAAAGAATCAAGTCAGATTCAAAACCCAAGACCTTTTCAAACAATCTCCCCCTAAAACCTTGTATACACCCTCTCTCCACACATCCTCCACCATCCTCCCCAGGCCTCTCTGCCTCTCCATGCCTGCCCTGAAGCTGAGATTTGTGGCTCTGAATGTGGAGTTAAAGGGCACGTTTTGACCTTTCTGGGGCTGGAATATGAGCGACTCAGAGCTGAAGTAGATCTGTCAGTGGATGGCATTATAAATGACATCAGGAGCGCGGTGATGGCTGCCGATGGACTATTAAGGCATCAGACGTGTGAGCCGCACCTGATCATTAACACTGTAATTACCACATTTTAGAGATGAAACATGCAAATGGTTTTGATGAGGTGTGATTAGGCTGATGAGATCTTCTGTGGTGGATTTTTTTAAAACATATTTTCGATATACTCAATGCCAGCTGTCAGTGTTGCTCCTTTAGACAGTGTACATGGTAAAAGGTATTCTAACATTCCAACTGGTGTTTCATTTACTGCCAACTCCCTGTGTTTGACTTGAATAAATATAACTATGCATATTTTATCAAAGCTTGTACCAACTGTTAGAAAATACTTTAAACTTGACCTGGAACTAAGATAATCCTGTTTTCCGTAACAAGATAGCAGCCAACATATAAAAATCTGTAGAAGTGGTATAATCAATGTTGGGCATGTTATAGTAACTAAATGAGTTCCTCCACTATAAACGTAACTAGTTACCAGGAAAAATAACTACTGCATTTTTTTTTTTAGTTTTAGGGTGCACTCACACTAAGACTTTAGAACTGTGCTGTGCTCAAACACGATTGCTCTGGGTTCTATGTCCAGTCACATCTGCACAACCGAAAACGAGCCACAATGACGTCATCACACAACGCTGTTTACATCTCGTGCATTAGTGCTATTGGTTTTAGTGGAAAATATAAGTCCAGCAGCATGAAACATCTATTAAATAGTGAGATACATATGAGTCCTGCTGCGATACGCTCCTTCGTGAGTTTATGGATATAATGACAGCACGGAGGAGTGAGGACAGAGACGAGGCTGCAAAACTTCTGTCACTGTCCACAGTCCTTATTGAAGTTAAGCGCGGATTCACTGTGTGTTTTAGAGTGGACTTTATTCACGGTTTTATGTGACATCAGCGCACCTGACAGGGCTCAGGTCATGTGTGTGCGCGGACATGACCAACCGTGCCGTGCTTTGGCCCAACTCCTCCAACCGGGCTAAAGTCCCAACTGTGCCATGCCTTGGTGTTGTTCGATTGTGCTCACGCTGGACAAACGTACAGTGCTTTGGGGGCGATCCGTGCTTGGGCACAGTTCTAAAGTCCTCACTCTACCTTAGCCAATCATCATTACTTAGGCTGTTATCTCGCCCCTCCCCCCTCACCAAAGGGAAAAACACACATTTGCTGTTCCTGTGTCTGTGTGAGCCAAGTCTGATGACAGCTTCAGTGAGTAGCTTCAGTAACGGTAACATCGTTGTAACGATAGAAAAAGTAATTAGTTAAATTAGCTGTTACTGAAAAAAGTAACACAGTTAGTAACGTTTATTTTAATGCAGTTATTCCCATCACTGTGCATAAACAACATAATAAGATTGTTAATTTTTTTTGGTCACAGTTTTGCCTATTGTTTACGTGCTTAATCCAGCGCCATTTCCCAGCCTGATCAGTCCATCTTTTACTTCTTTCCTGTTTTTCCTGCAGCTGCCACTCATTCCCCAGTCTTCCCAGGGTAGTCTATATAAACTCCCTCTGCCCATTCAGTCTTTGCTGGATGGTTGACCAGTCAAGAACGACCCTCGAACTCTGTATCAAAAACTTTTGCAATTTGTGCAATTCTGCATTATTTGAAAAATCTGTTCCTGAGTTTATCCCCTGCTTTTTTATATTAGAGAATTTCACGGTTTTGGAGGATATTTAAGTAGATATATTAATAGGCTGTTTACATCTCCAAAGCCCAAAATACTCTTCCACCTTATGATGTCATGAAGCAGTGGATTTAACCTTTAGTTCCAAGATGTTTTATGGAGGCTAACCAAATTGTAAATGTGCTACTTTTCTGTCATAATCCAAATAAGATTCAAAAGTAGATCGGTCTGAAACAGAGCAAAGGACCATATCTGTAGTTCTTTGTTTGTTTAGCTGTTACTGCCTTAACAATGAATTTAAACATGTGATTTGATATATTGTGATGGCCAACGATATTTTACAATACGATATCACAATATTTAGGTCATTGTTACAGCGCTAATTTTTGATGAGGAAACATTATACACATTAATATTAAAGGTGCATTGAGTAACTTTTCTAGTGGAGGGTTCATGGTGGGTAAAAGCTTTTCTTCATGTAAATGTTATTTGTCTGGAATGTGTGTAGAATCCCTCAGTCGTCCAGGTAAATGGCAAATGGAGGTACAGATCTTGGCCAGAGAAAAGAACTGGTTTAAGGGGAGTTAAAGAGGCTATTTTTTGTCAAGAAAAGAATCCTTCCTTGAACAGAAATGGAGGCCTCAGACATCATTTGTCTCCCATCTATAACTCTATCCTCAAACCTAAATCAAAACAAAGATGTTTTCTTTGTTTTGATAGGGCAGCAGGTCAGGTTTTGATAGGGCAGCAGGTCAGGTCCAGAGGTGTGAAAACACCCATTATGGCCCTGAATGGTTCTGCTAACATGACCCCACACTCCACTCCCACTGCATATTTAATAGGCTCACCTAACTAACAGAAACTGTAAACAAGTAGGTGTGGTAGTTTCAAGTAATTTCATTGTAGTTAGCTCCTCCCTACAGGCAGATATAAGCAGTGTCCACCAGCGTCTGACAAGAACTGAAGAAGCAGCTTGGATGATCTGCAAAACGTATTCGACCAAATAAACTTTTGTCCAGTTGACAAATTGAATTTCTCCTTTTGCCATTTGTCTGGAATGTTTCACAGTATGGCACGCACCTTTAGCATAACACATTATAACATAACCTATCTAAGCCTATCTTCAAAACACAAAAGCAGATTATTTTCATTGACAAACACACTTTCCCATCTTCTTGAATATAAAAACCCAAACATTTCCGTGGATTTGCCTGGAGCACATCAGACTCCCGTACCGCAGACACAGTCGGCTCTGCGTGCCTCAGCCTGGACAGGAGGTGGAAGTAAAGCCATTCTTTCTCCTCCATTGGGCACAACATGATCACTTGAAGCGAGCCAAAGCACCGGCCTCAGAGGAACGGCCCCAATCGTAGGGGAGTATTTTAAATTCACATCACCACTCCATAGCTTACGGCGCACTGGCATTTCTTCAGCTGCTTATCTGATTGATTTTGCTCATAGTGGACTCAAATAAATCTTGTGTGGCCTCATATATGTATGCAGCAGCTTGCCCCATGCATTCCCAATGTATTTGCCATTTTTTCCTGTCTGATTCAAGGGACTTCAAGCTAAATGGCACGGACACTCTATTCTGGAGCAAGCGTGTGGTGATTTGATGTATTTATAGACTTTTCCAAAAGGACTCTCATGCATAACTGATCTGGAATTTTATTTTTTTGTAAAACATGACACAGGGTTGCACAGAGCCATAGAAATCCCAGTATATCAATGTATGGTAGATTTGCTGTCCATGCATGCTGCTTTTGAAATATTTATACTTTTAGCTGCATGCCTTTGTCTGCTCGCAAGTTACATACATTTATCATGTCACAAAACGCCACCGAAAAGTTCACAATCAATTATTTATGATATTTGACTTCAATATAGAAAAAAAACAAATAAGGCTTGCATTATTTTGTGCTGCACCGTGGTCAAACTCAGCAGCCTTATGAGTTAGGGCTGGGAGATATTTGGCGATACTCGATTATTGCACATGATACTCTGTGATATATTGTGTGTGTGTGTGTGTTTTTTTTACCCAAATACATTTTAGCAACAATAACTTATGTCCTTGCACCCTCTAATGAACAGCTAATTAGATTTTGATTTTTTGTTCATCAAAGAATAAAATCCATGTGTGAAAGACCTTTTAATTTGTCATTATGAAAAATACTTCTTAGTGTCGCAGTTGCACAAGATACATTTACCAGACTAACCAAACCCATGACTTCAGATGTGTAATAACAATAATTGTTCAGAGAAAACCGAGCTTGTGTATTTGACTGAGCGGGGCAGAGGTTGGACACTGTCTGGATGAGAGTTCCGCCATCTGCTGAGGTGAAGTCTGACTCGATCTTTGCGCGTGTCATTCTGATGTGATGAATATTCATGGTTATTGTGTTATTGTTTCATTTTGTGCAACATAAAAAAAGAAAAAAAGAAACCATACTCTGAGAATCCACATAATTCATCTGTTAGATCAGTCACTCCACACCTGCTGCTGTCAGGAGTGAGGATAATGATGCAGGGCTGTGTTTTGGTACATTTAATTGCCTGAGAGTGTCAGGGGACAAATTTGGGAAAGAATATTCATAATTAAAGAAAATGTAGGTTGGTTTATGGTCAATTCGAGCTAAAGTGATTGTTGCAAAACAAAGTATTTAAACCAAAAATCATGTGTTCTTTCACTTTGGTTGTGCTTATTGCAATGAACAAGAAGAACAACAATAAGTGGGCTTGCAACTCCACAAACCTGACTCTTATTAGCCTGGAAGATGGCCTCCTACAGCTTGGAAATGTTGTGGATGACAGGTTTAGCAGCAGAATAATTCATGTATTCTAGCACAGTAAGACTTTTTTCCCCTCTTATTTCATTCATTGGCCATAGTTTAAGATTCCACTCATAATAAATACTTCTACCTTCAAGTTATTGTAACGTGTTGGCAGAGTGGTTGCCTTATCACCAGAACATTGGTATAGTTCATTAGCCCATGTGTGAATTATTGTTTTTGATGGTTGGAGAGGTCATTGACACTAAATATGCTAAATAACGGTAGTGCAGCATGTTATAGGGAGAAAAACACAGTGTTAAAAGAACAACTGAAATGATAAAACTAAACATTTACAACATTAACTATCCATTATTTTTGATCCATGTTATAATGTTTCCTCATGACAAACATATTGTACCTGGAGTTGTGTTTGATGCATGTCTAACGCACACATCCTGCAGTTCTTCTCTCAGACAGAAAACACTCTGTTCTGCTTTACAGGATACATAAAGTGTTCCAATGTGTTTTTTAAACTCCACCTTCACTAGAACCATCTGGAATCACCTGATTTCAGCCCTGGAATTGCCCACCTCTACTGAAATTATGAAAAAAATGTAGCTGTTAATTTGAAAACTACCACTACATGACATCAGATGGTGGAACAGAGCATTTTGAGCTTTGGAGATTAATAACCCAGGATTACTCAAACATCCATCCATTCATTTTCTTCCCCTTATCCAGGCCCGGGTCGCATGGTAAACAGCAGGGACTCCCAGACTTCCTTCACCCCCAGACACTTCCTCCAGCTCCCCCAGGGGAAGCCCAAGGTGTTCCCAGGCCAGCCGAGAGACATAGTCCCTCCATCGTGTTCTGGGTCTTTCCTGGGGCCTCCTCCTGGTGGGACATGCCCGGAACACCTCCCGAGGAAAGTGTCCAGGAGGCATCCAGAACAGATGCCCGAGCCACCTCAGCTGCTCCACTCAACATGGAGAAGCAGCGGGTCTACTCCGAGCTCCTCCCGTGTGACTGAGCTCCTCACCCTATCTCTAAGGGAGTGCCCAGCCACTCTGCGGAGGAAACTCATTGCGGCCACTTGTATCTGCAATCTTGTCCTTTCGGTCATTACCCAAAGCTCATGACCATAGGTGAGGGTAGGAACGTAGCTTGACGGTAAATTGAGAGCTTTGCCTTTTGGCTCAGCTCCCTCTTCACCACAACAGTCCAGTACAGCGACCGCATCACTGCCGACACTGCACCGATCCACCTGTCAATCTCACGCTCCATCCTCCCCTCACTCATGAACAAGATCCCCAGATACTTGAACTCTTCCACTTGAGGCAAGGACTCCCCACCCACCCGGAGACAGCAAGCAAACCTTTTTCCAGTCGAGAACCATGGGCTCGGATTTTCCCAGCCGCTTCACTACTCAAACATGTGTGAATGAAATAAAACAAGTCCAGGTATGTTTTTGATCAGGTAACACCATTATAACGTACATGTATAATATAGGACCTTTAAAATACATGCTAAAACTAATAAATAACAATACACAAACTGCAGTATGCTATGTTTCTGTTCTGACCCATCTTTAACACATCCAAAAAAAACAGACAAAACATTTCTCCGTGAATATACCTTTAAGAACATTGTGTTGAAGCCATTTAATTCAAATTGTAGCTCTTTTGTTATTTGTCATCTCCGGAGACAGTTCTTTCATTTATCTCCAGACTCACCAGACCATGGGAACACAGCCCACAAACACAGTCTTACCTCTTCTGGAATATTTTAGCGTCTCTCCGTCCATCTCCGCCTCGTAGTATTTTGCATATACCGAGCCATTTGCTTATAATAATTGCGTGCTGTCAACCATGGCTTCTCCAATCAATCCACGGGACAGACTTCATCATTTAGGGACTATTTTTTCATTTTTTATTCCTTCCTCTTCCATAGAACTTGTGCACACCTTCACAAGCTTTTGGAAACGCTAGGTCGATTCAAAGTATATCCTCTTATCGCACATCACACATGCCATTTTTTATGATTTTCAATTTTGCTTTGCCCTCTGTTTATTTATTTTTATTTTTTTTATTCTTTGTGACCCGCTCTAATGTTACCAAGTGGCCAGACCCTTCCTTACTTGTGTGTGTGTGTGAATGTGCTATGGCTAAGTTATTGTAGAGGTGTTTGGTACAGGGAGATAGGAGGAGATGGTTTCTGGAAGTCATTGCTATCTCCTCAGACCAGACGCAAGGCTTTGGGTCCCATCAAAAATCTTTTCCCTGCATCACCTTGTAGTTGAAAAGGGGAAAGGAAATCTGAGGATTTTTTTTTCAGAATTTCACAGCGGACTTCTTTGGTCTGATGTTTGGGTTTTGGAGTCAGATTCAAACAGGAATTGCAGCCGGGAAGTGCCTATGTAGGAAAGGTTTGAATCAGTAATACAAAGTTCCCATTGCGGTTAGATGGATTTTTAAAATTTGATGACACATGACACTGTTTAACCAAAGCGTAATGAAATGTACAGACTTAAGCGAGAAGTTTTTTGCAAGAATTAGCATTTCGTTCATATTTACACTAAGGACATTTATTCATTCTGAAGAAAATAAAGCTTTCAGGTGCACGCACACGCTCACGTAAACACTGAAGTTACTCAATTGTTATATTATTTATATTACTTAAAGGTACAGTGTGTAGGATTCGTGGCGCATAGGTGGATACTAGCTATTCCACTTCCTCTTTTGGCTACGGCAGACCTCGAGGGTCACCCGGGCGTGCCGTAACGCAGACAGCTCGCGTAGCCGCGCGCACCCGGCACTGTGCGAGCTCTCGCCGACAACTACGGTATAAATAAAACGCATGAAAAACGCATGAAAACACACATTCCTGACCGTGTAGCATGACACTCTACACATCAAATGAAACCTTACAGTCTCCTCTTTTTGACGATGCAATTCATTTCCCTGCACAACAATCACTCCCCGAGCACATGGGGCTTTTATACAGAAAAGCATAAAACGAGGTTTGTTACTTAGCTTACCTTTGAAGGCTCTGGACAGGTCACACTCTGTATTTCACCATAAACTTGCTCTCAATCTGTCCGTAAGGATCCAGCGAATAAAATCCAGTAAAACAATTTAGTCCAAAACACGTGTTATTACGTCGTGTGATACAGCAGCATGCTTGTTTACCCAAAACCACGAGGCTCCCCCCTCCCCCCTCCCCTTCCCTTTCTCTCCTTCGCTCCTTCGCTCCCACATGCCGCGCGGTAAAGTGTCTGCTAGCAGGAGCCTAGGCGACAGGAACTGAGCCCAAATGTCCTTCTGCGGCACCTCGTAATTCAAAATGGCTGCCTCTAATATGGGGAAGATCCCCCTTTTATGTGACTATATCTAAGTCCAAAAGAATACTTTGATTTCATGATGGAAGTGAAAAGGCTTGGAAAACACTGTATTTTTGAATGGGTATCTTCAATTTATGTAATTAATGGGTAAAAATCTTACACACTGTCCCTTTAATACTGTATAATCGTATAAACACAGAAGACACATGTTTTATATTACTTAAACACTGGAATTATATAATTGTTTTAATGCTTATACTGATAAATGTTTAGACTTAAACTTAGACAAACTTTATTGATCCACAAGGGAAATTATTTTGGGTACAGTAGCTCACTCATCAAATATAATATATAACAGGGGGCAAAAAAAAAATGGAAATAGCAACCAATTATACAAATAAAAATAGTGATAATAAGTGTATATGTACAAATAAGATTTAAATAGAGAAGAAGTAATAAAATATAAAGTACATATATTTCATATTGTCTGCACGGGTATTAGACAGAGTGCAGTTGTGTCTTCTGGAATGTAGGCAGGTTGACTAGAGGCCGGAGACGGAGACAAGAAGTGAAAAGGGAGTCTCTCACAGCTGCAACAAGTCCCATGGGAAAGGGCACAGGGAGAGGGGGAGCAGTCGGTGTTTTTTGAATGCGCTTGGCGTAAGTCTCGTGTAGACGTGAGCTACCAGGGAGAGTCTGGCCGAGAATTCTGAACTCTGATCTGGGCGGCAGATCTGTTTGAACTGTTGCCCCCGCGACCCGAACCACGGATTAAGCGGCAGAAAATGAACGAACGAATAAACTTTTGGTTAATTTGAACTCTTTGAATCTTGGTCATCTTTAGATTGAACACGCGCATCCAACGGTACTTAAGTAACGTGTTTTGGTAACTTATCCACTTTGAATAAGCACAGAGACAATAGATTTAGGTTGTGGTGTATGCAAAATAGAGTTGCATACTGTGGCATTAATGCAATGGTACTTCTTTTCAGTGCAAACTTTCAAAAGCTTATAACGTTGTCCGTGTGTCTGATCCATAAGTGCACCATTCTCAGAACTCAGCACTTGGGTCGAGACATCAGCCAATTATTCCTGTTTTGTAACCACTTTACCAGCTTCTATTGAAAACCACTGCTGCTATCCCTCTCCTATGTCATTCCCCAGTTTGTATATTTGTCTTCATATCTCAACACGAGAGGCAGCATCTAAAAGGATTTCAATAAAAGCCTCCTCCACTGAGTTCAGTGGCTGTGCAAAAGTTCAGAAACTTTTGCACAGGCCCTATTTCATCAAGCCTGTGAGAGTGATTTGTGTGCCATCAGTGGATCAGATAAATGGAGCACTTTTGAGGAGAATAATCAGAGGAGAAGCCTGCAGGTCTCTACAACTCAGACTTTTATCTGAGATCGAGCTTTGTGTAAGAAAGGAGCTGCAGGTTTAGGAATGGGTTTGTCAAATGGGAAATGGGTTTGTGAAAAGCAAATGTTAGCACAGTAATAAGACAATAATGAGGAATATAAAAATAACAGTCATTCACTAATCTGTGTAGTTCATTCTTCATTCCCTCTATACGCTCAGTGCAGCGGACATGCTGCTTTGCTTAAAGATCCCATGACATGGTACTTCTTGATGCTTTTATATGGCTCCTTAATGGTTCCCTAATACTGTAAATGAATCCTTCTTCAAAATCAACACTCAGTCCATGAGAAACAGAGATAAGATGAGAAAGAGTAATTTTTCTCTCTCTGAACACTCCATGATGGGCCTTGTTGCTTGAATGCAAATGAGGAGAAAAAAGCTAGCCAATAGTAGAAGGTGGGGGTGTGGCCAAACTCTCCGCTCTCCGCTCTGAGCGCTCTCTGATCCATTTCCGTGTTTTTGCACGGGGGGAGAGATTTGAAGCGTTCCATTGAAAAATAAACACATTTCCACATAAAATAAAATTAAACCACTGCTGTTCAAAGGTCCAGAGGCTCAGATAAAGGACTTCCGAGCCTAGAAACACTCGGACGTGCCTCCAGGTAAATAAAAAAACGCATTTCGCATTGCCTAGCGCATTCGCAGTCCAAACTCTCTGGGCGTGATTTACAGAGACACTGAGTACAGACAGACGGGGGTGGAACTGCATATGCATTTCTTTTTTCGATCTGACGTCAATGAGGTGCCTTGTTCAAACTCGCCCGTTTGAGCTCCTATTTTTTGTAACGCAGAAAAGGATCGCAAATGCTCAGTTTAGACATTTCGCAACTTTTAACCATGAAGGGGGGGGGGCCTAAACAGGGTAGGGGAGCTCACATTAACGTTCAAAAACCTCAGAAAGTGAAAATTTCATGCCATGGGACCTTTAAGGGCACAACAACAGCATGAATTCAAACCAACAACTCTGGTTATAAGATTATTGAGCCTTGGTCTCACACACACACATGGTAGTATGCTTCAGTACAGATCTGTTCAACTCAAACCATTTTTCTACTGGTCAGATCCATTGACCCACAGGTTGCGGTGAGATTTCAGCTCCCACAGATGAATGATGTCGTTGTGTCCTTTCGCAAGGCACTTAACCCACCTCGCCCCCAGTTTCTGTGTTGGTGTATGAATGTGAGTGTGAATGGGTGAGTGGTTCCTTGTAAAGCGCTTTGAGGTGGAAAAGTGCTGTACAGTATAAAATTGTGACCATTTACCATAACTTTTTTGTCTCCATGTTGATGTTATCCCTGAAATGTCACGCAATATGGTATAAAACCTATAAAGATTTTAATTTAGGAAAAAAATGCTTCACTTTTTTTTAAGGTGGACTTATGTAGTGCGGCTTAAACCAATCATGATACACACCAGGTAACTTGTTTTTGTTTTGAAGATTTTCAGACCCCATGCCCATCTAATTTTGAGTGATTATTTTGATTAGATTATAATTAAAATGTCATTGTTCATTATGAATATGGACACAAACTCAGCTTGCATAAACTACACAATTGATGCTCAAATCCCCATGCAACAGTCTACAATTTCAAGTTTGGCATTCAGAATCTTAAACCAGAATAAGCAGAGACCGATTAGAGAATCCGTGTAAAACCTCCTGTCCTTGTGTAACCATGTAGCCGCTGGTTGTTTTCCTTCATCTTCACACACGACTGGACTCCATTTTGGCTAAATTTCGGCAAATTTTCCATCTCCTGAATGTAGAGGTATTGCTCAACCCTGGTATCCCTGTTTGTGGATATGACCTGCAGTCATTTAAACTGTAATACTTAATTTATAGTCTCTACATCTAAATGGAGTCATAATAACCTGTTGATATAAGCCAGCTCCCATTTCTGATCATTATATTGTAAACACAAATATTTTACCTTTATGCTTGCTGTAGCAGAGGCTTACTTTATTATGTCTGCTTATTTCTCCTTGAATATAACAGCACAAATATATCTGAATATATCTGCAAATTGAAGATTACTAATGTTTTTTTTTTTTAATTACGTTGCAGAAGAACACTTTATATATATATATATATATATATATATATATATATATATATATATATATATATATCTTAGGCTTAAGCCTTTATTGGTCTCACACACAATGACACACAGTGACACACAGGAGAAATTTGACTTCTGCATTTGACCCATCCTTTTCAGGAGCAGTGAGCAGCCATCTTTTTCGGCGCCCGGGGGGCAGTACCGTGAAGGGTCTTGCCCAAGGACCCACACTGGTTAGCTCATTGCCCCGGGGGGATTTGAACCCACAACCCCCAGGGGGAAAGTCCATGACTTACCAGTTGAGCTAACCAGCCGTTATAAGATATAAGCAGTTATAAGATATACAAAGAATGCTTTATGTAGCAGAGATGTGTACGGACTGTTTTCCAAGAATTGTAATTGTAACAGACTGAGTTAAGCAGTTGGTAAAATCTTCCATGCCATTACTGCTAAACTAATTAGCGCACAAAGCTAAGAAACGTTGGTATTAAGAGCCATTTGAGATCTCTGCTCTGTCTTGTCTTGTTCACCCTAAAAACGTCCTAATGGCCCATTTACTCCAATTATTCCCATTCAATACTTGATTAAGCAGACTAAAGCCTTCTTCTGCCTGCTTGCTGATTGTGAACGTGTAGTTTTCTCTAATCAAATACAAGGACAACAGATTATTATTGAAATACACTGAAAAATGCCCATTGAAGAATGGAATTTAAAGGTGCATTGTGTAACTTTTCTGGTGGAGGGTCCATCAGATTCTATTCTCCATGGAGATAGTATTGCTTTGTTTGGAATGTTTTACAGTATGGTATTAAACCTTTCTATCTTCATGGAGACCAAATTAACCAGACCAAGTTACAGGCCAAATCTGTGGAGAGGCGACCCTGCTCACAGTCAAAATCCCTGTTTTTCCATGGTATTTTTGAGCTTTAAAAACCACCTGTAATTGAATAAATGTAAAGTAGAGCTGTTTATTTTCACACTGTGGAACATTCTAGGCAGAGTAATGGCATATCCACAGAAAAAAGCAGGTGATGGACCTTCCACTAGAGGAGTTACACAATGTACCTTTAATGAATAAATCAAAATGTGAAGAATTAATAACTAACCTATCACAATTTTGTCCCTATTCTGAGACAATGCAATGAAAACACAGAACCAGATTAGACTCATATAAGGAGCACAAGGCCAGGATGCTCTGTCACACAGGATGACAGCTAGATTAAGGCACACAGTTATGAAACCAGGAGCCAGACTGTAAAATATTGACCTTGTATAACATTAAACATCTCACATACCATTTACAAAGCATACCATTTACAGCCTAAACCTCGTAAAAGGGTAAAGATTCCCATAACAGCACTGTACTTGATTTTTACTGTCTTAAAACGTGAATACATAGTTCATTTTAAATGGTTTGCAGTGGTCCAAATCCTCTCTTATACATTCTGGACTAAAATGTGCAAATTATATTGAAATAGCGATAAATCGTGATCCTTAATTTTTTGGTGATTCTGTACCATTGTCATGGACTGTATCGATATATCTCTAAAAGTATTTGGGGGCATTTTTAACAGTTTTCTTTTTTATGGCTGTACAATTATTTTGTTTCTTATTAAGTGGAAGGACTTGACATATTCAGTTTTGATGATTAAAATAGATTTATGTCATATTTACTTTGCACAAGTAGTGGTTTAACAAAGAATATTGTTGCTAAAGTGTTTTTGACTCTTAAAAAAACAGCAATAAATCACAGAGTATCATATAAAATATTTGGATTACCTTATGTATCGCCGTTTTGTGATAATATTGTATTGCTTTTCACAAGTTTCAGAGACTAGAGCAGAGTTTTGCCATCACAGTAAAGCTGACAACAATGAGCATGCAAACAAATACTTCCTCATTATCGGACAGTAAAATGTAATTTATACAACAGACTCATTTTGACTTCAAGACCTGCTTAGGCAAATTTTGCTATTAAAAAAATAATCATAAATAAATAATAATAATAATTCATATAAAAAAATAAATAAATAGGCCCCTTAAAATATCAACAGGTGCATAAGATCTCCCAAAAGGTGAGTTTGTGGAGATGTGCAGCACACATATGCACTGAGCTTTAATAACCTGTGTTTTCATTTACAACCGAGACAAGAGCAGGTTTAATATAGTCCAGTAATATCCACACACACTATCTCCCATCACTGATCACAGCTGATTACAGAGGGACCAGCTCCTCTGTCACGGTCTATAATATGGATTTATTCTCTTTTAGGGCTGTGAGGGCTGCATTCTCATGTTTTATTTGACAGTTTTTCATTCTTTGAGACATGTTAGAATGCTGTTACCTCATCAAAACATCCCTGGAGTTGTTTTGTTTCATTCACATATGCTTGACTATCCCTTTATTATTAGTCTTCCTACATCTCCAAAGCTCAAAATGTTCTGTTCCACCTCGTGATGCCATGAAGTGGTAGTTTTCAAGTTTACAGCTACCTTTTATCTTTAGTTCAGTAGAGAATAGCAATTCCTAGGCTAATTCTAGTGAAGTGAGGAGTTTAAAAACACATTGGAGCATTTCCTGTATTACCACGTGACATCACAAGGTGGAACAGTGTTTTCTGTTTGAGAGAAGAGCTCAGCGTAAATATGCAGGATTTGTGTGTTAACAAAACAACTCTAGGTCTGTTTGTGATGAGGATTAACATTATGGTGTAATATGGGCCCTTTAATAAACATATTTTGAAGTACAGTGCTACTCTGGAATACTTACTTACTGTGAAAGGGGTCACCTCTCCACAGATCTGGCCTGCCGCTGTCATGGCCTGCTTGTCACGAAGATGCATTTATGGAAGATTCTAGGTAAAGTAATGACATAATGACATCCACACGGAGACAGGCAGGTGACAGACCCTCCACCAGAGAAATTACATACAATACTGTGTGTAGAATCCCTCAGTCGTCCAGATAGAATCCACGGCAAGAAGAGAAATTCAATTTGTCAACTGGACAAAAGTTTATTTGGTCGAATACCTTTCGCAGCTCATCCAAGCTTCTTCAGTTCTGGTCAGACGCTGGTGGACACTGCTTATATCTGCCTGAAGGGAGGAGCTAACTACAATGAAATTACTTTGAAACTACCACACCTACTTGTTTACAGTTTCTGTTAGTTAGGTGAGCCTATTAAATATACAGTGGGAGTGGAGTGTGGGTCTTGTTCGCTGAACCATTCAGGGCCATAATGGGTGTTTTCACACCTCTGGACCTGACCTGCTGCCCTATTGTTTTGTTTGTTTTGATTTAGTTTTGAGGATAGAGTTATAGATCGGAGACAAATGATGTCTGAGACCTCCATTTCTGTTCAAGGAAGGATTCTCTTTCTTGACAAAAATAGCCTCTTTAACTCCCCAATCAAACCAGTTCTTTTCTCTGGCCAAGATCTGTACCTTACTGTCCTCAAAGGAGTGGCCCGTGTTTTTTAGGTGGAGATGTACGGCAGATGAAGGTCCCCTATGGCTCTCCCGTCTGGTACATTCTCTTGTGAAGTGGCTGCTTTGTTCCTCCAACTACATGCAGTAGTGCACCTTAAAAAAAAAAAAACAATCAGTTTAACAAAAATAAAAAAACAAGACACAAATAAAGGAAAAGTGTTATATTTTCAATTAGTCACGTTGTCCGTGTATTCCCTTTGGGTAGATATGTACAATTTGTTCTCCCATTTCCAGTGCACAACCATTAGTCATGTATTCTTTTGTTTATTTCTCTTCAGGCTGTAGGTGCAACAGTTCTGAAAAAAAAAAAAAAAAACTAAATAAAAAATTGTAATAAGCAAAAACACTGCCAGAGATTACAACTTTACAACTTTTTACAATAAATTGATTCAGTCATTACACCCTTTCTCTACTCCTGTGACCGGGCCTTTAGCCATGGGGTTAAAGGTCACTATTGTTCCATACTCATTAATCTCACACAGCTAACAGCTGTACTAGAGTATCGCGCCATTAAAATGCTAGTCTCTCTATAATTAAAGACAGGCCCGCAGTGGGAGCAGTGGGACGGCATAATGCGGGATTGGAAGTGACATGGACGTTTCCTGGGCACATTTCTACACATCGAGGCTTGTTAAAAATGCATCTGCTTGTGCACCAACAGAGGAGCTACAGAATTCCTCATCAGGGCGTTTAATGGGGGCTAAGGGACACGCAGGAGAACCCGGGTCAGCCTACATTAGCTTTAACAGCCAATAATACACCTCGTGTACAGAGCAAGGCGGTGGAGCCGGGGGTTATGGTGGAACGCACTGGGAGACATAGTAAACATGGACATGGAATATACGAGTGAGTTACTGAGCTACTGTATCCAAATAATTTCCCTTGTGGATCAATAAAGTTTGTCTAAGTCCAAGTCTAAGTCAGATAAGGTGAGGCAGTTTTGAATTGTGAAAGCTCTGGTAAATTGCACGGTGAACGGTCAATTAGAAAATACGTTTCTGATTTGTGATATTGGATACATTTTGAGTTAAGCTGGAGACATTTTGTCACAGTGAGGGACAGGAGGACACTGGACAAACTGCTCTCCATCATGGACACTCCTGCTCACCCACTGCACCAGACCATAGAGGGACAGAGGAGATAATACTCCCTACAACTGTACAACAACTCACCCTTACGTAACAGATAACCCTATGATCTCAGTCATTATTTCATCTTTGCACGTTTTTTCCTTATGACCTCTTGTATATAGCTAATAGATATTTGTATTACTATATTTCTACGTTTTAGTTTTACATGTAGATATACATTTAAATAATTATGCCTTATTTGACACCAGTCTCTTAATATATTTGCTACTTATTTTGAATTTGTATTACCATTTACATTTTTTGCTCTTTTCATTGTAATATATGGGATGAGTGAGCTACTGTGTCCAAATAAATTCTCTTGTGGATCATTAAAGTTTGTCGAAGTTGAAGTCTTAGCTGAGGTGTAGCAGACTGACCCAGGAACATAATGGTGTGGTAATAGTACGGGATTTCTCTGATTTCAGCTTAATTTGGTGAGATAATACCTGTTGTAAGTATAAATTATAGTTTTACACGAATCAAGAAGCAATTTGAGATGTTTAAAAATATGTTGAAAATTACAAGAAGGCGAACGTTTTATTTTAGAGAGATCCATATTGATAAGTTCACACAAAAGAGAATTCTATCCAAAAGTGTTCTGTGTACATTGAAGTCTTGTATACAATTATGGAATTCCCTAGTGTGATTTTTATTTTATTTTATTTTTTGTTAAAAATCTTTAATAAAATTATCTTAAAGGGATATGCCACCCCCAGGTCAAATTTGGGCATCTCCCCACAGTCCAGAGACTAAAATAAGTGGTGGAAAGCGTTTTCCTGCTCACCCAGCCATTGTCCGAGTCTGTCACCACTGACCGCCGCGGTATCTGGTGCTCCTCCGCCTTAGACTGGAGTCTAACGTCGCCAGAGAAAGATTTCGGCCAAAAGGAATTAATTTGCTCGATGCGTTTCCCAATTACTTTATGTGTAGTGCGCATTCATATCGAGTGCAAATAAATGTACAAATCAACACGGAGAGCTTGCCTTGGTCATTTTGGGTGGGAACTATTTTCCAGTGCAGAAGAATACAGCCGAATCACGCAGCACGCTGCCAGGGGAATCCCAGTTACGCACCGGGAAGGGAGTTCCCCTGTTGCACAACGTGGTGCGTGATACGGCGACAGACTCGGACAATGGCTGGGTGAGCAGGAAAACGCTTTCCACCACTTATTTTAGTCTCTGGACTGTGGGGAGATGCCCAAATTTGACCTGGGGGTGGCATATCCCTTTAACTGTGTTTTAGTAAAATGAGTCAAACCTGTCATGCACACTTCAAAGCTACAAAGGTGTAACAATACATTGATTTAGGGATGGAAAAAAGATCACAATCAAGTCCAAATTTAATTGTGGAACGATGATTACATTTCAAAGACTGCAGTTATTTAGACAGTAGAATGTCCTTGGCAAAAAAATACATAAATACAGGGGGTCCTCGGGTTACGACGGTCTCGGGTTACGACGTTTCGTGGTTACGAACGCGCCCCCATTAAAAAAAATATGTATATATTACGCGTCATTCCGTCTTACACGGTTTAGCGTGGTAAAAGATGTAAACAAACGCACGCGGCGCGCGGCGCACGGCGGAAGAATACGCTCTGTTGTGGTTGTAGGGAGAAGAAGACAGCCTCGTGTGTGTGCCCAATGTGGGCGGAAGTACCTGATGTGGGCTCTGATCTGCTCCTATGAAAGCGGCAGTGATAAACAAGCATCGTAGTGGTCTAATTATTGAGATGGAAAGGTTATTGGTGCTTTGGTTGGAAGATCAAAGGCAAAATCCGGTTTACGACGAAATTCGGGTTACGACGCGTCTTAAGAACGGATCAACGTCGTAACTCGAGGACTCCCTGTACATAAATACATCTATTTGAATAGAAAACAAGACCCCCTACAAACATGTTTGAATGTTATTGTGTCAAAACCATTGATTCACACCCCAGCTATTCATATGGTATCTTTGTTTTTTTTTTTTTAAATTGAATCTGACTCTAAGGCTGCGTCCCATTACTCTGTTTTACCCCTTCCCCTTTATCTACGTCTTTGTCTTGTCCCTCGATACTGAGCTGAGAGGACTCGGGGTACGAATATTCCCCTAAGAAATGGGACACCACTCGATTACCGTTTGCGCCATCATCCCTCGCCTCTACCTGGCTGCTACGTCTACAGAGGCGACAACAATTGACGCAAACAAATGTAAACAAATGTTAAGGATTATCGGGTACCTCAGCTCGACAAAAAAACAGCTTGTTTATACATGAAAGTTCGATGAAAATGATAACGTTGGCTAAACAGACATCACTACAATTAAAACCACAACAGTTCACTAAAAGTAACGTAGAACATAAGCGTCATAATTGTAAACCTGCTAAACTGTTAATCGATCATTTTACTACCTATACTGTGTTGTAAATATCCTGTTGTGTCATACTTAAATGTCTGCACTGAAGTGAGATGCTTTCAGTCTCATTGTGAGTATGTATGATGTAAATTGTGCATATGAATAGTGACAATAAAAGGCACTCCATTCCATTCCATTCCACAACTGCTGAAAATACATTTATGAGACTCCTTGGCTGGTCGATGTGACGCTGCCATCCTGATCCCAAAACCTGCCTGAACTTGTAGGCGTACCCCTTTGTTTCAAGTCTGGTCGAGAGCTTACTTCGTTTCAAGGGGTATGTAGCCCTCGGTCGTGGCCCGAGCCCTTGATCAAAATTAGAATTGGGACCAATGTTCCCCCTAATTTTTAATGTGTCTGAGCAAACACACTAACTCTCTGAGCGTTCCTTGGACCCCTGTGAGCGACATCCGACCTGCACTGTGGCCACACCAGTATCACACCTGAGATCATCACAAGTTACAGCTTATTCATCAAATTACTGCAGTTATTTTCATTAGATTACTTTTAATTTAACTGATTTTTTTGGTCCACTTAGAATGACAAAGAAAAATCTGTTCATGAGCTTTGTATATGTTGCATGTCAGTGAAACATTAAACAGTACAATATTTTGAAAAAAAACTGTGGGCTACAGCCCATAAATGAGCAGTGTATAAATCTGTAAAATTACATTAAGAGATTTTTTTAGCTTGATAAATATAGCCTGCATATAGCTGCAGAATTTTTTATGGATTGTAGGACCTATAGGCCATAAGATGGGTAATCTTTCCCAAAATAATGATCACCAAAATAAGTATAAATTATTATCACTTTATATCTTGTTTTTGTAATTTTTAGCCTATTTCAGTAATTTTGCATGAGTGACAGCGCTCTGTGGTATAATGCTCTGGGGAGAGGATTCACACTTTGAGAAAGTCCCATCTTTTTGGCTCACAAAAAAACTATGAAAACAAAGTAAACAGGGGAAGATTACATTATGGCTCTACCTGTCTCCTCTTCCTGTGTTCTTCCCTCCATGATCTGCCGCTCTGACAGCGGAGATGTGCAACTACAACTACTGAAGGAAGCGAGAGAAACGCGGTGGAAATGTGTCTGTAGTTGGCTTCTCCCTGACGCGTGTCACATTCACATGTGCATCTATCAGATTGGTCGTTCCGTGCGTCTAACCAGCGCTTTGTTTGTCAGTTGAGGTTAGATTTTATTTTATGCGCTGCACGCACCTAGAGGGAGCTCTGGTTAGCATTAGCGTATCTAAACTCCGCTGCACTGTTATTACTGGTATAGCGTATGGGCAGGGCACGTACACAAGTACTGTCAATGCCATGATTGGCTGTGTAGCGTAAGTGAATCGTACCGTATGATTGGCTGGGCACCTGTCACTCACTGAGTTACAGCAAAATGATACAGAAAAAAATATAGATCTAATTAATTTACAGTGCGCTGAAGAGGTTTTCTTGTGCGCTGAGAATGTGCAAGCAGTGCGCAATTGCGCAGGCGCGCAGCTTAGAGGGAACACTGATTGGGACACCTTCTTCTTCCTCACATGAATGCACAAAACCAAGGGGTAGGGGTAAGACGAAGGGGTAAGACAGAGAAATGGGACGCAACCTTAAGATGTTCTGTATTCTACACCTGGTTGGCCACGATGCATGCTTACAGATGATTGCTTTTTATAACAATGAAAAATACTGGGTGTATCTGGAAACACACTGTATTGCTAGTTTTGGTATCATGTAAACACACAGAAGACCTGTGTAACTCCTCCTCCAGGCCCCTCCACCAGCAGATGGAGATGTGGTGATATTTCCAAGTGAACAGTGTTTTGGAGCTCACTAAAGTTTATATGAATCCTCTGCGGTCCACTGTGCCCGTCCCACTCTGGTCTGGGTCAGTCCACAGTCCTGTAGTCCTCCTCACTACAGGAGGATGGCTGTGTGCTGTGTGCACGCTTTAATGAGGAAAATACACTCGTGGATTAATTATGGGAGGACCTGGGCATCCAAGTGAGGGGATTGTTACTTCAATATAAGAAACTTTGAGAAATAAAAGTCACTGATAATAAATACAGAGGTTAAACTTGCACTCTTTTACCTCACTTTTCTAGTGGAGGGTTTGCCATCTTCTTGTTTCCATGGAGATGATGCATTAAACTTATCTATCTCCATGCAGACAAGCAGGTGACCCCACCAGACCAAATTAAAGGTCTGATCTGTGGAAAGGCGACCCCACTCTCAGTAAGAATGTCTGCTTTTCAAGTTTCTTTGAGCAATAATAACACATGTAATTGAATAAATGCTGTAGAACATCCCAAGCCAAGCAGTAACATGTAGCTCCATGGAGACAAGCAGGTGGCAAAAACTCCACTGGAAAACAAAGTGCACATTTAAATGTAAAAAAAAAAAAAAAGTTGTCACAAATTAAAAAAAAAATTGATAAAAATGCCAAATTGTAGTTTTTGCATAATGCAGACAGAAAAACACATAATTATGTTGATTATTCAAAATTATTACTCAAGACGTATTTTAGGCAAACAATTGACTCCTGTGAGCTTTAAGCCATGTTATAATGTTTCCTCATCAAAAACATACCTGGAATTGTGTTTTGTTTCATTGACACATGTTTGAGTAATCCTTTATTATTAGTCTGTCTAAATGCACAAAGCTTAAAATGCACTGTTCCACATTGTAATGTCATGAATTGGTAGTTTTCAATTTTATAAATACTTTTACCTTTTGTTCAGTAGAGACTGGCAATTCTAAAGGCTGAAATTAAATTCAATTAATCCAAATGATTCTAGTGACGCTGTATAGAGTTAAAAAACACAGTAATGTGTATTACCACATGACATCACATGGCGCAAGTGAGAAGAACTTGGCCGATAATCCGCAGGGTTTATGTGTTAAACGTGTGTGAATGAAACAAAACACAACTCCAGCTATGTTTTTGACAGTGTTGTATAGTAACGAAGTACTAATACTTCACTACTGTACTTAAGTACATTTTGGGAGACTTTGTACTTTATTTGAGTTTTTAAAAAAATGATAACTTTTACTTTTACTTCACTACATTTCTGAATTTAATTGCATACTTTTACTCCGATACATTTTCAATGTGCCGTTTAGTTACTCGTTACAAAAAAACCCTCGTTACAAAAAGGAAGTCAGGACGTGCCTGGGCTTGTTCGCTACTTGCGCAAAACAAACAAGCCTACACCTGTTGGTTTCATGCAGCTAGTTTAATCAATCAACATCCCTGATGGAAGAGGAGACAGCGTCCACGTCGGCTACAAATGAAGGGGGACCTGACGATGAGCATCCCTGGCCGTACTTAAACACAATGTTCTCTTACGCTGATATGAAGGATTCGTCCTATCGAATGAAGTGCCTCTTGTGCCTTCCAAGAAACGTGGAAATCCTATCTTACAGAAACTCCCCGTCCAACCTCAAGAAACACATCGAGGTAAGTTCTAGATTAATGAAATTGTTAGCGTCTATATTCCAATTTCAGTAGCCATAGCATGGACATTCTAGACACCGTTGTGAAACCTTGAGCATAACATGTAGAGATGAACTTTGTGTGACATTGTTTCGGTTACACAAAGCGTATTTGATGATGTTGGAGCTAACAGGCTACCTAGCTTTTTCGGCTCAAGGGAAGGCATAGCTGTAGGCTAAGTGTAACGAATGAGAAAGGGCACACGAGTTAAAAAAGGACAAAAAATAACATTAACATGTGCCTACTTTTAAAAATGTAAACAAGCGCTGTGTGTTTGTGCTATCTAAGTAACAAAGCGAGGGTTAGCTTCAGACTGCCTTTGCTTGATACTTTTACTTGTACTTTTGATTACATTACTTGAGTACATTTATTTTTACATTACTTGTCATACTTAAGTACAAGAAGTTCCAGATACTTTAAGACTTTTACTCAAGTAACATTTCAGTCAGTGACTTCGACTTTTACCAAAGTAATTTTTGGGAGGGGTACCTATACTTTTACTTGAGTTTGATTTTCCAGTACTTTATACAACACTGGTTTTTGATAAGGAAACAACAGTATAAGAGAGATAAAAAATAGTGTAATATGGGCCCTTTAAAGTATGTTCCACCAAAAAGTAAAAGTACCAACAACTGATTCTAAAAAAGACAAATGAAAGTCAGCGCATTAAAAAGGCCATTGGTAGTGGACAAAGCAATCACAGCTGTAGTGAACATGCAATTGCCTTTGTGCCAGACCAAGTGGAACTATCTAAATGATCAGATCTGTGTGTGTAAACCCAAACCCTATTCTAATGACTCGTATCAGACTATTAGCTTCTATCTCACCTGGACCAGCTCTACAGCCACAGCAGTGCTCTCACAAAAAGCCTCACAACAAGAAGTTAAACCACATAAAAAATAACACACAATTACAAAAGTCAATACAACAATATGGCCGTCACAGCAGCCCCTAAAAAACTACTGCACCTTAAAACGCCTGACCAAATAAGAGTGTTTGGTTTGTTGCCCATCTGATCAGCTGGCTACTGACTTCAAACGTCTTTTGGCATCTTTTGGATTAACTCAGTCTGTAGAATCACCAAAACACAATGCAGGGCACACTTTAGACTTAATCATTACCTATGGGCTCTCTCTGTCAGTTATTGAAATATCAGTGATGCCCATTTCAGATCATTTGCCCATTATTTTTGAAGTTATGGCCCCTGCATCTGTCTGCAAGCCCCCTGCCCCTGCCTCTTGTCGTCGTGTTATGACCTCATCAACGGCTCTGGAATTTGCTGCAGCTTTTGTGGAATCAGATTTCTGTACTTCTGATGGAACTGCTCTTCCAAAATGCCCTGATGTTTTTTTATCTTCTTTTTATTCAACCTGCACAGGGATCTTGGACACTATTGCTCCTTTCACGCACACGTCCCCCAAGCCCAGGTCTGAACCTTAGGTAAATGATACCACCCGGGCTCTCAGACAGCGCTGTAGGCAGGCAGAGCGGCGGTGGAAGAAGGATAAATTACATGTGTCTCTTGGCATTCTGAGGGACATCTTAGCTCACTATCAGCAAGCTATGAAAGAGGAAAAATGCAAATATCTGTCAGATATTATTTGCAGTAATGGACATTGCCCTTGTGTGTTGCTTAACACCATTAATTCTGTTGTGAATCCATGCTCCTCAACTATAATTGATCCCTCTGTTTCCACATGTGAAAACTTTTTACGCTTTTTTGTTGATAAAGTGGTGTGAGACAACTGACCAGTCTCAGCATCGGGCCTGTCCAGCCTGATAGTGACGCACACTCTTCAGTGTTCAGTCAGTTTGAACCAGTCTCTCTCTCTTCTCTCACTGAAGTGGTTAAACAATTGAAAACTACAATCTGTCCTCTAGACATCGTTCCTACTAAGTTGTTAAAGGAGGTGGTTAGTACTGTAGGCCCCTCACTTCAGGTTTTTATTAACACTTGTCTCAGCTCAGGTTGTGTCCCTGATTCTCTTAAACACGCCATAGTGAGACCTCTTCTCAAAAAAAAACAGCTCGATGTCAGTGTTTTGTCAAATTTTAGATCGGTTTCTAATCTGCCTTTTATTTCTAAGATTCTTGAAAAGGTTGTTTTAATGCAGTTGCAGTTGTTTCTAGATAGCAGTGCTGTTTGGGTTCAGATCCCGGCACAGCACAGAATCTGCACTACTTAAAGTGCACAATGATATTGCCTTGTCAGTTGGTGCTAAATGCCCCATCGTCTTGGTTTTGCTTGACCTAACCGTGGCATTTGACACAGTCGACCATTCAATTTTGCTGTCTCACCTGAAAAATTATATTGGCATCACAGGAATTGGACTTAAATGGTTTGAGTCGTATTTGACTAATAGAAGCTTTTCTGTTAGGATTGGTGAGTTCTCCTCCTCTGTGGCCTCGCTGTTTTGTGGAGTGCCCCAGGGCTCTATTTTGGGCCCTGTTTTATTCTCTTTGTATATGTTGCCACTGGGGTCAATCATAGCTAACCATAACCTCGCCTTTCACTGCTATGCAGATGATCTGCAGATCTACTTACCTGTGTTTCCAGATAAAAATGGTGCTCTTCAGTCATTAACTGACTGCATCAAAGACTTAAAGTTGTGGTTAGGACAAAATTGTCTTCATTTAAATGAAAGCAAAACAGAATACATTTTATTTGGTGATTCTGCATCTTCCGATTTTGATTGGTTGTCATCAAAGTTAAAATTGACCGTCAGGAACCTTGGGGTCACTTTTGACAACAATTTCAAATTTGATAAGCAGATTGACAGTGTTGTGAGAGCCAGTTTTTATCAGTTACGCCTTTTATCTAAAGTAAAGCCTTTTTTTAAATTGCACCGACCTTGAAAGGACCATTCATGCTTTTATCAGTTCTAGAATAGATTATTGCAACGCACTTTATGTCGCTGTCTCCCAAACTGCTCTCAGTCGTCTTCAGCTTGTGCAGAATGCAGCAGCTCGTTTTTTAACCAACACACCTCGACGTCAGCACATCACCCCAGTCCTTTTTACACTTCATTGGCTTCCAGTTTCTTTTATTGATTTTAAAATTTTACTTTTTGTTTTTAAAGCTCTTAATGTTATTTGCCCAAACTTTTATCTGTCCAAAAATCAAGTTGCACTTTAAGGTCAAATAACCAACTTCTTTTGGAAGTCCCCCGAGCCAAGCTCAAACACTGGGGTGATCGAGCTTTCTCTGTGGTTGGTCCCAGACTGTGGAACAATCTGCCCTTTGAGCTTCGTAACATCACTGATTTTAACCTTTTTAAATCTAGGCTAAAAACACATTTATTCAAAATGGCTTTTAATACTTTGTAGTTTGTGGCACGTAATTTTTCTGCATTATGTGTTTTACTGTTTATTGTGTACATTGTTGTATTCTGTATAATGTTCTGTCTTTTGTATTGTTGTATTTTCTGTTTTTAATTGGAAAGCACTTTGGTCACCATTGGTGTTCTAAAGGGCTATAATTTTTGATTGATTGTGCGTAGGATTTTGAAGGCATCAGCAGACTCCAGTGAATGCAGGGAGAGTGGGAGATCATTCCGCAATCTGGGTGGTTTGGTCTTCTCTGGTCTGAAAATGAGTGTGAGAAAACATCATCAGGGTCTGATCCAGAGACCTCAAAAAGAGAGAGGGACCATAAGGTTGGACCCATAGACTGAACATATAAATTACTAACCCGCTAGCCGCTGCTTTCCAAATACAGCGCTGGAAAAAAAGACCACTGCATTTTTTTTCTGAAATCAGCATCTCTACATGTATTACAGCCATTCCATTCCAGCGTCTGTTGAATTCCAACAGAAACACAAAGCTGAGCTACTTCAGTTCTTGCACCAGGAGTGGAATAAAGTCACCCAAGAACAATGTGAAAGACTTGTGGAGAACATGCCAAGACGCATGAAAGCTGTGATTAAAAATAAGGGTTACTGCACCAAATATTGATTTCTGAACTCTTCTTAAGTGTAAACATTAGTATTATGTTGTTTTAAAATTAATTTGATCTTGTTTCTTTGCATTATTTGAGGTCTGAAAACATGTATCTTTTTTGTTATTTTGTCCATTTGTCATTTTCTGCAAATAAATGCTCTAAATGATAATATTTTATTTGGAATTTGGGGGAAATGTTGTCAGTAGTTTATAGACTCAAACTAAAATATTCCTTTTACCCAAACACATACCTATAAGTATGTGCCGTGGTCTTGAGGATGTTTTGCAAAAAAAATAAAAATAAAAAAGCACTCGCAGAGAGCCAGTATTTGCCTTTACCAATTTATTTTTAAAGAACAAAAATATTACATTCTCCGTGGTTGACTTTCAATAGATTTTTTAGTGGTCACAAAATAGTTTCTCTTCTTCTCTCTAGCTGCTGGCACTGCCTTGCTGCTAGAGGTGGATAGATAAACCTGATTGCAGGAGGAGGGGAGAGAGATCAGGATAAATGCATTAAGCTCAAATTTAATAATAAAGAAAAGTGCATTTTCTTCTGCTTAATCCGTGGTCCGCGGAGGCAGCAGTCCAAACAGATCTGCTGCCCAGATCACAATGCATCAGCCCACATGGATCCTCCTGCGGGTGGTGGGTCCACGGGAGGACGGCCCCACGTCGCTCCTTCGGGCAACCGACCTTGATGTATTTCTTGTCACGGGGGCTTTCTACCAGGGTCCACAGAGGCGAGGTGGGTTAAGAGTCTTGCCCAAGGACACAACGGCAGCACCCAACCATGGGAGCTAGAACTGTCCCACCAACCTGTGGGTCAGTGGATCCGACCGCTCAGCCAACGTCAGAATGTCAAGAGCGGGATTCGAACCGCCAACCCCCCAGATCAGTGGACAAACGCTCTACCAACTGAACTACTGCTGCCCAGTAAAATAAATAAATAAATAAATTCATCAAATTAATAATTTCTTAAGTAAACACCCCTCTTTCCGTAACTGCTGCTGTGAGCCTCGTCATGTTGGTAAAATGTTCGTATTAACTCGCTCTACATTCTTCCATCCAGTTGCCAATATTTAATTTCTCCTTTGCTAATAGAGCGTTCATCGTGAACAGAATTTGACACAGAATGCTCTCGGTGATGGGTTTGGGCTTAGAAACAGCACAGGAGAAGTCTACATTTTTACCATTTTTATAAATACAGTATTTTAAGTTGTCAAAGGCAACAACTTTGGATCAATGGATTAATAAAACAAATCTATTTTCTGAGGTTTGCATCACAAACATACCTGGAGTTGCATTTTGTTTCATTCACACGTTTAACACAACTGCACGTTTAGTTCTTCTCCCAAACAGAAACCACCTTGTGATGCCACGTGGTAATACAGGAAGTGATGCTGTGAAACTCCATAAACCTTCACTAGAATCATTTGGATGATTTCAGCTCTATATTTGCCGCCAGGTAATACAAAATTCTGGGCCCTGAGTACAAATCAGTATGATACATGTTCTATATGAAAATTGCATATTATAGATTTTGTGAAGTGCCCTTCCCTGCCCTTCACTCCCAAATCCGACACCCCTGATTACCAATCTGAACAAAAGGTAAAAGGAGCTATTGACTACTGCTTCATGACATCACAAAGTGGAACAGACCATTTTGAGTTTTGGAGATGTAGACAGAATGAAATAAAACACAACTCCAGGTATGTTTTTGAAGATAACAACATTCTAACCTGTCTTAAAGCTCACAAGAGTCAATTTTGCCTCATATAGGAGCTTTAAATATAGTTTGGAGTAAAAAATAAATCATAATATATATCAGTGTTGGTTGAAATGAAAGTTGAAAGTTATTGGAGCTTTACTACAAGCCCCTTTCTCTTTCCTAAAATGAAACGGCTACATTTGCTTTGCCACATCGTTTTAATTGTGTCTCTGCATTTGAAATCACCATATTGGCCTGGAGTCAGCAGTTGAGGTCATAGCAGTGTGTTGTGAGTCTGTGGGTCATGCTTTGATTATCGCTGTGACAACCATTGTAATGAGAAGGCCTAAAGGGGCTCTCATTATGAACTGAGGAGCCACAACCACTGTCCCACAGGCCTATACTTTACAATGCAAATTCATCTATTAGTTTAATTGAGTTTGAATGGACCATTTTGTAATTGCTGCCCATTGTCTATGTCATATTATTATTGTGTATCTTAGGACAGAAAACAAACTGGTAATTATAATTAGAGGGCACCACCACTGTACAGATTTTTTCCTCATTACGCTATTAAATCTCCACTTAAAGAAGGGGCATTAGTCTTATTATGGTTTATTAATTGCTCACACATAACATTTAGATCACCATGTTACCTTTTATTGTTTTGAAAATGGTATATTCGCAAAAAGTGAATATGCTGTATAGGCTACATTTACTCCTTAAGCCACGTTATAATGTTGTCACCTCATCAAGAACACGCCTGGAAATGTGTTTTGTTTCATTCACACATGTTTGAGGAACCCTTTATTATTAGTCTGTCTACAGCTCCAAAGCTCAAAATGCTCTGTTCCACCTTGCGACATCAGAAAGCTGGAGTTTCAAGTTAACAGCTCCTTTTACCTTTATTCCAGTGGTAGTAAGAAATTGGCAAATCCAGGTCTGAAATCATCCAAATGGTTCTAGAGAAGGTGTCCATCCATCCATCTATTTTCTTCCGCTTATCCGGGGCCGCTTATCCGGTCCGCTTATTTGGGACGCCTCCTGAGGGAGCCACCTCACCTGTTCCTTTCGACGTGGAGAAGCAGCGGCTCTACTCCGAGCTCCTCCCGTGTGACTGAACTCCTCATCCTATCTCTAAGGGAGCGCCAAGCCACTCTGAGGAGGAAACTCATTTCAGCCGCTTGTATCAGCAAGCTTGTCCTTTCGGTCATTACCCAGAGCTCATGACCATAGGTGAGGGGAGGAATGTAGATTGATGGTAAATCAAGAGCTTTGCCTTTTGGCTCTGCTCCCTCTTCGCCACAATGGTCCGGTACAGCGACCGCATCACTGCCGATGCTGCACCGATCCGCCTGTCAATCTCACGCTCCATCCTCCTCTCACTCATGAACAAGACCCCGAGAGACTTGAACTCCTCCACTTGAGGCAAGGACTCTCCACCCACCCGGAGAGGGCAAGCCACCTTTTCATACACACTTAAATCAACTTGTGTGGTTATATAAAATACAAACTGGTAATTGTAATTAGAGTAGTAGTACTTTTATAGCTATCCAATAATACAGCTCTGGACAAAAGAGAACACATTTCACACACATTGCTGCCCTAATTCCCTTTCCCATGACATAATATAATCGTAATTGCCATACTTAAGACTGGCTCCATTGAAAAGTTGTAATTAGCAATTTGTGAGCTGCCTCTGCTAATGCACATTCTCCTTACAAAGGACGCTAGTTTGTGCTTTTATGTTTGGCCAGAAGAGAAAAATATGATTTAGTGCTCGGCTCCATTGTCGGAGCAGAAAAGCTTTCAGTTATTTTCAGCCAAATTGTTTCATTTGAAGAATAAGTACGAACACACACAAGTTACTGCAATGTTTGGAGGTCCTTTTTCAGCTCAGATAATGGTGGTGTTTCTGAAAACTTTTGTGTGATTTCTATAGGTCTCTCTGGAATTATATTGTTCAAAAGTGGTGTAGCGAAAGAAGGCAAATTAGAGGGAAATAGTGTAACAGTGTGTTAAGCAGTCCCCACAAATGACACGGGTGCTGGTTCCAGTGGTGGAATCTAATGAAGTAAAAGTAGTATAGTAACATACTTGATAAAAAAAATAAATAAAAATTAATAATAATAATAATTAAAAAAGGAAAGGTATCTGTACTTTTTACTTGTACTTCACTACATTTCAGAGCAGGTATTTGTACTTCCTACATTACTATGAACTGGACTGAAAAGTAAAAGTACTTTTTATTATTATAGACCTGCTGAAAGGGCTCAAGCTTTATTTTTTAAAATGTTCATAGTTTAAGCAAACGAAAATATACTAATAAAATATATTTTTTTTAAAAGCACAAATCTCTACTTTTTACTGTTTGAGTACATTTTTAAACAGGTACTTTAATACTCTTTTCATGTGTTACTTTAACTTTTACTTGAGTATGTCATGCTCTGGTATCTGTCTGTACTTTTACTAGTATCAAAATCGAGTACTTCTTCCACCATTGGGTGGCTCTGAGACTGCCAAACTGTGTTCTTTGTCACTGTCAACTGTGTCACTGGGCAAGACACTTCATCTACCTTGTTCATGTAACTCCTTCATGAATGGCATCCAAAAAAACTTGTCTAACCTGGGATGTAAAGAACCAGTGGTCAGGATTATACAGTGTTTTTCCACCTTAAAGGCACTCAAATCACTTAACATCAAGGAACCACTCACCCATTCACACACCAGTGTACACAGACACTGGGGAAAGATGGGTTAAGTGTCTTGCCCAAGGACACACTGACAGCTGTGGAATCACATCAGCCAGCTTGTGGGTTCGTGGATCTGATCACTCACCTCCAGTGTTGTCCCTGAACGCGTTCACTGAACGATAGTTCATGAACGCGTTCATATTTTGGGTGAACGTGAACGTGAACTGAACGCTCTCTATTACTGCCTGATGAACGAACTGTGAACGAGTTCATTCTGGTGTCTGTGAACGACACGCGCTATCTATTTAACTTTGTTCAATAGGGTCTCAGATTTCTGATCCATCCATCTGAAATTTCTGATCCATGTGCCCCCCCCCTCCACCCCCCCATCCCCCCGTCCCCTGACCGGCACCTCTCTCCCTCTCTCCCTCTCGCGCAGCGCGCGCGGAACGCTCCGCCTGGGGTGCCTCAAACCTTTCTCTGAAAGGAGTGCTTACGAACTGTTTCCTGCTATCTGGACTCTGTTCCCCTCATGCTCTCCCGACCTTCTCCTCTGTGCTGCTCTCTGGTTCAAGGGCCAAACTGCGGCACTTCCTGGTCTTGCGAGAAATAGCGCAGAGTGGTGCGCTAAAGGGGGCCACATTAAAGGGGGAATCACTAATGTTAATTTTTGGGTTTATTTTGTTTTCTTAAGTCTCTTAGTTAATTAAGTCATACCATATGGGGGTTATTTAAGTATTTTCTTTATTATGTTGAAATGCAGGTGTTTTATCATTATGGGGACCGTTATTTATAGTTGGATAAGGATGTTGAATTGGATATGAAGATGGAGATAACACATGAATAACACATGGTTTGATTGTTCAAACTGATATAATAATTGCTGTCTATGGTTCTATATGGGCTTTGGCAATGATACTGAAAAATAATAGCTCGCAGAAATGTATTGGAAAAAAAAGAACTATGAACTAGTTCATATTTTGGAACTATGAATGAACTACTAACTATAAACAATTATGAACTATGAACAAACTAGTTCATTTTGAAATGTGTGAACTGAACGTTGAACTAGTTCATGTAGAAAATGAACTTTCCCAACACTGCTCACCTCCATGGGTCTCAAAGATGATGGGTGGTTTTCATTTTCCTAGAGCGGCTTTAATGTGGCCATCAAACGTGCGCCACTGTGGACATATTTACATCATCCATAATTCAGAAGGACCTGCGTCGATATCACTGAGTCTTATATACGCAGGCCGTTCAGTGTGCAGACATCACACTGTTTCATCTACTCAAAGACAAATCACTCATCACTTTGACAGATGTTTTGCAAAAGCAGCCTGAAATATTCCAATGCTTTAAATGTGAAATTTTAATTGCAATTAACACGATCAAACTTCTCTTTACTGTTTCGGTGAGTGGTGAAAACAGCCAATCACAGGTAAATTGCAACAACAAGTCATCTTATTGTGTAATTTGTCTGGTGGAGAGTCCGTCAAATGCTTTTCTTCATGTAGATGTTATGGGTTTGTCTGGAATGCTTCATGGAGGCCATGTTACAGGCCAGATCTGTGAAGAGGCAACCCCGCTCGTAGTCAGAATGTATGTTTTTGAGCTATAAAATCACCTGTAATTGAGTAAATGTGAAATAGAGCTGTTAAATGCCATACTGTGGGACATTTCAGGTAGAACAAAGACATCTCCATAGCAAATGACGGACGCCCAACCGAAAAGTTTAAATCTCCACTATGGGTTATTAATTGCTAACACATAACATATTTAGATCACCATGTTACTTTTGAAAATGATATATTTGCCACAATCAACATACTTACAGGTTGAATCATTTTCGCTTGTTTTTAACGCTCTGAGTCCTCCTGCTGCTAATTTAAGGAGATATCCAGACCTGTTTGAGGCTGCTGGTATGTCTGTGAGTGTGTGATACTAGTTTAAACCCAAAACATGCACTATAGGTACCTCCAGCTTAGGTCCTGACCAAGCCGAAGCAAGAAGATCATGGAGATGGTCCCCGGGCGCCCTAATGTGTGTGCTGCCCACTGCTCCTAATATATGTATATATATATATATATATATATATATATATATATATATATATAGGATGGGTTAAAATGCAGAGAAGAATTTCTCCAGTGTGAGATCAATAAAGTCACTTCTTCTTCTTCTTCTAAATTATTTGTTTTGTGTCTTTTTAGTTGTCACTTGATTGTGTTTGTAGGATTATGTGACTTTTGTTCAGGGATATTTGTTGTTTTGTTGTGTGTTAGGTGTCCCTTAGTTTGTCACTTGCTTTTTATACACTGTAAAAAATAAATAGTTAGTTCAACTCAAATTTTCAAGGCAACCGACTGCATAGAGTTTTTGAGTTGTATCAACTTAAATTTTTAAGTTTTAAAGTATTGCTGTTAAGTTAAGTTGGGTCAACTAAGCTTTTAAAGTTGTGCCAGCTAATCATTCATTCATTCATTCATTCATCTTCTTCCGCTTTTCCATTTTCTGGGTCGTGGGCGCAACAGTCCAAGCAGTATTCTGCTGCCCAGAACACAATGCACCAGCCCCCATGAATCCTCCCACGGGTGGTGGCTTCACAGGAGGACGGCTCACATCACAACAGGCCTTGATGTATCTTCTGCCATGGGGGCTACCAGTGTCCACAGACACTGGGGGCGAGGTGGGGACACAACAGCAGCGCTCATCTGTGGGAGCTGGGATTACACGCGGTCAACCCGTCAAGCGTTCTACAAACTGAGATACTGTCACCCACGCCAGCTAATCATTTTAAGTTCAAGTTTCTATTTTACCAACTTAAAACTGCAAATAATGCGCGAAGAGGAGATAAAATAACATCTCGTTTTGTATTCGTCAACAAAAGGACTCGTTAGTCTCTTTATGACAAAGCTTTCTGCAAAGACAGCCGGTGCTTATGAGGGGAAAAATGGTGGACGTTTCTTTTCCAAAGCCAAACCCAAGGAAAACCCCTGATAAACTCGTCCGGTTACCCCGTTGCAGCAGATCCCAACGGCAGATTATTCCAAATGAGCATGCGCAAATTAGTTGGCCTGGCCCAAACTACCGTCCACTTGAATTTGTATATCATGTCAACTCAAAATATGAATTAAGATCAACTTTTTAACAGAAACTTACAAAAGTGAGTTGAAATTACTCATTTGAGACAGTGTACGATGCAACTGACAGTTTTATTGTCTATGAATGCTAAAATCCTAGTAATCTGAACAAATTCAAGTTGTCATTTTTACAGTGTATAGACCTACGTGACGCAAACTCGTAAATCGTATTATTTTGTTTCTTATTTTAGGTTTTTTGTGCATATATTTTTGATTCCCTTTGTTAAATTTACCTCTTACATTCCTGTTTATTAAATTATCACTTTATAGAACCATTTTACATTGTGTTTCTTGGTTACTTCCTCTACACTAGTTGAGCTGGGTCATAAGAGCTATCGCAACACAATGAAACTACCGCACATCACATCAGGTTTGTGAAATTGTTTTAAACTTAGATTTAGACAAACTTTATTGATCCACAAGGGAAATTGTTTTGTATCATGCTTTTGTATATTCACAGGTAGAGCTTTGGATAGGTTTGTACCGTGAAGTGGGTTAGAATGGATGGCACTGAAACCTTCAGGTGTGTTATTGACGATGGAGCGGAACATGGTAAAAGCTCTCAAAAATTTGGTAATACCTCCTCTTTAATCAACTTGGATGGATATGCAGTAGACCTTGGTGTGTGAATTACTATATTATCTCATGTCCTTAATAAAAAGGATTCACTGCACAAGGTAAATAAGATATTCAGAAGAAATGGTAGCAATAATTTTCTAACAGACACGGGTTAATTGTTTTTGTAAACATATTTTCTTTAAAGATCCCATGACATGGTACTTCTTGATGCTTTTATATGGCAGTTTAATGGTTCCGTAATACTGGAAATAAATCCTTCTTCAAAATCAAGCCTCAGTGCATGAAATATGACTCTGACTATCTTCATGAGGCTAAATATGTCTCTGAAACACTTTATTCTGGGCGTTGTTGCTTGAATGCAAATGAGGACAAAGACATACCAGTGCAGCGGGTGGGTTGTGGCCAAATACGCCGCTGTTTCCTGGATTAGCTGTGCGCTGTCACCCACTTCCGTGTTTTAAGCGCGGAGGAAGATATGAGAGGCTTTCCATTAAAAAAACACTAAACAGGGTAGGGGAGCTCACATTAACGTTCAAAAACCTCAGAAAGTGAAAATTTCATGCCATGGGACCTTTAATATGGTTTCATTATTGGCGGTAGCTCATATTCGCCATGTCTTAACAGTGGAAAGACTCAGTATGGTGAAAAAAAATACACAGAATAAACCAATTAATATTGTTAATGTTATTATTTTATTGTTTGGTTGGGGGTCTGTCACTTGTTTGTTTCTATAGATATGTCAATACTCTTTTTTTATTTTTTAGTATCCTTTAGTGTCCCTGTAGGGAAATTTGTCCTTTGCATTACACCCATCCTTTTTCAGGAGCAGTGGGCAGCACATGAAGGCACCCAGGGACCCAAGCTTAGGCTTGGTCAGGACCTCAGCTGGAGGATTTTTGATGTAAGCTCCACACAGAAAGGCCCAGGCGAACACGGAACCTTCTTGCTGTGAGGCGTGAGTGCTACTCAGCCACCGTGCCGCAGAATGTTCCACAGTATGACATGAAACCTTAAATTTTAAATTACAGCCCAAAAACCCCTAGAAAAACAGGCATTCTTATTGTGAGTGGGGTTGCCTCTCCACAGATCTGACATGTAACTTAGCCTGGTTTGATCTCCATGAAGATAGAAAGCTTTAACACCATACTGTGAAACATTCCTGACAAAGCAATAACATCTCCATTGACAAAAGTATTTGACGGACCCTCCACCCGAAAAGTTACACAATCCACATTTGAATCCTCCTGCAGCCGTGTTCTAAAAAAGTAAATTTTCCAGTTATTTTCATGGAGATTTTAACGTAGCAGCCTGCAGTGGATACCAACATGAACAAAAGCCATTATTAATCAAAGTTTCTCCAAAGATGAAACTGTCTGGCTGTGTTCTCCATTTACTCAGCGGATATACGGCCAGAGCGTAAAAAAATAATTACAGGGAGAGACCAGTGGCATTGAAGGAGTGCAGTCCCTTGCTGAGGATTTTTCCAATTAATTGACTTTAATGCAGCGTAATGTGGTGTTTTCTGTGCCCACTCTTCATAATGGCTGCCACCTGACGGCTGTACAGTCAATTAAAACATAATACAAATGGACTAAAGCAGTGGGCACTCACAGATTAGCTTCTTTCAAGGCAATTAACCAAACTGAGGCAAGAAAATGGGATCACCAGATAAATCTTCTGACATTTTCTGCTGTCATGTCAGAAAGCCTGCCAATGCCTCACTGTGAGTTATTGTACACTACCAGATAGTTACATTAGTCTAATAAATGTTGAGGGGAAAATAAGTGAAGATGAACAAAATTATATGGAGTTATATAATGATTTTGACACTCTTCTGTAATAGTTTATCAATAGTCTAACTGTAGAGGTTAAAACATGCACAATATAAACTACTCCTACAGTGCCACTGACCGAGATCCTGTATTGTCTCATTTTCATATTCACAGCCTGAGGTTATTACAGTATTTTCTGGTCTGTTTTCTAATGTTTCCTCTTCAGTAACATCCCTGAAGTTGTGTTTGTTTCATCTACACGTTTAACACACAAACCCTGCACATCTAGGCTGAGTTCTTCTCTCTGAACAGAAAACACCTTGTGATGTCATGTGGTAAAAGAGGAAGTTCTGTGTTTTTAAACTCCATACATCTTCCCCTAGAATAATTTGGATCATTTCAGCCCTGCAATTCCCAATCTCTGCTGAACTATATGTAAAAGTAGCTGTTAACTTGAAAACTATAGTTTTATCACTGGGTGGAACAGAGCATTTTGAGCTTTGGAGATGCATATAGAGTTAATCAAACAAGTGTGAATGAAACAAAACAGAACTCCAGGGATGTTTTTGAGAATGTAATAACATTCTAACATGAACATGAACAAGTTCTCAAGAGTCAATTTTATGTAATATACTGTAGGAGTAGGTCCTTTAAGACAATAAGCTAGGGCATGTCAGTTCACTGTAAAATGAATAACTGCATTATGGACAGGGAAGGGTTGGAAAACAACAAGTTCAAACACTAGAGAAATTAAATTTGTCAACTGGACAAAAGTTAACTCCTCTCTTCAAGCAGATATAGGCAGTGTCTACCAGCGTCTGACCAGAACTGAAGAATCAGCTTGGATGATCTGCAAAACGTATTCGACCAGTTGACAAATTGAATTTCTGGATTCTACATGGATGATTGAGGGATTCTACACACAACTAGATTAAGGAGCTGAGCTGAGTTGATTGAAATGAAAAGTGAAGCACAGACACCATCAACGGTGATGACAGAGCTTTCCTCCTTTCACACACCTGGGACACCCTTCTCCAAAGACCACCAGGCGACAGGGGGCAGGACGTAACAGGAAGTAACAACAGCGGATATGTGGCATTCTGAACATGGCTCGTAACCTGCTGCCGAAACATATCGACAAGATAAATACAGGTCCTACCTTATTGTCTCGGTTTGTGAACCTGTTTGTCTTCATGATATGAAGATAGATGGAAGCTATATGGAACATTTTAGACAAAGCAATAACATGCATAGAGACAAGCAGGTATTGAATAGTGCACCTTTAATCTTAACCTATTCGCCATAACTCATCTGATATAAACATTGAATTTCATAAGAAAGTCCATAAGAAGAAGTAAATCTTTCGCTGTGATAACCCGGAGAGCGAACGTTATTTCAAATAGCATTTAAAAATAATTTCACACAAAAAAAATCCAACTTCCCACAATAGATAATAAAACAAACTGTGTACTTTGCCCACATAGTACTTTCTGTGGGGAGGCTGTATGCACTGAGAGATGGGCCTGTCTCTGGAGCAGCACAACTGATGTCTGTAATAAACCCCCTCTCATCTGCTCATTTGCACCCGGCACTCTGCTCGAGCCCCTCTGCTTTATCAGTGTCAGTGATGGAGGCAGTGCCGATGCAGACTCAGGCCGACATGCACTGTAAAAATATGTAAAGAGGTCATAAAGTATTGGGAGCTGTGGTTTTATAGGGTTTGGCAGTAAGAATAAATGGTTATAGTGTACTACTTTTCCCAAGCCAGCGTTTTACGATGGTTTCACACATGATTTAACACAATGAGAAAGTAAGGAAGGAGTCTGGACCAGCTTTTCATGCTTTTTAATTTGGAGAAAATTGAGGCAGTCTCTTTAAAAGCACTATGTAACTTTTCTGGTGGAGGACTGGCATCTGTTTGTCTTAATTTTCCTCATGTTCCACAGTATGGATTTAAACATGTGTCCAACCGCAGGAAAACCAATATCAAGTCATCGCGGAGGCGTTTTGAGTTATTCACAGATTCTGAAAGTACAGGTTCTAAGCTTTCCAATGATGTCTTACATGTGAAAATCTGACAATATTTTAAAAAGTTATCTCTATTTGAAAGCAGCCATAGCAGATCCCAGAAATTCCAGAAACAGCCTCTCAAAGTTTGGTCTCTTCAGCCCTCCTTGCCTAACTAGCATTTTTAAAATTAAAAAATGTATGTTTTTAACATCACTAATGCTGTTATCTGAAACATGGAGAGGCTTCTTCATGATCTCAACTAGCACATTATGCAAAAAAGACGAAAATCACAAATTGTGAAAAAAAACAAAAAACAAAAAAAAAACATATTTCCTGAGAATCTGTAATGCCGACATGCGCCCTCAGCTTCCGTGGTGGGACACATATTCATCTCAACTGTTGTATATTGCGTGTTCTTATCAAGAGACGAACAAGATTCAAAAAGGTTCAAATTTACTAAAAGTTTATTTCCCTAACAATATTTCTATATTACAGAGCTTTGGGTCCAAATTTCTACCCTGGTGCGTACGCCTACATATGACTTACCCAGTGCGTACAAAGAAGTGACTACCCCTTCCTTGGAGCTTACAGTAGCAAGTCTTACACCAGGAGCTGCAAACTGACCACTTGCTCATCCCTCACACAAAGATAAAATTCAATATGCAAATAATATGTTGATTCAAGATCCGCCTTCTGCTCCGGCCCACATTCTTCTGCTGCATCATCTGCGCAATCTTCCTGTCCTCCAGTCTTCCCCTCCTCCACAGAGCACTCACGGACCGGAACGAGATCCTTTCTGTCGCACATTCCACAGAGAGACAACCCCCATTGAGCAGAACACAGTCATCTCCAGTGTTCAGTTGAATAATACACAAATAAATGTTTATATGTTGTACGATATACAAATATGATTATGTATATGCATGCACCTAAAATTTATTAATTCAACATTTCTTCACCACGGAGTCAAGAAGGTGTTGTCACTAGGCAAAGTTACAGATCAGGTGCAACAAAGACAAGCACCATAAGTTTAATGTCACACTATGAATTATTTCAGGCAAAGCATCTTCATGGACAGAAGAAAGTGCCTTATGCCCCTTTAAACCTGAGCAATGTTTTTGACCTGAGCAGGAGACTCAGCCTTTTCAGCAAGATTAATTGTCACTATTTGGATGAGTTCACAATGTCTTGAGGTTCTGCCTTGTTCATGGGAGCAGTGTGCTTTGGGCAGAAGCGAACGCCCACATCAAAACAAACAAACATGGCAACACCGACACACGTACTTCAGCCTATTTTAGTGGAAATAAAGTCTGTTTCCAGGTTAGGAGATTCTAACACACAGCAATTCTAAATATTATATGTCTAATATTAAGAAAAACAATTACACTGCGTCTGCATCTCTTTTTCTACCATGTCTTAATCAACACACACAAAACATGCCCAGCCTTTTGTACTCAATCACAACTATCCACATCTGTCTTTATTCCTCATCATTACAGGCATGTTACAGTGTGGTGCAAAGCCTGCTGGGAGAGGGAGCAAGGTGATTTCCCTGCTCCCTGCGTTTGTCAGCCTCGGCTGCACCACTGGCAGCTATTGTGCCAACAGCAGTCAATCACATCTCCTGTACTGTTATCAGCGGTTCAGGGCCCTGCTCGTGAATGTGAACAGCACTGAGCAGGTGGGAGTGGGGTTCCTCTGACACATCTGGCAGTTCCAGCTGGACAATCTGACGCCTTCCGACCGAGCGTCTCGTGGTCAGCCTCGGATTAATCGCTTCAGAGCCCTCTCCGGAGACAGGCCGTGGCAGTTTGACAAAATATTCAGCCTCTGCAGGGGTTTGAATAAGGTGAGAAAAAAAAAAAAATCGCTAATGGACACAGTGCTCTAATCCACTACTGGGATGGTGAGGCTGCCATATGTTAGAAATTGTTGGAAAAAATCTTTGGAAAGAATAAAAAAATTGATTGATAAATGTCAACAGGTTTGTGGAGCGACAATAAATAATGGGTCAAATGCAGATGATTGGAAATGCATTCCTATGGGTCAAGAATGTTTTCCATTTATTCATTAATTTATTTCAAAATTCTTAATTCATTCATTCATTTTCTTCCACTTTTCCATTATCTGGGTCGCAGGGGCACCCAGAACACAATGCACCAGCCTCCATGAATCCTTCCGCGGGTGGTGGGTCCACAGGAGGATGGCTCACATCACAACGGGGCTTGATGTATCTTCTGCCATGGGGGCTACCAGTGTCCACAGACACTGGGGGCAAGGTGAGGTTAAGTGTCTTGCCCAAGGACACAACGGCAGCGCTCATCTGTGGAAGCTGGGATCATATGCGGTCAACCCGACAAGAGCAGGATTCGAACCGCCAACCCCTGGATCACGAGACATATGCTCTACCAACTGAGCTACTGCCGCCCCCTAAATTCTTAATTAATTAAGTATTTAATCATTGCATTCATATAGCGCTTTTCAAGACACCCAAAGCACTTTACACTTCATTATTCATTCACTCCACACTTGGTGGTGGTAAGCTACTACCACAGCTGCCCTGGGGCAAAGTGACGGAAGCGAGGCTGCCAATCTGCGCCATCAGCCCCTACGACCACCACCAGTCACACACACTCCACTTTCATACTAGGCAATGTGGGCGAAGTGTCTTGCCTAAGGACACAACAACAGTTTTTGCTACTGGCACCTCACTGTGTACTAAACAGGCCTGGCCTTGCTTAAAAAAAAGTATCATTTAATGTCCTCTACCTTTTGTCTTATGTATTGACGTCAAAGAATGTCAGCTGTGTGCTCTCTTCATCTAATTTAATGTCCAGTAATCAGGAAGTGTGCTTTAGCATTCCTGATTAAATGACACAATTTGAGCTTTATTATGCTACACATTTTGTTTTACCTGTTTGTATTATAAACACGTTTACTGTACTTCTGCTACAGTATATGTGATGTTTTAGTCATGGTGTTTATTGTCTTGTTTATCAGATGTTTTATGTTCACTGTGGCTCTAGGGGGCGCTGCAATTTCAAATCCTGTGTGTGCATCCTGTACATATGTTTTTTGACAATAAAGCTGACTTTGAACTTTAGTTGTTGATGTCACAACAAAATGCCCCGCTGGTCACTGAGAGATGTGAAAAGCACTTTAAAACTCATCATGGTGAATAATTAGGATGCTCTGAATGAGTGTGGTAAGTGAGGAATAGCTTTGTACCACAGCAAATTGTTGAAAATGAATTAGCCGTGTATGTCACGTTTTAAGACAGTAAAAATCAGGTACAGGGCCTTTAATACGGTGTAGTAATCGCTTGACTAAACCTATAAAAGTTCTGGTTCTAACTCTGCATGGACATCGGTCACTTAGCCTTCTTGTTTGCATGCCTCTTGCCTTGGTCAGTCCATTAGCACTGCAGTTGTTCATTGAGGTTAATGATGTAGAAATTGGGGTGATGAGGAGGAAGAGGTCTGGTCTGATTTAGCCCATACCACCTGTTTGCTGATCTCATTCGGCTCCTCCTTCTCCTCCTACTCCCTGCATGGGCTGTCTCCTCACTGCACTGCATGGAGGTTAAATGGATTCCACCCCACCGCACGCTTATCATAACTGTCTGCTCCTCTGTCATGGTGGACCGCAAATGCAATTCCCTAACCCTGGGGTAGAGCCACCACGGCATCTGTTACAAATAATAAAGTGCTGACCTAAATTTAACTCTGCGCTGGCTTCACGGGGTCTGCTGGGGCTCAAGATCAAGATAGAAGAGCTGCTGTTGTTTAGACAGGGCTCTCAAGTCTCACACATTGAGAGTGTGACACACGCAATTCGACATGTTCACACGCTCACACATGGCAGAAAATCGGTCTGTGTGGCTCAGTTTATGCAGGCTCCGCCCCCTGCTCCGGGCGCACGGTCTGAGCGGAGGCCGGGGCAGACGCGCCGTCCCCCGGGCACGTCCTGAGCCTCAGTCCCGGTGCCACGTCTCCTCTGAGACGCACCGACTCCGGTCCCGGTGACTCCGTCTGTGCGTAACATTTCCCCCCCGACGGCTTACGCGCGGAATACGCGTGGCCCAGAGCCGAACTGCCCATGGTGAGCCGCGGTGAGACGGGGCCCGGTGCATTAACCAGAGTCTTACATGAATCCGTTAAAAATGCCCCGCTCCCTCCTCCCCGCCCCTCTCAGCACTAAACCAGAACTAAACCAGGACTAAACCAGGACTAAACCAGGACTAAACCAAGACTAAACCAGGTCTAAACCAGAACTAAACCAGGACTAGACCAGGACTAAACCAGAACTAAACCAGGACCAAACCAGGACTAAACCAGAACTAAACCAGGACTAAACCAGAACTAAACCAGGACTAAACCAAGACTAAACCAGAACTAAACCAGGACTAAACCAAGACTAAACCAGGTCTAAACCAGGACTAAACCAGAACTAAACCAGGTCTAGACCAGGACTAAACCAGAACTAAACCAGGACTAAACCAGGACTAAACCAGGACTAAACCAAGACTAAACCAGAACTAAACCAGGACTAAACCAGAACTAAACCAGGACTAAACCAGGACTAAACCAGGACTAAACCAAGACTAAACCAGAACTAAACCAGGACTAAACCAGGATTAAACCAGGACTAAACCAAGACTAAACCAGAACTAAACCAGGACTAAACCAGAACTAAACCAGGACTAAACCAAGACTAAACCAGGTCTAAACCAGAACTAAACCAGGACTAGACCAGGACTAAACCAGAACTAAACCAGGACCAAACCAGGACTAAACCAGAACTAAACCAGGACTAAACCAGGACTAAACCAGAACTAAACCAGGACTAAACCAAGACTAAACCAGGACTAAACCAGGACTAAACCAGAACTAAACCAGGACTAAACCAGGACTAAACCAGAACTAAACCAGGACTAGAAGAGGACTAAACCAGAACTAAACCAGGACTAAACCAGGACTAAACCAGGACTAAACCAAGACTAAACCAGGTCTAAACCGGGTCTAAACCAGGACTAAACCGGGACTAAACCAGGACTAAACCAGGACTTAACCAAAACTAAACCAGGTCTAAACCAAGACTAAGCCAGGACTAAACCAGGTCTAAACCAGGACTAAACCAGGACTAAACCAAGACTAAACCAGAACTAAACCAGGACTAAACCAGAAGTAAACCAGGACTAAACCAGGACTAAACCAGGACTAAACCAAGACTAAACCAGAACTAAACCAGGACTAAACCAGGATTAAACCAGGACTAAACCAAGACTAAACCAGAACTAAACCAGGACTAAACCAGAACTAAACCAGGACTAAACTAAGACTAAACCAGGTCTAAACCAGAACTAAACTAGGACTAGACCAGGACTAAACCAGAACCAAACCAGGACTAAACCAGAACTAAACCAGGACTAAACCAAGACTAAACCAGGACTAAACCAGGACTAAACCAGAACTAAACCAGGACTAAACCAAGACTAAACCAGGACTAAACCAGGACTAAACCAGAACTAAACCAGGACTAAACCAGGACTGAACCAGAACTAAACCAGGACTAAACCAAGACTAAACCAGGTCTAAACCAGGACTAAACCAGAACTAAACCAGGACTAGACCAGGACTAAACCAGAACTAAACCAGGACTAAACCAGGACTAAACCAGGACTAAACCAAGACTAAACCAGGTCTAAACCGGGTCTAAACCAGGACTAAACCGGGACTAAACCAGGACTAAACCAGGACTTAACCAAAACTAAACCAGGTCTAAACCAAGACTAAGCCAGGACTAAACCAGGTCTAAACCAGGACTAAGCCAAGACTAAACCAGATCTAAACCGGGTCTAAACCAGCACTAAACCAGGTCTAAACTAGGACTAAACCAGGTCTAAACCAGGACTAAGCCAAGACTAAACCAGATCTAAACCGGGTCTAAACCAGGACTAAACCGGGACTAAACCAAAACAAAATCAGGTCTAAACCAAGACTAAGCCAGGACTAAAACAGGTCTAAACCAGGACTAAACAGCACCCAAACACCCCCCCCCCCCGCTCCTCAGAAATCTCACTCCTAGCAATCTTCAAAACTTGAGAGCCCTGTGTTTAGAAATGTCATCTGAAGTCTTCTTTGAAACATATATAAAGAGTACTTATATCTGTGAATTCTGTTGAAATGTCTATGCATGTGGAGTATGTAGAAGTGGACTAAGTGTGATCCATAGCAGTTGGCTCCAGTCAAATGAAGCTTATCGAGGCTGGCGGCTATAGGGGCGAATTTGGAGCCGATATCCATATTTGGTATTCTGACTGTGAAAAGAACTGGTTTGAGAGGGGAGTTAAAGAGGCTATTTTTGTTCCTTGAACAGAAACAGAGGTCTCAGACATCATTTGTCTCCCATCTATAACTCTATTCTCAAACCTAAATCAAAACAAACAAAGAAAACAATAGGGCAGCAGGTCAGGTCCAGAGGTGTGAAAACACCCATTATGGACCTGAATGGTTCTGCTAACAAGACTCCACTCCCACTGCAGAGCTAATAGGCCCACCTAACTAAACTGTAAACACGTAGGTGTGGTAGTTTCAAAGTAATTTCACTGTAGTTAGCTCCTCCCTTCACCCAGAACTGAAGAAGCAGCTTGGATGAGCTGTGAAACGTATTCAACCAAATAAACTTTTGTCCAGTTGACAAATTGAATTTCTCCTTTTGCCATTCTGACTGTGAGTATGATAGCAACCAAAGAGTCCCACTCCATTCAGCTCTTCCTGCCTACATCCTGGTTAAGCAGGGAGTAGGAGCTTAGTAATACTGTTAATCAAACCTGCTAACATTAGTGGGAGCATCCTTGGGGATCGAAAGCACCTAACTGGACAAAAGAGCGAAAAGGATCATGTAGATTCCATGGCTACAAACGTTTTAAGACCAAAATGAGAGCTTTCTGCAGCAGTTACAGAGAATGGGTTGACAGTTTTTCATTAGAAAGTGAATTGGAGCCAGAGTCGATGGAGCCAGATGCTCACTTCTCATTTAGAGCCTGATGTCCATTTATACAGTATTGAGGGATATTTAAACATTGGCCTTAGCCTCAACTCTTTAGCACAATAACAAATAAAAATGCTCAACACTGTTTTTTACTGACACATTTCCATTTTAACTCTCAAGAATCCATATTGTTTGACACCTGCTGTTGATCATCACTGGTTTGTCGACTGGACCAATCACAGGACAGCGTTGTGATCACCCAAACTAACTAAAATATGATGACGCTACAGCCTACTTTAGTGGAAAAAAGCACTATTTGATTGTATAAATGTGCAGAGATAAGCGCTTTGTGCATTTGTAGACAGGACCATCTGTGCTTTCCTCTCAGCTAGATTTGCATCATTAAAATTGACTCTTGTGAGCTTTAAGCCATGTTATAAAGCTGTTACCTCCTTAAAAACTTACCTACAGTTGTGCTTTCTTTCAGTCACACGTTTGAGTAACCATTTATTATTTCCTTTATTAGACTGTCAACATCTCCAAAATTCAAAATGCTCTGTTCCAAGTAGTGCTGTCAGGCGATTCAAAAAAAAAAAAAAAAAAATCTAATTAATTACAGGATTTGTAATTAATTAATCTAATTAATCACATTTTAATCTCATGAGAGAGAGAGAGGCAACCTACTTTGCGATTGAGTTTGTCAGTTTTTTCTGTGGTCTCTTTGCTCATTCGTTTCCCACATTCTGCGAGCGTGGTTTGGTAGTTTGTTGTTTTGGTGGTTTATTGGTTTGGTGATTTGTTGGTTTGGTAGTTTGTTGTTTTGGTGGTTTATTGGTTTGGTGATTTGTTGGTTTGGTGGTTTGTTGGTTTGTTGGTTTTGTAGTTTGGTGGTTTATTGGTTTGGTGGTTTGTTGGTTTAGTGGTTTGTTGGTTTGGTGGTTTGTTGGTTTGTTGGTGTGTTGGTTTGGTAGTTTGGTAGTTTGGTGGTTTATTGGTTTGGTGGTTTGTTGGTTTGGTGGTTTGTTGGTTTGGTGGTTTGTTGGTTTGGTAGTTTGGTGGTTTATTGGTTTGGTGGTTTGGTGGTTTGGTGGTTTGTTGGTTTGTTGGTGTGTTGGTTTGGTAGTTTGGTAGTTTGGTGGTTTATTGGTTTGGTGGTTTGTTGGTTTGTTGGTTTGTTGGTGTGTTGGTTTGGTAGTTTGGTAGTTTATTGGTTTGGTGGTTTGTTGGTTTGGTGGTTTGTTGGTTTGTTGGTTTGGTGGTTTGTTGGTTTGTTGGTTTGGTAGTTTGGTGGTTTATTGGTTTGTTGGTTTGTTGGTTTGGTGGTTTGTTGGTTTGTTGGTTTGGTAGTTTGGTGGTTTATTGGTTTGTTGGTTTGTTGGTTTGTTGGTTTGGTGGTTTGTTGGTTTGTTGGTTTGGTGGTATGGTGGCTTGTTGGTTTGTTGGTTTGGTGGTTTGTTGCTTTGGTGGTTTGTTGGTTTGGTGGCTTGATGGTTTGGTGGTTTGTTGGTTTTTTGGTTTGGTGATTTGGTGGTTTGTTGGTTTGGTAGTTTGGTGGTTTGTTGGTTTGGCGGTTTGGTGAAGTTCGCTCACACTCGCTCTATCACTGGTAATGATGAAACTTGTCCGACGTGTTTATCGTTCAAATGATCCGTCAGGCTGGAGCAGCTTCGATGATCGGAAAATTCTTTTTGACAAAAGCTCCAAATCAGCACGTTCTTGTTGATCATCCCGTCTTCGTTCTGTTTATAAATAAACTTCCTGTTCAAATGCCCGAGCAGTGATTTGCCATTGAATTGAATTGCCACTCATAATTAATTGCATTGTTTTTTATAATGCATTAATTTGCAGTGCAATTCATTAATCTAATTAACATGTTCAACTGACAGCCCTAGTTCCAAGTTTTCAAGTTATTAACAGCTACCTTTTAACTGTAATTCAGTAGAGATTGACAGTTACAGGTCTCAAATTATCCAAATGATTCTATATGTATGGAGTTTAAAAACAGAGAGGAGCACTTCCTGTGTTACCACGTGACATCACAAGGTGGAACTGTGTGTTTTCTGTTTGAGAAAAGAACTGAGCCTCAATATGCAGGGTATATGAATGAAAGAAAACACAACTCAGCGTATGTTTTGATGAGGAAACATCATAACATAGATCAGAAAATAGCGTAATATAGACTTTTTTAAAAACAAAATTTGGATTTCTCAGCTTTTATTAAAATTTCACTCAATCAGCTTGAAGTATATATACTATAAGATCCCAATTTTTTCTGATCACTTTCAGCTTTTAGACTGTTGAGTGATTCTCTTCTTTACAAAACGTTACACCATGCACTGAAGTAGTCCAAGAAGTTTCATTTCCTACACACATCGTAGTGACCTTGCGTTTTTTCCGGCTATTTCTATTATACCTACATCTAAGCCCCTGCTCCATCTGTGGAAAAAGAAAAAAAAAAAAGAAGAAATCAGTGGATATATTGCGCATGTAAGCACCCTTCTCTCTAAAAGCTCTCCTGTGCTGATCCTTAGCCTTGACGTGGTTCTGCCGTAGATGGAGGTGGAAACAGAGTAACGGCAGATCTACCATGAGAAGGCGTGAGGCCAGAGATCGCCCACTCTCCTGTGCAGATTTACTGGTGTGTCAGGACTTTTATGTGCTCCAAATGGAAAAGAGAATTGGGCCATGTTTACAGCACTATAAAGCTTTCTTTTAAACCCAAGGACTATCCCACCCTCGAAGTGTGGCGGACCTCAGGCTAGCACCGTTTTTTAGATCTGATGTAGCGTTTATCGATTCTTTTTTTAGATGGTGCTTTATTTGCTTCTGCCATTCGCACCTCTGGGTTAATAGAGGCCAATCAGAGGACACAGGAGAGAAGGGGAGGTGTGAAGGGTTTGCATCTTAAAAGAAAAAGGCTGATAAAAATAAATGGAGGAGGAAAGAAATGATATACAGGTGAAAGTGATGGCTCAACTGATTCAGGCTTCGGGGAGTTAAATGCATCCGTGATATTATTGACGATGTAGTCTGTGAAAAGTGAAATCTGTTTGTCAATACACCTTTTATTCTGCCTTCTCTTCTAGAACTACTAATGAGTCTTGTTTTCTGTTGATGATACATCTTATGCTGGATGCCCGACTCAATTTGTCTGGCCTGCCATAACCATTTGCGTTTACGATGATGTACAAAGTGATGTGGGTCTGAAATCGTATCCCGTCTCCCTGTTTTCCAATGGGTGTGATTGACAGGTGGATCAGAAAAATATTTGGTCCGTTTGTGTCACTTTGGACATACCTTCTCATTCAAGGTTTACTATTTACTACATTTGACATACCTACGACCTAAGACATCAAATATAAGTAGCAAGATGTGGAGACGAAGATGAAGTTAAATAACGCAACCAAATATTTATTCAAATCCTCACAGTATCCACCCTTTGCATTGTCCACAGTGCTGCAAATCCTCTTTCAGTGAGCTTCAGAAAGTCTCCCGAAATAGTTTTCACTTCACAGTTGTCAGGGTCAAGGAATGCCAAATGTGCAAACGGTAATGGCTATTTTTACAACAAAAAAAAAAAGAAAAAGTTTTGAGTTTGTTTTTTTTACATTTCTTATGCCAGTCATAGTTTTGATGCCTTCAGTGAGAATCTGCAGTGAGATAATCATGGAAATAAATAAGAATCAAACATGAAAAAGTGTCCAAACATTGTTAGTTTATTTACAGTATTGGCATATACATTGGAAATAAATCAATCCGTACATGAGTACTTGTCAGTTTTAAAGCAGAAATGTGCGCATATGAATACTAGCAATGTGGCTAAGAGATTATGAGAGCTAGGACTGAGTTAGATTTAAATATCAATACTTTATTCTTTCATGGTTTGAAAATCAGGTACCCCAGCTTTAATACTGTGTAAAAGGTTCATTTAAAGGTGCACTGCGTACTGTAACTTCTCTGGTGGAGGGCTCACCCCCTGCTTGTCTCCATGGAGATAGTACTATTTTGTCTTGATTTTTCCACCATATGGAAATAGACTTGGTACTGGAGATAAGTTAATGGGGAGATCTATGGAGAAGCAGGCCTGTATATAGTATAAATTAATGTTTTTTAAAGATATTTTTGAGTTATAAAACACCTATAATTAGGTGGCACGGTGGCTGAATGGCTAGCACTCCAGCCTCAGCAAGAAGGTTCCGGGTTCGATCACCGAGTTCGATCTCCGGGCACTCCGGTTTCCCCCATCAACACCAAAACATGCTCCATAGGTAAAATCCTCCAGTTGGTCCTGAACAAGCCGAGCAATACGATCATGGAGATGGGTCCCCGGGTGCCTGAAAGATGAGCTGCCCACTGCTCCTAAAAGGATGGGACAAATGCAGAGAATAATTTCCCTACAGGGATAAATAAAGGATAATAAAATTTAAAAAAATACATAAAATAATTGAACAAATGTATGTTACAAATGTATGTTAATGCCATACTGTGGAATATTCCAGGCAAACAACAAACATGGAAACAAGCAAATAGCAGACTCTCCACCTTAGAAGTTACATAGTTTAACCCTCTACACTGGAGTTTGAGTAAATGCACATGATTTCCGATGAGAATAAATGCAATTTCATGTTCTTCTAATTCCTGTACTAATCACCTCAATTTCTGTTTTGATTGATTATATTATTACATTAATTGCCAAACTATTTATACTGAATACCCGATGCTTGGTATGGTAAGTGCATGATATTATGATAAAGTAATAATAATAATGTTCTGTGATATTACTACCCCTTCATTACCAATGTTTGTTTGAGATGCAAGGCCAGTGACCAAAGTATTTTGCATACAATTTAAATTTGCTAATCCACCAATAATTCCACATCATTCTTTGCATAATACATAATGTGACGGAGACCCTGATATTCTCAGAGAGCACTGAAAGAGGGAAAGACAGGAGAGCTGCGTTGCTGATGAGGTTATTTTCACAACACATATCGGCACAAGCAAATCTAACTGACGACTCATCTGGAAAATTGCTGCTAATTTATTTCCAAGAGGATTGTTTTTGGGGTAAACGGGGGTGATCGCAAAATGAGGTATGGAATTGTGATCTGGACTATTTTATTTCAACTATATTGGGTGTGTAAAGTAAAATGAACAGTCCTCTCTTTTTAGTTACTGTTTTTTGATCAAAATGCAGGCTAATTTATACACCACAATTGCTTCAGAACATTGGAAATTGTTTTATTTTATTTACTTATTTTGGGCTGTAAGCAATTTACATTCTTTCAAAAACAATAAATAAGGACAACAACAACAAAACAAAATGAGTTGCTATATTGTATCATTATTTTTCAAGTATACAGCTCTGGAAAAAAAATAAGAGACCACTGCAAAATGATCCGTTTTTCTGATATTACTACTTATAGTTATGTGTTTGGGCAAAAGAAACATTTTTTTTTTTTAAGTCTATAAACTACTTTCCCTCATATTCCAAATAAAAATATTATCGTTTAGAGCATTTATTTGCAGAAAATGACAAATGGTCAAAATAACAAAAAAAGATACATATTTTCAGACCTCAAACAATGCAAAGAAACAAGATCAAATTCATTTTAAAACAACATAATACTAATGTTTACACTTAAGAAGAGTTCAGAAATCAATATTTGGTGCAATAACCCTTATTTTTAATCACAGCTTTCATACGTCTTGGCATGCTCTCCACAAGTCTTTCACATTGTTCTTGGGTGACTTTATTCCACTCTTGGTTCAAGAACTGAAGTAGCTCAGCTTTGTGTTTGTGTTGGAATTCAACAGACGCTGGAATGGAATGGCTGTAATACATGTAGAGATGCTGATTTCAGAAAAAAATGCAGTGCTCTCTTATTTTTTTCTAGAGCTGTATATGATGTTATAGTAATACATGCAAACACAAATGTCTACTTTGCCACTAAAATTTGTATTGTTTTCCCTAGAATGCTCCTCAGTATGGCATTAAACTTCACTCATCTCCACAGTCAAGCCAGTGACAACACCAGGCCAGGTTACAGGTCAGATCTGTGGAGATACGACTCCACTCACCATAAGAATGTACAGTCTGTTGACATATTTGTATGCAATAAAAATGCTCTCTGTGCTCAGTGTGTCACATGTAAAATAAAGACACATCATATGTAAAACTGGAGCTGTATTTTGCAGGTTTCAGCAATCCTCTGTAAAATGTCCTTTGTCTTTTTCTGAGCCACAGAGAATATGCAATAATAATGCCTTTTTCTTTACATAAAGGTGATTTTCTGGTCACTCAAGGACACCATACAAACAACTATTAGGACACATTAAAAAACAACAACAACAACATCAAAAAACAAAACAAACACTGAAATAAATGCAGCTCTACACCCGTTTTTTGTTTTTTTTGTTTGTTTTTTTTAAGATGGAAAATAGGACATAAGTGAACATAGCTTCTGGAGATTTTCATAGAATTAAATGCATGCGCTTTAAATTGCAATTTAAAATGTAAAAAAAAAACTAAATAAATTACATGCTAAATATATGTATCCAAGAGCATGTTTAAATACTACTATGATAGAATTAATGTAAAACATGCCCTTTAAACTAATAGAGAAACACAGTGACAGATGAGTGGAATCTAAGGTGAATGACAATGTTTCGATCAGTGGATCTTCGCCAGGTCATGACAAAGATCTACTGGTTAAAACATTCATTAAATGCAGTTTGGGAGTAAGTGTGCAGGCTTTGTCTCACTTTCTGTGTTCACTGTGGTAGCCTTGCCCCAGTGATGTGCGTATACCTCTACCTTTTATGAATCCAGTGTGAATACCATTTGGTGCTTGTAGAAACATAATGCTATGAAGGGCGAGCAGGATCTATACATTTTTGATGGTGAAGAGGAGGAGATGAAGAGGCCAAGGTGGTTGTGACGGGGTTCTATTCTAGGGTAATGACGATGGCACAGTCAGAAGGATGTTTTTGATTATTTAATAGTGATGTGACGTTCCGTATCGAGGCTTCAAAGCGTGTGCTGAATAGGGGAGGGGGCGTTTTCGCGAGGCTTGCTTCATTTAGGGGAGGAGCTGAAAATGATGACGTCCGAAGCCTAGCTGCCTGGCTGTACCACGTGGCTGATTCAGGAAATGGTTCACATTTTGCAGCGAGTTTTGGCAGGGATATAAACCCCTCAGTCTCCATTCAAAATGTGGGCGTTTGATGGAGAGTTGTGGTCAGTTTGGAGACAGTTTGGATTGAGTTAGAGATAGTTTGGAGAGAGGTAGAGATAATTTGGAGAGAGTTTGGAGATTTAGGAGAGAGAGTCAGGAGAGAATGGAGCCAACTAAGAAGAGGAGGATGTCCCCTGTGTGGGAACATTTTGATCTAATTTCTCCCAACAAGCTATGTACAATAATATTTCTACAGAAGATTTCTTTTTCATAATTAATATTGATTGTGCAATGCAATTTATCTTCAGCTGTCTTTACTTTTGTACAAGGTGAAGTGTTTGCTGTGTGCCAAGGAGCTGGGGTATAACAACAACGCCTCATCCATGCTTAGGCAATACAGAGAATAAGGTCGTTTTCACACCTGCCTTGTTTGGTTCGTTTAAAACGAAGGCTGGTGCGAATAAAAAACAAAAATCTCGATCCGGAGCAAACAAGCAAACCGAAAAAACTCGGTCTCGGCACGGTACCATTTGTATACTAGTGTGGTTCGTTTGAGGTGAGAATGCAGACCGGACTCGATCCGACACAATTTGGCTTTTTGTACTTAATGAGCTCCCGTCGTATATCGAGCATTATGGGAAACCGAGGCTGACTAGGGCTGCAACTAACGATTATTTCAGTAGTCGCTTAATCTATAGATCCAGTGACGATTAGTTACGATTAGTAACGAAAAAAAATATTACTAGGATAATGGACACGACACTAACGTTGGTATTTAGTGAGCGCAGTTACGCATGCGTGCTTTAAGCATTCCGTTTCAAAGCGGAATATTGTCAGTATCCAGTTTAAAAAAAGTTGAAGTATTCTGTGAAACAGCGTTCTGTTAAAGGAAAAGTAACGTTTTTTTTACAATCTGAGCCTTCTTTCGGCAATAAAACAAGTAGTTTTACTCACCCATAGCAGTTTGGTGTCATTTTGAGCAGTTTCGTAGAAGTTATGTTGTAGCGTATCCGTTAACTTGAGTTCTTGGGGCATTACTTTGCGGTCTCCAAATAACACAAAGTTTAGCACTTTTCAAATCATAGAAGCCCGATATCTTAATCTACGATTTCGTTTGAAGCAAAAGTGGCCTGTAATCCGAGATTTAGCCATAGTTTCGAGTAGATGAGGAGGCCAGTGCGGACTGTGCTCTCAGCTCCCGGGACCCAAACATGAAATGCAAAGCTGTAAACTATGGATAAATCTCAGATTACAGGCCACTTTTGCGTCAAACGCAATCGTAGACTAAGATATCGGGCTTCTATGATTTGAAAAGTGCTAAAGTTTGTGCTATTTGGAGCCCGCACGGGGCATATTACATGCTTGGGGAATATATTATATGCCCCGAGCTATGGCTAGAAGTTGCGCTAGGCTAACCGCAAATCTCTGGAAGTACTCCATATGACACCAAAGTGCAATGGGTGAGTAAAACAACTTGTTTTATTACCGAAAGAAGGCTCAGATTGTAAAAAAAACCTTAACTTTTCCTTTAAGGGAATACTGCCAAAACACGACTAGACTACATTCGGAATGAAAAAGATTGTCCATGACTCGTGAGCAAATTGCGTATGGCCACCATTCCGTTTAGCACTAGTGCTAATATTGGAATATTCCTCACATGCAGATACAGTGACTGGCGCGAGCTAGCTGCTCGTCACAACACTCCCGCACTTTTCCGTAACTTTCCTAACTTTTTGCCTTTAAACCGCCCCACTTTTGTAAATATTTTTGTCAACACTGTTCGTTAAGCTTGGGCTGCACTCGACGCTGCATTTTTTCCGCACTTTTGGTGGATTATTTACCTGTCTCGGCTTAAGATGTGTAAGGGACCCCGTCCTCCGCTCGTCTACACAAAGGATCAGCTGATGGCGCTGCGCAGCGCTGTTGTGTTCCCCCAAGACAGGCATGTTATCCCTGACGAGATCCTGCGGACGACATGCCGCGGACGCCGCATGGAACGTAAACTCCGGGAAAAGAAGAGACGCTGCAGGCCATTCCTCCCCTCCGTCGTAACGGGGAATGTGCGCGCCCTCGCCAACAAGACGGACGAGCTCGCGGCGCTCGTTAGATTTCAGAGGGAGTACAGGGATGCTAGCGTCATTGTTTTTACGGAGACATGGCTAACACCGCAAATCCCGGACTCTCTCACTGTGGACAACTTTCACCTGCTGTGCGCAGACAGGACGGAGGAGAGCGGGAAGAAGAAGGGAGGTGGACAAGCGCTGTTTCTGAACGAGAAATGGTGTAAACCTGGACACTGTACAGTGAAGGAGCAGATGTGTAACAAAGACATTGAACTGTTTGCTGTCGGCCCTGCGGATTCTTGACACAGACGAGTATTAAGTTCCAAATTAAAATTAAAGCTGCAAGCGGCGTTGTCGGGCCCTCGCACCTGCGGCCTATGGGGGTGGGGGAAGCATGCTCCATGCCAGCAATACAAAGTATTTTCAGCCGCACAAGATGTCATGTCAATCTAAAGCACAGTAGCAGCTTCAGTGCATTTTTTTTACAGTTCCCTTGTCTGCCACATGGTGGCGCTATGACATACGGGCAGTTAATTTGCATACAAATGTTTCTCTTCATCATATACAAGGCTATGCCAAATTTCGTGTGGTTGCGTTTAGGGGGCTAAGCTACTGTATTTTCTTGCAGTTCACTTGCCTACCATATGGTGGCGCTATGCCAAACTACTATTTAATTTGCTTGAAAATGTTCATAGTCACAATATACATGAGCCTATGGGGTTCCAGGCTTTTAAACCCCTGCTAAATGAAGTGGTGACACACCTCCTATTGAATTTGGCACTTTCAAATGGTAGCAAAATTCATCAGGCCACCATTTTGTCATCTTACAAGATATCAAAAATCCCTTCGCAATTTAACATCTCCAATGTCTTGAGCTCATGTACACCAAAAATTACGCCTATCTGACTCACGGTTCAGGAGGAGTATTTCAAATTCCATTGTATGTCAAATCACACAAAATCCCAATTAGTGTAGTGTGTTAGTGTTAGTGTAGTGTTGACTCTATCACATATAATTTGGCCAAACACCTAAAAACCATCTTGTCTCCATTGGTGGGTAACACGGAGCACCACATTGAGAACACAGCCAAATTTGTTAACAAAGTTAAGTTTCTCCAGTTTGGTCAGGATGAGACAATGGTTTCCTTTGATGTAACCTCTCTTTTCACTTGTATCCCCACAGCTGTAGCGGTCGAAGCAGCGAGAAGGAGATTACTACAGGATTCCAAGCTAGAAGAGAGAACCAAACTTTCTCCTGACCAAATCTGCCAACTGCTGGAAATTTGTCTAAATACCACCTATTTCCAGTTCAGAGGGAACTTCTACAGGCAGATCCACGGCTGTTCGATGGGCTCACCGGTCTCCCCTATCATGGCTAATTTATACATGGAACAATTTGAACAAAGTGCCTTAGCTTCATATCCAGGCACTCCACCCACACACTGGTTTCGTTATGTTGATGATAATTTTACAAAAATCAAAATTCAAGATTTGGAACCTTTCACTGCACATATCAATTCTGTAGATCCGAACACCAAATTCACCCGTGAAGATGCCAAGGATAACACATTGGCATTCTTAGATTGTGCAGTAACGATAGGAGGAGACCGGGGACTCCAAGTAGAAGTCTTCAGGAAGCCCACACACACAGACCAACACCTGCTTTTTGATTCACACCACCCACTGCAGCACAAACTGGGTGTTATTCGGACATTACAACACAGGGCCCAAATGGTTCCCACAAGCACAGAGGGTAAGGAGAAAGAAGAACAACATGTGCAGGAAGCCCTCTTAGTTTGTGGTTATCCTAAATGGGCTGTCAACAAAACCAAGAGAGACAAGGGCAAGAAACAAGACAACAGAGAATCCGAACCCAGGAGGAAAGGGGTAGCGATTCCGTACCTGGCCGGCGTTTCGGAAAAACTACAGAGGATTTTCAGACAATATGAAATTCCAGTCTATTTCAAACCCACAAACACGTTAAGACAAAAACTCGTCCACCCAAAGGACAAAACACCGAGCCACAAACAAAGCAATGTGGTCTACTCCATTCAGTGTAGTGAAGACTGCAGTGAGCGCTATATTGGGGAAACCAAACAGCCACTTCACAAGAGGATGTACCAACACAGGCGGGCGTGCCAGAGTGGACCGTCATCTGCCGTACATCTTCACCTAGAAGCCACGGGTCATTCTTTTGAGGACAGTGAGGTTCAGATCTTAGCCAGGGAAAAGAACTGGTTTGAGAGGGGAGTTAAAGAGGCTATTTTTGTCAAAAAAGAGAATCCGTCGTTAAATAGAAATGGGGGAGTTAGACATAACTTTCCCCCATTTATAATTTGATTCTTAAACCAAGTCAAAACAGACAAAGAAACATTAGGGCAGACGAGCCAGGGCAGAGGGGTGGAGAGGGTTGTTAGACGTTGAATAGGGGGTCGAAACTAGTCGCCAGAGTAATTTGAAAAACAAAGAGACAGATTAGGGGGGATCGTTTTCAGAGCTTTTTCAGTGTAGGACGCGCCTCCTGGCAGCGAGATATAAGCAGGGTCTAACCAGTACAATAACCAGAGCTGACGAAGCCTCTCGGATGAGCGGCGAAACGTTTTCAACCAAACAAACTTTGTCCAGTTGACAAATTGAACTTCTCCTTTTATCATGGATTCTACCTGGACGACTGAGGGACTTTTCACGCAAAATCCCAATTATCTCACTTCCTGTTGGGCGTGGCCCTACCTTTGTATAGACTTTTTTGTTTGTCTTACTGAGATACACATCCATACCAAATTCTGTGCGGCTATCTTAAACGGTATGCCAGCCCCGGCTAAAATTGTGTTACGGGGCGCTAGCGAGCTCCTGGGCCCCATCGCCCCACTTTGTGATGCCCGTGCAAAGTTACTTTCGTTTTGAAGCATGGGAACATGCTCAAAATTGCCCCAGCGTGTGTGAACAATAATAATAATAATAATACTACTACCACTACTACTACTACTACTACTACTACTACTACTACTACTACTACTACTACTACTACTACTACTACTACTAATAATAATAATACGGAAACGGAGCAACAACAATAGGGTCCTACGCACCTTCAGTGCTCGGGCCCTAATGATACTTAAATAATACAACTAGTCGACAAAGAAATTTCATGTCGACAAAATTTTATTGTCGACGTCGTCGACGTTGTCGACTAATCGTTGCAGCACTAAGCCTGACAAAACTAAACTAAACTAAACTAAATGAGGCTTACTTATGTTGCGTTAAGAGCAAGAGCCACAACTTGATGCACGCACATGAGCGCTGTCCTCCGTAGCCGTCTTGTCTTAGTCGTTTAGAAATTGATTGTAAAACTAAACTAAACTAAACTAAACTAAAAATTGATTGTAAACTTCACGATGCTGCTCAAACATTTGTGAGAACTGTAAAAACTGCAAACCATATCGCTATGACTACATTGAAAACAGCACATAACACCATTATTCTCCTCCTTCACGTGTTTGGACACGGCGTTTTGACACGGCTCATTTCTGTCCAATGGCTGGACGATCTCAGCACACGTGCTTTTGTTTACAGATGTTGGTCCACTTACAAAAACAAGTGCAGTGTGAAAGCGAACCGCACCAAAATAAAAAATAAATAAAAACAAATTTGGTCCAGACCAAAGCAAGTGAACTATCCGACGTTCCTCATGTGAAAATGACCTAAGAACAACACCGAATGTGGACCAAGACCAGGTGAGCCTCCCGTGTGTGTGTGTGTATGTATGTGTGTGTGTATATACTGTATATATATATATACACACACACACACACACACACACAGTATACTGCCATCACTACCATATACAGTACATGTTTTGCATACTTTTTTATTTTGCTGACAGTTTTATTCACAGGCTTTCTGCAAAATGCCAGACACTTCAAATACATGCCAACTGGTATTTGTACGTCCAGTTTAGTCCTACTAGAGCAAATGAAGCTTCAAGAAGCTTTGCGCTTGAGTGAACCAATTGGATGAAAGGCTTCAATGCTTCATCTGCCCATCACTACAATATGTACACACAACAGGAGAAATCTGCTTCATAAACCATCAGCTAGGTTGTTACCTTCCATGTACAACTCCTGGTCCAGACTGACTGAGGTTGGGAGAGTAGAGAGTTATCCACTAGGGTTCCTCCCCCAAGCCAATTAACACAAAAATGCTGGGTTTTCCCTACTAAAATTGAAATGAACAATAATAACAAAAATATAGAAAAAATACATGAAAATACATTTTACAACATGGTCATGTCCCTGCGTCTGTAGCAGAACCAGGAAAAATAATATGGATAATTTATCGTGGCAAACTGTATTTTTGATGACATCACTATGTGGTCAGATGCCAGTGTCCCGCGCATGACGATAGAAACAGGAAGTGACAGAGGCGCTCGGTTTGACAGTGGGACTTGAGAATGCGCGATGGATACTGGTTTGAAGTTTGTTGGAAAACAAAAGTTATGGACATGGATGATTTAACAGTGAACTTGTGTGCACCAAGACGACTGTGGTGGTGAAAGGATGGTAAATATAGCGGAGAACGGAGCAAACAGATGAGGAGCGGGACACGAAGTGGAAAACGGAGCTGAATGAATGAAACCGGCTAAGTGTCCAGCCGGGCGGTTTGGACAAACCAGTGAGGACTTTGACGGGGATACTCCGTCACAGTGGTAAATAGTTTTGCTGCTGCGTTGGAGATGGCACACACACATAACGGAAATACTAATGAGATGAGGAAAGAGAGTGCATTCATGTGAGTCGAAGGAGAGGTCACATGGTTTGATTGATTGACAAAAACATGAAGCTGGCAGGTGAGGAAATATTCATGGTTAATTTTAGACATGTACACCTGGAATATATATATATATACACAGCCCCTTTAAAATAAATCACCCACTCCTTATTGATTGATGGCCGCCGCATTTTTCTATTATATTTCTCTATTTCTATGATTGAGCGCCTAATGCACCTTAAATTGCCAGCCTATTCATTCACAATGTAAAAAAGAAATATGAGCCTAGTGTCAGATGTACTTTATTATAGCGAAAGACAGAGAATTAAGCAGTTCATGGAAGAATTCCGAAATAGGTTTTTACAGCTCCGGATAATTTACATGGCGGGTCCTCAAAGCGTCGTCGACGTTTTATTGTTATATTTTCTCAGACTTATATTTCATGCTGCAGACACTAATCGCAGAGAAGGGCTGGACTCGCGCTGGGATCCAAGGGCCACTGTTGTTTCCAGCTAATAGAGTCCATAAGTCATTCTCCTCTGTGTTAATGGGCAAGGCTGTTCTGGGTAGCACCACACCACGGCGTGGCACGCTCTAATAGCACCACACCACGGCGTGGCGCGCTCTAAAGGCAAAATATAAACAGATAAAAATTAAATAAAGTGAGAGGAGGAGTAAAAATGTGATGGTTCAGCAAAAGCAAGACTTAAGTGTTTTAAATACACATTGGACATCATTGGGTAGGCTCTGTTCCCTTGCTATATAAGCATACTGCTTTTTTTGTTTTCTTTTGTTTGTTTGTTTTAGTTTGAGCACACTTTAAAAAGCAAGTACCAATCAAAAAGCCCACCAATATATGTATGTATGTATTTATTTGTTGTTGCATGCATATAGCTCTGGAAAAAAATGAGACCACTGCATTTTTTTCTGAAATCAGCATCTCTACATGTATTACAGCCATTCCATTCCAGCATCTGTTGAATTCCAACACAAACACAAAGCTGAGCTACTTCAGTTCTTGCACCAGGAGTGGAATAAAGTCACCCAAGAACAATGTGAAAGACTTGTGGAGAGCATGCCAAGACGCATGAAAGCTGTGATTAAAAATAAGGGTTATTGCACCAAATATTGATTTCTGAACTCTTCTTAAGTGTAAACATTAGTATTATGTTGTTTTAAAATGAATTTGATCTTGTTTCTTTGCATTGTTTGAGGTCTGAAAAGATGTATCTGTTTTGTTATTTTGACCATTTGTCATTTTCTGCAAATAAATGCTCTAAACGATAATATTTTTATGTGGAATTTGGGGGAAATGTTGTCAGTAGTTTATAGACTCAAACAAAAATGTTCCTTTTGCCCAAACACATAACTATAAGTAGTAAAATCTGAAAAACTGATCATTTTGCAGTGGTCTCTTATTTTTTTCCAGAGCTGTTTGTACAGATCGCTCACAGTTTTATAGTCAAATCAAGCACAGACACAATGAATGAATAACTAAGAATACATTTAGGTATTTGCAGTGGTGAAAAGGTGTCCCCTGTAGTGTCCCATCCTTCAAACCGTGCCACATCTCCAGATCTTGAGCTGAAATCATGGACCTGCCATCAAAGTTTTGCATAGATACGTCCTACCAAGCCCAGTTTGCACTCTGAAGTCCTTAAAAGTGCATGTTCCGGTATTTTCTCATCTCATCCTCATTAAAAACTTTCCGCGAGTTGTGTTTTGCTTCGTTCAGTTCTTCTCTTACACAGAAAAGACTCCACATTGTTAGACTTAGACTTAGAAAAACTTTATTGATCCACAAGGGAAATTATTTGGGAAAAAAAATAAAGAAAGAAAGAAAAAAATAAAGAAAAAACACCAAAAATGCCCAAAAAACATGGTGAGTGCTTATTGGATGGATACAATAAATAAAAATAAAGTAAAATCTTTAAGTGCAAGGTAGTTGTTTCGAAAAAAAAGCAGGAGCTACTGTACCCAGCTGCCACTCTCTCAGGCGCTCAGGTATGAATCAATCAATCAATTGTTATATCATGTGGTAAATCAGAAAGTGCTCCACTGTGTTTTTAAATTCTTACACCTTCACTTGAATCATTTGGATGATTTGAGACCTGGAACTGCCAATCTCCACTTAACAGAATGCAAAAGGTAGCTGTTAACTTGAAAACTACTGCTTCATGACATCACAAAGTGGAACTGATCGTTTTGAGCTTTGGAGAGACAGCCTAATAATAATAATAAAGGGTTACTCAAACTCCAGATATGTTTTTGAGGAGGTATATACCTTTAAAACTCACAAGAGTCAATTTTGAGTTTTGTTTTAACACTAGTATTTAAAAAAAATTCAAAAGCAGCAACCTTTCTATCTTCATGGAGACCAAACCAGACCAAGTTACAGGTCAGATCTGTGGAGATGTAAACCTGCTCACAGTCAGAATGCCTGTTTTTCTAAGTATTTTGAACTATAAAATACACCTGTAATTTAGTAAATGTAAAGGTACAGTGTGTAGGATTCGTAGCGCATAGGTGGTGTAGGTACCATGCGCTTCCTCTTTTGGCTACGGCAGACCTCGAGGGTCACCCGGGCGCGCCATAACGCGGACAGCTCGCGTACCCGCGCGCAACCGGCGCTGTGCAAGCTCTCGCCGACAACTACGGTATAAATAAAATGCGGTCCCGTTCACTGTTTTTTTTTTCTTTTCGCATGAAAACACACATTTCCGATCGTGTACCATGACTCTCTACACATCAAATGAAACCTTACAGTCTCCTCTTTTTGACTAAGCAATTCATTTCCCTGCAAAACAATCACTCCCCGAGCACATGGGACTTTTATACGGAAAAGCACAAAACGAGGTTTGTTACTTAGCTTACCTTTGAAGGCTCTGGACAGGTCAAACTCTGTATTTCACCAAAAGCTTGGTCTCAATCTGTCCGTAAGGATCCAGCGAATAAAATCCAGTAAAAAAAATTAGTCCAAAACACGTGTTAGATCTATTATGACATGTGATCCGGGACATGCTTGTCGTTGTTTACCCAAAACCACGAGCATTGCAGAAGGCGGAGCCCAAATGTCCTTCTGTGTCAGCTCTCGTAATCAAAATGGCTGCCTCTACATGGGGTCAATCCCCCTTTTATGTGACTATATCTAAGTCCAAAAGAATACTTTGATTTCATGATGGAAGTGAAAAGGCTTCGAAAACAATGTATTTTTTAACGGGTATCTTCAATTTCGGTAATTAACGGGTAAAAATCTTACACACTGTCCCTGTAAGGTAAAACTGTTTATTGTCATACTGCAAGCAAGTGACCTACCCCCACAAAAAAGTTACACAGTGCACCTTTAAAATTTGCCATGACACCAGATATTTTTACTGTCTCATCCAAACATCTGACAATGAATATTCAGATGTGCAGAGAGCAGAGGTCTCTTATTAACACAGTGTAATGATTTAGATTAGAGAAGTGCGTCACAGGAAGGGACCGTTATAGGGTTTATTTTTGTTTTATACGCCACAGGAAGGACAGCGAGGAGAGAGCACTTTGTCCATCTGTCTACACAAAACAAAAGCAACCTCACAAGATAATATGGGAGACAAAGGAGGCACAATATTACACTGATGGAACATTTCATATGAACTTTTGGTACAGCAAAGCAGAAAATAAAGTTGAATCTGGCAGAGGATAAGAACACTGTCAGAAAGAGTCACATTTAGGGCACCAATGTGAGCAAATAAACACTGTGTATGTATCACTCTACTTTATCTGACTTCAAGGGCCATACACATGAGGAATAATCCAGATATAAACATAATATTAACATTTAGAGTTGAATCCAAAGTACCAATATACAGCTCTGGAAAAAAATAAGAGACCACTGCAAAATTATCCGTTTTTCTGATTTTACTACTTATAGGTAGGTTTGGGCAAAAGGAATAGTTTTGTTTGAGTCTACAAACTACTGACAATGTTTCCCTCAAATTCCAAATAAAAATATCTTTTAGAGCATTTATTTGAAGAAAATGACAAATGGTCAAAATAACAAAAAAGATACATGTTTTCAGACCTCAAACAATGCAAAATAACAAGATCAAATTAATTTTAAAACAACATAATACTAATGTTTACACTTAAAGGCAAATTAACGTTTTTTTTACAATCTGAGCCTTCTTTCGGCAATAAAACAAGTAGTTTTACTCACCCATAGCATTTTTCTGTCAATTGGAGCAGTATCGCAGAACTTATGTTGAGCCGTTCTGTTCTAGTAATGATCTCGTATCCGTTAACATGGTGCTGTATCATTTGCTCGGGGCATTACTTTGCGGTGTCCAAATAACACAAACTTTAGCACTTTTCAAATCATAGAAGCCCGATGTCTTAATGAAAGATTTCGTTTGAAGCAAAAGTGGCCTGTAATCCGAGATTTAGCCATAGTTTCGAGTAGATGAGGACGCCAGTGCGCATGCGCAGACTGTGCTCTCAGCTCCCGGGACCCAAACATGAAACGCAAAGCTGAAAACTATGGATAAATCTCGGATTACAGGCCACTTTTGCTTCAAACGAAATCGTAGACTAAAGACATCGGGCTTCTATGATTTGAAAAGTGCTAAAGTTTGTGTTATTTGGACACCGCAAAGTAATGCACCGAATACAAATGCTAACGGATACGCTACAACATAACTTTCTTCAAACAGCTCCAAATGACACGAACGTGCTATGGGTGAGTCAAACGACTTGTTTTATTACCGAAAGAAGGCTCAGATTGTAAAATAACGTTACTTTTCCTTTAAGAAGAGTTCAGAAATCAATATTTGGTGCAATACCCTTATTTTTGACATGCTCTCCACAAGTCTTTCACATTGTTCTTGGGTGACTTTATTCCACTCCTGGTGCAAGAACTGAAGTAGCTCAGCTTTGTGTTTGTGTTGGAATTCAACAGATGCTGGAATGGAATGGCTGTAATACATGTAGAGATGCTGATTTCAGAAAAAAATGCATATTTGCATGCATATATGCTTATTTTTTCCAGAGCTGTATGGCCTGAAAAGTAAAAACAAACAAACAAACAAACAAACAAACAAACAAAAATGCAAATTTGGACTATGTTGGATTAAGGAAGCTATTGCGATCAGGAACAGAACTTTAAAATAAAAGTGCACTGTGTAACTTTTCTGGTGAAGGGTCTACCACCTGCTTGTCTCCATGGAGATGCTATTGCTTTACCTTGATATAGTTATATACAGTATGGTAATAAACTTGGTTTTCACAAAGGAGACGAGTTACTGTCTCCATGAAGATAGAAAGCTTTAATACCGTATTGTGAACTTCCAGACAAAGCAATAACATCTCAATGTACCTTTAATTCCCTACTGTGGAACATTCCATGCAAAGAAATACCATCTCCATGGAAACAAACAAGTAGCCGGCGCTCCATCTTAGAAGTTACATAGTTCACCTTTAAACATGGACAAGGGGGGCTATTAACGTTTAACTTTTATGACACGTGATGCTGTCGTGGAGAATTTGGACTGCAGATGGCGCTATTCCTATACTAATACAGGTAGGAGAATGGTGCCGTAATCTGTGCAAATGAGCCATAAGATGTCAAGGTATATACAGTACAAACAACATAATGGTCTGTAAAAAGAACTTGTATTTGGAGCAAAAATGTCAAAAATCTTCCTGAAAATCACACAGTATAAGCCCATCTTCAGGCAAATAAAGATACGCCTGCTTATCTCTTATTCTCCTTGTGTATCGTGTGGATAAATTCTCACCCCAGCGGGCCCAGACAGCGAAACAACCCCAGGTAGATTTTGTGACAGTCCTGATGAAGCTGGACAAACTGTGGTAAATATATGACTTTAGCTTGTGCACACTTTGCATTTCAGGCAATTACTTTAAGCTGAATCCATTTTACCTTCAGCGATCCCATTTGGTTCAGAACAATATGTTTGCAGAGTTTCTGTTCTTTTGCCGCCATGACTTGAAGTTGACTGATGATAATTAAGGTCCCGCAAATGCATTAGCCATTCGTCAGAGTTAAATTACAACATACACAAAAGGCTCCATCCATTACCTAGATCCACTTAAACACCGAGTTTGGGGTTGTGTGCAAAACAAGGCAAGTTTATTACAATGCACTTTTCAATGACCACATTCACGCTAACGAGCTTTTGAGGGCTGTTGTGTGGAAACTTCACTTGTGTTTTTAATTAGTCATTGTATCAAGAAAGACTCAAAAGTTAACTTACATGAATTAGAGCTATAGACTCTATAAAGAAATGGAGATTGCCAGTGACGTGCAGTCAGTGGAGGCAGGGGAGTCATCACAGAGAAAAAAAAAGTAAAATGTAAAAATAAATGGTTATATTTATCCAATGATTTGTACTATAAAGTTATTTTATATTTAATTTTGCCATTTTAATTCTTTTTTTTTAATTCAAAATCGCTGAATTTTCACTTTTACCGTTCAAATACTGGTCAGAGATCTCGGCTCTGCACCAGCCGTTGGTGCATCACATGGACTGACTGTGCTGTAGCTCAGCAGTGACAGATTCTGCGCTAAAGCGGCGGTGAAAAGGCACCGGGTGAGGCATCTGGCCACATGGTAGAGGCACTCGTGAGCCCAGGGATTCTTCTGCAACTCCAGGGGCAGCGGATAAGAATAAGTGACAGCAAGAAACAATTTAGAGTTAGCAAGTCAAGTTTAGCAATCCGTTCACTTTTTTCTTCTTGTCTGCCCGACTTTTTAAATGGAGGAAGATTTCATATTAAAGCTCAAGCAGTTTTCTAAACTGGACTTTCGGTCAAAGAAGGAGGTTATAATTAAAGGAAGACCAACGCCGGAGCTAAAGGGTTTGCTCCAGACTATGGGATGAAAGACTCGCTCTTTTCAAACATCGTGGTAAGAAATCGTCTTTTTTGCTTTTCCTTCTTTTCTCAACCTGCTGTGACAATGTCTGGACTCAGATAGATATTGTGACCTGAAAAATTAGCAAAAGAAGCCTCGTTAAACATGAGCGGTCCACCGCTCACACTCAGAGCCAGATCGCATTAAAACGTTGCTATTTTAATTTATGACGCTACTCAGTGCGCTCTAGAAAATGCACTGAACAATAATAATTAATTTTCAGCTTCACAGCAAAAATATTACGAGCTCCAGTCACTTACAGGGAGAGAAACTGGCCCGGGGCCAAATTTACTTGCCGACACCTGATGACATCACTGATGATTTCAATGCCTCACCAGCCATGACCCTCTCCGCACGTCACTGGACATAGCTAACCTGTGTTCGAAATAGAAAGCGAGCATGGGAGTGCTTCTGTGTCCATCGACTTTGGTTCCAACTTTGTATTGAAATAAACATTGCATATCTCTCTGTCACTACTGTTGTCAGACGCCTCATTTTGGTCTTAAAATGTTCACATTAACCTGCTTTACATAATCAATCAATCAATCAAACATTATTTATAAAGCGCTTTTCATACAAAATGTAACACAAAGTGCCTTACAGTGATTAAGGATTAGAAGATTTACTTTTATTGATCTCACACAGGAGAAATTGTTTCTGCATTTGACCCAGGGACCATCCCCATGATTTGTTGTTTAAGTTTGGTCAGGACCCAGACTGGAGGATTTTACCTATGGTGCATGTTTTGGGTTGGTGGGGGAAACCGGAGTGCCCGGAGGAAACCCACCCAGACACGGGGAGAACATGCAAACTCCACACAGAAAGGTCCGGGCGACCTGAACCTTCTTGCTGTGAAGCATGAGTGCTAGCCACTTAGCCACTGTGCCGCCAACAGGAAAAAAAAAAAAAAATCTATTGCTGTTCAAGCCTGACTATGCCTCCACACAAGGAGATTTAAATAGAAACTAAAAAGGACAGGCTGGAGACGAGCTGGCCAAGATAAAATGAAAGAGCCTAGTATTCCAAATTCTGTAATAGTTTGTTGACACCAGAGCGAACCACAGAGAAATGTTAACAACAAACTGAAGGTGTCCTTACTAAGACTATGCAGGGGATGCAAAATTCAAAACACTCCCTTAATTCAGTTCACTCTACAGTCTATGGTTAGAGCATGTGTCACAATACTATTTACTCACATTTTAATTGGGTTATAGAGGATTGGACTGCATCATAAAATGGATTTGACTCAGATGAGTAAAAGGTCAACAACCATTTTTCTACATGGTCAATTAAATGTATAATTACCCATTTAATCCATTTGCAACCAACCAAGAGCATCTTTTTAAACTTAAGCTAGAAAGAGAGATTGTGATGATTGGGGTCATAAGACTGATGGGGCACTTAAAATACTGTCAAAATGTAATAAGTAATTCACACATTATATTCATGGGTTTCATTTCTGATTTGAAGGATTTTGTGAAGACCTTCTCCATTCGAAATATGTTTTTGATTTTCAAAAATTCAAGATTCTATGCATTTATTTTATTTATAATTGCTATAAGAACATTGCCATAGCTTGAGACCTGCAAATGCAAGATTAAATGTGATACCAACACCACTTCTAATTATTACAGTGGTGAGTATTGGAAAATAATGTTTGGCCATATTCAAAAGTCAATCAGTAGAAATTAGAATTCTGTTTCATGGGCATCTAGAGGAACTTTGCCCATTCAAAAGATATATATATATATTTTTGTCTTTAATTTCTAATTGCTATGGCAACGTTGGTATATGTTCTATCAATCTATGGATAGGCAAAAGGAGAAATTCAATTTGTTAACTGGACAAAAGATAATTTGGTCGAATACGTTTCGCAGCTCAAGAAAGTCAAGAAAGAGCATCCTTCCTTGAACAGAAATGGAGGTCTCAGACATCATTTGTCTCCCATCTAAAACTCTGCCCTAAAACCTGAATCAAGACAAACAAAGAAAACAATAGGGCAGCAGGTCAGGTCCAGAGGTGTGAAAACACCAATTATGGTCCTGAATGGTTCTGCTAACAAGATCCCACACTCCACTCCCACTGCATATTTAAAGGTCCCATGGCATGAAATTTTCACTTTCTGAGGTTTTTGAACGTTAATGTGAGCTCCCCTACCCTGTTTAGGCCCCCCCCCACCATGGTTAAAAGTTGCGAAATGTCTAAACTGAGCATTTGTGATCCTTTTCTGCGTTAGAAAAAATCAGAGCTCAAACGGGCGATTTTGAACAAGGCACCTTATTGACGTCAGATCGAAAAAAGAAATGCAAATGCAGTTCCACCCCCGTCTGTCTGTACTCAGCGTCTCTGTAAATCACCTCCAGAGAGTTTGGACCGCGAATGCGCTAGGCAATGCGAAATGCGTTTTTTTATTTGCCTGGAGGCACGTCCGAGTGTTTCTAGGCTCGGAAGTCCTTTATCTGAGCCTCTGGACCTTTGAACAGCAGTGGTTTAATTTTATTTTCTGTGGAAATGTGTTTATTTTTCAATGGAACGCTTCTAATCTCTTCTCCACGCAAAAACGCGGAAATGGATCAGAAAGCGCACAGCTGAGAGCGGAGAGCGGAGAGTTTGGCCACGCCCCCACCCTCTACTATAGGCCATCTCTTTTCTCCTCATTTGCATTCAAGCAACAACGCCCATAATGGCCTGTTCAGAGAGAGAAAAATTACTCTTTCTCATCTTATCTCTGTTTCTCATGCACTGAGTGTTGATTTTGAAGAAGGATTCATTTACAGTATTAGGGAACCATTAAGGAGCCATATAAAAGCATCAAGAAGTACCATGTCATGGGATCTTTAATAGGCCCACCTAACTAACAAATATACTCAACAAAAATATAAACGCAACACTTTTGTTTTTTCTCCCATTTTTCCTGAGATGGACCCAAAGATCCAAAATTCACTCCAGATACACAACACTACCATTTCTCTCAAACATTGTTCACAAATCTGTCCAAATGTGTGACAGTGAGCACCTCTGCCCCGCCGAGACAATCCACTCCACCTCACAGGTGCTCCACATCAAGATGCCGATCCGATCCGACATCATGACCAGTGCACAGGTGCGCCCCAGACTGCCCACAATAAAAGGCCACCCCGAAATGTGCTTTTTTTTTGCTTTATTGGGGGTCTGGGGACTCAGAACCAGTCAGTATCTGGTGTGATCACCATTTGCCTCATGCAGTGCAACACATCTTCTTCGCATAGAGTTTATCAGATTGTCAGTTGTGGCCTGTGGAATGTTGGTCCACTCCTCTTCAATGGCTGTGCGAAGTTGCTGGATATTAGTGGGAGCTAGTACACGCTGTCGTATACGCCGGTCAAGCACATCCCAAACATGCTCAATGGGTGACATGTCCGGTGAGTATGCTGGCCATGCAAGAACTGGGACATTCTCAGCTTCCAAGAATTGTGTACAGATCCTTGCAACATGGGGCCATGCATTATCTTGCTGAAACATGAGGTGATGTTCATGGATGTATGGCACAACAATGGGCCTCAGGATCTCATCACGGTATCTCTGTGCATTCAAAATGCCATCAATAAAATGCACCTGTGTTCTTCATCCATAACAGCCTTTGAAGAGGAGTGGACCAACATTCCACAGGCCACAATTGACAATCTGATAAACTCTATGTGAAGAAGATGTGTTGCACTGCATGAGGCAAATGGTGGTCACACCAGATACTGACTGGTTCTGAGTCCCCAGACCCCCAATAAAGCAAAAAAAAAAAATGCACATTTCGGGGTGGCCTTTTATTGTGGGCAGTCTGGGGCACACCTGTGCACTGGTCATGATGTCGGATCGGCATCTTGATGTGGCGCACCTGTGAGGTGGGGTGGATTGTCTCGGCGGGGCAGAGGTGCTCGCTGTCACACATTTGGACAGATTTGTGAACAATGTTTGAGAGAAATGGTAGTGTTGTGTATCTGGAGTGAATTTTGGATCTTTGGGTCCATCTCAGGAAAAATGGGAGCAAAAACAAAAGTGTTGCGTTTATATTTTTGTTGAGTGTATGTAAACAAATATGTGTAGTAGTTTCAGAGTAATTTCATTGTAGTTAGCTCCTCCCTTCAGGCAGATATAGGCAGTGTCCACCAGCGTCTGACCAGAACTGAAGCAGCAGCTTGGACACTGCAAATTCTTAGTGATGTTGATGAAGTTATTAATCTTGTTTTCAGATTTATTATCTACTTACTAGTTCAGAAACTGCTTAATTCTAGGTAGTTTAGGTAGTTTATTTTAAGATAACTTGTCAAGTAATATTATCTTGCTGCATGGACAGATAATTCCACTACTTTTAAGTCATTTTCTGATAGATTTAAGTGTTTATATCTTAAATTTTGGACAAGCTTTTTTGCAGTGGAGTGCAGTGAGCTGTGAAACGTATTTGACCAAATAAACTTTTGTCCAGTTAACAAATTGAATTTCTTCTTTTGCCATGGATTCTACCTGGACGACTGAGGGATTCTACACAAATCTATGGATAATTTCAAAGAACATCTACAAGGGGATGGGATGGTGGAGTTTGGGTTTGATCCCACTCCAGAACTAAGGTAGCCTAGAGGTGGGTCAAATGCAATGGACAATACAATACAGCGGGGACAATACAGTGTACCTGATCTTACCTTACACCTGCATTAAACCCATTTATTTGGTTTATTTTCAATAGGTCATTCAACAGATCAGATTATCAGTGCCAGTATCTTTTCTTCTTACCAGTCTATGTTTCACTTGTATGATGTTCTGTGTTAAAACCCTCTTCTTACCTCTGTCTTTGTGTCTTTTGAGCTCTTCGGTTTCATTCAGACACCGGAGACATGAGACAAAGCTGCTTAAGAAGTGTCCTGTTCTCCTGCTACACCTGAACGCATCATTCATCCCTCTTCAGCGCTTCGTGACCTCCTCTCGGGCTGCCTCACCTCTCCTATAATCCCACCCAGTCCTGTGTTCTCTCTGTATGTACTCCACTCCCACTGAAGACAGCTTTTATAATTACCTCCACCTCGTCTCCATAGAGCCCGCAAAAGGTTAAAGAAGGTTTAAGTCTGAGATTTTATACACTTTTGTATCAAGGATTAACACTGCACCATTTAAAGTTAGTTTAATGTATGTCCTCCCACTGATTAAGGAATACAGACTTTATTCATCCTCATATTGTATGTTTCATTGAAGGTGCACCGCGAAACATTTCTAGTGGAGGGTCACTCACCTGCTTGTCTCCATGGGAATGTTATTGATTTGTCTAGAATATTCCACAGTATAGATTAAACCTATCAAGAGGGAGACAAGCAGGTTATACGTAATAGTTTTGGATTTTTTTTATTATAGTTTAGTTTTAGTTAATTTTGGCTTTCCCCCCCTCTAATTCAGTTAGTTTTAATTAGTTTTTAGAGTGGCTCTGATAATTTTAGTTAGTGTTGGCTTTCCCCCCTCTAATTCAGTTAGTTTTAATTAGTTTTTAGAGCATCTCTGGTAGTTTTAGTTTTTTTTCTCCAAATATATTTTATTTTATTTTTCCATTTCAAGCAAGAAAAAACAAGCATCCACTCCCAAATCAAAATCAAACCTAACAATAGGAACACAGAAAAAAAAAGAAACCAAAAACAAAGCAGCCTCTCTCCACGTACAAAACTGTCCTCATCACATTAGGCATTTTCTGCAGGGGACTTACAAGTCAACAAGGCCGTCTTCTATGTTTTGATCTTTTACAAATTTTATAAATGGACCCCAAATATTTTCGAATATATTTTGTTTTGTACTCTCCAGTGGCAGGCTAGACAACATTTGCTTTATTAATAAAGATACACTCATTTTTACTGAGGTTATATTTCTTTGGGTAAAGAGCCAATAAAAATAATGAAGGTTCCAGAATTCACTTTTTTGAAATGATTTTCTCTATATTATTTTAGATTTTACTTGGTTGCATTCCCACATACAGTTTATTAATGTCCCTTGTAGGCCACACTTTATACATATGTCTGGTATATTTTTTCTATATTTATTTCATTTTACATGTGTTTTATATATTCGCATTAGCCATTTGAAGTGTAATATCCTTAAACGGATATTGACAGACATTTTGTGAGTTTTCTTCCCATTCCTGTTCATTAATTTTTATGTTTAAATCCTCATTCCAGGATATTGATTTTCGTTTTGAGTTTTCAGCTGAATTTGATTGCAATAGATGAAATTATGCCCTTTTTTTTATTTTATTTTTTAACAATAGTTTTTCCAGCTGGGTAAGTGGAATCTTTTCTAAGTTTATTTGGTGCATTCTCATAAAACTTCTTAATTGTAAGTATTTAAAATGGTGTTTAGTTTAGTTTTAGTATTAGTTTTAGTTTCTGGGTTATACTTTGGGTTATTTGTCAAGTGCAGGATTCAAAAAGAAAGTATTGTGTTATCAAACTTACAACAAACTAATAACATTTTAAAACATTTATTCAGGTTTACCCCCACAACAACCAAAGCAGTCCACAAGCTGCAGTCTTTAGTGCAAAAACAAAAAAAAATACACACCAAAACTTCCACATTTACCAACTCCAAAAAAGGCTTGTAAATAAATTGACAAAGACGAAAACAAATAGCGATTCATCTATAATTTCAGTTTTTTTTGATAGTTTTATAAACACACAATACAGTTTCAGTTAGTTATCTTTTTTTTTCTTGAATTGTCATTTTTATTTTATATTTTATTTTGTATTTTATATATTTATAAATATTTTTTTCAGTTTTACTTTTCATTTTTTCATTTGTTTTCCTTAAAGGTCCAGTATGTAGGATTCGTGGCGCATAGGTGGATGGTAGCGATTCCACTTCCTCTTTTGGCTACAGCAGATGTCGAGGGTCACCCGGGCGCGACGTATCGCGGACAGCTCGTGTACCAGCGCGCACCCGGGCTTTGCAAGCCCTCACCGACAAAACGCGGTCCCGTTCACTGTTTTTCTTTTCGCATGAAAACACACGTTCCCGATCATGTACCATGACACTCTACACATCAAATGAAACCTTACAGTCTCCTCTTTTTGACTATGCAATTCATTTCCCGGCACAACAATCACTCCCCGAGCACATGGGGCTTTTATACGGAAAAGCACAAAACGAGGTTTGTTACTTAGCTTACCTTGAAGGCTCTGGACAGGTCAAACTCAGCATTTCACCAAAAGCTTGGTCTCAATCTGTCCGTAAGGATCCAGCGAATAAAATCCAGTAAAACAATTTAGTCCAAAAAACGTGTTAGATCCATTACGAGTCTGATCCGGCAGCATGCTTGTGTTGTTTACCCAAAGCCACGAGCCCAAATGTCCTTCTGCGGCTCTCGTATTCAAAATGGCTGCCTCTATATGGGCAGGATCCCCCTTTTATGTGACTATATCTAAGTTCAAAAGAATACTTTGATTTCATGATGGAAGTGAAAAGGCTTGGAAAACACTGTATTTTTGAATGGGTATCTTCAATTTCGGTAATTAACGTGTAAAAATCTTACACACTGTCCCTTTAACTATAATAACCTTGGTTACAGCAATGCACTATTTTACAATTCAGATCTGTGGAGAGAATATTGTATTTTTGATTAATAGAAACACCTGTAACAAATAAACGCTACATGGATATGTTCAATGTCATATCACGAAACATTCCAGGCAAAGCGATAACATCTCCATGGAGACCAGAAAGTTGCACCTTTAAAATCCGAGCATTTTGACTTTAGGATCTGGCAACCAAAAGCAAGTAGCTTATTTTGAGTTTTGAATGGCTAATGAGCTTTAGAGCCAAAAAGTTGCAATCAATCTTAAAGGTACATTACATGCTGTAACTTTTTTCTGGTCTGCCATCTGCTCATTGCCATGGTTACACATTATTGTATTAAACATATCTAGGTCTCACAGTAAGAAGGTTTTTAGGGTCTCTTTTTTAGCATTTAAAACTGCTGCAATTTTATTCATGCACAATATTTTACTTTAATGGCATTTCTTTGAACATCACAGCATCACCATGGAGTTGGCAAACCTCCTGCCAGAAAAGGCAAAAGGAGAAATTCAATTTGTCAACTGAACAAAAGTTTATTTGGTTGAATACGTTTCGTAGCTCATCCAAGCTGCTTCTTCAGTTCTGGTCAGAGTGATGGTCAGAGAGAACTGAAGCAGCAGCTTGGATGAGCTGAAACGTATTCAACCAAATAAACTTTTGTCCAGTTGACAAATTGAATTTCTCCTTTTGACATGGATTTTAACTGGACGACTGAGGGATTCTACACACTCCTGCCAGAAAAGTTACATAGTGCACTTTAAAGCAGGGGTAATTATTATTATTATTTTTCGTTTTTCCATGGAGCCACATGAAAAACAGAAAAAAATGTGGAGGGCTGGGGGAAAATGCTTTACTAAATTCTGCATAATATTAATTGTATTTTTTTTTTTAATAAAAAGCCGTAAATATCATTGTTTTGACATGTTGGTAATGTTACGGGTCCGGTCTAGGGGGCAGACCCGCACAGAAGAAAACCCTGAATAAACAGGAAAAATAAAGACACGACAGGCAGTGAGCTTGGTTCAGTGCAGCCTCGCTTCATTGTATATAATTACAAAATAATCAAATTTACATTTTTACAATTGATTCCAATATTTCACTTTGGCCTACTAATCACAATCAATTTTACCACAACTTTGCTATAATCTGATCGCATTTGGTTTTAGTTCATGTACCGTCTAATCACCGAAACACATGCACATCTGTATATTTCCATACAATAAGCAAGCTTAGTTTGTTACTTAAATATGAATTGAAATAATATTCACTTTGGTAGAGTTTGGCTTGCACATGTACACATTTTATATTTGCAAAAATAAGATGAACTGTCTTGTACATAACTAATTTACCTCAACTATGAATCAAAAACTGATATCCAAACAATACAATACAGTACGGGATGCTACATACTTATCACACATGAGAGTTCAAGTTGTGGAGGTGTGCCGCCATTACAAAACCTCGTGCTCTCCTTGCGGAGACTAGCAGAACTTTTAACAGCTACCGTGAACTACCTTTTATAAAACCCACGTTATCATCGGCTCTAAACAACCAAAATAATATACAGTTCACTTGTAAGGATTTTGTAAGTGTTTTACATTAGATTACCTGAATAAACAGGAAAAATAAAGACACGACAGGCAGTGAGCTTGGTTCAGTGCAGCCTCGCTTCATTGTATGAAGAGGAGCGGCCCTGAACTTTTCAAGAAGGGCTCTGGCTGGGAGACCCGCGACTCACTCACCACACTGCCACCTTCTGGCACACCCCGGAAGTGCAAGATTACCTCAACAGTAAACAGAAATGATTCAATGCATTTATCAGCAAGGAGCTCAGAAAAAAATACAAATAGCCAAATTACAAAATAACATAAAATGTGACAGCACATTTTGTGTGCGTCACACGCTCCCTGACAACAGAAAATGGCTCCGGACATTTACAAATATATCATCACTATGGCTATAACTACCTATTACTACATTTAAATACCAGTGTCTCTCTCTTTCTCATTCTAATACACAGGTAATGGCATTGGATGTACAGGAGTAGTAGATGGATATACTGTTGGATATGCATAATGCTGTGGGATGAGTCTGTATGGTGCACGATATATCACCAGGTTAGAGTCCATTCCCCAGACAGGAACAGCTGATGGCAGGAAGGCTTCTACTGTGTGGACAGCTGATGGTGACCGGTGGGTAGACTGAAAAGTTGGCTGGCCCAGGGCATCATAGGTGAACATCTGCGGTGGCCTGCGGGCACGAGCAGACCTCCGGACCTGTGGCTCCTCCTCTTCTCCCCTACTGGCATGTGCAGGTTGGTGTGAGACTGCTGGCTCACCATTGTCCTCATAATCCGTTTCGTCCTGTGCATCCTCTGCAGGTATTTCAGGAGCGCCGTCCTCAGCCTCAGGATGACCTGCATCTGGCTCTGGCTGACCTGTGTTCACCAGTGGCTTGTCTTGGATAGTCTTGTTTTGTTCTCTTAAGGTTTGTTGCCTCATACTTCTCTCAGGAGCTGGCATTCTGGGCACTACCTGTACAGCATTTTCCCTCTGATGACCAACAGGTGGAGCTCTTGTGACGCGCTGTGGAATCCTCAGCCAATACTGAATTGGCTCATCTTCTGAATCTGATGATGCATTACTTTTGGTGTCACTGAGTCTCTGGTCCTGTTTTGTTTGTCTTTGAGCCCTTGTGTGATAAGATTGTCTGTTTTTCACAGGTGAAACACTGGGGGGTAAATCTACTGGCAGGTCATTGACTAAGAGGAGGAGGTTGCGATGAAGTGTCCTGACTTTGTTACTTCCATTTTCGGGTGTCACCCTGTACACGGGTCCATCTGCAACTCTCTCTTTCACAACATAGATGGTGTTCTCCCAGTATGATCTCAATTTACCAGGACCTCCTCTCTCTCCCAGGTTGCGAACTAACACACGGTCACCTGGTTCAAGAACAGTACCTTTGCTGTGTTTGTCGTATGATTTCTTTCCTTTTGCACTTGACTGTTGGCTATTCTCAGTGGCGATCTTGTATGCCTCCCTCATCCTCGCGGCCCACTTCTCTGCATAGCCTCGAGGTGTGCTGGGGTCTTGTTCATGGTGAAGGTTAAAGACGAGGTCCACAGGCAGTCTCGGGTGTCTTCCAAACATCAAGTAGAATGGGGACATACCTGTGGCCTCATGCCTGGTACAGTTATAGGCATGGACTGCGTGTACCAGGTGATCTCTCCACCTCTCCTTTTCTTTCTCACCCAGAGTCCTCAGCATCTGGAGAAGAGTACGGTTAAATCTCTCTGCTGGGTTGCTTTGGGGATGATAGGGGGTTGTGCGTGAATGTCCTACTCCGCTTAACTGCTGCAGGGTTCTGAAGAGGTCATTTTCAAATTCCCTCCCCTGGTCGTGGTGCAGCTTGTGTGGATAGCCAAACTTGGGGATGAAATCTTCAAACAGTTTCTCTGCAGCTGTCTTACCCGATTTGTTTCTAGTGGCGTATGCCTGGGCATATCTAGTAAAATGGTCAACTGCAACCAAGATATACAAATAACCGCCTTTACTAGGTTCCAAATGCAAGTAATCAATAGACACAAGTTCAAGGGGTTGACTAGTGGTAATACTCCCCATCGGTGCTCTGATGTGGGAGACTGGCTTTTTGCTTTTGATGCAGGCGCACTTTCTTGTCACATAAGTCTCTACATCTCTTTTCATGTAGGGCCAATAAAACCGATCCCTCACTAATGTCAGCGTCTTTTCAGTGCCTACGTGGCTCATGTCATTGTGGAGCAACTTTAGGGCCATTTCATGATACAGTTTAGGGAGGACAAGTTGGTGTCTCTGATTAGTCTTTCTAAAAAGCAAACTGTCCTGGAGATGTAATCTGTCCCACTCATAAAGCAGTTTTCGGGCTGGACCACTAAGTTGGCTCTTAATGTCATTAGTTAATGTTTTAACTGTCCCTTTGAGCTTTACAACTTGGCCTATGACAGGGTCATTGTGTTGTGCTTTCACCAATTCAGCATGGCTAATAGTTGGTAGTAGGTCATGTGTCGGGCTTGTCTGAGCTAGGTCCAGAGCTGCTACATAGGCAACGTCTTTAGCCTCTGCAGCACGACTACCGTCCCAAATGGTCTGAATAGTGTCTCTAGACAGTTCTTTTGTACAGACATCTACATAACCATCTATATCTAGTGGCAGCCTGGACAGTGTATCTGCGTCTACGTTGACTTTGCCTGGCCTGTACTTAATCTCAAATCGGAAATCAGCGAGCTCACCAACCCAGCGATGACCAACGGCATTAAGCTTAGCTGTACTCATCACATAGGTTAAAGGATTATTATCCGTGTAAACAGTAAAGTGGGGCGCATAGTAAAGATAGTCTCTGAACTTTTCACAAATGGCCCACTTTAAAGCCAGGAATTCTAATTTACCTGAATGAAGGTGGTAATTTCGTTCTGCAGGTGTCAGTGTTCTCGACCCGTAGGCTATAACACGCAGCTTCCCACCTTGGCGCTGATACAGGACGGCGCCAAGACCCCGCTCTGAGGCATCAGTGTGCAGCACGAAGGGAAGGCTGAAGTCTGGGTATGCGAGTACAGGCGGGCTCGACAGGGTCGCGATGAGGTGATGCAGCGCCCTCTGGTGTTCTTCTGTCCAGTATATGGGTGTCTTCGATGGCATCTGCAGTCGTTTTGTTTTCTTTAACTGGTTGGTCATACTGGTGGAGCTGGTATCTTTTGCTACTAGCAGTTCATAAATTGGCCGTGCAATCTTTGAAAAATCTTGTACATACGTGCGGTAGTAGCTGAGAAAACCAAGCAGTTTACGAACATCTCCAACAGTGCTTGGGACTTTGTCTTTGAGGGCTTGGATAGCCTCCAGATCTTTGGGATCAATGCGAACTCCATCAGCAGAAACCAAGCGCCCAACATAGCGGACTTCTTTTTAAAGAGCTCACATTTGGTCGGCCTAAGCTTCACACCATGTTGTTGGAGTGCTCGTAGGACACGTCTTAGTCCTTCAACATGTTCTTCAAATGTCTTAGCATAGCAGAGGATGTCATCCAAATACGGGATGCAACACTCGTCCCTCAGCGAGCTCAGCATCTCCTCCATGCTCCTCTGGAAAGTGGCTGGCGCATTGGACAGCCCGAAAGGAATGCGCACCCACTCGTACAATCCCCACGGGGTGATAAATGCTGTCATGTGCCGTGATCCCTCAGCCACATAGCCCTGATGATAGGCTTTCCCCTGATCTAAAATGGAGAACCAGCTGTATCCCCCCAACGTGTCAATAAGATCTTGAATGCGGGGCAGGGGGTGTCTGTCTGGGACCGTCTTTTGATTCAGGAGCCTATAGTCTATGCAAAGACGGAGGGTGCCGTCTTTCTTACGTACACAGACCACTGGAGCTGCATAAGGGGACTTGGACTTGACAATCCACTGTTTGGCCAGAAGGTCTTGGATGTATTCTTTAACTTCCCTGTAGAGTGGTTTAGGGATAGCAGAGTACGTTCTTTGGACAGGAAGGTCATCTTTCAGCGTTATGTTCATTTGGAGACTAGGGATGCATCCAATGTCATTGTCATCACGGGAGAATGCAGTTGACTCTTCATACAGCATTTGTTTCACTACATCTTGCTGCTCTTCGCTTAAATGACTCACATCAACTGGTGGGTGCCACAGCTGGGATGTGGACTCACTGAATGTCTGTTCTTTTTCAATACAGTCAGATGTGCTAGTGTCGTTTGTGGCATTGTCTGTTTCTAGAATCTTATCAATAGACTGAATGCTCCCTAATAACGTCTGCTGGTTTAAAATAATGTCATTCTGTGTGTAATTACCAACTGGGATTTCAACATAAGGTCGCTTACCTTTGTGCACTTCAACCAGTCCATCACCAATGTCAAGTTGCTGCAGCTTGGCATCGGGATCACTAACTTCAAACAAAGCTAAGGGGGCATTGAAATCAGTTGACAGCTGACACTTCAGGTAAGTGACTTGACCAGGACGTATGACGGCACCTTGTCGCCCTACTCTGACCCGAGCATGTTCAAATCTGGATTCATGAGTCTGAATGAAGTTAACAATGGTTTCAACCTGATCGGCTTGAATTTGCATGGCGTCCTTGAGCAGCCTAGAAATGACAGTGACCACCTCCTTTTCCTCCGCTTGCCCCAGAATGAGCTCTTGAATGACGTTAAAGCCTAAAATGGGACGAGGGAGGCCGACCCTGCTGACCAGGAATGGGACCCTGATAGTGAGATCTGGATTATCATTGTCAGGTAGGTTAAACAGCAATTCGACCCAGCCATCATAAGGGACCGACTCACCATTAACTGCAGTCACATTAAGGGGCTTGTCTCCCAGCAACTCGCTGAGAGGGCGGACCTTTTGTTGTGGGGCAAAAGTCTTTCTCCACACGCGATCAACAATGCTGACCTGAGCACCAGTGTCCAAGAGCACAGTTGCCGTATAGCCATTTAAGTTGCACTTGATGAGACATTTCTGCCCTAGGATTTTTGCTACTCTTTGTGATGCAGACATAGCATCAGCAGAATGGCAAACAGTACTGTCAGCTGAGTGAAAGTCATTTACTTTTAGTTTTGGTTGTGGGTTGTAGCATTTGGTTCTTTTCAAACATCCTACTGCACGGTGTCCTTCCTCTCCACAAGTAAAACAATGATTGCAATTAGTCCTGCGATGTGCAACACAATCTGGGCAACCAAATTTACTCTTTCTCAGCTGCTTGCTGGGCCTATCTGGACAGTGGCATGCACAAGGTGAACTGGAGGCATTTGATTTGGGCTTATCTGGCTCTTTTTGCTTTTGGAGAGAGCTTACTACATCAGTCAATGTTTGGACTTGTGCAGTGAGTTTTTGGATGAGCTCATCTTTAACTTTTGAATCTGGGTTGGGCTTTACTTTGGTACCAGTACTGGGCTGAGCCTCATTGCTGTGGGCAAAGGCAGTTTTGGGGCGAGTGACACGGCCTAAACGCCTTTTACGTTCACTCTCTTCATTTGTGGTTTTTGTCATTTGCTTTAAGAGCAAATCATCAGTCACTGCGGGATCAGACAGAAAATGTTTTAACTCTCGTCTAATGTCCTCATGTTTCTCACTTAACCCTTGGTATACTGTATGCAGAAACACGTTTTGGACAGTTTGGGCTTCATACCTGATATCACAGTCTGATTGTTTTGATTTGAATAGTAGCTTTTGCTTGAGCCCCATCATCCGGTAGAGAAACTGTTGTGGAGTTTCATGTTCATTTTGCTTCGCTGTTATGAGTCCTTGGAACAGTTCAGTTGTGCTTTTCTCTCCCAGGTGTGACTGTAGAAAGCTTTTCAACTCAGTGACAGACATCTCATCTTTACTTGTGAGCATTTCTTTGAAGATGCCAGGTTTGATGATACGCAGGACAGCCTGAATCACTTCGCTCTCAGTATGGTTTTCTCTCAGTCCTCTGTCTATTTGCTTGCTTATGCTGCCATAGCTTATGTCAGAAGCGTTATCACCAATCTGCCCACCCTGAATCTTACATTCCTTCCTCTGGAGCAATGGCAGATCTTTCAGAGCAATCATGCTTTCGGTGGAATGAGATGGGTATTTGCTCTGGGACTGGTTATCTTCACCTGCAACTATTAAGTTTGGAGGTACATCACTCATTTTGAGCTTTTGAGTCAGAGATTCGTAGCCAGAGAGAAGTTTGGCCAACTGTGTCTCAATAGTGTCATTTTGAGAAATCTGATCGCTATCATTTTGGACATTATCTGTTAGCTGGGCATCAGCAACTGCAGGGGGTAGGTTAAGGGATTCACTCACAGTCTCTACAACGTTGCAGGGACCCTCTTTAATCACCTCAATCTTGTCATTAATGTATAATAGAAATGACACACCCTGATCTTCTGACTCCAACATACTTTCACTGTTCATGTAGGTTACAATCAAGTTTATGCAACTCTCTTCATCAGATTGGTCTATTTGAGCTGGATCTAGATCAGACGTTCTGGGGATTTCGTTGACTAGTTTGGATAAATCATCTGCTGAAAGCCGAAACAGTTTCTTTTTCACCATCCAGACCAGTTTCTTACGTTCGTTGTGCTCCTCCATTGTTGCTTATAACTTCAGGCCTTGGTCCTGTAGCACTCGCTTTGACCCCTTTCCTTGAGTTATACAACACACAGGCGCACACGCTGGTCCACAGGTTCAGGACGGGATCGACGACCTCCGGTAGCTGATGATGTCATCGATCCCGGACGAGCCCCCACGTTTCTGTTACGGGTCCGGTCTAGGGGGCAGACCCGCACAGAAGAAAACCCTGAATAAACAGGAAAAATAAAGACACGACAGGCAGTGAGCTTGGTTCAGTGCAGCCTCGCTTCATTGTATATAATTACAAAATAATCAAATTTACATTTTTACAATTGATTCCAATATTTCACTTTGGCCTACTAATCACAATCAATTTTACCACAACTTTGCTATAATCTGATCGCATTTGGTTTTAGTTCATGTACCGTCTAATCACCGAAACACATGCACATCTGTATATTTCCATACAATAAGCAAGCTTAGTTTGTTACTTAAATATGAATTGAAATAATATTCACTTTGGTAGAGTTTGGCTTGCACATGTACACATTTTATATTTGCAAAAATAAGATGAACTGTCTTGTACATAACTAATTTACCTCAACTATGAATCAAAAACTGATATCCAAACAATACAATACAGTACGGGATGCTACATACTTATCACACATGAGAGTTCAAGTTGTGGAGGTGTGCCGCCATTACAAAACCTCGTGCTCTCCTTGCGGAGACTAGCAGAACTTTTAACAGCTACCGTGAACTACCTTTTATAAAACCCACGTTATCATCGGCTCTAAACAACCAAAATAATATACAGTTCACTTGTAAGGATTTTGTAAGTGTTTTACATTAGATTACCTGAATAAACAGGAAAAATAAAGACACGACAGGCAGTGAGCTTGGTTCAGTGCAGCCTCGCTTCATTGTATGAAGAGGAGCGGCCCTGAACTTTTCAAGAAGGGCTCTGGCTGGGAGACCCGCGACTCACTCACCACACTGCCACCTTCTGGCACACCCCGGAAGTGCAAGATTACCTCAACAGTAAACAGAAATGATTCAATGCATTTATCAGCAAGGAGCTCAGAAAAAAATACAAATAGCCAAATTACAAAATAACATAAAATGTGACAGCACATTTTGTGTGCGTCACAGTAAGACTGGTAAAAGTCTGTTATGACTAAGCAATGAAAAGTGAGGTTGCCTTACAAAAATGTAATAAATTAAAAAAAGACACCTCTAAAATAAAAGCAATGAAGCTTTAGTCCATGCATGAGTCAAACCAAAGGGTCTGTACAATGCCCAGGTCTGCTTTAAAGCATCCTTCTATCATTATTATATAACTATATAATGTATTATCTTATATTATACACTTGCACTGTACACTGTAAGTGTGTGGACAAAGTGCCTTGCCCAAGGACATAATGACAGCAGTTCTATTATTAAAAGTAAGTGGGCTACAGCCACTTAATTCTTTCAGTTTTGCCCCAGTACAGATACACTATATTGCCAAAAGTATTCACTCACCTGCCTTGATTCACATACAGTATGAACTTAAGTGACATCCCAATTTTAATCCATAGGGTTTAATATGACGTTGGTCCACCCTTTGCAGCTATAACAGCTTCAACTCCTTTGGGAAGGCTGTCCACAAGGTTTAGGAGTATGTTTATGGGAATTTTTGACCACTCTTCCAGAAGCAAATTTGTGAGGTCACACACTGATGTTGGACGAGGCCTGGCTCTCAGTCTCCGCTCTAATTCATCCCAAAGGTGTTCTGTTGGGTTGAGGTCAGGACTCAGTCAAGTTCATCCACACCAAACTCTCTCATCCATGTCTTTATGGACCTTGCTTTGTACACTGGTGCACAGTTATGAAGGGGCCATCTCCAAACTGTTCACACAAAGTTGGGAGCATGGAACTGTCCAAAATCTCTTGGTCTTGGTCATTTTTCAGTTACTCTCACCTTTTTGTTGTTGAATCTATCTAATCTATAAGTGATCAAGTACCACCAAGTATTCCTTTGATTTTAGAAAAGTATTCACTGTATTCAGAATATGACCAAATGAAAAATAGACTGTACCAGTATATTAGTATTCAGTACACATATTCAATACTTCCCAAAACGGACAATAAGAGCAGGTTTCTGTGTTACCAGTACAACAAGCACACACCTGGATCCACCATAACCAAGCAAAAAGAACAATTCTCAAATATCACCTCATTTAATTCCTGCTAAATCAATCTAGCTGTATTATTTTCTCCACCTGTCTCTGGTCTAAAAACACAATCACTTGAGACAATGCAGCTCTATTTCGAGGAACTAGTGAGCGACCTGCCAGTAAGCGTTCAATGAGTGATCGCATGCTTTTGTTTGTAATTATCGTCGTTAGTAATTTTCCCGAGCTACTATTCTTTCACTGTAATCGCTATGCAAATGTGACAGCTATTTTAAAATGAGGTAATACAATTTGTTCCAGCAAGGTTGATTGGGACATTAATTATTGTGCGGTGTAGAAAATACGGTAGCCTAAATTGAGATGTAATTATGAGCGGTTGGGTAATAGACAGTTTAAATGACACTGGTGGTTTTGGCGGTGGATTCTGAATGTACATGTTTAATTAGAGAGTGACAGCACCAGAGGGAACCCTGTTAGCGCAACATAAACTTGCGCTATTGTTGAGGTCTGATGAGGATTTAAAATGACGCAGACAATACACTTAAGCAGCATAAAGCATTTTCTCTCATTTATTGTCTGTATTGAATCATATGAGGACTTAGACTTTACAGTGACAGAAAGAACCATGTAGGATTTAAAAAAGAATGGCGTAACTTTTTGGTTGGGGGGGTCCATCACCTGCTTGTTTGGATGCATATGTCATTGCTTTGCCGGGAATGTTCCGCAGTATGACCTTAAACAGCTCTACCTTACATTTATTCAATTACAGGTGGTTTTATCTTTTTTTTCCCCCATGTATTTGAGCAAAACGTGTCTTTCCCCAGTACAGATGTATTGTATAAGCTCTTGGTGTCAAAATAAGTCAGCTGCAATGAATTATAAAGCATGTTATTGTCTGACAAAAAGGAAGTGCGTGTTAGCATGCTAGTTGCTAGGTTTACTGTCACGGCAGACGGCTTCTCTCTTATGGTTGAGAAAGGTGCTTAACACTAAGTCCATAAATGATTACGAAGCAAGCTAAGTGAGGAATTACTTTGGACCACTGTAAACTTTTTAAAATGAACGTCCATGTTTTAAAAATTAGGTATGACTTAAAGGTACTATATCACAGTGTTTCCCAACCTTTTTGTCTTGTGTACCCCCTGAGCCTTTTTGTCATACCTGACTCATACGTGTTGATAATTCTCCATATCGTTATATCGTTTTTCCAATTTTTCAATACTCTCCCTGTCACTGTTTTTATTATTATTATTATTATTATTATTATTATTATTATTAGATTTATTACTTATTTTATTATTATTATTATTATTATTATTATTATTACCTATCTTTATGCCATTCTTGCCTGCATGCACTTGTCTTCTTGTTCAGACTGTCCCTACCTGGAGCTTCTGTGACAAGTAAATTTCTCCTGTGTGAGATCAATAAAGTCTTATCTTATCTCTTATCTTATCTTAAAAGTAGAACGTGATACACCGGATTATTCAATGAAATCATTTTATTTCATCTCCTTAATTTGAAAATTTAATTCTCAGGCATTTTCTCTCTTTTCTTTAATTCAAATCTACTCAAATTAGAATTCAAAAATTCAAAAAAATATCCCCCTCTGCCTGGCAGCGACACTGCCGAGTACCCCCTGCATTGTGCTTGCGTACCACTAGGGGTATTTGTACCCCTGGTTCGGGAACACTGCTATATCACACAAATCTGACTCTTTAAGCTGCTTAAATGACTCTTAAATGACATTGACACTGCCGCGTAAATGACACTTAAAGGTCACTGACACTGCCGCTTAAATGACACTGACACTGCTGCTTAAATTACATTGACACTGTTGCTTAAATGACACTTAAATGACACTGACCACTGCTGCTTAAATGACACTTAAATGACACTGACTGATTGGTTGCCGAGTCAACACTTGCTTGTTTTTTCACTGCTCTGCCGGGAATGTTCCGCAGTATGACATTAAACAGCTCTACCTCACATTTACTCAATTACAGGTGGTTTTTATAGCTCAAAAATACCTAGAAAAACAGGCGTTCTCACTGTGAGCGGGGTTACCTCTCCACTGATCTGATCTGTAACTTGGTCTTGTTTGGTCTCTTTGAAGATGGAAAGGTTTAAAGCCATACTGTGGAACATTATATTCCAGAAAACACAAAAAACAATTGGCGGCCCTTCCACCAGAAAAGTTACAGAATGCACCTTTAAGGATTTGACTGGGACAAAATACACACTTCTGTAGTACTTTATAAAAATGTGAGTCTGAGCACCGGTGATTTCCCAGAGTTCAGTTATTGTTGTGATTGACAGGTGGATTAGCCAGTCAAGGACATGCATGGTCTGTGCTCATTAACGCAAACGTGGCTGCTTACGAGGAAAAACATTTAAAAAAATAAATAAATAAAATATCACAGCGACTGAAAAATATCACAGATTTCTGCAGTACTGATGGACGAAGTACTAAAATTTGTTCATCTGAGTTGAGAAAATCTGATTGCATGAATGTGTTCGAGACTGCCTAGAGGCGATGGAAGGAGTGAGGGACGAGAGGGATAACAAAATAAATACCAAGAATGTAAAACAGAACCAGACATTTTAAAGAGAGTCTCCCTTCTTTTTCTATTTGAGTTAGTGGTTACTAGTGAGTATCATGTAGACAATAGATGCTGTCTATGTTATAACGTTGTTTCCTCATCAGAAACAGACCTGGAGTTGTGTTTTGTTTCATTCACACATGTTTAACACATAAATCCTGTCTGAAAAGCTTTATTAATTTAACATTTGTTCAATAGTAAGGCTGAACTGTGTATTGAAACTCAATAAACCTTCACTAAAATCATTTGGATAATTTCAGTCCTATAAAGGATTACTCAAACACATAACTCCAGGTATGGTTTCAATGAGGTAACAATCTAACATGGCTTAGACTTAAACTTAGACAAACTTTATTGATCCACAAGGGAAATTATTTGGGTACATTAGCTCACTTATCAAATATAATATCTAACAGAGTGTAACAAAAAATAGATGGAATAGCAAACAAAGAGCAATAGACCAGTGTCAAATGAGACATAATTATAAAAAATAATTAAAAAAAATATATAAAAATTTTAAAAATGAAAATAAAAAAATGAGCTAATGTACCCAGCTGCCACTCTCTCAGGTGCTCAGGTCTTTTTTGACACATCACAAGAGTCAGCTTTGCATAATTTAGGACCTTTAAGTATCAAATCTCACATTCATTTAGTGGAAAATGTACGGTCAAGGGCAAATATATTATGACGTACAAAACCCTTGTTGCATATTGTAATTTCTAGATTTGTAAATAGCGTCTGATCGTCCGCTTTTGTCTCAATTACAGTCTTGCGTAGCTGTTTACATGAAGCTGATGCAGGTTACTTGATAATGACATGCCATAAAACGACTCCAGACACAATCACAGGCTCATTCTGGTGGTGCACAATAGGGCTCCACTCGTATAATTGAGTTCACCCTGACTCCAGAATAACCATTCATTTGATACCGTGAAATACCACAATGTCCCCACGGCTCTGGCTCTATCGTACACTCAGTCAAATTAAATACAGAAGTGTGTGCTTTTCCGTATGTTTAAACTGACATTTTTTTCCCCCCCATGTATTTGAGCAAAACGTGTCTTTCCCCAGTACAGATGTATTGTATAAGCAAATAAGTCACCGGCTGGTTAGCTCAACTGGTAAGTCACTGACTTTCCCCCCGGGGGTTGTGGGTTCAAATCCCCCCCGGGCAATGAGCTAACCAGTGTGGGTCCTTGGGCAAGACCCCTCATGGTACTGCCCCCCGGGCGCCGAAAAAGATGGCTGCTCACTGCTCCTGAAAAGGATGGGTCAAATGCAGAAGTCAAATTTCTCCCGTGTGTCACTGTGTGTCATTGTGTATGAGACCAATAAAGGCTTAATCATCTTAATCTAATAAGTCAGTTGTGTACTATCTGCAATGAATTATAAAGCAAGTCATTGTCCGACAAGGAAGTGCGTGTTAGCATGCTAGTTGTTAGGTTGACTGTCACGGCAGCCGGCTTCTCTCTGATGGTGGTGAAAAGTGCTTATAAACTCAGTCCATAAATTACTTTGGACCACTGTAAACTTTTTAAAATTAACATCCGTTTTCCACGTTTTTAAAATCAAGTATGATGCTTTTAAAGGTCCTATATTGCGCAAAACTGACTCTTTAAGCTGCTTAAATGACACTCAAATGACACTGCTGCTGAAATGACACTTAAATCTTAAATGACACTGACACTGCTGCTTAAATGACACTTAAATGCCACTGACACTGTTGCTTAAATTACTCTTAAATGACAATGACACTGCTGCTTAAATTACTCTTAAATGACATTGACACTGCTGCTTAAATGACACTGACACTTCTGCTTAAATGACACAATTTGAGCTTTATTACACTACACATTGTGTGTTTTACCTATTTGTATTATATACAAGTTTACATGTACTTTTGCTACAGGTATATGTGACGTTTTAGTCATGGTGTTTATTGTCTTGTTTATCAGATGTTTTATGTTCACTGTGGGCCTAGGGAGCGCTGCAATTTCAAATCCTGTGTGTGCAACCTGTACATATGTTTTTTGACAATAAAGCTGACTTTGAACTTTGAAGCTTTAGGCCCTGTGAGATTTATTCTTGAAGTGTTCTTTATATCTAGTCTATTCCTGGGTTTTAAGTCTTACTGTGGGAACCGTCTTACCTCACCATTTGTTTCACCCTATGTTGTATACATCACTTGTGGCTATAGGTTGTAAAAGGCTGTAAACTAGCTTGGGGTGTGTGACCCATCCTGTATTTTATTCACAGGATACTACTGTACATACTACATTTACTGTTGTGTTGTGTTGTGACAGCTGTTTGCCTCCTGTTATTTCAAGGTATGAGAAACTTACAAGGTCCCTCCATAGGGGGTGTCATGGGAATTCCTCTGTTCTGATTGGCTGACCTCACTATTGGACACTCTTCTCATTTAAAGCTGGGAGTTCCTCTATGAGCCTTATATGGTCTGCATAGTTAAACTATTCTCCTATAGGTTAGCTGTTGCTGATGTCATATGTATTCAACAGTCTGTACTGTATTTAAAGACAGTCCCTTGTGGTCATGTGTGTGTGTGATCTGACCCCCACTGGGGAGGTCTCTTCACGTCCCTCTTCACGGCCGATGTCTCTTCTCTGAGGGCCTGCTAAAGCTGACAACATGAATGCTGAAGATGTCTGATGTCACCATTTCGTTTGTATTCTGCTATTTTTTACATTAAAATGCTGAATAACCTCAATCTTGAGCAATGCCTTTCTTCAGACCTCCTTCGGACCCAATTTCTGAAACTCACAGCCATCATCAAAAACGTACCTGGAGTTGTGTTTTGCTTCAGTCGCACATTTTAAAGTAATCCTTTATTATTAGTCTGTCCACAGCTCCAAAGCTCAAAATGTTCCACCTTGTGATTTCATGAAGTGGTAGTTTTCACCTTAAAGACATACCTTTTACTTTTTGTTCAGTAGAGATTGGCAATCCCAGGTATGAACTTATCTAAATGATTCTAGTAAAGATGTGTGGATCTTACAAAAAAAAAAAAAAAAAAGCACGTTGGAACAGAGTATTTTGTGTTTGAGATCTGAAATCAGCCTAAATAAGCAGGATTTGTGTGTTAAACATGTGAGAATGAAACAAAACACAACTCAAAACACAGCAAGGTATGTTTGAGATATGGAAACATACCAAACATTAAAGCATAGATCAGAAAATAGAGTATAGCATGGGTCCTTTAAACAGAAAAGTCTCAAAGTGTGCGCGTTTCCGTACGATTAAACAAATGTATCTTGACAAACTGCAGGAGGGGAGCCAGAAGACAACAGATGCACAAAAACATGGGGTATGTAATCAGGAGAAAATGCACAGAAATCAGAGCATATCCTCCACTGCCTGCTGTCATAACCAAAGCTGACACATGATTTATGTAGACAATTTATTATGCTACAGGAGGCGATTTGTTAAAGTGCGAAAATGCACACGTCCATGATCACAATTGAATCAAACAAAGAAGTAATGGATGTGGCACTTTGTTTTGGCACACCATTCTTCCCCATAGTTTTTTTTTTGGTGCTTAAAGTAATTGTGAGATACATTATGCAAGGGAGAAAACTTCATAAGGGTTTTGGCACTAAAAGTATTTTCAAAGCTGAAAATAGGGAATAGTCAAATGATGCAATTACAGTTCAGAGTTCAGGAACACTTCACTTATAATTCATCCACAGGAACATGTCAACTAACTATATCCCCTTGAACTGAAGCAATCATGAACATTTTATCTTCGACATTGATCATTTTGTATTGCCTCACTCCCTTGGTGCAGCTGCAGCTCAGTGTGGGACCGTGGCATTCACACGAGGACCAGAGCTCTGCAGTGATAACATTTGATATCAATAAAACCAAAAGTAAGAAATGTTTACTGGCTCAGAGGTTGGCGGTTCAAATCCAGATCAAACTATTGCTTGTTGAGCAAGACAATTCAGCTCACCTGCAACAGTAATGTGCACTAGTGTATGAATGAGACATGCACGCTCCTCACCAAATAAATGAATAAATATATAAATTGTAGACCCACTTTTCTAAAGAATAACTATAGCATCTAAGTGAATGGTTGATACAATAGAATAGAATAGAATAGAATAGAATAGAATGCATTTTATTGTCACTGTTCACATGTACAGTTTGCATTATACATACTCACAATGAGATTGAAAGCATCTCACTTCAGTGCAGACATTTAAGTAGGACATTTACAGCACAGTATAGAAAAAAAAGATTCAAATAAAACAGTGCAAAAGAGGAAAAAATGTGTGTAAAAAAAAAAAAGTCCTCAAAAAAGTCCTCTACAAGCTGGTGCTACACATTGGTTATCCAGGTTATTGCAAGTCTTGCTCGGATATTGCAGTAGGGGTGACACATACAACCATATATACACACACATTAGGGGTGGCACGGTATATGTATTCGTATTGAGCCATCGCGGTATGGGGGTCATGGTTCGGTGCGCGCATTTTGACGGAGAATATACGGTACAAATGTTTAATATTGAACTGACCACGGGACTTTCATTTTGCAAGGGTTTCCTTAAGGACTCTTTAACCATTGCCATTTGCGAGCCCTGATGAACATGTATACACAGGGATGAAAGTCATCAGTCATGAAAAAAGCGGAAAGGCCTCCCCCCCCGCACTTTGTGCTCAGACACGGGCTTGCGCGACCCGAACACCGGTAGAAGTTTAATACGAGACATGTACTTTTGTTTCTGAATACGGGATGATTCCATTTTTCAAGGGACGGTTGGCGACCCTAAACACAACTATACATAGGTATATATATATATATATATATATGCCCAAAATCTTTCTCGACGAATTTGCAAAGATATATATATATAAAAAAAAAAAACAACCCGCGGTTGCAAAATTGAATGAAGGTGTACACAGCTGAACACAGTTTGTTATTGCAAAATGCACATGTTTAAAACAGCGTTATGTTGTTATCTGTGATATAGGCCAGGCCTATAGCTCATGTTCACTGAGCTATGTGAATGTAAAAAAGTGTTTAGGTACCCATGTGTTAAAACTTCACTGATGTACCCAGCTCAGTAACCAATCAGTATATATCAATATATGAAAACTCAATGTGGTGCTTGCATGTTCACTTGTTTTACTTACAGGTTTTAAGTTGCAGCTATCTCAGCTGGAGATTTAAACAATAAAAAGCTGCCTTTGAGGAATCCTTTCTGGTTATGTTTTTTTTCCTGCACTGTACCGAAAATGTACCAAACCGTGGAGTCTGAACCGAGATACGTACCGTACCGTGAGTTTTGTGTACCGTGCCACCCCTAACACACATATACACACACTTGAGAGTCTCTACATTATAGAGGGAGATGTTTCACAGAACTCAGTTTAGCATATTGTACTGTATTAAATGTTGCCAACAAGGTATAGCACAGTGTTAAGTATTGCACCACAGGATATTTGTAATTTGATATTGCACAACAACAGGTGGATATGCTACAAAAAACAGTTTAAGATATTACACTGTAATAAATATTGTCCACAATATTGCACCGTGTTAAGTAAGACGTGTTAAGATAATAGCCAGAAAGGCAAGTCGGGCACACTGGAAGCCACATCTGTACATGAAAAACTAGTGATAAAAATTAGTGACAAAAATGAATGAATAACTAAGAATACATTTTGGTATTTGCTATGGTGAAAATGTGTCCCCTGTAGTGTCCCATCCTTCAAACCGTGCCTCATCTACAGATCTTGAGCCGAAATCATGTGCCTGCCATCAATCAGTGCGTGCACAAGGTAGGATCGGATTGGATTTCTCCAAATCCGATCCCGTTACTCGGCAGGTGGTCTGTCCTTAGATCCCAGTGCACATGAAGCTCGTGTAATCAGATAATGGTCAGCGACCTGGCTGGCTCCGCAACGCTATATGGCGCTGTAGTCCAACTACTTCCGGGTGATGGCTACTCAATAAAAACACAACAAACTATGTAGCGGTATACAAAGATGGCGCTCGAGGAGTTTGACGGAGCAGCATTGGTGTACGTGTTGTGCATTCTTTCTTCACAGCCATGATTTCATCTGACATTTCCAGCAACAATCGCTACTTATGATGGCGTTGGCGCCGCCTGCCACTTCCGGGTGCAATCCCTGGAGAAAATTCCCACGCATGCGCAGGACGCCAATCCGATCCGATATCGTGCACAGGGCGGCACCAAGCGGATTACTATTGGCCTAAGCCAGGGGTTCCAATTGGATTCTGGAAGCCAATCCCTATAGCCAATCCCTTAGCCTGTGCACATGAATTCAATACGATCCCAATCCGTTTGCAATCGGATTACACTCGTCCATGTGCACGCAATTAATCTTTTGTATAGATGTGCCCTACCTAGCCCAGTTTGCACTCTGAAGTCCTTAAAAGTCCACGCTCCGTTATTTTCTGATCTATGCTATAATGTTGTTTCCTCATTAAATGTTTTGCTTCATTCAGACAAAATAGAGATTTTTTTTAGCAATACTTTTTTTTGTGTGATACTATTGATTTCCCGCTCATTTTGCCTTATGTAGAAGCTGTCCCTATGCTCCACAATTACGTTAGTGTAAACTACACCTTCCCTTTCGGTCCCAATGAGCGGATATTGAATCAGAACCACTATCTTGTACTGCAGCTGGATACCCATTACATCAGCGGAATGAGCAGCATTATGAAAGCTTACACGCGGTTAGTTGTCGCTGTGTAACCAATTGACTAGAATTGGATTAGCGCGATTCTCGGCGGACATTTTGGAGATGCTATCGCCACGGAAACTGCATCACTGGGAGCTCTTGTGTGATTACTCTAATGCTATCAAAGCCACACTCTTAATTAGTCAGACTTTAATTAACAACCGCTATGACAAAGTGTTTTATGTAGAAATGTTCACTTCCCCCCGCGGAGGATGCCTCGTGGGTTTCTTACGATGATATCCTGTCTCTTGATTGACGCCGCGCTCTGCAGGTCTGGGGTGCCCCGTGGTCACATGACTGGCCTCCCGAGTGCTGATTGGCTGTAGGAGATCCGCAGATGGGTGCGATGGCTGTATCGTGTATCTGCTGGAGGGAAGAAATCTCATTAAAAAGTGACACAGAGATTATAAAGGCGTTAGTGAGCGTGTACTGCTTTACTCTGCGTTATTAATGTACGGGCTGTCTCCTCCGCTGACACCATCTACAAACTCAATGTACTTTTAAAGGCAAGATGCTCAGATGATGGATTAGAACTACCGTAGCGTTGAGTTTATGTCCACTTCACGATATCATCATGCATCATACTGTATTTTTAGCTGAGTTATTTGGATTGCTGTCTTTTTACCTATTGACATGTTTCATATATTATTTTGAAAATCAATAATAAAAGAATGGCTCCCAAAGTGCAGTTCTATTCAAGCTTAAACATTATTTTCCAGTATAAAGATCTACTTAAACCAGTGACATGACAGTTTTGAGGCAATGCCCTTGTCTCACAGGGCTCATGCACATTTACTGGAGGAATTTTTCAAATAAATATAATTTCTATATGTATTTCCTCCCTTATCTTGCTCTGTCTGATGCCTATTTCTGTCTGATGTCTATTTCTCTCGTCTCGTCATTTTTCGTAATTTTTCTCTTGTTGGAACAGATTTTCGAAATCCTAAATCATGAATTGGAGTTGGTCCCACAACGCTATTGGCATATTTTTTTCACGGAGAAGTGCCGGTCTGGAGAGCCGGACAGGCCCAAGGGAACTCGCTGCTAGATACACGACGTTTTGTGCTTCTGGCACCACTGTTACTGGAGGACACGAAACGATTACTATTGGAATTTTGATGGCAGGACATCTGGATTGGCCTGGAGGATGTTTTTCTGACCCATCACTAATTGGAGCCGAGCGGATAAAAGAGCCCCGAGCCGCCGGAGGTCATTTTACACGATAGTGGGGCTGTGGCGGACCATGGAGGATGAGATCTGAAGGGAAACACAAACTGAAACACCTGAGTTGTGGAAATCTGTCTGGCACTGGATAACATCTCGGATAATGGATGTGGAACTGTGTGGAACAGCGGCTCAGTCTGCGTTCATTCATCATACGTGCCAGCGGGAGGATTGCGAGTCGCACAGTCTTGCTTGGTGGCATGAAGTTGGGATGACTGGCAGAAACCAGGGTTCTGGCAAATTGTCTGTTCGCCTGGGTTCTAAAAATGTATTGATTATGCTAAATTTCCCGGTGTAATTAATTGTCCTGAAAATGTGAATTCAACTGGACTTTGTTTTGACTACATCTTTGTTTTGACTACATCTTCTGCACAAACACGTCCAAGGTCACAGCTGGGGCCTTATCTACACAGCACTCTACAAAAGAAAACAACACATTCCATTCGGCTCTCACTGACATTTTTATGTAAAACACTCTGCCCTGTCTATTTAGTAAGTCTGCCTCTGCGTCAGTTTCCAATCAATTATTGATTTACAATCTGAACCCCCCCCCACCCCCCCACCCACCCTTCCTTCTGTTGCCAAAGAAAAAGATCACCGTATGTTTACCTCTCCAATTGTTTTTTCTGTCATTACATGTAAAATTGTCTGCATCTTTTTTTTCTACTCTGTTGTAAACAAGTTGGCGCCGCGAATGGCAGCCCTGGTGGTCGGAGTGTCTGTCCGCTCCAGGTATCAAAGCAAGCTCCTAATGTGTGAACCTGTTCACTCATATGGCAATAAAAACCTTCCTGATTCCTGATCCTGATTCCTGGGAGACCATACTTTACTTTTACATATTTTTTATTTATTTATTTATTTATTTTAGAAAAGGTTTTAAGAAAGGTTTTTATAAGTGACAAAGGCTTTATAATACAGCTCTGGAAAAAAGAAACCACTGCAAAATGATCAGTTTTTCTGATTTTACTACTTATAGGTATGTGTTTGGGCAAAAGGAACATTTTTGTTTGAGTCTATAAACTGCTAACAACATTGCCCCCAAATTCCAAATAAAAATGATATCATTTAGAGCATTTATTTGCAGAAAATGACAAATGGTCAAAATAACAAAAACGATACATGTTTTCAGACCTCAAACAATCCAAAGAGACAAGATCAAATTCATTTTAAAACAACATAATACTAATGTTTACACTTAAGAAGAGTTCAGAAATCAATATTTGGTGCAATAACCCTTATTTTTAATCACAGCTTTCATGCGTCTTGGCATGCTCTCCACAAGTCTTTCACATTGTTCTTGGGTGACTTTATTCCACTCCTGGTGCAAGAACTGAAGTAGCTCAGCTTTGTGTTTGTGTTGGAATTCAACAGACGCTGGAATGGAATGGCTGTAATACATGTAGAGATGCTGATTTCAGAAAAAAATGCAGTGGTCTCTTATTTTTTTCGAGAACTGTATTTGAAGAGATAACATTTTAACATGGCTTACATACTATTTTGTGGCATTCAGTGAGAGAGGTTGAAAACTCTTAATTTAGATATATAAAAAGAAAAAAAAAGGGAAAAAAAATCAAGACAACCTAGCACAGTTTGGCAAACACTTTAACCATCGGAGACAAGCTCCTACGTGAGCCACTGCATCGACCTTTCAAAATGTTGTTTGTTGAACTTTTCCACAGTGGGATAGTGTCATTACAGCTTTAACCAAGTCTCCTCAGATACACTCCCATAAAGAGTCAGAGAAGATCAGGAGGCCAGAGCGCCAACAGAATCCAAATATGTTATCTCAACCTCAACAGCTCTACAACTGACACTGAGGAGGGTATAGTAGAAATTGTGTTTTTGTTTTATATTTTAAGTACTTTATATTTAATTGTCAGAAAAATCACCTTATCTGAAAACACAAATGAACCACAGCAAAACACGTATTTAAATTTTACTTGCAAGGGGAGACACACATGGTCTGACAGAATGGTCAGACGCCTTTCTCTGCTGGGCTGTCCCTCCTTGCCTCTTTTATTGATTCACAGATGGGTGTACACAAATGTCTAAATTTCACATGATAAATCAACGTGACTTCTTTCCCAGAAACTGAAAACCTTGGTATTTAATGTTGCAGCTTACAATGCAACTTCCTCCCTCCCTCCCCTTCCTCCCTTTCCCGGATCCGATAACCTTGAGACTAGGGCTGGGCATTTACTGCCATACCGGTGAGTGTGTGCGTAAAAAAAAACGTCAGAAACACAGAGCAGCGGCACGTCGCGCCGGGGACTGTTTTGCAGTGGTATGAGAGCGGTGGTAGCGTAGGCCGTGTCCCAATTCGAGGGCTGCAGCTTCCGCTGCTTTTTCGGCCGCTCCGAAGGCTGCAAAAGCTGCAGCCTTTGAACTAGCCTCCGCGGACCACAAGGGCTGGAGCTGCTAACAATACACACCACGCAAATTACGCACGTGGATCAATAACCCTCGAATTGGGACATGGCTACAGTGTGTGTTGAGCGGTGAACAACATGGACATTGTTGTTAGACACAGAGGAACTTATACTGAAAAGAGGAGCCGTGCCAGTTGTGTGGAAGAACTTCGGCTTTAAAAAATCTTGCGCTGATTAAACAACCGTATTCTGTAAATGTTGTCGGGCTAAAGTTGTAGCTGCACGAGGCGACACGAGCGATCTGCTTCACCACCTCCGTCACAAACATGTCCTGGAATATGAAGAATGCACGAAACTAGTGATGGGTGGATCGATACCAAAGTATCGATATATCGATCCTAATGGGGTATTTAATATGCATTGATCCTGGTATTAAATTATCGATACCAAGTCATGTTTTCTTACTGACTGAACCTTCAGTTTATATAGTTCAAATTGTTTTGTTCATTATTCAAAGATTGCCACTTGTCAGGCACTACTTTTCCTGCCGCGTTCTCACCAAACGTGGGGTAGTACGTCATCCCGCGATAGACTCACTGCTGTGAGATTTCAGTCAAAGTGGCGCGGGGCTGCGGGAGCCATGGGAGACCGCAAGCGAAGTGTGGTGTCGAGTTACTTCCACACCGTGGACAACAATGTTGCGAAGTGCAGTGTGCCAAAAAATTACCCGTTATACCACAAATTTAAATAAACACTTGATCATAAATCATAAACCTCAGCATGACGAAATGCTACTGACCAAACGACGACAGGAGGCTAGTCAGGCAGCTCCCTCCAGCACAGCAGCAACAGCAGTACGACAGAGGTCAGTTGCCGAGGCGTTTGAGAGAGGGAGAATCCAGGTGACCATCAAGCATGTAGAAGACTAAGAGTAGTGTGTGTGAGGAGAATGTATGTGAGAGTGAGAATAGTGATACTTCATTTGTTGTCTTTTTTCATAGGCTGCAAGTGCCCAACTTACAATAGATTTATTTATTTAATTTATTTCTTTATTTGATAGGGACAATGCACATTAATGAACATAAGTATAAAACAAATGTAAATATGCCGAATTTTAGCTACAAAGCTAGTTTTCATCCGTAGTCCTAAGATCTGCATCCTCTTCCACGTCTGCAGGGAACGTTCAAGTTGGTGCTGCGACGCAAAACGCCACTCCGACGTCACTCAAAGTTTGCTAAGGGGACTGCATACGACAAGAAAAGCAAACGGTGGAACAATATTACCAATGCTGTTACTGTTCACTTCGCCAAAGACATGTACCACTTAGTCCTGTGGAGAAAGGAGCTTCAGGGAGATGATTAAAGCACTGGACCCAGATATGTTTTACCAAGTTGAATTTATTGCAATAATTATTCTCTAAATTATTATGAAATGGGGTTAACACCTAGTCATGCATGAAAAAAAAAAATGTGTCAAATACCATGACACCGATATAATTTTTAAAAATACGCATTATGATAACACATTTATGATTATTCTAACATTAATTAAAGGTAAAATTGTGTGAAATAACTATTCTCAAATACATTAAACGGCCCACATTACACATTTCTGATCTATGTTATAATGTTTCCTCATCACAAACGGAACTGGAGTTGTGTTTTGTTTCATTCACACACGTTTAACACAAACATCCTGCATATTTAGGCTGAGTTCTTTTCTCAAACAGTACTCTCTACTTAACAAACTTAACTTGAAATCTACCACTACATGACATCACAAGGTGGAAGTTAAGATTTTGAGCTTTGAAGATGTAGACAGAAATAATAAAAGATTACTCGAACATGTGTGACTGAAACAAAACACAACACCAGGTATGGATTGTATCTTAAACCTCACAAAAAAAACATTTACTGTGATATAGGACCTTGAATTATTTAAGCTTAAAGTGGTGTGTTTTTAGTATTGATGGGAGCAGAAACCATGATGCGTGAATTGGCATTAAACTGGCATTTTCAAAGACCAGACACATATTGAACGAATATTTGTTGCTACATTGAGCACCAGCAAAACAGGAGAAAAAATAAAACAGAAAATGAATGCAGAAAACAATAGCCTTGTATTGGGATTTGAGAATGGAAATCACTGAGTTTGGTGAAGATAAATGACCGAGAATGAAATGAATGGATTACACATCTCAAGATTTCAGATCTCCCAAACATGTGCTAATGAAATAAAGCAGAGAGCCGTGAAACTGTTATTTGTCAACAACATTTAAAGGTCCTATATTATGCAAAATTGGCTTGTGACCTTTTAGTCATGTTGGAATGTTGTTCCCTCCTCAAAAAACATATTTGGAGTTAAGTTTTGTTTCATTCACATGTCTTAGTAATCTTTTATTATTAGTCTGTCTACATCTCCAGAGCTCAAAATGTTCTGTTCCTGCTTGTCACTGGTAGTTTTATAGTTAACAGCTCAGTTTTACCTTTTGTTTTAGTAGAGACTGGAAATTCCAGGGCTGAAATCATCCAAATGATTCTAGTGAAAGTGTAGTGAGTTTAAAAAACACACGACATTACAAAGTGGAACAGAGTGCTTTTTTGTTTGAGAGAAGAAGCCCAAATATGCAGGGTTTGTGTGTTAAAAATCTGAGTGAAACAAAACAAAACTCCTGGTATGTTTTAGATGTTGAAACAATATAACATAGTACAGTATAGTTATCAAGTTATCATACCTGGGACTGACACTGGACCCGACATCGACATTTAAGAAACACATTAAGCACTAGGGGTGTGCAAAATAATTGTCATGACAATGCATCGCGATACTAACTTTCACAATATACTCCATCGAGTCTTGATGCCAAAAATCGATTATTATTAATTAATAATTTAATATTATATAATTTAATATTTAATATTAATACATAAATAAATCAATTATTGGTTTATTTTTTTAATAAATCCTCTGCACTTTTTTCTTTGTGAAAGGGTATTGTTTGTTATGATGGTAGCTACCTCCAAAATGGCAAATGTTTGAACATCATTTTTTGTTTTAGAAAAAAAATCCTATGCACTTTTTTTTGTTATTGGTTTGGTTTATTTGTTTTTGTTATTCAATAAATTCAGTTATGAACTGAGTTGCTCAGAGTTATGTATAAACTGAAGACACTACCCAGATACACAGCCACTGATATTTAAGTTATCCTCTTTTTTTTGGTACATTTTCACTGAAGTATGTCGAGTATATTGCAATGCATCGCAATAATTCAAGTATTGCGATGCACCGTGATAGTATCGCATCGTGGCATATGAATCGTGATTCGAATTGAATCGTGACTTCTTTGCCAATACCCACCCCTATTAAGCACCTCACAAAAACTGTTCATTTTAACTTAGTGAATTTTAGACAGGCAAGATCCTTTATGACTCTATATGCAGCACAAATGTTTTTACACTCCATGACTTTGTCTCATATAGAGATCTGCAATAACCACATGGGCACAACACTCAAACCAGTCGAATCACTTTTTTAAAAAGCTGTGAAAATATTGGACAAGAAACCATTCTCAGTTCACCACTGCACTATTTGCTTAATTTTAATAATTTTATTCATTTCAAATATGGATGTTTTATATATAAAGTTTGGCATGGGCTTGCCCCCGCTCTATTACAGGATTTTATTAAAACAAAGACTGTCAGTGAGATGGGAACCAGGACCACAGACCCTGGGGGAACTGTGAGGTCCCCCACAGACACTCTACATTCGGACAAAGTGTCTCTCAGTCAGAGGCTCTAAGTTCTGGAACTCTCCCATCATCAATAAAAGAGACTCCAACACTGGACACTTTAAATCACACTTGGAACAGTGGCTAAAGGAAAACCACTTGACTTGTGGGCACTTTTAATGTTTAACTGCTGTTATTGTCACTTATCATTGTTTTTGTTGTTTTTTACTGTGGTGTCACCTGCCCAGGGACGACATTTTTGCTATAATCTGGCGTATTTGCATTGCAATGTTGTAGATGTTCATTAAATAAAATATATTTTTTTTAAAGTTAGAAAGTAGCATAATATGGGCCCTTTAATATGTTGTTTTGCATTTTCAAAACAATAAAAGCTAACTTGATGATTGAAATGTGTTGCTTCTCAACAGTTAATACACCATAGAAGTTAATACCCCCTCTTTAAGTTCAAGTATGTCGTAAGGTCCGAGGAATCCACTAAAGGTCATTTCCACCTATCTACCTTTCACTCCGTCTGACCTACAGCAGTCGCATACAAACACGTACATTTTTAGTTGCTTTTCTTGTGCATAATTTGACTTGGTAGCAGCATCAATCTCCTATGTTTACAGTGTCTATCAGCCCATTGTTCTTGCTCCTCCCTACGGTGTGCCAGAAGGGACATCTTTATTAAAATGGATGGCAGTGTTTGCTTGGGGGCGTATGTGCGTGGAGCTCACAATGGTTCTTCCCAGCCTCTGTTGACTTATAGCAGGCTGCCTCCGTAATTAGAGCCTGTAATGGCCTGCTGTGAGCGACTGGGGCCTGTCAGGGAGGACGTGGAGCAGTGAGTGTACAGGTGGAAGCAGCAGCAGTGGAGTTACAGGGTCGCTGAAGAATGAAACTTGTATTTTATTGTTGCATATTGTTCGTGTGTGTGTGTGAGTGTGTAAGTTTAAAGGTGCACTGGGTAACTTTTTGGGTAGAGGGTCCACCACCTGCTTTTCTTCAGATGTTATTGCTTTGTCTGGAATGTTTCACAGTTTGGTATTAAACCTTTCTATCTTCATGGAGACCAAACCAGACCAAGACCAGACCGATCAGAAAAATTTCACATATACAGCTCGGGAAAAAAATAGGAGACCACTGCAAAATTATCATTTTTTTCTGATTTTACTTCTTATAGGTATGTGGTTGGGCAAAAGGAACATTTTTGTTTGAGTCTATAAACTACTGACAACATTTCCCCCAAATTCCAAATAAAATATTATCGTTTAGAGCAAATACATTTTATTTGCAGAAAATGACAAATGGTCAAAATAATAAAAAAGATACATGTTTTCAGACCTCAAACAATGCAAAGAAACAAGATCAAATTCATTTAAAAACAACATAATACTAATGTTTACACTTAAGAAGAGTTCAGAAATCAATATTTGGTGCAATAACCCTTATGTTTAATCACAGCTTTCATGCGTCTTGGTATGTTCTCCACAAGTCTTTCACATTGTTCTTGGGTGACTTTAATCCACTCCTGGTGCAAGAACTGAAGTAGCTAAGCTTTGTGTTTGTGTTGGAATTCAACAGACGCTGGAATGGAATGGCTGTAATACATGTAGAGATGCTGATTTCAGAAAAAAATGCAGTGGTCTCATATTTTTTTCCAAAGCTGCATATGCGTGCCATATATGCCTGTACCACATGGTCTCATACATCAGACGACATCCTGAAGCCCCTAAAAGTCCCTCTTCAAAAAAACATTGAAAACACTTCACAAAAAGCCTCTACAGTATCACTATTGTAATATCTTAAGTAAGAATAATATTTTGGATCTTGAAAGTTATCAGGTATTTATGGATGCTTGCCTTATTTTTAAAGTTTTAAATGGACTCGCTCCTCCACCATTAATGGATTTTATAAGTAAAAAAAATGACTAACCGAGTTAACATGAGAGCATTGACCAGAGGAGACTGGAACATACAGAGACGCAGGACCAAATTTGCCCAAATGGTGACGTCTATCAAGGGATCACAGTCATGGAACACATGACCTGCTCATGTCAGGAACTGTGGCTCCTTCTCAACCTTCAAGAACACTCTGAAACATTGGTTGAAAAATAATCAAACATGCTCTCACAGGTAGATGTTCTTCTTCTCGGGGCCTCTTAAACTCAGAGAATGGTCTGTTGTGGTGAACTTGTCGTCATGTCCATGTGCACTTCTGTCTCTTTTGCGTGTTCCTCTAAATGTTCTTCTGTTCTGACCTGCCTGAGGACAATGGATGTAAAGTAGCTGTTGTGCTAATTCCAGCATATTTACATTCATGTTGTTTGTTGTCATGTTAATTAATATGCATTGTCCCAATTAAAATAAATAAATAAATAATAAAAAAAGATCAGTGTAGTCAGAATGCCTCCTTAGAAACAAGAAGGTGACGGACCCCCTTTCAAAAAGTTACACAGTACATCCAAGAGGCTTCTTCGGTTCTGACAGGATTCTGGTTTCTGTCTGAAATGAGGAACTAACTACAGTTAATCTATCACAGATTAGTCATTCATTGAACTGCAATCTAAGGTGTAAACAATACCCTAAGGTGTGAATGTATAACCAGTTACTTGTTTTACCCATAGATTAAGCTTTTCAAATGGGGAAGGAAATGTGTGTTTTAAAGGGCCCAGTCTACACTACACTCTGATATTATAGATTTCAATGTGATTTGGAACTATGGCATTTTAATTTTCACCAGCACATTTAGTTGAGTTAAGTAAAATCATACTTCAGTAGTTTTCTGACGCCATACTTTTTCTCCTGCTTGAGTAGTATATTGTACTTAAACTTGAATACAGTAATCCCTCGTTTATTGCGGGGGTTAGATTCCAGAAATAGCCCGCAATAAGTGAAATCTGCGAAGTAGGACAACTTTATATTTTACAATTATTCTACATGTTTTAAGGCTGTAAATGCCTCACCACACATTATACACTTTTCTCAGACTGGAATTAACCTTTTCTCACATTTGTCTCTAGTTTAAACACTCAAACTTTCATAGATTTTCAACAAAGTGTATTAATAGTGACGCGTGGGGGGAGACACGTGCTGCTCTGTCACGGATTTGTCCACGATAAACCCCTCATCGTGGACAAATCCGTGACAGAGCAGCACGTGTCGCGCACTTCTCCAAGGGGTTGGTGCGCGTCTCGTCCCGGGACGTGGCAGTACTCCTTGCGTGTCTGGCGGGGCTTCCGGAGCCGTGTCTCCCCCCACGCGTCACTATTAATACATTTTGTTGAAAATCTATGAAAGTTTGAGTGTTTAAACTAGAGACAAATGTGAGAAAATGCAGCGCGAGGCTGCGAGCACGAGATAGAACTGCAGTGCCCGGACCGCGCGCTCTCAACCCGAGCCACAAACCGAACAAGCACAAACGAACGCAAAAGCCGCACGGAGTGATTTAATCCTGGTTCAGACCTGGTCTAGTTCTGGTCTAGACCTGGTTTAGTCCACGTTTAGTCCTGGTCTAGTCTCTTAGCCAATCAGGACGCAGAACACATTGTTACACTATATAAAAAAAAGTTACACTATTAAAAAAACACAGCGAGGTCGCGAAGAGTGAACCGCAATAGAGCGAGGGTTCACTGTAATGATATTTTGAAGTAACAGCACTCTGACTTCAGCAGTATTTTTAGCCACCTCTGCCCCCAGTTACCAGCTTGTGGTAGCAGTAAAGCAGTTGCAGGAATATTAATATTGGCAGTACTAGTATAAAAAAACAATCCAAAGCATACATTCACTTATAAACAGGGATATGGGTGCTACACTGAATCAATGAATGCATTAAAAAAGAATATATAAAGGGGATACCGTTTTTGTCTCAGAATCTGTTTATTTTTTCACTTTTTAAAACCTAAATAGGGTATTAAATGTTACTGTATTACTTGATATGGTATAGGATATAACATTATTAAATGTGAAAGGGCGTAGACTCAAATAAGCGTTTACTTCTGTCTACTCCTTTTGTGCATTGCTTCTTTTTCTGTCTTGTTTTTGAATGTTTTCCTGGTGTTACACTGTGCAATAATTTACTCAAATAAAGCAAATGAAAATGAAAAAAATAAAGAAATAAAGAAATACATTAAAACAATGACACAGAAAGGACTATGAACACATATAAAGTAGCTGATGAAGAAATCCTGCATGCAATTTAAAAAAAAATGTGAATTAAACAGTAACATATAACAAGTAATGATATAGGGTTGTATAAGGTATGTTTTGGAGGCATTTTTTGGTGCTCTGTACTCTCCCGGATCAGAGGAGTCGGGAGCAGGTTGATTTGTCCTCTAAATGTGGGCGGTACTGGTTGAAGGCCGAGGAGGCAGGTGAAAGGAAGCTGTTTATTTGGGGACATTTAGAAAAATCACAAATCAAGGTGACGAGGAAATGCCACAGAGGGAGGAGAACCTGCCACAGAAGACAGGAGTTTGGGGACAAGGGTGGAAGGAAATGGTTATTATGAAAGGTAAAGTGGAACAGGCCTGCATCACCAATGGCCACAATACTATGTCCTGTATAGCTCTTGGTGACTTTTGGAGGAAACACACAGAATATGGCTGTATGTGGCTTTTTAAAGGACTCATATTACGCTATTTTCTGATCTATGTTATAATGTTGTTTCCTCATCACAAACAGACCTGGAGTTGTGTTTTGTTTCATTCACACATGTTTAACACACAAATCCTGCATATTTAGGCTGAGTTCTTCTCTCAGACAGAAAACACTGTGTTTTTAAACTCCATACACCTTCACTAGAATCATTTGGATGGTATGGTATGGTATGGTTTATTTATTTGCACAGGGACAGTGCACAACATTTCATTGACCTTTGAAATAAACAAAAGTAAGATGCATGGTGCCAGGTTATAGCAAAAATGCTAATTTCCACCTGTAGTCCCGGGACAGGTTGATGTCAATGAAATATACTATGACAGAGATTGTAAATGGGCGATAGACCAGTGCATAAGAATAATCACATATGTGCATACATATCAGATAAAATTACAACCATCACTATGCCATTTCTAAAACATTCAAAATAAATAAATAAATAAATTCCATCATTATACATCCATACACACTCAACAGTCCTAACCTCACACACACAGATTGATTACTAATGAGTGCAAATTTGCTTTGATATTAGCCATTTCTTTGTTTGATGTGCAAACGTTTGAAAACTTGTACATGTTATAATCTCATTTGGCAAACGATTCCACTGACTCATGGCAATAAAAGAGAAAGCAGTTTTACTAAAAGAAGTCCTACATTTTGGAGCGCTGCACTCTCCTCTAGAGGTCGCCCTAGTGACTCGAGTTGTTTTTTCAGAGGTCAGCGTAACAAACCTTCTCATAGGAGGTGCAGCAATACCATGAATAATTTTAAAAATTAGGCAGATGTTTGCGTACATTATTTGGTTATCAAAATTTTAAAAAATATATTTAGAAAGAATATGACAGTGGTGATACTGTCTAGACTTTTTGTCGTGAATCTTTAGAGCGTTTTTGTAAATTGACTCAAGGGGCTTTAAGGCAGCTTGTCATGCAATATAGAAAGCGAGAGAGCATCATGAAATTTAAATACATGTGTGATGCCTCAATAGTCAGAAATCCTCGTATATACCTAAAATTTGTCAGATTAAATTTGAGAGAATTTCTGAGCTTTTTTTTACATGTTTTTTTAAAAGTCAATGTTGAGTCCAACGTGACACCTAAATATGTAAATTCATTGACATTTTAAATTTTCTTCCCATTTATATGAATGACTGGATAATTTAGAAGTTTTTGTCTGTTTGTAAAAACATTGCAACTGTCTTTTCTGCATTTAGAGTGAGACTAGAATTTTGCAACCAATCAGCCACCTTCTTCAGTTCCCCTGTTAATCTCACGCCCACTTCTGCAGCATTTTTCCCATGAGTAAACAGGACTGTGTCATCTGCATACATGATGACATTGGAATCACACACCGAGGGGAGATCGTTAATATACAGACTAAAAAGCAGAGGCCCTAATATAGAGCCCTGCAGAACTCCCATGGTGCAGTCTTTAAAGGGCGACAATGTGCGATTTACTCTAACACACTGCTTTCTGTCACTCAGGTAAGATTTAAACCAGTTTATTGTTTGATTAGACAGTTTATAATTTGATAATTTATGCAATAGTGTACGGTGATTTACCGTGTCAAAGGCCTTTCGTAAGTCCAGAAAGACTGCTCCTACTACCCCTCCTTGGTCTAAACTTGATTTAATTTCTTCTAGGAAGTAGGAGCAAGCCGTTTCTGTGGAGTATTTCCTTCTAAAACCAAACTGTAAAGGATTTAGAAAAGCATTAGTATCCACGTTCAGTTAGCTGCTCTACTACAACCTTTTCATACACTTTGGAGATGGCAGGGAGGATGGTAATAGACTGATAATTACTGACCTGTTGTTTGTCTCCAGACTTATACACTGGTGTAACAATTCCAGATTTTAATGCAGCAGGAAATATACTGTCTTTAATGGAGTGATTTATTACTTCTGTTATGACTGGAGCCAGAGTTTCTTGCACTGTCCAGCCCATATAAATCTTTTGCTTTGCTATTGTTTAATTTACCAATAATGCTTTTTACTTTTCCATCATTTACAGGTGTCAAGCTAAATGCTGACACATCACAGTCTAAAGAATGGGAAGGACAAGGTGTTGGAAGCAACTGAGCCAGCCTCTGAACAGAATTAATAAAATATTCATTAAAGATCAAAGCAAGAATTGCACTGTCATTTTGAATGACTCCATCTAGTTTGAGCTGTATGTCATGGCATGTCATTTTTTTTCTTTTCCAAGTAATTTGTCAATATTCCTCCATAACATTTTACTGTTTCCTTTTGCATCTTTAATCATATTAAGAAAGAAATTGGCTTTTGTTTTCCGAAGCAAAGTTGTAACTTTATTTCTCAGGCTTTTATAAATTAGATGGTCAGTCGTCAAACCTGTTTTTGTAATTTTTTTCAATGAGGCATCTCTTTTTTTCATTAGTTCCCAGAGCTCATGATTAAACCATGGCAAACTCTGTCTTTTATTTTGTTTACTTTTTTTTGTCTTTGTGTATTTTAATAAAATATTTTGTAAAGCTGATGAAAGATCACTGCCTGCTTGTTCACAGGGCTCTCAAGTCTCACGCATTGAGAGTGTGACACACGCAATTCGACGTGTTCACACGCTCACATGCCACACATGGCATTTCTCACGCTGATTTTTAATATTTTTTTTTGTGCCCAGTAAATCGGTCTGTGTGGCTCAGTTTATGCAGGCACCGCGCGTTTTCGGCGAAAAAAACTCCCCCCCTTCCTCCTCGCCCCGCTCCCTCCTCCCCGCGCCGCTCAGCGAGTGTCTAAGCGCGCACTGCACTGTCAGTAGGGTGACCACCGGCATGAAACAGGAAAGGAGGACACTTGTGTCCAAAAAGGAGGACAAAGGCCCTAAAGTGAGGACACCTTGTTTTTTTTTGTTTTTTTTCCCCTTGGAGGGGGGGGCTGTTGTAATGCTGGATATTACAACATGGATATAGCCATGTCCAACGTTTACTGTAAATCAGGGATGAAAGAGCTTTTAGCGGATCTCCGCTTTTTATTCAGCCGCGGGGTCATTTTTTTTATATCTGCAAAGTGCGAGCCGCACGGTGGGGGTGGGGGTGGGGATGTCGCTCACAGGGATCCAAGGAGCGCTCAGGGAGTTAGTGTGTTTGCTCAGACACATTAAAAATTAGGGGGAACATTGGCCATGTCCCAATTCCAAGTATTACTAGTCGCAATAGAATAATATTTTTGTCTGTAGGGAACAAGGAGCAGACCACCCGGCTCATTGAGCTGAGGCGGGACCTGTTCCATTTCGCAGATGCCCATGTGATCCCCGGACTGCACTCAGGGCTGAGCGAGTATGCACCACCTCGACTGCAGACTGAAACCACACTCCGAACCGTGCATTCGCTGAATTGGGAAACGGCGAACATCGCAGAGTAGCAAGTGTAAATAATGGGTGGGGATTTATGACGATTTATGCAACGGTGGCCGACGAGGGTCCGAAAGGAGGACAAAATGTAAAAAAGGAGGACACGTGACAGACGGCCGGACAGGCAGCTCTAAAACCGGACTGTCCGGACGAAATCCGGACGAATGGTCACCCTTACTGTCAGTGAACGACAAAACGGAGAACCATAAGGTAATAACTTCATTTATATAACTCTCATTAGTTGCTTTGTAGTTTAAGTTTGCTCTTTAGACAAACATTTACACAGGGCTCTGTGTAAATGCAATCGCAATTCGACACGCTCACACGGCATTTCTCACGCAATTCAAGCGCCCCCCCTCGGAAAAAATTGTTCACCCCCCCCCCCCCCCCCGCTCAAAACTTGAGAGCTCTGTGTTCACATGATTTATTTTTTATGATATCATTCCAGTTTAGTTGCCTAATATCATTTTCCAGCAGCGAGAGATCCTTTTTAGGAATAAAAGTCAAATTTACGGTATTTTTTTTTTGTTCTTTCGGTCCCTGTATCTTGTTTTATTTAACTTTCTTACAACTAATGTAAGGTTATGGTCAGATAAACCAGTAAATAAATTATATGTTTTCACAATCCTTTCCAGTTTATTTGTAAAGATTAGATCTATAAGTGTTTGGGAAGTTTTTGTTATTCTTGTGGGTTTGCTAATTATTTGTCTCATTTGGAAAGATTCTATAGTCTCTTTAAGTTTTTTCTTACGCGCTTTATCAAGCCAATTTAAGTTGAGGTCGCCCATAAGCAGGACCTCTTTTCTTTCAAACATTTTAAGTAATTTAAACAGCTCTGAATAAAACACATTTGTGGCATTTGGAGGGCGGTAGATAGCAATTAAGACAAATGACATTTCAGGAGAAAGTGTGATTGTAACGCCCACACATTCCAATCCATTGTTAATAATATTGATTTCATTACTCTGAATATTCTCCTTGACATACATCAAAACCCCTCCCTCCCTCCCTTTCCCCCGTCACGTCTGAAGACTTTATATCCAGGAACAGTGAACACAGATAACGGCGTTGTAGGACATAACCAGGTCTCTGAGAGGCATAGATAGTCCAAGTTTGAGTCTGTTAGTAAATGCTCAATCTGTTCAGTCTTAGATATTACGCTCCGTATGTTTATGTGTCCTCCGAAAATCCCCTTTGGTTTAGTGCTTGGATTCCACAGGACGCGGGCGTGATTAACAGTTTGAAATATTTTCGTCGTCTGTTGTTTCAGGGACGCGATAGTTTGTGGCGCATGAATGTTTTCAGCGGAGGCCAGATTTGTCTGTGTTTTTGTCGAGATGTTACCTCGTATTCCTGAGAGGAGCGCTGGAACTGCGGTGTCTACCTGGTGTTGTTTCTGTAGAGCCACAGGTAAATCCACAGGTAACTCCACAGGTAAATCCACAGGTAACTCCACAGGTAACTCCACAGGTCCCGGGTTTAGGTGTACGTCTCCACACAGCAGATAGATAAGATAAGATAAGCCTTTTATTGTCTCCTTAGAGAAATTTGTCCTCTGCATTTGACCCATCCTGTCATCAGGAGCAGTGGGCTGCACCCGAGGCGCGCCCGGGGACCATCTCCACGATCTTCTTGCTTCGGCTTGGTCAGGACCTTGGCTGGAGAATCCTCCCACAGGTGGCTCACGTCACAACGGGCCTCGATGTATCTTCTGCCATGGGGGCTACCAGTGTCCGCAGACACTGGGGGCGAGGTGGGGTTAAGTGTCTTGCCCAAGGACACAACGGCAGCGCTCAGCAGAAGGATGATGCAGAGGAGGGTTGCACTTCCCCGGTTTGATGTATCGCGTGTGAGCGGCGTCCTCTGTCCGCGCTGACGCTCTGTACGCGGGACAGGCGCTTTTCCTTGGTCCAAAACGTGAGTAAACAAAACGTACTGGCTCCACGTATCCAGCGGCACAACGCGCAACACCTTTGGTAAGTGTTCCTCTGGAGGGCTGAGCGGGGCCAAGCGTTCCCTCGCAGCCCGCCAGCTGCCAAACATATGTGTGGAGATGAGAGCGAACATGTACATAGCACGTTGTAGATTCAGAACTTTGATGTTTCTTTGAAAGACAGGCTTTATTGTTCGATGTCCGTGAAAAGTTTGGTAATCGGGCGGCTTCCTAGATGGTTTGAGGATAAAAGAAGCAGCAGCACCTGTCGAGCTACCGCACCTTGCTGCCGCCATCTTGTGCTCTGGTCATTTCAGCCAATCTCTACTGAACTAAATGTAAAAGTGCCACTACAGTACAGTGGAAAATACTGCCACGTCGTATGTTCTGTGACTATTGCACATTTTTTCAGATGCTCTTGTGCAGGTTTGGTCACTGAAGCCTGGCAACCTCGCTCTGGGGAAAAGGCAAATTGAGATTGTGAATTCCAAGAGTTTTCTGGTTAAACGAAACTAAATAGACTCAGACATTTTTTCTCTTTCCACGCTCCTGTGTCTTCATCGCAGTGTTGCAGAGAGTCAAACTCCATCCATTGTCTTAGGTCTTCCCCAGGCTTTTTCCCACTGGAACAATATTGAACATTTTAGTGGACCGGATATTGGCTTCCAAGATATCAGTTCAGTCAATATCCCATTTTAGTCTATAAACTTAAAGTTATTGGCCAATGTTAGCTCAAAATGTCTTATAGGCCTACTATTAAACTTGCTTTTTTACAAAGCTGTTCTGTAATTACAAAACACATTTCTATCTTTTTTTTTTAACCTTATGCTGTTTGATAAACCAGCATTATATTAAATTATATTTTCAGTCTCTACCTTCAAAGTTCAAAATTAAAACTCATCTTTATTGTCAAAAAAAAATATGTGCAGGTTGCACACCCAGGATTTGAAATTGCAGCGCCCCCTAGACCCACAGTAACATCTGATAAACAAGACAATAACCACCATGACTAAAACATCACATAAACCCGTAGCAAAAGTACAGTAAACTTGTATATAATACAAATGGGTAATAAAGCTCAAATTGTGTCATTTAAGCAGCAGTGTCAGTGTTATTTAAGAGTAATTTAAGCAGCAGTGTCAGTGTCATTTAAGAATAATTTAAGCAGCAGTGTCAGTGTTATTTAAGAGTAATTTAAGCAGCAGTGTCAGTGTCATTTAAGAGCCATTTAAAGGTCCCATGGCATGAAAATTTCACTTTCTGAGGTTTTTGAACGTTAATGTGAGCTCCCCTACCCTGTTTAGCCCCCCCCCCCATGGTTAAAAGTTGCGAAATGTCTAAACTGAGCATTTGCGATCCTTTTCTGCGTTACAAAAAATCGGTGCTCAAACAAGCGAGTTTGAACAAGGCACCTTGTTGACGTCAGATCGAAAAAAGAAATGCAAATGCAGTTCCACCCCCGTCTGTCTGTACTCAGCGTCTCTGTAAATCACGCCCAGAGAGTTTGGACTGCGAATGCGCTAGGCAATGCGAAATGCGTTTTTTTATTTGTCTGGAGGCACGTCCGAGTGTTTCTAGGCTCGGAAGTCCTTTATCTGAGCCTCTGGACCTTTGAACAGCAGTGGTTTAATTTTATTTTCTGTGGAAATGTGTTTATTTTTCAATGGAACGCTTCAAATCTCTCCCCCCGTGCAAAAACAAGGAAATGGATCAGCTGTGACCTCAGCGGAGAGCGGAGCGTTTGGCCACGCCCCCACCCTCTACTATTGGCCAGCTCTTTTCTCCTCATTTGCATTCAAGCAACAACGCCCATTATAGAGTGTTCAGAGTGAGAAAAATTACTCTTTCTCAGCTTATCTCTCTTTCTCATGCAGTGAGTGTTGATTTTGAAGAAGGATTCCTTTACAGTATTAGGGAACCATTAAGGAGCCATATAAAAGCATCAAGAAGTACCATGTCATGGGATCTTTAAGCAGTAGTGTCAGTGTTGGTTCATATCCATATCTGCAGAAATCCAAAAATATCGACATTGGTATCTGAACAGAAAAACCTGAATCTGCACCCCTGTCATAGCTCATCTGGATCTTCTTGATGTAGAGGAACAGTGAGATGAACAGTGAGTTCATCCCGGGCAACTGATCTCTTTAATCTCTAAAGGAGAGCCCGGTCACAATTTGTATTTGTACGTAGCTGGTGTATGTACTCTTATTTTTAGTACAATAACTGTCTACAGAGTAAATAAGGTCACTTTAACTGAAAATGACAGAACACACTTGTTTAACTGACCCTCTGCCTATCTCCTCTAAACATGACGTTAATAATAAAATGTGTTTGAGTTTGAGTTATATTTTCGGACTTGTCCCTGGGAGAAGTACTATCCCTGATCAAACTGATTTAATTACTCAGGCCAAACACAGGCAGCGTGTCAGAAAAGGTGGAAAAATAGTCCATCAAAAGCATCATGTAAATAGCTTTCCTAAATTAATAGTGGAATGTGTGTGCTTTGTGTGGGGCACTTGACAAAAATCCATTAATGACTTGGCAGCTCTGTCCCAGCATCTTGTTTTGCTCTTGGTTCACTAAATTAAAATCACTCCGGCCACAGCCAAAAACATGTAATATTTTATGATTTGCTGTCTGACTTTTTCTCATAATTTACTTCATTAATTCACAGATTGAAACACATTTTTTGATTTGTTATTTAATGGTAGTGCAGTATTATAATTGTCACTGTGTAGTGTGGGTAGGAGGAATTGCTACTTAACCCTTATTCCCTGTTGGTTTGATGCTAACTGTAAAAGCACTGCTCTATCTGAGGCTAGTTAGACTTTAATATGAGCCTTATTTTAATTAGCATTAGCCAGTTTTTTTCATTTAGTCAAATTGGCCTTTTTTTTGTCGTTGAAAATCAAACTCTTGAACAGGACCGTGGATATTGATCACAGGCTCCTGAAAACGTGTTGTTTAAATCACAGACTGTGTAAAGGACTGGACAAAGCGAGTGTGACGTCACCCAAAGCGTTCACCTCCGGTCAAATGAAGCTCATGATGCTAACGGTTACAGGATCATTTAGAGCAGGTTAATACAAACATTTTAAGGCCAAAATGACGAGGATCACTGCAGCAGGGCTACGATATTCCAGTCAGAGTCAGAAGGAGCTGGAAGTGCCCACATGTGAACTTCCTATTTGGAACATGTCTACTATTGCGCTGTATGTCCTTTTATTTATGCGTTCTATGGTTTAAATAAATTTTCTATTTTAAAATATGTAATTGATAGCCCTATGTGATACCCATTTACATTCTCTTAACTCCACCTCTTGTTTACAGCCTAGATATAATTTAAATTTACAGCAATCAATTGAAATATACATCATTCTTCTTACAATTATGCAATTTTGTATAATTGTGCCTTAAGTCTTTTTTTTATAGCATTAATTTATATGTTTTACTCTTTATGTTACAATATTGGAATGTTTGAGCTACTGTGTCCAAGTAATTTCCCTTTTCTAATTCTATACCAAAAGGAAAAATTAAATTGGTCAACTGGACAAAAGTTTATTTGGTTGAATACGTTTCTCAGCTCATCCAAGCTGCTTCTTCAGTTCTGGTCAGATGCTGGTGGACACTGCCATATATCTGTATGCAGGGTTAGCCAGGTCAGGTCCAGAGGTGTGAAAACTCCCATTATGGCCCTGAATGGTTCTGCTAACAAGACCCACACTCCCACTGCATATCATCGAACTAAGAGAAACTGAAAACAAGTAGGTGTGGTAGTTTCAGAGTAATTTAATTGTAGTTAGCTCCTCCCTTCAGGCAGATATAAGCAGTGTCCACCAGCGTCTGACCAGAACTGTGTTGCCAACTTAGCGACTTTGTCGCTATTTTTAGCTACTTTTTGGACCCCCCTAGCGAGAAAATGAGACAAAAGCGACTAGCGACAAATCTAGCGACTTTTTTTGGTGATCAGAGGCTCCAAGATCGCGGGAGGGGGAAAAAATAATTGCGCCGTTTTCTCTCTTTCCCCGTTCAGAGAAAGAGACAGAGAGACACAGGCAGAGAGGGGCGGGGGCGGAGTTGAGAACAGCGTGGACTGTTGTGGACTGTCGCTTCCTTGTTTTTTTTCCCTCACTCACTCACAGGCAGACAGACACCACTCACCAGTCTCTCCTCTGCTCCCTCCCATCTCGTCAGATCGCCTCGGAGTCTGGTCATTCCTCTGCCATAGGCTCTGATTCTCAATAAGTGTATGCCTATGCGCTCTGATTTGTTTTCTTTTTCTTTTTGGCGACACAAAGTCACAAGTAGCACTGCTTAAAAAGCTAGTTGTACAGCACAGAAAAGTTTAAAAAAGCTAGTTCTTTAGCACCAAAAAAACAAAAAATAAAAAGCTATAGTTTGCCCACTATAGCACAAAAAAAATAAAAATAATAAAAAGCTTTAGTTAAACTACAGCACAAAAAAAAGCACAAAATAAAAAAGCAAGCTATAGATCTTGAACTACAGCTCAAAAAAATAAAAATGTAAAAAATAAAAACCAAAAAACAAACAAACAAACAAACAAGTATATGTAATAACAACACCAATAAAAGGTTAGTGTCACGGGGTAAGGAAGGTTAGGATGTGCTGTCTGGAGCCCCCTGCTGACAATGACGTGTGCCCCCCCCCCGCGCTCTCACGTTTGGATTGGACCACTCGCTCGTCTAGCTACTTTTAGCTACTTCTGGGCGGGCCAATAGCTACTTCCGATGCTGGGGAGTTGGCAACACTGGACCAGAACTAAAGAAGCAGCTTAGATGAGCTGCGAAACGTATTCAACCAAATAAACTTTTGTCCAGTTGACAAACTGAATTTCTCCTTTTGACATGGATTCTACTTGGACGACTGAGGGATTCTACACACTTCTAATTCTATAGGTATGAGTAAGTACATTTGTGGAGACCAGTAACAGTTATTGCTGAATTTGAAATGACATCTCAACAGTCATATTTAATACGTACATTTAATACATATGGAAAAAGTGGGAAAAGTGAAGAGTGTTAAAAGCAGACTTTTGTACATAGAGTTCTAGGGTGTAGTCAGAAATAGAAATGATCAGGTTCAACATTTGTGAGTTTACTTTTTGAATGTGCAATGTACTCCCAAACTATTTTCAGCTTGAAAACCAGAAGCAGAATTTGCACAGAGCCAAATCCAAAGTGAGGCGTCAGTCTTGCTGAAGCTGACGGAGCAGGTGAGATGGGTCATGCCTCATTAGGGCCACCTGTTCCTCCACAGATGTTTCAAATGGGAACTGGGTTGAGGTTATTTTCATGCCTAATTTAAAATATTATTTTGAGCTTCAAATGTGCCCAGCCATCTTTCTTTGCCATGTAGTATATGTGGTCAGCCATATAGTAAAAGAGGTCATGTATTTTTAGTATGTTTTCCATGCTTATAGAGTTTGTGTATCTGTGTGAAGCTTGTAATATTTTTTTTTCTGCTTCTGACCCGTCCCATATGTAGTGGACTTTCCCTTATGAGGATAAATGCATTTATAATACAAGAGAATGAGCAAAAATATGTTAGTCCATATACATGATGCAAACGAAGTTACAATGCATCAAAACTATGCAGTATTTGATGCTCTAAACGTAATTTTGTTCTTTTTCTATGACAATGACAGTAAATACAAACAAACTGTAAGTTTATTAGATATTTCCCCCAGTAGATGGCAGATGTAACACCTTCCCGCTCCCTCACCTGGCCTTTGTCCAGACTCACCTGTGCCCTCTGGTCATCTTCTGTCAGACCAAAGCTGGAGACAAAGCTCAGACAACTCTGACAGCATCTAGTGGCGATACGTATGTGGAGAATACAACAGGGTTGGTTCAGTCTAATTACAGAGGGTAACTTTAAATGTCTCTTCCAAACACACTGTGAGCAGTCGTGTGATGTGTCCTACCTGAGTAAACACCTTTAAATTATGGGCTGACAACAATCAAACCAAATGACTGCTTCACAAGCTGAAGAGAGCCAGAGGCCCATCTCCCATCATGAGCACCTTCTACAGAGGCACCACAGAGAGCATCCTCACCAGCTGCATCACTGTGTGGTATGGCACCTGCACCATGTCCTGCAGGAAAAAGCTACATCGAGTAGTGAGAGCAGCTGAGAGAATCGTGGGTGTCTCTCTCCCCTCCCTGCAGGACATCTACCTCACCCACCTCACCTGCAAAGCCCTCTGGGTGATCCCACCCACCCATCCAACTGCCTCTTCAGTCTGCTGCCATCAGGAAGGAGACTGAGGAGCCTCAGGGCCAAGACCAGCAGACTGAAAGACAGCTTCATCCACCAAACTGTCAGGATGCTGAACTCTCTCCCTGCCCTCCCTCCTCCAATGACACTGCTGCTTAAAGGACACTTAAATGACACTGACACTGTTGCTTAAGAAGAAGAAGAAGAAAACACACTTTATTCATCCACGTAGGGAAATTATTTCTCTGCATTTGACCCATCCTTCAGGAGCAGTGGGCAGCTCGTCTTTCAGGCGCCCGGGGACCCATCTCCATGATCTTATTGTTCGGCTTGGTCAAGACCTAAGCTGGAGGATTTTACCTGGAGCATGTTTTGGGTTTGTGGGGGAAACCGGAGTGTCCGGAGGAAACCCATCCAGACACGGGGAGAACATGCAAACTCCACACAGAACACACACAGAACGGCTTGGGCGACCAGGGGATCAAACCCTGAACCTTCTTGCTGTGAAGCATGACACACATTGTGTGTTTTACCTATTTGTATTACATACAAGTTTACTGTACTTTTGCTACGGGTATGTGATGTTTTAGTCATGGTGTTTATTGTCTTGTTTATCAGATGTTTTATGTTCACTGTGGGCCTAGGGGGCGCTGCAATTTCAAATCCTGTGTGTGCAACCTGTACATATGGTTTTCGACAATGAAGCTGACTTTGAACTTTGAACAAGCCTGTTTCCACAAAATTAACCTGACACTTAAAAATGAATCTTAAAATCTAATTATTGTCACTATATTCATCAAAATCCTGTTAATTTGTAGTCTTCCTGACCAAGACCTACATTACCTCAAGAGCTGAAGATGTGACTGATGTTGATGATCATCTTTTTTTGTTGTTGTTTGTTTGTTTTGCACTCCAATTAATTGTTGACTGTGGTTAGCTCTGGCCTCATCCACATCCATCCTTCTTTAACAGTATCAAGGTCAACTCATCTCAGAAACAGTCTGTTATGCTCTTCTCATTTTATCTTCACTAACTCGTCTCCAGTCAGTCCTTCTTAGTTCCTATTTAAACCTCTTTGTGTGGACGCATAGTCCTTGAATAGTCAATACTAACCTGCAGTGTTGAGTCTCCTGCCTCTGTTTACAACTCTGCGACTCATTAGGACAACACTTATTTGTCCCTATACAATTGTCCTATTGTTGCCCACTGCTCCTGACAGGTTTAACCCCGGGGGAAATAAAATGAGGGTCAAATGCAGATGAGCCATTTTCCTCCAAGCACAGTCATTTTGAATCAGAAAAATGTATTAAATCAAATCAATCTTCTCTGATATGCTTTGTAAAACACAGCGAGACACCTCTTTTCTTCTGTGCCGTCCTGTGGCTGAACAGTCCTGCACACATCCTGCATTCAAACCCAAACAGAAACATTAGCACTAAAGGTCATCATGTCATGTCCTTGCCTCTCTCTTGCTTCTGGGCTCTGTACTCTGGCTGTAATTGCTTTAGTTTGGGACCCGGGTCAGGATAATTGACCTGCAGCTTGGCCTCTCACCGCACGGAGACCGGAGCCTTCATTAGCTCGGCCCTTTGAAGCACAGAAAGGACCACTCCTGTGACCTACGACAAGTGGGTGTTTGATTCATATAAAGTGATGCCTCAGTCTGCGCTCGCACTTTGATCACGTTTCAAAGCTGTAGGCCCCCACATGGAGAGAGGAACGAGGAGCGAAGAGAGGTGTGAGAGGTCCTGGGATAGAGGTGAAGGGAGAGGAGAGAAAGAAGAGAAAGAGGTCCTACAGAGAGGAGAGATGGTGGTTAAATGGCATTGTATGTCTTTGAACATACAGCTCTGGAAAAAAATAAGAGACCACTGCAAAATGATCAGTTTTTCTGATTTTACTACTTATAGTTATGTGTTTGGGCAAAAGGAAAATTTTAGTTTGAGTCTCAAAACTATTGACAACATTTCCCCCAAATTCCAAACGAAAATATTATCGTTTAGAGATACATGTTTTCAGACCTCAAACAATGCAAAGAAACAAGATCAAATTCATTCTAAAACAACATAATACTAATGTTTACACTTAAGAAGAGTTCAGAAATCAAAATTTGGTGCAATAACCCTTATTTTTAATCACAGCTTTCATGCGTCTTGGCATGCTCTCCACAAGTCTTTCACATTGTTCTTGGGTGACTTTATTCCACTCCTGGTGCAAGAACTGAAGTAGCTCAGCTTTGTGTTTGTGTTGGAATTCAACAGACGCTGGAATGGAATGGCTGTAATACATATAGAGATGCAGTGGTCTCTTATTTTTTTCTCCAGAGCTGTATGTTAATACTGCCATAGGGACACAGGCTCTGATGAAGACCTGCAGAGAGTGAATGATTTAAAATGATGGATGTTGTTGATGCTTAAAGGCACAGAGGATTTCTTTCTGTCTTAAAAACATGAAAAACATAATTAGTCATTTTCAGCAGTGGTCCAAGCTTCAGCAGTGGTTCAGCAGTTTCCAGACGTCCAAAGTTATTCCTCACTTATCTTCTGCATTCTGAGCATCCTGATTATTGACCACAATGTCACAACTTTGAGAGACCAGAACAGAGTTTTGCTGTAACTGCAACGCTAACAGCAACAACTGACATGCTAAGACACACTTCCTGATGAAAGGACAATAAAATGTTTCATAATTAAATGCAAACAGCACACAGCATATACATACACCTGTAGAACATATGCCCATACTTGGGCAAGACACATTTTTCTCAATACAAATAAATAAAAAACACTCTGATGAAGCCCTACAGAGACAGAATGGTTTAAGGTGATGGATGCTGTTGATGTTTAATATCTCTTCACACTTCATTGGTGGAGACTGATTCTGTTTGAACACATCATGAGATATAAAGAAAATACATGATGAAGATTCATGCGGCTTAGAATAATTTATGTTTTTGCATTTACATGTTTACCAGTGATGAGGTTCTTGAATTTCTCCTATAAGAACACAGATAGTTAAAGGTATAATGTGTAACTTTATGGAAGAGGCACTTTATTTACATAACTCCATGGAAATATAAAGTGAAAACCAAGAGTCTTCATGGAGATAGCTATGTTTTATGCCATACAGTTTATCATACAGTGGAATAGTCCAGCCAAAGTAATAACAACCTGCTTTTATTTTCGTCTACTTTTTGGCTAAAAAAGTAGTGGCTTTAATTAACAGGTAGTTGCAAAGTTTTGCCCATGCAGTTTCTTAATGTTTGTGGATGAGACTCACAGTGTAATTCATATGGAAATACTGTGATAATCAGTGACGTGCGGTCAGGGGAGCCAGGTGAGGCAGTCATTTTGGGGATAAAAAAATATGCTCAGTGTCAATAAGAAATACTTACTTACTCAAATATTTGATTAACTCACCTTATGGATCAATGGTATAATTTTTTATTACATGATTTATTTGGTTTATTTATTTATTTACTCTAATCACAATAACAAGGCTCCAAATTTGCACTAACGTTAGCTTAGAAGCTAGCTGTTACTGCTAATCAAGAGGAAAAACTTATTTATGCAAATAAGTAAAGGAAAAATAATTGTCTTATTCTGATCATTTGCATAACAGGGTTGCATGAGGTAGAGTGAGACATTCAATCAAGGCCAACTATGCGTGCGCATGACGCACACATTGTTGACCCAGAATCAACCATGGCGGACCATAGCGGAGTATCTGATTATTGCAAGGTATTGAATATGAACGATAGGGAGAGTAACATTCAAAAGCTCACGTTGAGCAACGGGGTTCGACTACCAGATCCTTATGCGATCACGGAGTGGCAGTACGATCGCAGAAAGTGGCCAGATTTACAGTGGCCAGATATCCACTGTTATTTAGTCGAGAAGCCCAGCGTGTATACAAGAGAGAAAGTGCGCGCATACAAATCCATGGATGCCTACCAGTTTGCCATGTGTGGCCATGTACAGGAGGTAAAATACCACGATATCGATGGGGAGTTTTGCGTGTTGGCATCTGATGTTCTCCCCAGTCAAAGACAAGGCCATAAGACGACCATGTACAATGCTTGGGCTATCATCAACAAGCGCTAGAACTACGTTCTGACCGCCAACAGCACTTGCGTTGCAGGGTAAGTAACATACTACGACTTAATTCATGAGTCACAGATGTGATCTCAGTCATGTCAAATGCCATTTATGATGGTTATGCGAAAATCTATCATACATTTTAACAAAGTTATTTGTGTTCGTTTACATGTGTCTGTCGTAGAGGTTACCCGGTTAATGTCTGTGAGCTTTGCAGTGTCCTGTGCTTGCTAGTTAATCATGCTGCTTGTTTAGGGTAATTTGCCCATGTGTTCACTTGTGTGTATGTCAGTTGAATGATATGAACTATCATTTATTCCATCTGTTTCTCTTTATTTCACATTGAGCTGAACTCACACCCGAACTCACACCCGAACTCCCACCTTACCCATCTCCCACCCCCCACCCCCCATATTGGCATAACCTGTATTCCATAAAAAAGACATATCACTCTAGACACTTTAAAAAAACGCTGCTAAGGACTACTGTTGCACTGTTGCACATTTACATTTACTACTGGATTTTACTCCTGTTGCACTGTTGTTTACTACTGTTATTGCACATTTACATTTACTACTGGAATTTTTAGTACTGTTGTTTACTCCTGTTATTGATTTTTACCCCCGTTGCACTGTTGTTTACTACTGCTATTGCACATTTACTACTGGAATTTTTAGTACTGTTGTTTACTCCTGTTATTGCACTAGAATTACTACTGTTGCACATTTATTTTTATCTATCTTAACTCCAATGCACATTCTACTGCACATGACCAAGTCACTGCTGTATCTTCCATTGCACATTTTGATGCACACTGCACACTTTGGAAATCTGTATATAGTATAGTTTATTTATTATGTTGCACTGTTTTAAGATTTTAGACCGTAGACTTTAGTTTTAACTTTAGATCTCTGTCTTAGATAGTTTTTGTTGTGTTTTGTCTTTATATTGTATTTTGTACACTGTCTTTTTGCACTACCTGGCCAGAGAGAAACGAAATTTCGATTCACTGTATGTTGAACACATATGGCAGAATTGACAATAAAGCTGACTTTGAACTTGATCTTTGATCTTGAGTTCTTCTCTTCTCTTCTATATCTTCGCTGGGGGTTTTATGGCAGTAGTGTGCAGTAGTGGCTTTGTTTTGAGTCATCAATGCGCGCGCATTCAGTGATGACGTAGCTTTGAAAATCATCTATTAAAACAAATGTTCCCACAGTTAAAAGAGATGGAAATGAAACAAATAATACAAAAAAAAAATACATTTAATTTTAACTGTTTTATTTGAGATTGAATTTGGTCATCATTAGAGTGGTGGGACAAGAGGAAAATGGCATTTTGTGGGGTACTCCAGACTTATTTGGTATTTTAAAAACTATTTTCAAGCATTCTTTTCTCTTTATTTTTTAGATTTGGTCTCAGGACAAGTAAATTCACTCAGAAACTGTATGTGGATTATTTAATATTTGATGGGTGGGACATAAAATGTCCTCCAATTCTGGAATGACCCAAAACCTATTAATTTATCCACATTTACTGTATTTATTAACTAAATCTTGAGCTTTTGCAGTGAAACGCGTAAGGTGTTTGTATGTTTGTGTTGAAGAAGTGAAGTGAAGTTCTTACAGAAAGTCCCTCTTATCCTCCTATAGAAGGACTTATCCAGGCGACCCGTTCACCGCTCCATCAGCCAATCGGAGCGCAGCGCCCTCTCCTCCCTCGCACCTCTCCTCTGACTTCTCTTTTGGTATGGAAATGAACCTTGAGCGAGGAGACAGGCACCTTCTCTCCCAATAACTCAATTCAGAAGGCAAAATAGCAGCTATCATCAAATCAGTGTTTTCTTTATCCCCCCGGGCTGCAGCCAAAGAGTGTGAAAATGTTGATGACAAATCCGCTTTCTTTGTGACGAGGTAAAAAAGACGTGTCGCTGGAAATGGCATGTGTGTAGAGAGAGGGAGAGAGAGAGAGAGACAGAGGATGAAGGAGAAGGTGAGCAAGGTAGGAGTGAAGAGAAAGAGAGAGGGTGGAGAAAGAATGTAAGAGAAAGGGAAGGAGGAAGAGAGAGAGAAAAATACACGAGAGGAGAGAGCAAAAGTGGAGAGAGGGAGGGGGAGAGAGAGAGAAAGGAGGAAGGAGAAGGTGAGCAAGGTGTGGAAAGGGATGTAGAGACAGTGGAGGGAGATAAAGAGGAAGAGAAAAAGGGGGAGAGAGACTGATAGATAGAAAGAAAGAGAGGGGTAAAGAGGGAGAGAGACAGAGGAAAAGGTGTGTAAAAGGAGGGAGGGAACAGTAAGAGAAAGGGAAGGAGGAAGAGAGAGAGAAAAATGCACGAGAGGAGAGAGCAAAAGTGGAGAGAGGGAGGGGGAGAGAGAGAAAAAGAGAGACAAAGGAGGAAGGAGAAGGTGAGCAAGGTGTGGAAAGGGATGTAGAGACAGTGGAGGGAGATAAAGAGGAAGAGAAAAAGGGGGAGAGAGACTGAAAATAGAAAGAAAGAGAGGGGTAAAGAGGGAGAGAGACGGAGGAAAAGGTGTGTAAAAGGAGGGAGGGAACAGTAAGAGAAAGGGAAGTAGGAAGAGAGAGAGACAAATATGCAAGAGCAGAGAGAGCGAAAGTGGAGAGACAGAGAGAGAGAGGAGGAGATTGTGAGATGGGAGAGAGAAAAAATGGGAGAAAGAAGGACACTGCAAGGGGAAAGAGAAAGAAAAATGTTTGGAGACTGAAGTAGAGACAGTGGAGGGAGATAAAGGGGGAGAGAAAGAGGGAGAGAGGAGACAAATTGAAAATAGAAAGAGAGAGGAAGAGGGGGATAAAGAGAGACAGAGGAGAAAACTGTGAAAGATGATGTGTAGAAGGAGAGAGGGAGCAGAAAGAAAAAGAAAGAAGAGCAGAGAGGGGAGAGAAGGGATAGAAATGAAGAAAAAGAGAGGCAGGAAGAGAGCAGGAGAAAAAAAGAGGATAGGAGGGTGAAAAAAAAGAAAAAAGAGGCAAGGTGAGAGAGGGGATGAAAAATAGAAAAACAGAGAGAAAGAAAGAGAGAGAGAAAGAGAGAGAGAAGGAAGGAAACAGGAAGGGAAGAGAGAAAGGAGAAGGTGTGGAGAGGGAAGTAGAGACAGTGGAGGGAGATAAAGGGGTAGAGAAAGAGGGAGAGAGGAGATAGAGTGAAAGAGCAGATAAAGATGGAGAGAGACAGAGGAGAAGACTGTGAAAGATGGTGTCTAGAAGGAGAGAAGGAACAGAAAGAAAAATAGAAAAGATGGGAGAAGGGGTAGAAGTGAACAGAAAGAGGCAGGAAGAGAGCAAGAGAAAAAAGAGGACAGAAGGGTGGAAAAAACTTAAAAAAAACAGGTAAGAGAGAGGGGATGAAAAAAATAGAAAAACAGAAGGAAAGAGAGAGAAATAAAGAGAGAGAGAGGAAGGGGTAGACAGAGAGAGAGAGAGAGAGAGAGAGAGAAGGAGGCAGCAAGGAAAGAGAGAAAGGAGAAGGTGTGGCGATGGAAATAGAGACAGTGGAGGGAGATAAGGGGTTAGAGAAAGAGGAGGAGAGGAGAGAGTGAAAATAGAAACAGAGAGAAAGAGGGGATAAAGAGGGAGCGAGACAGAGGAGAAGACTGAAAGATGGTGTGTAGAAGGAGAGAGGGAATAGAAAGAAAAAGAAAGAAGAGGAGAGAGAGCAAGACAAAAAAAGAGGTTAGGGGGTAGAAAAAAACAAAAAACAGAGGCAAAGTGAGAGAGAGGGGATGAAAAATAGAAAAACAGAGAGGAGAGAGAGAAAGAAAGAAAGAGAGCTAAAGAAGACGAGAGAGAGAGCTGAGTGATGCAGGAAAGAGAGAGAAGGTTAGGAGAAAAATAGAAGAGGGAGGGAGTGATGAGGGAGGAGGATTAACAGTTCAGGGAGGGGAAAAAAATAGCTTGAAAACCAGAGCTTCCATTGTCCAAGTGTAATTTCATTTTGGTGAAAAGGTGCTTTAAATCCGCAGAGGAGAGCACCAGCGCAGCACTCTCCCCAACCGATAAATGACCGAACATGGCGGTTCAGGCGCAGGAAGCCAGGGCCACGGATTATGGACAAAACCCATGTGCAGCAGCCATTTTCAGCAACTTAAAATAGTCCCAATAGTTGCACATGTAAGCAAAGATTTTTCATTTATTTTGTATTGTAAGGCAGTGAGGGTTTTTTCTCACAGAAATGCACATATTTGGTAAAGGTCCAATATTGCACTTTTTTTTTTTTTTTTTGAAGGTTCCAGGTTCGATCCCTGGATTGCCTGGGCCTTTCTGTTCTCCCTGTGTCTGGGTGGGTTTCCTCTGGGTTTCCCCATCAACACAAAAACATGCTCCATAGGTAACATTTTAAAGGTCCTATGTTACACAAAATGGACTCTTGGAAGTTTTAAGTCACGTGATAATATTGTTTCCTCCTCAAAAACAGACCTGGAGTTGTGTTTTGCTTCATTCACACATGTTTGAGTAACACTAGTTGTATTAGTCTGGTTACATAACGGCTCCTTTTACGTGAAAAGTCCCTCAGTCGTCCAGGTAGAATCCATGATCAAAGGAGAAGTTCAATTTGTCAACTGGACAAAGTTTGTTTGGTCGAAACCAGCCGTCAGAGTAATTTGAAAAACAAAGAGACAGATTAGGGGGGATCGTTTTCAGAGCTTTTGTCATTGTAGGACGCGCCTCCCGGCAGCTAGATATAAGCAGGGTCTAACCAGTACAATAACCAGAGCTGACGAAGCCTCTGGGATGAGCAGCGAAACGTTTTCAACCAAACAAACTTTGTCCAGTTGACAAATTGAACTTCTCCTTTGATCATGGCTCCTTTTACCCTTTGTTCAGTAAAGCTAGGCAATTCCAAGGCTGAAATAACCCAAATGAATCTAGTGAAGGTGAATGGAGTTTAAAAACAAACTTCCTGTATTACCACATGACATCACAAGGTGGAACAAAGTGTTTTGAGCTTTGTAGATGTAGACAGGCTAACAATCCTCCCGCTAAGGTCCTGACCAAAGCTGAGCAATAAGATCATGGAGATGGGTCCCGGGCAGTGTTGTACCTGAACGCGTTTATGAACACAGTTTATGAACGCGTTAATATTTTGGGCGAACGTGAACTGAACGCTTTGTATTACTGCCTGATGAACAAACTGTGAACGAGTTCATTCTGGTGTCTGTGAACGACACGCGCTATTCTTCGTTCAATAGGGTCTCAGATTTTTGATCCATCCATCTGAAATTTCCGATCCATGTGCCACTCCCCCCCGACCGGCACCTCTCTCCCTCTCGCTCCGCCTGGTTTGCCTCCGGTGCAAACCTTTTGCTGCTACTGCAGGAGTGCGTACAAACTGTTTCCTGCTATCTGGACTCTGTTCCCCTCATGCTCTCCCGACCTTCTCCTCCGCGCTGCTCTCTGGTTCAGGGGCCAAATTGCGGCATTTCCTGGTCTTGCGAGAAATAGCGCAGAGTGGTGCGCTAAAGGGGGGCACATTAAAGGGGGAACCATTAATGTTCATTTGTGGGTTTATTTTGTTTTCTTAAGTCTTTCTTTGTTAATTAGCACGGTGGCTGAGTGGCTAGCACTCACGCTTCACAGCAAGAAGGTTCGGGGTTCAATCCCCGGGTCGCCCAAGCCTTTCTGTGTGAGTTTTCTGAGTTTGCATGTTCTCCCCGTGTCTGGGTGGGTTTCCTCCGGGCACTCCGATTTCCCCCATCAACCCAAAACATGCATGATTTTTCATATATCCCAATACCGGTGAGAGTGTGCGCACAAAACATCGGGAACACAGAGCGGTGGAACGTGGCACCGCAGGACATTATTTGACACTGTTCTGCAGTGGCGTGAGAGCGGTGGAAGCTCAGTGTGTGTTGAGCGGTGAACAACATGGACGGAGAAAATGTTACAGACACAGAGGAACTTATACCGAAAAGAGGAGCCGTGTCAGTTGTGTGGAAGAACTTCGGCTTTAAAAAATCTGATGCTGATCAAACAACCGTATTCTATAAATGTTGTTGGGCTAAAGTTGTAGCTGCAGGAGGCGACACGAACGTTCTGCTTCTCCACCTCCGTCACAAAAATGTCCTGGAATACTATGAAGAATGCACGAAACTAAGATCTGCATCCTCTTCCACGTCTGCAGGGAACGTTCAAGCTGGCGCCGCGACACAAAACGCGACTCCGACGTCACTCAAAGATGCATTTGCTAAGGGGACTGCCTACGACAAGAAAAGCAAACGGGGAACGGTATTACCAACGCTGTTACTGTCCACTTCGCCAAAGACATGGTACCACTTAATCCTGTTGAGAAAGGAGCTTCAAGGAGATGATTAAAACACTGGACCCAGATATGTTTTACCAAGTCGAATCAACTGCAGTAATTATTCTCTAAATTATTAGGAAATGGGGTCATGTATGAAAAATGTTTGGTCATACCGCCCAGCTCTAAATAAAAGATTACTCTAACACATTTATACACAGGCAACGCTGACGTGTCTTGCCTAACAACACAACGGCAGTATGCAGTGGTCAGAGGAGGTTTTTCACATTCAGCTTGGCGGGCGACAAATAGGAACAAGTGTGCTTTTTGGATGGCGATAATAAAACTATTTGGTCCTGTGTCCTTATTGCTGCTTGAATTGTGCTGTTTTGTCTTGTGTATTTTCCTTTTTGATGGCCTCAGTTCCTTCAGAGCCCTGGACAATTTGCCAAATGTCTCCTGCTCACTCCCCTGTGCTCACTTCTGTACTGCTCTGTCAAATATAAACTTCAAGGTAAGAAACATGGACAAAGAAAACATTTCATTTTTAGCATTTTGTTTTCTACCTTCCAGTGACAGGACTTTCGTCTCTTTCCTATCATCCGAATCTTTTGGATCTGTTTGTTTCAAAGAGCCGTTCAAAAGACTGGCTCTTTTTATGTGTGCGATAGAAGCCACGGTGAGAAGTAATTTTATCTAAAGCTAATCACGGAGACAAATGACCAAGGCTCAGATTTGATTAAATTGTTGGAGCTGAAAGTGGGAGTGTTTCTAGTGAAATGATGCACTACAACAAAACAACACATTTATTATGATCGCAAATCTGTGTTTTGTGCAAAAAGCTCTCACTCATGGTGCTTCCTCTGCTGTTTTGTTGATTTGTTTGTTGGTTCAATGTAAATCAGTGTAAAAATGCATAAAAAAATAAATTATTAATAAATTATTAATAAAAAAATAAATTAATAATAATAACAATAATGATAATCATAATCATAATAATAATAATAATAATAATAATAATAATAATAATAATAATAATAAATGGTTCTCGACCGGAAAAAGGTGGCTTGCCCTCTCTGGGTGGGTGGGGAGTCCTTGCCTCAAGTGGAGGAGTTCAAGTATCTCGGGGTCTTGTTCACGAGTGAGGGGAGGATGGAGCGTGAGATTGACAGGCGGATCAGTGCAGCGTCGGCAGTTATGCGGTCGCTGTACCGGACCGTTGTGGTGAAGAGGGAGCTGAGCCGAAAGGCGAAGCTCTCAATTTACCGGTCAATCTACGTTCCTACCCTCACCTATGGTCATGAGCTCTGGGTAATGACCGAAAGGACGAGATCGCGGATACAAGCGGCCAAAATGAGTTTCCTCCGTAGAGTGGCTGGGCGTACCCTTAGAGATGGGGTGAGGAGCTCAGTCACACGGGAGGAGCTCGGAGTAGAGCCGCTGCTTCTCCACGTCGAGAGGAGCCAGCTGAGGTGGCTCGGGCATCTGTTTCGGATGCCTCCTGGACGCCTCCCTCGGGAGGTGTTACGCACAGTCTCCCACCGGGAGAACATCCCGGGGACAGACCCAGGACGCGCTGGAGGGACTATGTGTCCCGGCTGAGCCTGGGAACGCCTTGGGGTCCGACAGGAGCTGGAGGAAGTGTCCGGGGTGAAGGAGGTCTGGGCATCCCTGCTTAGACTGTTGCCCCCGCGACCCGGCCCCGGATAAGCGGAAGAAAATGGATGGATGGATAATAATAATAATAATAAAAGAGTGCTTGTTAAAGGTGCGTCAGATGCTTTTCTCCATGGAGATGTTATTACTTTGTCTGGATTGTTTCACAGTGTGGTATTAAACCTTTCTATCTTCATGGACAAACCAGACGAAGTTACAGATCAGATCTGTGGAGAGGCAAGCCCACTCAGAGTCAAAATGCCTGTTTTTTGAGCTATAACGTATTTTAAGTATGAGTATTTTTGAGCTATAAAACTATCTGCTATTGAATAAATGTGAGGTAGGTCTGTCTAATGTCATACTGTGGAAGAGTTGTTATGGATTTATTTGTCATCCATGCATGTTTGAATAATCTAACGATCTCTCCCGGGCCCTAGTCGAACCTTCCTAACATTTAGCTATGTATGAGATTTTGTGCAATGCTCCGCCCACAAGTCTACGTCATCCATGCTCCCACACGATAATTCTGCATAAATATACAAAACATTAAACTACAACTACAGCGATATGCAGTAGTTTCATCACTGTGAAGGTGTGTCAAAAATAAAACAGAAACTAATTACACATTTGAATACAAAAATTGTAGTAGCCTCTCTTTAAGGAACTGTTCAAAAGTGTCACATCATTTTTGCTTTTTCAAGAAACCAGCATTCTCACACAGAGTACCACCTTGACACACAGTTAAGCCAAAAGTCTTGTTGTGGCAGATTCCTTGTTCTCGCTCAGTCCTGGAGTAAATGTGCAGAGGTGACAGTTGTAGCGATGCTCTTTTCCTTCGTCAACACAGTGGATCAGGTGAAAGCAGCAGCAGCACCGGCAGAGCCCTGTTCACCTGCTGATAACACCACCACCGTCACAGCCCATTTACTCTGTGGCCACACTTAACAACCAAGTGTTTTATTCACTGCATAACAAATCCCGGACTGAAGTCTTAGCTGCTCAGAAGAGTGTCTGAATATAAGAACACCAAGCTTAATAAACAGTTCTTTTAAGAAAGCAGTGTTTTATCATGTTTTATCGTGTTTATTAGGAGTAAATTGGAATATATGGTGCAGAACCTGGCATAGCAAGAGTTTTTAAAATAAATTTGTAAATTTCAGATTGATTTTCAGTCACTTAAGCAGTAAACAGTAAAATGTATTGCGACTTATTCCCACAAACAATTGTGTCAGTGTTCAATTCATGGAACCTCTGGACCCCACTTTCATGAGATGTTTTTATTTTTTACGTATGCATTTATTCAATTACAGGTTCAATTACAAGACCTTTTAGTGTCTCCTTGAAAAAGATGCAATATTCCATGCAAATCTCCATAAATGTGGCAGATATAGTCTCAGATAGTTGATTTTATTTCAAGGGCTCATACTGTGTTGTTTCATCATTAAAAATATAGAGTTGTGTTTTGTTTCATACACCCTTTTAGCACACAAACTCTGCATATTTAGGCTGAGTTCTTCTCTCAAACAGAAAACACTCTGCTCCACTTCGTGATGTCATGATGTCCCACTGTCTTTTGAAACGTCATACACCTTCACTAGAATCATTAGGATCATTGCAGCCCTGGAACTGACAATATCACCTGAACAAACGGTAAAAGGTGTCTTTTAACTTGAAAAATCACTGCTTCATGACATCACAAGGTAGAACAGAGCATTTAAATCTTTGGAAATGTAGAGAGACATATAATCCAGAATTACTCAAACATGTGTAAATGAAACAAAACACAGCTTCCGGTATGTTTTTGATGAGATAACAGCATGCTATCATAACTTAAAGCTCACAAGAGTCAATTTTGCGTAATAGAGGAACTCGGTGTAGTTAAATAATATTTAATTCGACCCAAACCTGACTCTTACCTGGCCTGGAGAAGAACTTCCTCCGGCTTGTTTCCATGGAAATGACGGCTATAATATTCCACAGTATGGCATAAACCTTTTCTATCTCCATAGAGAATGATCCAATTAAGCAGACCCCCCAGGATTTCGCGGGCATTTTTTATGATTGTTGCGGGCTAAAATGCCTGAATTTGCAGGAGCTTTTCCAAAAAGTTGCGATGAAAGTTGCGGTGCTTTTAAGGTTTTTGTTGCAATTTTGTTGCGGGAGGAAGTAAAAGTTGCGATAAATAGTTGCGATTTTCGCTTTTTGTAATTAAAATTGAGTAATATTTTGAATACTGAGTTATAACTGAGAAAGAATAATACAAAGACACAGAGATCAGAGATATGGTCCTAAAACAACCTTACCAACATCGAAAATAAATTACTACTAGGAGGGGAACTGTTTGGCCCGGTCTTTTGCTGTTATTTTTGTGGGCAGGTGGCTGGCCGCAGACATGTTTCTTTGCCGTTAGAAGCCGTGTCTCAATTCCCAGAGCGCGCGGCCCGGAGCGTGGCCCGAAGGGCATGTGCGTCACACTTTTCGACAGTACACCGGCGCGACGACTGCTGTCCCACTTCTTTTTGTCCCATGCGCAGTTAACACGCGGTCCGAAGACCGCAGTCGTTAAGCGGTCCGCGGACTGCAGTCTGGGCTGAGCAAGTGTGCACCGCCTTGACTGCAGTCTGAGCCCCCTTCGGGCCGCGCTCCGAGCTGTGCGCTCTGGGAACTGGGACACGGCCGCAGTTTCGTTTTGTCACACGGAAGTAAAGCAGAATGTTGCGGTTTCCAAACTCAAACCTTTTAGCCGCCGAGAATATGAGGTTGGGTCCTATGGCTCGCAGATTTGTGACGCGCAAAGAGGAGGCTATGGTAACAGATACGCTGAGATCCAGATATGCGTTTTGTGCATTTATTACAAAAAGAGCGCACACAGTTATGACAGCGCAGCAGGATGAAATGGAACTCATGAAAACCAGCAGGATGAACAGATTAACGTGAAAGATGAATGAATGGTTTGCGGTCAACAAAAAATACGGCTACACCCCAACCCTGACTCTCTCCTCTGTGTGACAGGTGAGCGCGCGCTTTTACACGCACACACTTCCGTACGTGCACACACCCACACTCACGTGAACCACCGCCTCTGCCGCACACACACACAAACGCACCGCGCACCTCATCTCAGTTATGTCTCCTACACAGAAGGAAGCTGGTCGGCGTTCAATACGTCGCCGATGATTGGTCAAAATTAGTAAAAATTGCGGAAAAGTTGCGGTGATTGGTCAAAATTGCAACACCGCCCTGAATTCGCGGGGATTGGCTGAAGTTGCGTTGAAGTTGAAAATCGCAACATCGCGAATTCCTGGAGGGTCTGATTAAGGCTTTAACTTTCTATTTCTGTGCAATCCTGTGTCTTAAAATTTACTTTCACTTTCTCTGGATAAAATAAATGCATAAATAAAAATGCATGAAGAGTCCCTCAGTCGTCCAGGTAGAATCCATGATAAAAGGAGAAATTCAATTTGTCAACTGGACAAAGTTTGTTTGGTCGAAAACGTTTCGCCGCTCATCCGAGAGGCTTCGTCAGTTCTGGTTCTAGTGCTGGTTCGAGACTGCTTATATGTAGCTGCAGGGAGGAGCTCACTACACTGAAACAGTTCTGAAAAAATTAGTTGAGATAGTTTCAGAACTGTTTCAGTGTAGTGAGCTCCTCCCTGCATCTAGATATAAGCAGTCTCGAACCAGCACTAGAACCAGAACTGACGAAGCCTCTCGGATGAGCGGCGAAATGTTTTCGACCAAACAAACTTTGTCCAGTTGACAAATTGAATTTCTCCTTTTATCATAAATAAAAATAAACAACACAAATTATTATGACTTCACTTCCACCTCCTTTCACCAATAAATGTTTAACACAAGCAGACCAGTTTAAAAAGTAAAAATAAAGGTTTAGTAAAGTTTAAAAAGTAAAATACTCCCAGAGCTCATGCTGGAGCTTGTGTCACTGAAGACTGTTTCCTCTCACCCGTCTCACCAGCTCACATATGTGACCAGCCGTGGCAAAATCACACACAAGTCTGAAGTATGTGGCCATACCTGCCTGTCAAAGCCTGATCCCGTTAGATCTCAGAAGCTAAGCAAGGCAGGGCCTGGTTAGTACTTGGATGGGAGACCACTGGGAATTCCAGGTGCCACAGTGGGGTGACAGTCACAAAAAACTGCTGTTGTGTCCTTAGGCAAGACACTTCACCCACATTGCCTAGTATGAAAGTGGTGTGTGCGTGAGTGTTGGAGGTGGTCGGTTGGAGGGGCCGATGGCGCAGATTGGCAGCCTTGCTTCTGTCAGTCTGCCCCAGGGCAGCTGTGGCTACAGAAAGTAGCTTACCACCACCAAGTGTGCAGTGAATGAACAATGAACTGTAAAGCGCTTTGGGTGTCATGAAATGCACTATATACATGCTATGAATTATTATTATTATTATTATTAAGTCGTCCCGGAGGCGTTTTGAGTTATTCACAGATTCTGAAAGAGTAGATTCTAAGCTTTCCAACGATGCCTTACACATGGAAATCTGATAACATTTGAGGAATTTGTGGCCATTTGAAAGCAGCACATTCTGAAAACGACAAGCTGAGAAATTCCACGTTAAAGATCTGCTTGTGGAACAGAAAGGACTTCATTTGCATGACATTACGCTAAGCACTCCCCCATCACTGACATCACTGTGGTGTGGTGTTTCAGGCAGAATTAGAAGGTAGTTTGTTAAAATGGAAATGCTTTTATAACAAAAAGTCCATATAATTATTCAATAATTCAATAATACACAGGATATGTTAAGTTAAAGTTACCTGTATTGACAATTTAATACAAAATAGTATAGGACACTACAAACACACACACACACACCTTAGTCTGTTTTACTCCTGGTTTAGTCCCAGTTTAGTCCCAGTTTAGTCCCGGTTTAGTCCTGGTTTAGTTCCAGTTTAGTCCTGTTTTAGTCCTGGTTTAGTCCTGGTTTAGTCCCAGTTTAGTCCCGTACACACACGTACACACACGCACACACACGCACTCGCTACTCGCAACAGGAGCAGGAGCGCGAGCGTGGGAAATTATGGAGATTTATGCACGCCTCCTTTCTTTCCGAAAAACAAGCCAATTTGAAATTTAAAAAAAATTATGTTTTAAACGCAGCTAATGCTGTTATCTGAAACATGGAGTGGCTTCCTTATGATCTCAACTAGCACATTCTGCAAAAAAACGAAAATCACAAATTTTGAAAAAAAACAAACAAACAAAAAAAACTATAATCATAATTTTCTCAGTTTCACAAATGCAGAGTTTTGCCGTTTTTTTCACGTGGCGGGACACATATTATGTTTCTCCTAACATCTCTTTAAGCCAAGACAAGGTAAAAGCAGAGTTCATGTATTTCTCATTATGACCACTTACAGAAACATCTCTTCTTCCATCCTCTGACTAACTCACTCCTTACTGCCATATGCGTTGTCCTTTCACGTTAGACTTATTTAGCTCTGGATTGTCCCGAGCTGAGGCAAAGTGGCGTTAAAGGCGTGAGTGTGTACACGGGGGTGTGGAGGTCTGCGGGGGTGCCTTGCTTCGGAGCGGGGGTCTAACCGGCACTGACAGTTGGCCCTGTTAGGGAGGTGGGAGGATTATGCATAAACCATGAGCGACCTGTGTTCCTCTGCGCATGCTGTGCCACTTTGAATACGGGGATTAGCGTTGTGTTGCTACGAGCGGCTGCTAACATACCCCGCTGTCACTGTGTGCAGTGCTTAAATCGCCTACATTTGAATTAGCATAAAATAATCATGCAGTAATGTGGCAATATATAGATTATTTAAATGCACTATTTGGCTGTCATGTCATGTTCACTTTTTCATGCAAGGTATGTAAACATTGTAATCGAAGTCCGTAATTGCCTTTTAAAAATATGAATGAACAAAAGACTCTAGGCATCTTATTGTAAATGTCAGAATGCAAATATTTGTGCTCCTTTAACTGTATGTACAGCTCTGGAAAAAAATAAGAGACCACTACGTTTTTTTCTGAAATCAGCATCTCTACATGTATTACAGCCCTTCCATTCCAGCATCTGTTGAATTCCAACACAAACACAAAGCTGAGCTACTTCAGTTCTTGCACCAGGAGTGGAATAAAGTCACCCAAGAACAATGTGAAAGACTTGTGGAGAGCATGCCAAGACACATGAAAGCTGTAATTAAAAATAAGGGTTATTGCACCCAGTGTTGTATAGTAATGAAGTAATAATACTTCACTACTGTACTTAAGTACATTTTGGGAGACTTTGTACTTTACTTGAGTTTTTTAGAAAATTATAACTTTTACTTATACGTCACTACATTTCTGAATTTAATTGCATACTTTTACCCCACTACATTTTCAATGTGCCGTTTAGTTACTCATTACAAAAAAAAACTACTGACTGAAGGAAGTCAGGACGTGCCTGGGCTTGTTCGCTACTTGTGCATGACAATCAGCCTACACCTGTTGGTTTCATGCAGCTAGTTTAATCAATCAACATCCCTGATGGAAGAGGAGACAGCATCCACGTCGGCTACAAATGAAGGGGGACCTGACGATGAGCATCCCTGGCCGTACTTAAACACAATGTTCTCTTACGCTGATATGAAGGATTCGTCCTATTGAATGAAGTGCCTCTTGTGCCTTCCAAGAAACATGGAAATCCTATTTTACAGAAACTCCCCGCCCAACCTCAAGAAACACATCGAGGTAAGTTCTAGATTAATGAAATTGTTAGCGTCTATATTCCAATTTGAGTAACCATAGCATGGCCATTCTAGACACCGTTGTGAAACCTTGAGCATAACATGTAGAAACTTTGTGTGACATTGTTTCGGTTACACAAAGCGTATTTGACGATGTTGGAGCTAACAGGCTACCTAGCTTTTTCGGCTCAAGGGAAGGCATAGCTGTAGGCTAAGTGTAACGAATGAGAAAGGGCACACGAGCTCAAAAGCTCAAAAAATAACATTAACATGTGCCTACTTTTAAAAATGTAAACAAGCGCTGTGTGTTTGTGCGATCTAAGTAACAAAGCGAGGGTTAGCTTCAGACTGCCTTTGCTTGATACTTTTACTTGTACTTTTAATTACATTACTTGAGTACATTTATTTTTACATTACTTGTCATACTTAAGTACAAGAAGTTCCTGATACTTTAAGACTTTTACTCAAGTAACATTTCAGTCAGTGACTTCGACTTTTACCAAAGTCATTTTTGGGAGGGGTACCTATACTTTTACTTGAGTTTGATTTTCCAGTACTTTATACAACACTGATTGCACCAAATATTGAATTGAAACATTAGTATTATGTTGTTCTAAAATGAATTTAATCTTGTTTCTTTGCATTGTTTGAGGTCTGAAAACATGTATTTATTTTGATATTTTGACCATTTGTCATTTTCTGCAAATAAATGCTCTAAACGATAATATTTGTATTTGGAATTTGGGGGAAATGTTGTCAGTAGTTTATAGACTCAAACAAAAATGTTCCTTTTGCCCAAACACATACCTATAAGTAGTAAAATCTGAAAAATTGATCTTTTTTTTTTTTTTTCCAGAGCTGTATTTCATGTGCACATTTATAGACAGAATTTCTTTAAAGATGCACTGTGTAACATTTCTGGAGGAGGGTGAGCTATCTGCTTGTCTCCATGGTGAGGTGATTGTTTTGATGTTAAACAAATATATCTTGCATTTATTCATTTAATTAGGAGTTGTTTTTTGATGGTGATGTGGCTGGTTGTATATATCATATTATATTAAACAGAAAAAAACTCTGTTCCACCTTGTGATGTCATTTGGGAATACAGGAAGTGCTCCATTGTGTTTTTAAGCTCCACACACCTTCACTAGAATCATTTGGATCATTTCAGCACTGGAATTGCCAATCTCTACTGAACAGAAGGTAAAACGACAGCTGTTAACTTGAAAACTACCTCTTCATGACATCACAAGGTGGAACAGAGCATTTTGAGGTTTGGAGATGTAGACGGACGAATAATGAAGGATTACTCAATACTCACTCGTGTGTGAATTAAACAAAACACAACTCCAGGTCTGTTTTTGAGGAGGTAACAACATTACACCATGATTTAAATCTCACAAGAGCCAGTTTTGTGTAATGTTGGCTCTTTAACATGACTAAACAGGAGATAGCATGTTGTAGCAATTTTTTTTTTTTATGCAAAGCAGAATACACTAGTTCCAAACAGGAAGACAATTAGGTGCAGTACCAGCTGTTACAATAATTACACTCTTAATGGAAATACATCGAGGATGAAGCAAATGAGTTTCAGAAAATAGCTGTTTGATATAGGAATGGTTTGCCTATAAAATAAGCTTGATCAACCATTTTTGTTAGAATTATCTTGCTGAGGTTCCATGTGAGGATAATGCTAAGATAAAACAGGAGCTTCTCACTGTAGTTCAGTGCTGTCTAAGGGTTGGTGTAAAACTGAAACTAGCTTTTGTATTTGCTGTTTGGTTCAAATATCAAGGGCATGTGCTTTCAATCCATCATTTTAAGAGTCAACTCTACTAACAACAATTAGTTTTACACTTTTTTCTGGAGGTCTCTCTGTGTCTGGGTGGGTTTTCTCCAGTTTACCTCATCAACCAAAAACATGCACATTTACGTCAAATTCTCCAGGTAGGGTAGTACTCATTTGACTAAAACACAATTAGGATCATTATAGAGTGGTACCTGACCTTACGAAATTAATTCCTTCCAGAAGTGGTTTCGTAACGTAACGTGAATTTTTCGTAAGTTGAGCAACTATTTAAATGGAAAAGGCCTGATCCCTTCCAAGTTTTTTTTTTTTAATAGTGTAACATTTTTTTTATAGTGTAACATTTGTGTTCTGCGTCCTGATTGGCTAAGAGACTGTAGAAACCAGGTCGAGACCAGAACTAAACCAGGTCTAAACCTGGACTGGACCTGGACTAAACCAGGATTATCCCGGGACATGGCAGTGCCGTTGGAGGAGCGCGTTGCTCGTGTCTCCGCGCTCCTTGCACGTTCCGCGCTAGAGCTAAGAGGCCAAGAAAGACGCTCTTTCAGCGGGAATAAGAGCGGGGCGGGGCGGGCTCTGGTTCTATCTGACCTCCAGAGCCGGGGCGCCGACACTGTGAGCTCAGAGGCCGAGAAAGGTGCTCTATCGGCGGGCAAGACCGCGGGGTCTCGCTCGGGGCAGGCTCTGGTTCTATGTGACTTCTATGTCTAGACCAGAACTAAACCAGGTCTAAACCTGGACTGGACCAGGTCCAGACCCGGACCAAACCGGGACCAGACCAGGATTAAATCACCCCGTGCTCGCCCGCGCGTGCTCGGCCCCAAGGAAGAGGCACGGCCCGGGCGCCGCGGCTCCATCCCGTGTCTCCCCCCCACGCTTCACTATCAACACATTCCTTTGAAAATCTATGAACGTTCGAGTGTTCAAACGAGAGAGAAATGCGAGAAAAGCCCAACTCCAGTCTGAGAAAAGCGTAGAATGTGTGTGGTGAGGCATTTACAGCCCTAAAACATGTAGAACAATGGTAAAATACAAAGTTGTCCTACCTCACGGACCTCTCCCACCCCGGGCCACCTCTGGAACCTAACCCCGTGTGTGTCGATAAAGTATATTTACGTTTCGGGGCGTGCATCTGAGCGCGCATCTGAGCGCGCATTAATTGAATTTTTGAGATTTCGCGTTTCGTAACTTGAATTTTCTTTCGTATCTAGAGACCAAAATTTTACGTGAAGGCGTTTCGTAACTTGGATTTTTCGTTTGTAGAGTCTTTCCTAAGGTGAGGTACCACTGTATTTACAATTTATCTAAAGATTAAATTTTTTTCTCCCAATTAAGCAAACACCTTCTTTATTTTGTTTAAATCATGTTTAAAGTATCAGAAAAAAAGTGTTTCTTGCGCGTAAATTGTGCTGAACTTCTGGACGGAATTCTCCCAGGGTCATCTACTTCCTGTAATTTTCAACATATTTTTCAACTTTTCCTCTCAAATTGCTTCTTGATTAGGTTAAAACTATAAGTGTAACTTGACCTTAGATAGTCAACATATTTGTTTTACCGATGAACACTGCATTTTTCTGATTGGTTAATATCCTTGTCAGTCCCAGCAACAAAACTTAGGATGATCTGTAACATGGATATTACTTGAAAAAGAGTTTTAACCTGACTCATATCATACCAAGCTCAGAGGCAGTTTAAAGTACCACTACTCCTACTACTACTACTACTACTACTACTACTACTACTACTACTACTACTACTAATAATAATAATAATAATAATAATAAAAAAAATAAATAAATAAATACATACATAAATAAATAATAAATCAGACTTGTATAACACTTTTTTGGACACTCAAAGATGCTTTACAAACAAATATGAAGCAACAACACTGTAGAGGGGAATCATAGGGGAAATGCAGATTGAACAGGTGAGTTTTTAGTAGTGATCTGAAGTGCTGCAGTGAGTCCGAGTTCCTGATGGATTGTGGGAGTGAGTTTCAGAGCGAGGGGGCAGCGGCAGCGATGGCTCGGTCCCCCAAGGTCCAGTGCTTTGTCCTGATGAGGGGATTGAGGGGAGAGGTTATTTTGCGCGTTCATGTGAGGGCAAGAGGTGTTTCGATTCTAATTTTGATCAAGGGCTCGGGCCATGACCGAGGGCTACATACCCCTTGAAACAAAGTAAGCTCTCAACCAGACTTGGAACGAAGGGGTACGCCTACAAGCTCAGGCAGGTTTTGGGATCAGGATGGCAGCGTCACATCGACCAGCCAAGGAGTCTCATAAATGTATTTTCAGCAGTTGTAATTATTGATTAACAGTTTAGCATGGTTTACAATTATGACGCTTATGTTGTACGTTAGTTTTAGTGAACCGTTGTTGCGATTTTAATTGTAGTGATGTCTGTTTAGCCGACGTTATCGTTTTCATCGAACTTTCATGCATAAACAAGCTAGTTTTTTTGTCGAGCTGAGGTACCCGATAATCGTTGACATTTGTTTACGTTTGTTTGCGTCAATTGTTGTCGCCTCTGTAGACGCAGCAGCCAGGTAGAGGCGAGGGATGATGACGCAAATGGTAATCGAGTGGTGTCCCATTTCTTAGGCGAACATTTGTACCCCGAGCCCTCTCAGCTCGGTATCGAGGGGCAAGACAAAGACGTAGATAAAGGGGTAGGGAAAGATGTAAGGCAGAGTAATGGGGCGCAGCCTAAATGTGGTATTGTACAGGGAGCTAATATGAAGATAAGTCAACTTTTTTAGCTATATTTTAGCTGTCCGAACACCACAGACTCCACATATTAACAATAAACAGTCCTCTCCACACCATTTTACCCACTGGTGCATTTGTAATACTTAGCTCCACTATTACTATTGAGCTCCACTTACACTCCACTGCATCCAATGCTGGCTTCACACAAGAGCTTTACAGTGATAAATGATTAGGTCAAGTATGGCAAATTGGCCTCTCATGGCTCTGACGAAACCACAGCATCTACAGTGGACATGGGGTTTGTTTATTACATGCTTTGTGCATCGGAACACACTTACAGTAATGCCTGCAGTGTTAGGACATGAGCAATAATGTCAACAGGACAGACAGGTACAGACTGGAATTGACAAGTGAGAATTAACCTCTCAAACCCATTGTGTGGCCGTTTAAAATGGAGAAAAAGCCCCGGAAATGAGACGGGAGCGACACTATATAAGCAGCTGTGGAGTTGTTGATAGATTTTAGTGTTTTGGTACAGCGGAGAAAGTATATATAGACTCAGACGAACGTGACAAAAAACTGTTTTGAAAGAATAACTAAACCAGAATAGTTGAAAACAAGTGGTAAAGGTGCGTGATGTAACGTTTTGCTGGTTATTGCTCTGCCTGGAATGTTCCACAGTATGACATTAAGCACCTCTACCTTACATTTGTGAAGTTACTGGTAGTTTTACAGCCAAGAAAAATAGTCTGTGAGTTCGCCTCTCCTCAGATTTGACCTGTAACTTGGTCCTGTTTGGTCTCCCTGAAGATAGAAAGGTTTAATTCCATACTGTGAAACATCCCAGACAAAGAAATAAGATATCGATGAAGAAAAAGTTACACAACATACTTTTAAGTCTGTGATTTTAGAGGTAGATCGGACTGTCGTGGTGAAGAAGGAGCTGACTCCAAAAGCTCGATTTTCTGGTCAATCTACCGGGACTGCACTGATCCAGCTTTTTTTGTTCCAATACCGATATCAATACTTTGGTTTTCAACATCTGCCAATACCCAATATTCAGTGGTGAAAGTAGTTTTCATTTCTTACAGGTGCTATAATGTCCAGTGCATCACTTTACCATTAAAAAAACAAAAAAACAAAAAAAACACTTGTTTTACCCGTTTTTTTTTTTTTGTTTATTTTTTTTGTTTTTTTTTACGTTTTACACCTTAAAATATAACTACAGTGCTGACTCAGCATAAACCCTCTCTTGCTGGAGGGGATTCGAACTCACAACCCCCGGTACCAGCCGGTAGCTTTCAGTTATTCTCGAAAGGCATAGTGTGGTTGTGTTTTTTACTTATAATAGCGCACCTTACTTTTGTTTTCAAATGTGGGTTTTGGCCACCATTAACCATATTCTCTTAGCGGTGCTGTGTACCGGCTGTGAATTTTATACCGGTGCGCACCGCTTTACTTTCACCACTGCCAATATTAACCGATACTAAGGCAGAGACATTGATTCTATTCAATTATGGGTATTTTTATTGCTCAAAAATACCTTTAAAATCATGCTTTCTTACTGTGAGTAGGGTTACCTCTTCACAGATCTCGCATGTAAACTGGCCCGGTGGGGGCAGGGCAGAATTAGAAGGTACTTTGTTAAAATGGAAATGCTTTTATAACAAAAAGTCCATATTATCATTCAATAATTCAATAATGCACAGGATAATATGTTATCACACACAGTCTTGGTTTAGTCCTGGTTTAGTCCTGGTTTAGTCCTGGTTTAGATCTGGTTTAGTCTTGGCTTAGTCCTGGCTTAGACCTGGTTTAGTCCTGGTTTAGACCTGGTTTAGTCCTGGTTTAGTGCCGGGTTAGTCCCGGTTTAGTCCTGGTTTAGACCTGGTTTAGACCTGGTTTAGTCTTGGCTTAGTCTTGGTTTAGACCTGGTTTAGTCCTGGTTTAGACCTGGTTTAGTCCTGGCTTAATCCTGGTTTAGACCTGTTTTAGTCCTGTTTTAGTCCTGGCTTAGTCTTGGTTTAGACCTGGTTTAGTTTTGGTTTAGTCCTGGTTTAGTCCCAGTTTAGTCCTGGTTTAGACCCGGTTTAGATCTGGTTTAGTCTTGGCTTAGTCCTGGCTTAGACCTGATTTTGTCCTGGTTTAGACCTGGTTTAGTCCTGGTTTAGTGCTGGGTTAGTCCCGGTTTAGTCCTGGTTTAGACCTGGTTTAGACCTGGTTTAGACCTGGTTTAGTCTTGGTTTAGACCTGGTTTAGTGCCGGGTTAGTCCCGGTTTAGTCCTGGTTTAGACCTGGTTTAGACCTGGTTTAGTTTTGGTTTAGTCCTGGTTTAGTGCCGAAATAGATGCAGAAATAATCTGATAATATGACTCACCCATAAGAATGCGGCCACTCGTATCCATGTATGCACGTGTCACGGTCTTTAATAATCTGGAGCTCCGGAGAAAAGGACATATCCCGAACTTATCCCGTGTCCCGAGGCGAGAGTTCCTTCTTACGTAGCATTAACGTAGCAAGTTAAGGTTTCTTCTTCTCTTGGAAATGCCGCGTAAATATCACGCGGCTCGCTCACAGCTGATGGGCGAACATGCCGATCAGCTGTGAGCGATCGGCCTCACAGCTGATCGCTCAACTCGAGTACTGGTGTGCAAGTGACTTTTTTTCGCTGAAAACGCGCGGTGCCTGCAGTAACTTACAGATTTTCTGTGCACAGAAGCGCTGTGAACAGTGGCTACAGTTTTGAATTGCTTACAAAAATTTCAGCGTGAGAAATAGCATGTGTGGCGTGTGAGCGTGTGAACTCGTCGAATTGCGTGTCACACTCTCAATGCGTGAGACTTGAGAGCCCTGACTAAAACAAATTAATCAATGTATTTTTCTGGCAGTTTCTATTTGCATATTTTTGTTTTGCTCAAACTAAAAATGTGTTAAAAAATAAACCCCTCAGTCTTTTCAGCAGGTCTTAGGCAATAATAAAACTACTTGTACTTTTCAGTCCTATTCAAAATTGTAGTGCAGTAGAAAGTACAGATACTTGCTCTCAAATGTAGTTAAGTAAAAGTAAGAAGTACCCACTTTGAAATGTGAGTAAGTAATGTACAGATACCAAGAAAATGTTTACTTAAGCACAGCACTTTACTACTTTTACTTTGTTCCGTTCCACTAATGCATATACAGATTATTATCAGTTTTTCTGATTTTACTACTTATAGGTATGTGTTTAGGCAAAAGGAATCATTTTGTTTGAGTACTGACAACATTTCCCCCAAATTCCACATAAAAATATGATCGTTTAGAGCATTTATTTGCAGAAAATGACAAATGGTAAAAATAACAAAAAAGATACATATTTTCAGACCTCAAACAATGCAAAGAAACAAGATCAAATTCATTTTAAAATAACATAATACTAATGTTTACACTTAAGAAGAGTTCAGAAATCAATATTTGGTGCAATAACCCTTATTTTTAGAAAGAAGTGAACTTTATTGATCTCACACTGGAGAAATTCTTCTCTGCATTTTAACCCATCCTATATATATATACAGTATATATATATTAGGAGCAGTGGGCAGCACACATTAGGGCGCCCGGGGACCATCTCCATGATCTTCTTGCTTCGGCTTGGTCAGGACCTAAGCTGGAGGTACCTATGGTGCATGTTTTGGGTTGGTGGGGGAAACCGGAGTGCCCGGAGGAAACCCACCCAGACACGGGGAGAACATGCAAACTCCACACAGAAAGGCTCGGGCGACCCGGGGATCGAACCCAGAACCTTCTTGCTGTGAAGCAAGAGCGCTAAACCACTCAGCTACCGTGCCGCCAAATCACAGCTTTCATGCGTCTTGGCATGCTCTCCACAAGTCTTTCACATTGTTCTTGGGTGACTTTATTCCACTTCTGGTGCAAGAAATGAAGTAGCTCAGCTTTGTGTTTGTGTTGGAATTGAACAGACGCTGGAATGGAATGGCTGTAATACATGTAGAGATGCTGATTTCAAGGGGGGAAAAAAGCAGTGTTCTCTTATTTTTTTTCCACAGCTGTAGGTCTATTTTAGTATAGCATTTTTGTACCTTGTCTTGTTTTTGCTACTACAACTTCCTGCAGGTCTTTATCGATGCTATGAATCATCTGGCAATAGTTTCAGTAATTTCTTTTTCTTTTTTGCATGGTAATATATTGCGAAGAAAACAACTCCCAATATGATTCACTCCAGTCCTATCAGCAGCAGCAAGTAATTTAACACTGATACAACAGACCGTCCATGGTTGATTTACTATAACTACACCAATTAAACACATTCAAAGCACTGGCCACACGTTTAAAATGACTACGGCAGATTCCCATGGTTTTTATGGAACGTGGCATCTGTCTGCATCATCTGTTTATCTCCCCATATGTTTTATATTTTATAGTTTTTTTGCTGTATCATATTTGTGCGTTATCGTCACGTTGTTGTGGTGTACGGCAGCAAATGGAGAGCTGCGTAACACGGAATGAATCCCTTTAAAGTCTAATTAAAGCCACTGGGAGTCCTCAGCATCCCTCCTCCCTCACTACCAGGAAATGGCACAATTACAGAGACACGACTGGAGCTGACAGCAAGCTACAAAAGACATGGATGACAATATTTCACCAGTGCAATCAGCAGGACTAGTGGGTGTCATCAGGACTATTGCACATCACCAGTGCAATCAGCAGGACTACTGGGTGTCAACAATAGCCAGGACTGTATTAGGAAAAAGTTAAGTCAAATATGTGGAGAAAATGATATGTGGCGCTCAAGTGTGGTGCGTGTTAATTTACGTTTTTCAGAAATAAGCAGTAGTAGTAGTAATAATAGTAGTAGTAATATTATTTAAGTAGTAGGATTTAAACTTAATAAACATTATACATTTAGTAAAAAAAATACTACTGCACAATTTAGCAGTAACAGCATCAGCAGTAGTAGTAGCAGGGCTCTCAAGTCTCACGCATTGAGAGTGTGACACACGCAATTCGACGTGTTCACACGCTCACACGCCACACATGGCATTTCTCATGCTGATTTCTTTTTTTTTTTTTTTTTTTTTTTTTTTGTGCCCAGAAAATCGGTCTGTGTGTCTTAGTTTATGCAGGCTCCGCGCGTTTTCAGCGAAAAAAACTCCCCCTGCTCCGGGCGCACGGTCCGAGCGGAGGCCGGAGCAGACGCGCCGTCCCCCGGGCAGGTCCTGAGCCTCAGTCCCGGTGCCACGTCTCCTCTGACTCCGGCGTCTCCGTCTGTGCGTAACGTGTCCCCCCCGACGGCTTACGCGCGGCATTGTACACGTTTTACATTGCATTTGTGCAGAAAAAAAAAGTTCTCACTGCTCACTTTACACAAAGATGTGATTCCCCCCCCCCCTACTTTGGGGGGGGGCTGTAGAACTAGCCTTAGAATACAAGAGGAGAAAAAAGAAATGCTGGTGAGTGACTGGAGAGACTGGTGAGTGTGTGTGTGTGTGCGCCATGTCTGTCTGACAGCTGTTCTCAACTCCGCCCCCGCCCCTCTCTGCCTGTGTCTCTCTTCCACTGCCCCACCTGGTCCCTCTGTCTCTTTCTCTGAACGGGGAAAGAGAGAAAACGGCGCAATAATTTTTTCCCCCTCCCGCGATCTTGGAGCCTCTGATCACCAAAAAAGTCGCTAGATTTGTCGCTAGTCGCTTTTGTCTAATTTTCTCGCTAGGGGGGTCCAGAAAGTAGCTAAAAAATAGCGACAAAGTCGCTAAGTTGGCAACACTGTCCCTCCTCCCCGCCCCTCTCAGCGCGCACTGACAAAGTGCGGTGATGATAAAACAAACTGAGCCATCAGGTAATAACTTCATTTATATAACTCTCATTAGTTGCTTTGTAGTTTAAGTTAGACAAACAGGGCTCTCAACACGCAATTCGACCTGTTCACACGCTCACACGGAATTTGTCACGCAATTCAAGCCCCCCCCCCGCTCCTCGGGAAAAATTGTTCACTCGCCCCCCCCCCCCCAATCCTCGGAAATTACAGTCTCACGTAGCCCTGAGTAGTTGTAACATCAGTAACAGCAGCAGCAATAGTAGTAGAAGCATCGTAGTACTAGCAGTAGTATTTAAGTAGTATGTACTTAGTAAAAATACACGACAGCACAGTTTAGCAGTAGCAGCAGCAGCACAAAGAAGACTTCAGATGACAGTAATTTAGCAATTTGGCAGAAAAAGAGTCACATTTATTTGCCCAAAGTCTGAACTCAAAATGATCAAATAGAAATTACTTGAATTTCAATCTTAATTCACATTCAGTCCATTACCCGGCCCGGCTTGTGGCACAACTTTGAGCAAGTTAGAGCAGCAGAGACACTAGCGCTAACTGTGAACGGTCTACTGTGCAATGATGGCTTAGCTTGGAGCAAATTCAATCACACTTCTACACAAAGAACCTCACCAATCAAAAACAGAGTGGCTGCTAGAAGAATGAGAGTCACAGCTCATTCTTATGAAATTCTAAGGGAGTTTAACATGGGCATTAAAAAAACCTACAAAACTTACATCAACCTGCAGAAAACTGTTACTAAAGTCATATCAAAAGAAGAGCAAGCAGAGTGCAGGAACAGGACTTGAGAGAAGTTTAAAGGTAGATTATGATAACTTTTTTTGTGGTGGCAGGTCCTTCACCTGTCTCCATGATGCTATTGCTTGGCCAAAAATGTTCCACAAGTTCCACAGTACAATATTAATCTATCAGTATGGAGACAAGCAGGTGACGCCAGCAGGCCAAGGTTTACGTCAGATCTATAAAAAACACCAGGATCTTGTAAAGCAGATTAATATGAATATTTTAAGACCAAAAGGAGGAGTCTGACTTCAGCAGTTAATGAGAGAAGGACACTTTTTTTTTTTTCCCAATAAAAACTGAATTGGAGCCAGAGTTGACGGAGCCAGAAGCGCACCCATGTTCTCTTCCTATTTGGACCACTACGGCTAACGGTTTATCTATGACCAGTTATATATACAGTCTATGGTCTGCATCTAGAAAGCATTTTATTCTCTGATAATCAGGAAGTGTGTGTTAGCATGCTAGTTGTTACCATCATGGTCTAGTTAGGTTGCTCAGAATACATATGTTAATAGACCAATAACTTGAGACCACTGCAAGTCACTTTAAATTATCTTGTTTTTCATGTTTAAGCCAATAAAAGCACTTTGAAAACTCCATCCATCCATATTCTTCCACTTATCCGGGGCCGGGTCACGGGGACAACAGTCTAAGCGGCTCTACTCTGAGCTCCTCTCGTGTGACTGAGCTCCTCACCCTATCTCTAACGGAGCGCCCAGCCACTCTGCAGAGGAAAATCATTTTGGCCGCTTGTATCCATGATCTTGTCCTTTTGGTCATTACCCACAGCTCATGACCGTAGGTGAGGGGAGGAACATAGATTGACGGTAAATCGAGAGCTTTGCCTTTCAGCTCAGCTCCCTCTTCACCACAACGGTCCAGTACAGCGACCGCATCACTGCTGACGCTGCACCGATCCACCTGTCAATCTCACGCTCCATCCTCCCCTCACTTGTGAAGACCCTGAGATACTTGAACTCCTCTACTTGAAGCAAGGACTCTCCACCCACCTGGAGAGGGCAAGACACCTTTTTCTGGTCGACCTTGATAGCTATGAAACTACCTTGAAAACTATGATGATAATACCTTAGGCTACTCTTGAACTTGAATCAACCTAGTTTGCAGAAATTTCAACCTCTGCCATGCATCTCCGCCTCTGTATCAGCCCCCTACTGGTCACCGTTAGCCTTGTGCCCCAAAGCCTCTCCATCACGCTATAACTAATGATGTGGAAGCTACATGCCCAAAAAATCCCTGTATCTCTACGGTTATCGACACAGTGTAGAGCCCTGAATAGTCCATCACGCCTTCTCTTTGCCTCGTCCTGTTCAGAGGAGGTAGATCACTGAGGACACGCTGATCTGGTGCTAAATAACAGCATCGCAATGAAATGAGTCATTGTTAGTGAACTGTCAGGAGGATGGGGAGAAGAATGAGGGGCCAGCGCACTTGATTAGGCGACGTGGGGAGGTGCATGTCGCGCAATATAAAGCACGTCAGGTTTAATTGGTGGTTACAGGTGGTTTTATGGCTTCACGTGGAGACATGACAGACATGATAGTGACATCACTAAATGCTGTCCTGCTCTGACACAGGAGCTTTACGGGATTTTTACTGTTTTGAAAGTGTTTAAACGGGTTTAAACGGGTCACAGTGGCCTAAAAATGTTCCACACTTCCTAATTATTCACCCGCGCTATTCACAACTCTTATAATAATGGATTATATTTATATAGCACTTTTTGGACACACCCAATTATGCATGCACACACCACTTTTCATAGTAACTAATGTGGGTGAAGTGTCTTGCCTGAGGACACAACAACAGTTTTTATCGCTGGCACCCCACTGTGGCAATTTCTCAGCGGTCTCCCATCCAAGTTTTACCCAAGCTTGGCCCTGCTTAGCTTCTGGGATGAGATCAGGCTTTGATAAGTTGGTATGAACACTATCAGAGACAAAAGTGGAGTTCTGCTTTGACTGTAAAGCTAACAACCACTAGCATGCTAATACACACTTCATGATGATTGGAATAATAAAATTCAAGATTCAAGATTCAAGATTGTTTATTTGTCATATGCAGAATCAACACGAGGTCAACAATGCAATGAAATGCTTAGGATCAGAAGAACCGTTGACTCGCTAAGATAGTCAAGAAGTACTAATAACATGCAATAATAGTACATGGTAAAAAAAGTGTTGCAAAGTGCAGGGGAAGAAGTAAACAATATAATAAACAATATAATAAACAATATAATAAAATATGTAATAAAATGTAATAAAATAAAAAAGCAAGGTACAATGTACAAGGTGCAGGTAGGATTAAATCAAGATCAAATAAGGTGTAAGTATTTCACAGATTGCACATAATATGGTGTGGTGTGGGTGTTGCATGTGGATTTCGTATTGCACATAGTATGATATAAATATTGCACATAGGTTATTGCACTGATTATTGCACATGTAACAGTAATTTACAGTGAGGTAGTGACAGACATGATATAGTCATATAGAGCAGCAGTAGTAAACATAATTATGCATAATGAAAGGTAGTTTAGTGCAGTATTATTGAGAGTTCAGTGTTATTTAGAGTATTACCCAGAGTTCAGTAGTCTGACAGCTTGGGGGTAATAGCTGTCTTTGAGTCTTTTTGTGCGTGCTGGCAGGCTCCTGTATCGTCTACCAGAGGGTAGCAGACGGAAGAGTCCTTGTGCCGGATGAGTATGGTCCTTAGTGATGCTGCGTGCTTTACGCAGACCCCTGCTGTGGTAAATGTCCTGGATGGAGGGGAGACTGCTGCCAGTGATGTCCTCTGCCGCTCGCACTACCCTCTGTAGTGCTTTGCGGCTCTGAGCGGTGCAGTTCCCATACCACACTGTGATGCAGCCCGTCAGCAGGCTCTCGATGGTGCACCTGTAGAAGTTTGTGAGGATGCTGGTGTTCATACCAAACTTCCTCAACTTCCTCAGGAAGTAGAGTCTTTGTCGGGCTTTCTTAACCACAGTGTCTGTATGTAGTGTCCAGGACAGATCCTCAGTGATGTGTACCCCAAGGAACTTAAAACTGCTGACCTGCTCCACCTCAGCGTTGTTGATGGAGATGGGGGGATGCTGGTCTACACGCTGTCTCCTGAAGTCCACGATCATTTCCTTAGTTTTGCTGACGTTCAGAGAGAGGTTATTTTCCTGACACCAGCTGGTCAGTGATTTCACCTCGTCTCTGTAGGCGCTCTCATCGTTGTTGGTGATGAGGCCTAGGATGGTGGTGTCGTCAGCAAACTTGAGGATGGTGTTGGACCTGTGCCTGGCGGTACAGTCATAGGTGAACAGGGAGTACAGGAGAGGGCTGGAGAACACAGCCCTGGGGTGCCCCAGTGCTGAGGACACGTGTGGAGGAGACGTGGCTGCCGATCCTCACCGCCTGTGGCCTGTTGGTGAGGAAGTCCCATATCCAGCAGCAGATGGACGTCCCCAGGCCCAGGGCGGTGAGCTTAGAGACCAGTTTTGAGGGGATTATGGTGTTGAATGCCGAGCTGTAGTCGATGAAGAGCATTCTCACATATGTGTTTCCTCGCTCCAGATGACTGAGAGAGGTGTGGACTGCTAGAGCAATAGCGTCGTCTGTAGACCTCTTTGCTCTATATGCAAACTGCAGGGGGTCCAGGGTGTCGGGGAGGGAGTCACAGATGTGTCTCTTCATGATTCGTTCAAAGCACTTCATGATGACAGATGTGAGTCCTATGGGCCGATAGTCATTAGGACAGGATGCTGTGGGGGTCTTTGGGATGGGGACTACAGTGGAGGTCTTGAAGATGGTGGGCACGATAGACTGGCTCAGAGACAGGTTGAAGATGTTGGTGAACACCCCGGCGAGTTGGTCAGCACAAGCCCTCAGCACCCGTCCGGGGATGCCGTCGGGTCCTGGTGCTTTGCGGGGATTCACTCTCTTGAACGCCCGTCTCATTGTAGCAGTGTCTATACAAAGTACAGCGTCTTCACTGTCCACATGGGGTCTGGTGACAGGCGTGGTGTTATCTGCATCAAACCGGGCGTAGAAGGTGTTGAGTTCGTCCGGAAATGATGCGCTGGACAGTTCCACAGGCCCGCTCCTCCCCTTGTAGTCAGTGATGCAGCGTAGCCCATGCCACACCCGTCTCGGGTCATTGCTGTTTTCTAATTAGATGCAGTTAGCAGTTAGCAAGAGATTCATATACAGCATATCTATATTAGGGCTGTCAGTTTAACGCATGAATTAGATTAATTAATGACGCAATTAATTGTGAGTGGCAAGTCAATGCACGTGCATTTTAAATTTGGCATGCAGCGAACAAATCGCTGCTAGGGTCATTGACCGGCAAGTTGATTTATAAAAAGAAGACAGGAATATCAACAAGAATGCAGTGATTTGTAGCTTTTGTAAAAAAGAATTTTCCGATCACCGAAGCTGCTCCAGCCTGACAGATCATTTGAACGATAAACACGTCCGGACAAGATCCATTGTTACCGGTGATAGAGCGAGCGTGAGCGCACTTCACCAAACCACCAAACCACCAAACCACCAAACCACGCTGCAGAATTTGGGAAACGAATGAGCAAAGCGACCACAGAAAAACTGACAAACTCAATCGCAAAGTGGGCTGCCTCTCCCTCTCTCACAAAATTAAAATGTGATTAGTTAGATTAATTCATTACAAATCCTGTAATTAATTAGATTAATTTTTTTAATCGCCTGACAGCACTAATCTATATAAAAACCTCAGTTACATGGGAAATATCTGCTACCTTTAAACCTTTAACATGAACACGGTTTCTGATAGATTATAAAAAGTTGAATTATATCCCAGCACGATACTGTTTGGAATGCATTACAAATTCAAATTTCAGTTTCAGACACGATGGTATGAACTTCTAGCATGAAAAAGTGAATCAGAACACATTGCTGGCATCGTGGGCGTCATATGACCAGATGTCGGTAAGGGCCACTTTTACCCATTAGTATTAAATATTTACATATGAAAATATTCAAAAAGAAAATCAACAATCTACAATGTTGAACCTGGTCATTTTATTAGTAACATGGTATTTCACAACAAAAATCTGCATTTATATCTACATTTGAACCTAACCCAGGGTGGAGGGGCTGTTGAATGTTATTTAGGCAGAAACTTACCAGGGGGAATGGTTTTATATTTTTAAAAGGAGACAACTTTGAGTAGTATTTATATACACTACCATTCTAAAGTTTGGGGTCACTTAGAAATGTCCTTATTTTTGAAAGAAAAGCAATGAAGATAACTTTAAATTAATCAGAATTACACTCTATACATTGCTAATGTGGTAAATGACTATTCTAGCTGCAAATGTCTAGTTTTTGGTTGCAATATCTACATAGGTGTATAGAGGCCCATTTCCAGCAACTATCACTCCAGTGTTCTAATGCTCATTGCGTCAAAAGGCTAATGGATGATTAGAAAACCCTTTTGCAATCATGTTAGCACAAACAGTTTAGCTGGTTAGAGAAGCTATAAAACTGACCTTCCTTTGAGCAGGTTGAGTATCTGGAGCATCACATTTGTGGGGTCGATTAAACGCTCAAAATGCCCAGAACTTTCATGTAAAACTCGACAGTCTATTCTTGCTCCTAGAAATGAAGGCTTTTCCATGCGAGAAATTTCCGAGAAACTGAAGATGGCCGACAATGGTGTGTACTTCAGCCTTCGGAGAACAGCACAAAGAGGCTCTAACCAGAGTGGAAAGAGAAGTGGGAGGCCTCGCTGCACAACTGAGCAAGAAGATAAGTACATTAGAGTCTCTAGTTTGAGAAATAAACGCCTCACAGGTCTTCAACTGGCAGCTTAATTAAATAGTACCCACAAAACGCCAGTGTCAACATGTACATTGAAGAGGTGACTCTGGGATGCTGGCCTTCAGGACAGAGTGGCAAAGGAAAAGCCATACCTGAGACTGGCCAATAAAAGAAAGATATTAATATGGGCAAAAGAACACAGACATTGGACAGAGGAAGATTGGAAAAAAAGTGTTATGGACGGACTAAGTTTGAGGTGTTTGGATCACACAGAAGAACATTTGTGAGACACAGAACAACTGAAAAGATGCTGGAAGAGTGCCTGACATCTGTCAAGCATGGTGGGGGTAACGTGATGGTCTGGGTTTGCTTTGGTGCTGGTAAGGTGGGAGATTTGTTCAGGGTAAAAGGAATTTTGAAGAAGGAAGGCTATCACTCCATTTTACAAAGCCATGCTATACCCTGTGAACAGTGCTTGATTGGAGCCAATTTCATCCTACAACAGGACAATGACCCAAAGCACAGCTCCAAATTGTGCAAGAACTATTTAGAGAAGAAGCAGTCAGCTGGTATTCTATCTGTAATGGAGTGGCCAGTGCAGTCACCAGACCTAAACCCCATTGAGCTGTTGTGGGAGCAGCTTGACCGTCTGGTACGCAAGAAGTGCCCATCCAGCCAATCCAACTTGTGGGATGCGCTTCTAGAAGCGTGGGGTGAAATTACCTCAACAAATTAACAGCTAGAATGCCAAAGGTCTGCAATGCTGTAATTGCTGCAAATAGAGGATTCTTTGACGAAAGCAAAGTTTGAAGAAAAAAGTTATTATTTCAAATACAAATCATTATTTCTGACCTTGTCAATGTCTTGACTATATTTTATATTCATTTTACAACTCATGGTGGTAAATAAAGTGTGACTTTTCATGGAAAACTTTTAAATGGTACTGTATATATAGTATTTAAGTGAAAACCGACAATGCACTATTTTAGTAAACACAATTATTTGTCTACCCAACGACACGTCAGGATAGTGTGAGAAAACATTCAGGATAGTGTAAGACAAAGTTTCATTTCAGTGCTCCAGTTTTATTTCTTCTTCAATCTAAAAAGTGCCATGATGAATAATAAAATGTATAATATGATAATAACAATTCATCTTACATAAACTGTGATTTATTTAGGTTGTTTAAATACAGAATAGACCAGTTCAACAATTATAATAAATCAAAAAATAAATCAATCAATAATATTAATAATAATAATAAAAAAAGGGCCAAGCAGTATATATGGCTGTTTGTTCTTTCTTTCTTTTCTTTCTTTCTTTCTTTTTTTGATTCTTTATCTATTTATTTTTATTCTATGTTATCTTTCTTATGCCAAGTTTAGTTTTTTGTGTGTTTGGGGTAAAGAAAGGGTTAGAGGGCTGTGAGAGGTATTTCTGTGTGTGTTTTATATATCTGTGTCTTGTTTTCATGTTTAAATATAAAATAAATCATAAATAAATAAATGAATATGAGCTTTAGGCCATGTTACAATGCTCTTACCTCATCAAAAACATATCTGGAGTTCTGTTTTGTTTCATTCACACATGTGTCCTTTGTTATTAGCCTGTCTACATCTCCAGAGCTCAAAATGCTCTGTTCCACCTTGTGATGTCATGAGGAACAGAGATAGCGAATAGCTGATTTATTTTTTAAAATCTTACTGTATGTGTATCACCAATAAAAAAGTATTATTGAGCAGTGTGCATATGTTGGTGGTGAAAATGGGGGGTGATTGGCAAAATGGTATCTTGAAAAACAGTGATTAAAGATTACTCAAACATGCACGAATCACTCCAAATACAACTTCAAGTGAGTAAGTGGTGAGGAGAAACAACTGTAACATGATTAAAGGCTCTAAAAAGTCCATTCTGCAAAATAGGTCTGCTTTAAAATCAATACATTTTCTTCTAAAGTAGAGTAAAACCTCAGATTAGTGTTGGCGCAATACAAGTTAAGAGCAACATTTACCTTCTGTTCAGTAAAGATGAGAAATTCCAGAACTGAAATCATCCAAATGATTCTAGTGAAGATGTATGGAGTTTAAAAAACCCAGTGGAGCACTTCCTGTGTTACCACGTGACATCACAAGGTGGTTTTCGGTTTGAGAGAAAAGGGTCTGTGTGTTGAACGTGTGAATGAAACAAAAAAACGACTCCAGGTACAGTGTTTTTGATGAGGATTATAACATCTGAAAATGGCACGAGATGGCCCTGTAATAAAATAAAATAAAATAAAATAAAATAAAATAAAATAAAATAAAATAAAATAAAATAAAATAAAATAAAAAAATAAAATAAAATTAAATTAAATTAAATTAAATTAAATTAAATTAAATTAAATTAAATTAAATTAAATTAAATTAAATTAAATTAAATTAAATTAAAGGGGTTGGCGGTTCGAATCCCACTCTTGACAGGTTGACCGCATGTGATCCCAGCTCCCACAGATGAGTCCCAGTCCTTGGGCAAGACACTTAACCCCACCTCGCCCCCAGTGTCTGTGGACACTGGTAGCCCCCATGGCAGAAGATACATCAAGGCCTGTTGTGACGTGAGCCGTCCTCCTGTGGACCCACCACCTGCGGAAGGATTCATGGGGGCTGGTGCATTGTATTCTGGGCAGCAGAACACTGCTTGGACTGCTGCCCCCGTGACCCAGAAAATGGAAAAAGCGGAAGAAAATGAATGAATGAATGAATGAAAAAATAAAATAAATAGGCGGAATAATTATCCATCCTGGTTTTAGCCTGCAAATCCCTTTATCTGCTGAAAATGGCCTCCCTGTAGCAATTTACATACAACCCCCAGCATTCTCTAACTGTGCATTAGCTTTGCATTATCTTAAACACCGCCCATGCGACTGCAATTACCAAGCCCTATAGCCATCCCACAAAAAGCCGCCATTAGCCCGCTATATAATTTATAATGCTCCCATCTATAGCCGCTCATAAACATGCATTTATCCCTGACCTTGCCGTGTGAATTATACGAGCACAGGACATCGCGTACAACCCCACAGCTTGTTACGTGTTAATTTAGCTTCAGCGTCCCTCCGTGAGTTCATAAATCAAGGTTTGTGCGTTTGGCGTTGTGACATTTTGATGCTCTTTAGAAGCTGTGGGAGAGCCGGAGAAAGGGGCTGGGGGAATGGGAGTGGGCAGATGAGAGGAGAGGCATTTATCCAGACATCAGGCCTGAGAAGAGCTTGTCAGACTGGGGTAGAGGAGCTGGAGATGGGCTGGAGCCTGGAGGAGAGGGTGAATAGAGGTGGAGGAGATGTGAGTGCGGTTTTGTCAGGTGTTGAATCGGGCTCTTCAGATTTTTCTTTTTTGCATGTGTCAGCTAGATGTAATTTGCCTGAAAAGCTGTTGTCATAAGAGGTGACAGGTTTTTTATTTTTATTTTTATTGGATACTTTGTGAATGACTCATTAACGATCCTATAATACGCAAAATTGACTCTTGTGGGATTTTAGTCGTGTTAAAATGTTGTTAGCTTGTCAGAAACATACCTGGAGTTGTGTTTTGTTTCATTCACACGTGTTTGAGTAACACTTTATTATTGGTCTATATGCATCTCTAAAGCTCAAATTGCTCTGTTCCACCTTGTGATGTAATCTAGTGGTAGTTTTCCACATTAAAAACTACCTTGAACCTTGTCATTCCAGGTCTGGAATTATCCAAATGACTCTAGTGAAGGCATATGGACTTTAAAAACAGTTTCTGTATTACCACATGACATCACAAGGTGGAAAAGAGAGTTTTGAGAAAATAATTCTGCCTAAATCTGCAGGGTTTGTGTGTTAAACATTATGTGAATGAAACAAAACACAACTGCAGGTGTGATTGTGATGAGATAAGCAAATAGTGTAAGATCGGCCCTTTAAAGACAACATAACATTTAGATCACCTTGCTTTAATTTACTGCTTTAAAAATACTAAAAATGTTGCTTTTCGTGCGTTTGTATGAAAAATTGCAGTGCGAGTGCATGCGAGACGTAGGCTTTTGGGCAGAGCTTTGGATAGGATCATACTGTTAACCATAGGGTTGAAATAGGGCCTGAGACAGATTGCTAGATTACTCAAACATGCATGGATGACATCTAAAACCAGATCAGACATGATTTTGATGAGGGAACAATGTTATAACATGGTAGAAAGCTCCAAAAAGTTGATTTGAAAACTTTAAAAACTGGACAAAGTTTATTTTATAAACTTTTGTCCAGTTGACAAATTGAATTTCTCCTTTTGCCTTGGATTCTACCTGGACGACTGAGGGATTCTACACACACTTTAAAGGTCCCATGACATGGTACTTCTTGATGCTTTTATATGGCTCCTTAATGGTTCCCTAATACTGTAAATGAATCCTTCTTCAAAATCAACACTCACTGCATGAGATATGACTCTGACAGTCTTCATGAGGCTAGATATGTGTCTAAAATGCTTTATTCTGAGTGTTGCTGCTTCAATGCAAATGAGAAGGACAGAGAGATTGGCTAAGGAGCGGGGGGGCGGGTTTCCCCCGCTGGAAGCGCAGCTCTGCACCGCTGTCTGCTCGCTTCCGTGTTTAACACAGGAAGACAGGTGGGAGACTTTCCAATGAAAAAAAGCATATTTACACAGAAAATAAAATTAAAACACTGGTATTTCAGAGGTCCAGAGGGTCGGGTAAGGGACTTGCGAGCCTAGAAACACTCGGACGTGCCTCCAGGCAAATAAAAAAACGCATTGCGTAGCGCATTCACAGTCCAAACTCTATGGGCGGGATATACAGGGACGCTGAGCGGAGACAGAGGGAGGGGCTGGAGCTGCATTTGCCGATCTGACGTCAAAAAGGTGCCTTGTCCGAACTCGCCCGTTTGAACACTGGTTTTGGGTAACGCAGAAAAGGACCGCAAATGCTCAGTTTAGACATTTCGCAACTTTTAGCCATGGGGGAGGGGCCTAAACAGGGTAGGGGAGCTCACATTAACGTTCAAAAACCTCAGAAAGTGAAAATTTCATGCCATGGGACCTTTAAAAACAATGTAATTTCACCATTTAGTAACAAATTGCATAATCTGTAACCCATCCATCCATTTTCTTCTGCTTATCCGAGGCCGGGTCGCGGGGACAACAGTCTAAGCAGGGATGCCCAGACTTCCTTCACCCCAGACACTTCCTCCAGCTCCTCAAGGTGTTCCCAGGCCAGCAGGGAGACATAGTCCCTTCAGCGTGTCCCTGGGTCTTCTGTAATCTGTAACCCCTAATTTAAAGGTGCACTCCGCAACTTTTCTGCTGGACGGTCCATTACCTACTTGTCTCCATGGAGATGTTATGCTTAGCCTGGAATATTCCATGGTATGAAATTAAACATAGCTATCTAGCATTTATTCATTACCTGTGTTTCTGTTGCTCAAAAATACTATAATTCCTTCTCTGAACTGGGGCGACTCTCCACAGATCTGAATTGTAATGTAGCATAGTGCTGTAACCTGCTTGTCTCTATACTGTGGAATATTACAGACAATGCAATTACATTTCCAGGGAGACAAGCAGGTGATGGACCCTCCACTAGAAAAATTACATAGTGAACTTTTATGTGCAATGTATTTAATAGGAGTTACGTATTGCATTACATTGTACTTCATTTCTAATCCTGATTTGAAATGAATCAGTTCAAATCATAATGAATCTATCAACAATTTCCCATCACACTGCAGACAATTTCTGATAATATTACTTTAGATTCCAAAATAGACTTGCATAATTTTGTGAGGAGCCACGTGTGCGAGTTTAAAAGAGAATAATTCATAAGATGCCAGATAAAGCTGAATGAGATTTTCCGTGGAGTTCTTCTGGACCCAATTTGTGTGGACGGACGATGTTATTTAGATGATGATATGGCAATCCATCAGAAACTAATATGAATACAAAACAGAAATTGACAGTAAAATTACCAAAACATGTCCAGATATATCACTTTATACCCCTGCCTGGAGGATTACACTGCAGTTCATTATTTTTAACAGACAATATACTTGATTTTATTTCTTTTTGTGTATCTTCAAAACAACAATTGCGATATTATCAATTTTTCAGTGTATCTCCCTTCACAAGAAGTAATTTGATTTCCTAATATGGACTAGAAAAGGACCTACTACATTGCAAAAAACTGATTCTTATAATGTTGTTACTTCCTCAAAAACATACCCGTAGTTGTTTTGTTTCATTCTCACATGTTTGAGTTATCCTGATTAATTAGTCTGTCTACAACTCAAATGCTCTGTTCCACCTTGTGATGTCATGAAGATGTACAGTAGTTTTCTGATTAAAAGCTCCTTTTATCTTTAGTTGAGTAGAGATTGGCAATTCCAGGTCTGAAATGATCATCCAGATGATTCGAATGAAGGTGTGTGGAGTTTAAAAACAAAGTGGAGAGTTTGTGCGTTAAACAAAAACACAACTTCAGGTGTGTTTGTGAGGAGGAAATAACATTAGAACAGATCAGAAAATAGAGTAATATGAGTCCTTCACTGGCCACTGAACCAAGACTGATCAAAAATATATCTGGAGTTGTATTTTGTTTCATTTACACATGTTAAACACACAAATCCTGCATATCTAGGCTGAGTTCTTCTCTCAAACCCACCTTGTGATGTCATGTGGCAAAACAGGAAGTGCTCCACTGTCTTTTTAAACTACAAACACCTTCACTTGAATCATTTAGATCATTTCATCCCTGGAATTTTCAACCTCTACTGAACTAAAATTAAAAGTGAAAACTACCACTTAATGACATCACACGAATCTCATTTTGAGCTTTGGAGGTGTAGACACATAATAAAGGATTACTCAAACATGTGCAAATAAAACAAAACACAACTCCAGGCTTGTTTTTGAGGAGGTAACAACATTATAACATGACCTAAAGCTTAAAGAGTCAATATAGAATACTGAAAATCACACTTTATTGTCCTTTTTTTTCATCCTTCAAGTCTATTCCTTAGCATTCCGTTTGAAATGTTCGCATCATGACAACACTAGTATCTTGTTTGCTGGTTGACTCAACAGTTAGCGCTTTCATGTCCCATTTCAGTGGTCTGGAGTGAGAGGCTGTCAGCGCCGCTCACACGCACAGATCCGTGTAGACAGCTCTGTAATGGCTGCACACAGAGGATCGCAGCCACACGGAGCACATGCGACGCGGTGTTGTCAGGTGTTTGATTATCTGAGCGCACCGCTGGGCTGTGTCAGATGCCCCGCAGCGGGAGGAGGGGATTGTGCTGATGAAGTCTGCTCTATGGAACAATTTGATCTGCGTTGTGTGATGAGCCGAGCGGAGGCAAGCAGGGCTAAAGACGCAGGGCGCGAGGCTGGTACACTGCAAACACATCTGCGCAGGAAGGGTGGAAAAATTAGTGGAAAAACATGAGATTATTTAACATTTTTATACTGGGAAAAACAAAGCTATTCACTTAGAGATTACAGAGAGTTGGAAATCATTTCAGATTCAATAGAAGGTTTGTCAGATTGTATTAAAGTTAAAGAGGGGGTATTGCACTTCTATGGGAGTTTAATTGCTGACACATATTTAGATCACCACCACCAAGTTTCAGATTCATTTTCTAAGTTCCTCTTCCCTTTGCTCTCCATGCTAAGGCACTCCCCCTTCAGAATGCATTCCACTACTGAAACTATCGCCTCAGGTTCGGCCTCAGGCAGAAAAGAGGGAGCCACTGTCTGTGAGTTGATACTTTGCACTGGGGATGTTCTACATGGATATCTAATAGAACATTTAGGAGTTACCATGCTGACATAATTCTGCACACTGGCAAACGCTGCCAAAAAGTTTTAATGTTGTCTGAAAACTCAAGCAAAAAAACTACAAAATCAGGAGCCCATGTTCAATAAAAGTGTTCATGGTTCTGTTTGGGAGCTGATTTTCAACTAAAATAATGTGTGTGAGTAACGGAAAAACTGAAGGCTAACGTGTGTCTCTAATTTAAAGTGTGAGAGATTGGTTTTCCAGCACAAATCAACTCATCTGTTGTAGTTCCAGCTAAATGTAGTCAGCTATATTCTTTATGGACAGACTGTGTTAAAATGAGCATTCAATTAAAATCTAATAAAGCCTCAGACAGAGCAGAGCCTACAGTTAGCATCATACCCACAGGAAATGTTGAGCTGCAAAGTATCAATATAGCCATGTTTTTTTTTATAATTACTATTAGCGGGAACATTACAAACACAACAACAACAACAACAACAACAACAACAATGTACACTTACCTTTAGGCAGTTTAAGTCCACAATTCAACATTATTTATAAAGCGCTTTTCATACAAAATTGTAACACAAAGCGCCTATGTTGTTACATAGGTTTATTATGGTTATATTGGCAAAAGGAAAAATTTGTCAACTGGACAAAAGTTTATTTGGTCGAATACGTTTCGCAGCTCATCCAAGCTGCTTCTTCATTTCTGGTCAGACGCTGGTGGACACTGCTTATATCTGCCTGAAGGGAGGAGCTAACTACAATGAAATTACTCTGAAAATACCACACCTACTTGTTTACAGTTTCTGTTAGTTAGGTGGGCCTATTAAGTATGCAGTGGGAGTGTGGGGTCTTGTTAGCAGAACCATTCAGGACCATAATGGGTGTTTTCACACCTCTGGACCTGACCTGCTGCCCTATTGATTCTTTGTTTGTTTTGATTTAGGTTTGAGGATAGAGTTTTAGATGGGAGTCAAATGATGTCTGAAACCTCCATTTCTGTTCAAGGAAGGATTCTCTTTCTTGACAAAAAATAGCCTCTTTAACTCCCCAATCAAACCAGTTCTTTTCTCTGTCCAAGATCTGTACCTCACTGTACTCAAAGGAGTGGCCCGTGACTTTTAGGTGGAGATGTACGGCAGATGAAGGTCCACTCTGGCTCTCCCGTCTATGTTGGTACATCCTCTTGTGAAGTGGCTGTTTGGTTTCTCACTGCAGTCTTCACTACACTGAATGGAGTAGACCACATTACTTTGTTTGTGGCTCGGTGTTTTGTCCTTTGGGTGGACCAGTTTCTGTCTTAAAGTGTTTGTGGGTTTGAAATAGACTGGAATTTAATGTTCTTTGAAAATCCTCTGTAGTTTTTCAGAAACGCTGGCCAGGTAAAGGTAATGGTTACACCCTTTCTCCTGGGTTCTTATTCTCTGTTTGTTTCTTGTCCTCGTCTCTCTTAGTTTTGTGAAATCCACAAACAGAGAGAGGGCTTTTCTTTCTCCTTTCCCTCTGTGCTTGTAGGAACCACTTGGGCCCTGTGTCTTAATGTCCAAATAACTCCAAATTTGTGCTGCAGTGGGTGATGTGAATCAAAAATCAGGTATTGGTCAGTGTGTGTGATTTTATTATAGTTTTGTTATTTATTATGGTTCCATAGGTTTATTACTGTTATACAAGTTTTTATATTGTTACATAGGGTTTTCTTCTTCAGTGCACACTCGGATGCCTGTTGCCTACAGCACTAAATTACCCACTTCACGTAACCATAACCAAGTAGTTCTTAGGCACTTTCATTTTCAGGTAATTGCTTTTTTGCATTTGCTTGTGGATTGGAGTTAACAGGTTTGGTAGGTTAATTAAACCTACTGCTTCTCATTACACAGACGAGCCTCTCCCCTGCTCCGAGTTTGATGAGACACTACACGAAACTATTTCAGACTTGGGTTTTGTTTGTAGAAACCTCTCCTCCTCTCCTCCTCTGCTCCTACCCTCTTTGGCTCCTGTCCTCTTCCTTTCCTCTTCTGCTCCTCTCCTCCTTTCCTCCTCCACTGCTCCTCTCATTCTCTGCTTCTGTTCTCCTCTCCCCTTTTGCTTCTCTCCTCCTCTACTCCCCTCTTTCTCTCCTCTGCTCCCCCTTTGCACCTCTCCTCCTCTCTCCCTCTGCTTCTGGCAAAGGGGGAGAGGAGGAGAGAAAGAGGGGAGGAGGAGAGGAGAAGCAGAGGGAGAGAGGAGGAGAGAGCTCCTCCTCTCTCCCTCTGCTTCTCCTCTGCTCCTCCCCTCATCCTCTCCTCCGCTCCCCCTCTGCACCTCTTTCCCTCTGCTTCTCTCCTCCTCTGCTCCTTTCCTCCTCTCCCCCTCTGTTTCTCCTCTGCTCCTCCCCACATCCTCTCTTCCTTTCCTCATCTCCCCCTCTGTTCAGCTCCGTCCTTACTCCTTTCCTCCTCTCCCCCTCTGTTCAGCTCCTCCCTTACTCCTTTCCTCCTCTCCCCCTCTGTTAATCTCCTTCCTTGCTCTTCTCCTCCTCTGCTCCTCTCCTCCTCTGCTCCTATCCTCCTCCACTCCTTTCCTCCTCTCCCCCTCTGTTCAGCTCCTTCATTGCTCCTCTCCTCCTTTGCTCCCTTCTTTCACTTCTCTCTCCCTCTATCCTCCTCTGCTCCTTTCCTCCTCTCCCCCTCTGTTCAGCTCCTTCCTTGCTCTTCTCCTCCTCTGCTCCTCTCCTCCTCTTCTTCTCTCGTTCTCTGCTTCTGTCCTCCTCTCCTCCCCTTCTGCTTCTCTCCTCCTCTGCTCCCCTCTTTCTCTCCTCCTCTTCCCCTTTGCACCTCTCCTCCTCTCTCACTCTGTTCAGCTCCTTCCTCGCTCCTCTCGTTCTCTCTATCCTCCTCTACCCTTCTGCTTTTCTCGTCTTCCTCCCCTCCTCTGCTCCCCTCATCCTCTACCCCTCTCCTACTAGAAAACTGTGTGCAAAAGGAGAAATTCAATTTGTCATGTGTACAAAAGTTTATTTGGTTGAATACATTTTGCAGCTCATCCAAGCTGCTTCTTCAGACAGTAATTTTATTTTATTTATTTGCTTTTTAATAATAAGGTTAATAATCATTTCGATCTGGACACGGCTTGTAAACATTTATAACACCAGCATTTTGTCCACAAGCCTTTCAAATTTGAATGTAAACACAATATGTATTTTCATTATTTTCTTCTAAAGCGTCCCGGTCTATATAGGACAGATTGGCATTATCGAAAATGCCACGTTTGTTTTGCTTGATAGGGTAACATATAGCCAAGGCTCTGGGTGACATTTTGATATAGATTTATTTGAAATGCTAGCTCTCTGCCCTGCATCAAACCATCATGTTGGTTTGTTATTTTATGTTCCATTTGACATCTTTTTTCGCCAGATATCCCAACCATTCCACCGCATCACTCTTGTATAAGAAACTGTTCAATACGTTTCGCCCGAAGGTATGTTTTACAAATTGAAGTTAGTAGAAAAGTGGCTTATGTTTTGCTGAAAGCTGAATTTGAAGTCAAGCTTTGGTTCGCGTATGATGCTGTGTCCAGGAGGCAGATGAAAAGCCAGTGGACTTAAAGGGCATGTCTGCACTTTCAGATCCAGCCTGGACATAAGTACTCTGTGAATCGCCTGCTCTTTGAAGTCGAGGTAACAGAGATATCTTTGTTTGGAAGCAATTTGATTTCCTGACCTCGGTGCGCTCAGGCTTTGGCGTAATGATGAGGAAGAAAAAGACGAAGACTACGCTATTAACGCTGACGAATGAACTGAGATGTTTTGTCCAGGTACTGCAAAACTTTCTGTCAGTTTGTTGCAGACAGAGGTATAGAGCAAAATCTTTAAGTTGGAGATTTTGAGGGTTTGTATAAAGGTGCTTCACTGTGGTTGCTCTTTGGTTCTGACTGGTGTAATGGATTAAATGCAGTGGACAACAACACCTTAAAGGTCCTAGATTACACAAAATGGATTCTTGTGAGCCTTAAGCCATGTGATAATGTTGTTACCTCTTCAAAAACACAGCTGGAGTTGTGTTTTGCTTTATTCATATGCTTGAGTAATCTTGAGTGTTTAGGCTGTCCATATCTCCAAAGCTCAAAACACTCTGTTCCACCTTGTGATGTCATGAAGCAGTAGTTTTCCACTTAACAGCTCTCTTTTACTTTTGTTTAGTTGAAATGATCAATTCCAGGGTTGTCTGTGTACATTTTGAACATTCAAATGTGCATTATGCATTCTCCAGGCATAAAGGAGAACTTTTGTCACTGCATACTATTGCAAAAGGAGAAATTCAGTTTGTCAACTGAACAAAAGTTTATTTGGTCGAATATGTTTCGCAGCTCATCCAAGTTGCTTCATTTCTGGTCAGACGCTGGTGGACACTGCCTATATCTGCCTGAAGGGAGGAGCTAACTACAATGAAATTGCGACTGCCACACCTATTTGTTTTCAGTTTCTGTTAGTTAGGTGGGCCTATTAAATATGCAGTGGGAGTGTGGTCTTGTTAGCAGAACCATTCAGGGCCATAATGGGTGTTTTCACACCTCTGGACCTGACCTGTCTGCCCTATTATTTTGGTGTTTGTTTTGATTTAGACAATTGCTTTGACCTCAATTTCTGTTCAATGAAGGAGTCTCTCTCTTGACAAAAATACCCTCTTTAACTCCCCTCTCAAACCAGTCCACCAGTGTCTGACCAGAACTGAAGAAGCAGCTTGGATGAGCTGCGGAACGTATTCGACCAAATAAACTTTTGTCCAGTTGACAAATTGAATTTCTCCTTTTGCCATGGATTCTACCTGGACGACTGAGGGATTCTGCACACACTGCATACTATTGTTGTGCCCCTATGCAAGACAGGTAGATTGGCAGTCTCGTCTTTGCCAGGGAAACTGTGGCTACAGCTTTAGCTTACCCCCTTCGAGCGAGGAGTGAAAGAATATTGCAAAGTTAAGTGAAGTATAGTGTTACTTTTATGGTGATTATGTATGTTTTGATTTGTTTGCATAGTGATTTTAATGTCTTTCTTATTCATGAAAGCTCTTTGAAATACGTTGTATACGAATTGTGCTGTGCAAATAAACTTGGCCTATCTAAGTGTGGCTATATGTGTTTTGAAAGATGTTATAAAAAGTCAATAGATTACTGTCAGTATTGATAGGTGATGTATCTTGCTGGCCAGTTGGGACTGAACCTCCATCCTCCAAGCTTTCATACATAAAAGAACCACTCACTCAAGTCACGACCACAGCTTGTTAGTTAATAGTTTTGCTGTGCGGGTTACAGAGACCAAAACTCATCTGAATTTCTGAATTTCCAACCGTGTCCTTCGCTCTGATCTGTAGCATCACCTAACTGAATCTCCCATTTGCATGTCTTTGATGTCACAGTAACAGTGATTTCTTTGTTGGGATCCATTTTATTTCCTGACCCGGGTTTTCTGCAGCTCTGTGGTACTGATGAGAGACAAGCACTGTAGAACCACACCATTACCGCTGACCGCTGAACCTCAGAGACCTCTAATATGCTGCCACAGACGACGCGCTTTGTCCTGCCAGCATTTTCCCCCACATCACCAGGGTTTGTAAAACAGATCGATGAGCAATGATATGGCTGAATTAAAAGGCAATTCATCATATGTTTGCACAACGCGGACAGCTTTGTTCAGCTCGGAGCAGATTGGCGACCAGCGCTGACCAGTTCATTTGTGCTTTGTGTTGACAATAATGGTTTTTATAGAGCTGGGTTATAGAATCAATAAAATGTGACTTTATACAGGTGACAGCTATAGCGGGCTCTGTTCACTGGGTCCACACTAGTATATTGTTTTGTCGTAGCTCTTTTCCCCGTTTGTTCATATGCAGTTATTTTTGTTAAAGGTTAAAAGTGGATTGTGTAACTTTTTTGGAGGAGGGTCTGTCAAATGCTTTTCTCCATCAAAATGTTATTGCTTTGTATAGAAAATTCCACAGTATGGTGTTAAAACAGTTAAAACATTCTATCTTCATGGAGCGTGAAGAATCCCTCAGTCGTCCAGGTAGAATCCATGATAAAAGGAGAAATTAAATTTGTCAACTGGACAAAGTTTATTTGGTCGAAAACGTTTAGCAGCTCATCCGCGCTGCTTCGTCAGTTCTTCATCAGAATTCAAGATTTGAAACCTTTTACTGCACATATCAATTCTGTAGATCCGAACATCAAATTCACCCATGAAGATGCCAAGGACAACACATTGGCGTTCTTAGATTGTGCAGTAACGATAGGAGGAGACCGGGGACTCCAAGTAGAAGTCTTCAGGAAGCCCACACACACAGACCAATACCTGCTTTTTGATTCACACCACCCACTGCAGCACAAACTGGGTGTTATTCGGACATTACAACACAGGGCCCAAGTGGTTCCCACAAGCACAGAGGGTAAGGAGAAAGAAGAACAACATGTGCAGGAAGCCCTCTCGGTTTGTGGATATCCTAAATGGGCGTTCAACAAAACCAAGAGAGACAAGGGCAAGAAACAAGACAACAGAGAACCCGAACCCAGGAGGAAAGGGGTAGCGATTCCTTACCTGGCCGGCGTTTCGGAAAAACTACATTTTTAAGACAAAAACTGGTCCACCCAAAGGACAAAACACCGAGCCACAAACAAAGCAATGTGGTCTACTCCATTCAGTGTAGTGAAGACTGCAGTGAGCGCTACATTGGAGAAACAAAACAGACACTTCACAAGAGGATGTACCAACACAGGCGGGCGTGCCAGAGTGGGCCGTCATCTGCCGTACATCTTCACCTAGAAGCCGCGGGCCATTCGTTTGAGGACAGTGAGGTTCAGATCTTAGCCAGGGAAAAGAACTGGTTTGAGAGGGGAGTCAAAGAGGCTATTTTTGTCAAAAAAGAGAATCCTTCTTTAAACAGAAATGGTGGAGTCAGACATAGACAGAAGTAGGTGTGGTAGTTTCAAAGTAATTTCATTATAGTTAGCTCCTCCCTTCAGGCAGATATAAGCAGTGTCCACCAGTGTCTGACCAGAACTGAAGAAGCAGCTTGGATGAGCTGCGAAAGGTATTCGACCAAATAAACTTTTGTCCGGTTAACAAATTGAATTTCTCCTTTTGCTTTGGATTCTACCTGGAAGACTGAGGGATTCTACACACTCCTTTACTTATTGTTATGGGAAGATTATTGTTGATAAGAATTGACTCCATAGCCAAGTGAATAGTTACATGTTAGAATTATTAGGATGCTCCATGTTACATCTTCAAGAGCTGCTCCCGAGGTCCAGGCAAAAGAGACTATCAGCATTTATAGTTTATGATAATGAGTAGAATGGGCGTGTGTACAGATGGATTCTTGGTACAGAGAATATACATATAAGTACATATTCAAAAACAGGAGGCAGCTGCATGTGCTCAACTAAAACAGGGAGTAAGGATATGTCAGTATATCATTTAACAAAAAGATTAATTCTTACAGCCACCGGAGATTCCTTTATACAATCATTGTTGCAAATCTAATGCACACCTGGATGATGAGAAGAGGAACATTTCATACTTTCACTTGTAGTTTATATATTATATGTGACCAACCACGGCAAAACCCGCCACAACAAACGAATAGGAGAAAATTGTGTTAGAAGCATTAAAAAAAAAAAAAAAATCTTTCAAAATTTGTGATTTTCATTTTTTTGGCAAATGTGCAAGTTGAGATCATGAAGAAGCCGCTCCAGGTTTCAGATAACAGCATTAGTTGTTTTAAAAGCATACATTTTGTCTTTGAAACTGGCTAGTTTTTCAGAAAATCGGGGCATGTGTAAACTACCATAATTGCCATAATGGCACTCCTGGCCATTCACGTGACGATTAGCGCTCTTTTGTTTTCTTTTTCCGCCAAATAGGCTGTGTGCTAGAAGCAAACCTGGCTACTTAAGCTGCATAGCTGCATGTAATGTTTTGCGGATGAGCTGAATCATGGCTGGTTTTATGGGACGCCGATCTGTCGGCCTCGCACAGAGGAGCTGATTGTAAGATATCAGATGCTATATCTACAGCAACATTTGAAGAGGATAAGGACAGTGAAATTGAGAAAATCCGTAACTTTGACTGTAAATGCTACGTAAGAAGAAAGGAGAACTCTCTCCTTGGGACACGTTCATGTCGCCAAAAAATTTCTCCGGAGCTCATGTGCAGAATGTGATCAGATTCTTTAGCTGCCGAAAGACAGTGGCAGGATACACGAATAATTGGACAATGAGGCAAACAGATTTCCATGTATAAGGCATCATTGGAAAGCTTAGAATCTACACTTTCAGAATCTATGAATAACTCAAAACGCCTCTGGGACAGCTTGCGTCTGGTTTTGCTGCGATTGGACACATATGTACATGACAAGACTATTTGATGATTTTATTAGGGCAGACCAACACTAACTATTGGATTTTCAGTTGACTAATAATGGTTTTCATTTATGTTTGAAAACATTTGCAGGTGTTATAACTATTTCTCACTACTGAATTAATATAATGTTTTAAAACCACGCCTTTAAAAAAATATGTGAAATAAATAAACTACTCAACATAAAACAAACCAATAATATTGCCGAAAAAAATAAGCTTTTGGTGTCCTTCCTCCTTTTGGTGGAATTTTAATGGCATTTGGCAGTGATTTAAAAATATATTGAATGTGTGGTTAGAGTTTCATTTTCATTTTGACCATTCATAGAGCAGCATGCTAATATACCACAAAATGATTTTATATTTCCTATTATTTTAGTTGTAGCAATTTCACATAAGCCAATATTATGCTTTAACAGTGTTTGGAGAGTTGTGAGGGAGGATATTTCATCAGACAAATGCTGCAGCAGTAAGCTGGTCTTGCAGAAAATTAGAAAATATTTAACCATTAGTCACAATACTGCACTGGCTTAAGTCGTAGTTGTTTAGCCGGAGAAGAACACAACTGGAACGATGCTTTAATAACCATTTGTTTTATGAAATAATAAAAACATAAGACACAATCTTATTACAGCACGTTTTGGGGTATGAAGTGTGACGCTGTCCATGGTGCTGAAACCACTGACCTCCCTTTATTCTAATATGAACCTCCATACTGTTAGTAGTGAGTATTATTTATTGAAAATACAGTGAAATTTCTAAGAATGTGGGTTAGAGAGTAGGTTTAGCTAAATTACAAATAAGACACATAAATATGCCTTAACACTGCAATTTAAAAAAAAAAAGTGTCATGTGTTTCCTATTTGAAGAGTGTTTTGATTTTTAACTATTAGATGCTAATAATTTTACAGAGGCACCACAGAGAGCATCCTCACCAGCTGCATCACTGTGTGGTAGGGCGCCTGCACCGTGTCCTGCCGGAAAAAGCTACATCGAGTAGTGAGAGCAGCTGAGAGAATAGTGGGTGTCTCTCTCCCCTCCCTGCAGGACATCTACCTCACCCACCTCACCCGCAAAGCCCTCTGGGTGATCCCACCCACCCATCCAACTGCCTCTTCAGTCTGCTGCCATCAGGAAGGAGACAGAGGAGCCTCAGGGCCAAGACCAGCAGACTGAAAGACAGCTTCATCCACCAAGCTGTCAGGATGCTGAACTCTCTCCCTGCCCTCCCTCCCCCAATGACACTGCTGCTTAAAGGACACTAAATGACACTGCCACTGCTGCTTAAATGACACAATTTGAGCTTTATTATGCTACACATCGTGTGTTTTACTATTTGTATTATATACAAGTTTACTGTACTTTTACTATTTGTATGTGTGATGTTTTAGTCATGGTGTTTATTGTCTTATTTATCAGATGTTTTAAGTTTACTGTGGGCCTAGGGGGCGCTACAATTTCAAATCCTGTGTGTGCAACCTGTGCATATCGTTTTTGACAATAAAGCTGACTTTGAATTTTGATATTCTGGTTTTAGTTATTGACAAGTGAGCAGGATCAATGTTACATAACCAATGACTAGATTTAGAGTATCTGTAAATCAGGAAGTGTGTGTTAGCATGTAGATAGCTGTACCATCATGGCAAAATTGAGGGATGTGAAAAGTGCTCATGAACGTGTGAATAATCAGGCTCAGAACGTATAAGGTACATGAGGAAAAAAGTGTTTAAAATGAGCTAGTTCTGTTGTGCTGTGATCCTGAGATGTGAGGGGACTGGTTATGTTCCTCCTCTGTAACACGCCTCAGCTGTGTGGCCCATTAGAAAGCCCTTAATGTCCCTGCACAGACCCAGCCTGATCCACACAACCCAGAGGAGCTATAAAATGTTGATTTATCTGCCTCTCCCCCAGCTCAGAGCATCCAGCCCAGAGAGGAGCTAATGATGGACTGCTCTGCTACTTAACGTCGACTTTGAGAAACACTTTAAATACGGAAAAGGAAAGATGAAATTAGCAACCGTGGTTCCAACAGCAGCCCAGGCCCCAGATGTTGAAATCAAATATTTGCCGTGTGATGATAAATGTGTACACACAACGAGAGGCCTTTAAGGTAAGCAAGGGGGTATAATGTTAATGATTTTGATCTGGTGAGTCATTAAGTTGTAAGGAGGAGTTATTAGGCTGTAACGTGGTGCGTGTGGTTCAGAGCAGGACACATTACAAGTTTGGGATCACATCAGTTTTATAGCAAAAACAAATAACTTAGAGGGGCCATATTACGCTATTTTCGGATCTATATATGTTATAATGTTGTTTCCTCATCAAAAACATACTTAGAGTTGAGTCTTTTGTTTCAATCACACATGTTTAACACAAAATCCTTCCACCTTGTGATGTCATATGGTAATACAGGAAGTGTCCCACTGTAGACACTTCACTGTAGAAGATCTACAGACACTGTAGTGTCCGTAGATCTTTACCTTTGGATAATTTCAGACCTGGAATTGCTCATCTCTATTGGACAAAAGGTAAAAGGTAACTGTTGAAAACTATCACTACATGACATCACAAGGTGGAACGGAGCATTTTAAGCTTTGGAGATGTAGAAAGACAAATAATAAAAGATTACACAAACATCATGAGCTCTGGGTAATGACTGAAAGGACAAGATCGCGGATACAAGCAGCCGAAATGAGTGGCTGGGCGCTCCCTTAGAGATAGTGTGAGGAGCTTAGTCACACGGTAGGAGCTCGGAGTAGAGCTGCTGCTCCTCCACATCGAGAGGAGCCAGCTGAGGTGGCTCAGGCATCCTGGTTCCATGTTCCAGGCATGTCCCACTGGGAGGAGGCCCGGGGAAGACCTAGGACACGCTGGAGGGACTATGTCTCTCGGCTGGCCTGGGAACGCCTTGGGGAAGAAAGTCTGGGAGTCCCTGCTTAGACTGTTGACCCCATAACCCGGCCCCGGATAAGCGGAAGAAAATGGATGTGAATGAAACAAAACACAACTCCCGATTAGTTTTTGAGGAGAAAAGACTGGAAAGACTGTTGACGAGATTTGACAGTGATGTCTTCGGGCTACAGCTGGACTACAGACCAATTCATAATATGAACAGTGCATGAAAAATACAGTTTAAATTTGATATGTAAATAAATGAATTATAATGAAACCCTGGTATAATGATAACCACAACATTATGGCATTTTAACCAACTAAAAGTGCAGCATGTGCAGTTCAAAGGACACAAGATTGTGTGTTGCATCGTTTTCCCTGTATCCAAGAAGAGGCTCGCTAAAGACACCATATGTGGCATCAAATGTGGCAGAAGACCTTCCAGAGGAAATGTGTGGACCATCTCATCACCAACCAAAACACCAGCAAAGAGTAAGAGTGAGACCTTTCCTGTTGTGGTCAGGGGGTACTGACACTCCCTTACCAGTGCTCCTGTTGAACTGCATTGAGAGCTTTGACTGAGACACAAAGGAGACTGAGAAGTGCAGTGGAAATGTTGCTGCAGCAAAACGTGAATTTCCCTCAGCTCAATAAAGTATCTCTCACACACTATACGCACACACACACACACACACACACACACACACACACACGCACATGCACACACACACAAATCTGTATAAAGTTCTGAATCCCTTTGGAGTCACTCAGGGTCAAATATTTTAGGTAATCCAAATTCAAAATGGCTCCCAACACAGTATCTCCCTCCTTCTCCCACCAGTCTGTAATTATATCAGCGGTAATAATTCTGCTTGTCTTTCTCCTCGGTTTCTCTCCTGGATTGAACCTGCGTTTGCATTCCACACAGTGAGCGCCCAGGTGATAGCCCGCTCCCTCGGGCCCACATTAACATTCCCTTCAGTGCTCCTTTATTTCCCCAGACTCTTATCCCCTTGTTTCTTCTGTATTTGCACAGGCACCGGCTATCACAAAGAGAGGAACCACTCACAGCAATCAAAGACAATGTTAACTTTGTCCCACAAGTGAAGTAAATCAACACGACCCCCAAGTCGGATGACCAAATATTTGTCTATGTCTTCTATCACTGCTCATTTGTGGTGACATTTCTTAAACTTTTCTCAAGACAGGATTAAAGCCAGTTATTTTACTTTTGCGACTTGACATTTCAGGCACAAAAGCTAAAGATTTGTGTGTTTTGTTTCATTTTTATTCCGATTCTCTCTATTACAAAACCCATTGAAATGAAAAGCCAGAGGACGCGGCAGCTTGATGGACGTGCGGTGACACATTCAGTCTGATAATCCCGCAGGGTTGGCCCAGAGTTCAGCCGTGATGGACAATCGGGAAGAAAAGGACACATTTGGGTTTGGATTTGACCCATAGACTTTGCACTTATCCCCTCAGAGAAAAGAGTGGAAAAACATGACCAGCACGAGCTCGCACCACAATAAGTCTATTAGTCAGTCTGAAACAAATGTGGTGAGATGTGGTTTCATTTGTATATGGACAAAAGCTAAAGCATTGTTTTAGGGTCCTATACACTTACTAATATTTAACTAGTTAATAATTTGAGTGTGAAGCAGCTGGGATGAGGATCAGCTACTCCAAATCCGAGGCCATGGTTCTTGACCGGAAAAAGGTGGCTTGCCCTCTCCGGGTGGGTGAAGAGTCCCTGCCTCAGGTGGAGGAGTTCAAGTATCTCGGGGTCTTGTCCACGAGTGAGGGGAGGATGGAGCGTGAGATTGACAGGTGGATCGGTACAGCGCCTGGCAGTGATGTGGTCGCTGTACTGGACTGTTGTGGTGAAGAGGGAACTGAGCCGAAAGGCAAAGCTCTCGATTTACCGTCAATCTACGTTCCTACCTTCATCTATGGTCATGAGCTCTGGGTAATGACTGAAAGGACGAGATTGCGGATACAAGAGGCCGAAATGAGTTTCCTCTGTAGAGTGGCTGGGTGCTCCCTTAGAGATAGGGTGAGGAGCTCAGTCACATGGGAGGAGCTCGGAGTAGAGCTGCTGCTCCTCCATATCGAGAGAAGCAGCTGAGGTGGCTCAGGAATCTGTTCCGGATGCCTTCTGAAAGCCTCTTCCAGGAGGTGTTCCGGGCATGTCCCACCGGGAGGAGGCCCCGGGGAAGACCCAGGACACGCTGGAGGGACTATGTCTCTCACCTGGCCTGGGATGTCTTATATAGTGCTTTTCCAGACGCTCAAAGTCACTTTTTACAATTTGGTGCATTCTTCATTCCATACCTGGAGGTGGTAAGCTACTATTGTAATCACAGCTGCCCTGGGGCAGAGTGATGGAAGCACGACTCAGAGGCGGACTTACCATTAGGCAAACATAGGCATTCGCCTAGGGGCCCCACCAAACCTGCCCGTTGAGAGGGGCCCCAACTGTCACCCCTGACATGATACACGCACACAAAAAATTTAAATCTTAATTCAAACACACGCGCACCCTTATTTTGTGTGCGTGTGTGTGTTTGAAGAATGACTTTTGAGGGACCCATGTCTATATTTCGCCTAGGGCCCCAAAATGGCTAGATCCCCCCCTGGCAAGACTGCCAACCTGCACCATCCAACCACCCACACTCACGCTCACACCACTTTCATACTCCTTTCCTCCTTTCAGGCAGATTTAAGGTCACCAGTAACCTGACAAAGAAGAGATTATTTCATTGCAGTGATAAAAACAAAACTCAACCACAAAATGAGATGCAACGTTTAATTCAATAAAGTATATATCATTTCTCAGTTTCATTATCAATAAACAATATAATAACAATAAATTACATTACAAGCAGATAAAAACACTACAAACAAAAGCATATACGTACATTTGTGAACCACCAAAAAATATGCAGCAGTTTGGCCTGATCCTCCAGTTTCTACTCTCTCTTTATGTCAATCAGAGCAGTAACCAATCACAGGACACACCCAAGACAGCACTGACCAATCACAGCACAGAGCCAGGACAGGAAGTGACCCCAGTGCATTGTGGGACCAACATCAATGCCTGTTTTTTTACATGCATATAATCACCACACCGACCTCACATAATGAACCAGTTCTTTAAATATGTCTCTGAGGTTATGCTGTTCTTTGGATTTTCCTGATCAAAGCTTTTTCAGAGCTGCTAAACTATTAAAACATTTAAACTATGAGCTATAGATTATTATTAGTATAAATGTATTTGTTCAGTCTTCATTTGAGTTTAAGGTTACATGTGCTTCTTTGACCCATACTGGTAAAGTACTTAGAAATTAGAAATATCTAACTTTAGTTTATATGAAAGTAACACTATGCTGTTTTTCTGGTCAAGGGTTTTCCACCTTCTTCTTTCAGTGGAGATGTTATTGTTCTTTCTTTGCTTCTAATGTTCCACTATATGGCATTAAACTTATGCATCTCCTTGAAGACAAGCCACCAGGCCAAGAGACAGGTCAGGACAGGTGGAAAGGTGACCTCCACTATAAAAATACTTATTCTTTTTGCTGTAAAATGAATAAATGTAAGATAGATTGCTTTAATCTCATACATGTGGAACAAAGCAGGAGACAGGGAGATAGTGGACCCCTCCCCCATCAGAAAAGTTTCATAGTGCACCTTAAACTATGTATTATCTACTCGATCTGAAAATCGGAAAATTTGGAGTTGTCCTTTTTAAAACTAAATAGTTAAATTAATTCAATGTTGGACCATGTTTCAAATCAGTAAATAAAAAAGGATGTATATGACCTGGGAGGACCAAGTGACAGTAAATAAAATAAATAAAAAGGACAAACACCGAGCCACAAACAAAGCAATGTGGTCTACTCCATTCAGTGTAGTGAAGACTGCAGTGAGCGCTACACTGGAGTAACAAAACACCCACTTCACAAGAGGATGTACCAACACAGACGAGAGAGCCAGAGAGAGTGGACCTTCATCTGCCGTACATCTGCACCTAGAAGCCACGGGTCACTCCTATGAGGACAGTGAGGTACAGATCTTGGCGAAAGAAAAGTATTGGTTTGAGAGGGGAGCTAAAGAGGCTATTTGTCTACAATCTATAACTCTATCCTCAAACCTAAATCAAAACACACAAAGAAAACAACAGGGCAGCAGGTCAGGTCCAGAGGTGTGAAAACACCATTATGGCCCTGAATGGTTCTGCTAACAAGACTCCACACTCCACTCCCACTGCAGATCTAATAGGTCCACCTAACTAACAGAAACTGAAAACAAGTAGGTGTGGTAGTTTCAAAGTAATTTCATTGTAGTTAGCTCCTTCATATAGGCAGTGTCCAGCAGCGTCTGACCAGAACTGAAGAACCAGCTTGGATGAGCTGTGAAACGTATTCAACCAAATAAACTTTTGTCCACTTGACAAATTGAATTGCTCCTTTTGCCACAAATACAATTACAGTCCCACCATAAATGCATTTTATATAGGAGCTCATTCAAATGTTATAAACAACTCTATCAAACATACATTTTAGATAATGTATGTTTGATAGAGTTGTTTATAACATTTGAATGAGCTCCTATATAAAATGCATTTATGGTGGGGCTGTAATTGTATTTGTGGCAAAAGGAGAAATTCAATTTGTCAAGTGGACAAAAGTTTATTTGGTTGAATACGTTTCACAGCTCATCCAAGCTGGTTCTTCAGTTCTGGTCAGACGCTGCTGGACACTGCCTATATGAAGGAGCTAACTACAATGAAATTACTTTGAAACTACCACACCTACTTGTTTACAGTTTCTGTTAGTTAGGTGGGCCTATTAGATCTGCAGTGGGAGTGGTGTGTGGGGTCTTGTTAGCAGAACCATTCAGGGCCATAATGGTGTTTTCACACCTCTGGACCTGACCTGCTGCCCTATTGTTTTCTTTGTGTTTTGATTTAGGTTTGAGGATAGAGTTATAGATTGTAGACAAATTGCCTCTTTAGCTCCCCTCTCAAACCAATACTTTTCTTTCGCCAAGATCTGTACCTCACTGTCCTCAAAGGAGTGACCCGTGGCTTCTAGGTGCAGATGTACGGCAGATGAAGGTCCACTCTCTCTGGCTCTCTCGTCTGTGTTGGTACATCCTCTTGTATCAACTCTGTATTAAGCATGGTTGTCATGTTGTTTTGTGGCTTTACGTGTTCAAACAAAAGCTATAGCGCTCATTGAAATACAAATTGCAGAGAAACTGTTGTATCTAACCAAAGGTCTACAGTAATAATCCCAGTGTGTATGTCCCATTAGCGGCCTTGTGTGCACATGTACACATGGCGGCCATGATGGAGAGGGGGCGATGTAACAGGGCAGGCTCCAACTGGAAACCAGCTGCTGGGGTCAAAGGTCAGGGCAGGCCGGATCACCACGGCGACGCGGTAATGATGGCCCCCACCTGTAAAACACAAGCAGAGGAGACAGGGCCCATCAGTCAGTAACAGGACACACACAGACAGAGGCATGAGAGTGTGCGTTTAGTGCGCCCCATGTGGACAAACGCACACATACAGTACACAAGCGGGAAAACATACCGCCACATGTCACATTATGTGAAAGGTTTGATTAAGCTTGTTTATCATGTCTTCCTCTTCAATCCTCAAAATAATTACCCCCCACTAGTCCATCCATAAAGCTCCATACAGTATAAGGGTATTTCAATATGAACGCCTATACAGAAAAGAAATAGAAAAAGCTCATAAAATGTATTATTGCCAGCAATATTGTACATCATAAAAGACTTACATGGCTAATACTATGAGTTACTCTTGAAAGTGGACACTTTTGCATTTTATTCATAGAGAATAACAATCAGAATCAAATTTACATCCGATTTAACTGTCATGTAAGCTGCATATGAGATTCTGAAGCAGATTTAAATTTTGTAAAATGTTTCTTCTCTTTTCCATCTAGGCGTGTACATATGGAGTACAGTTCTTTTAAAGCATCCTGAATAATACAGGAGCTTAAAAGGTGCAAAGTGCCTCTCTCTAAGGAGATGTTATTGCTTGTAATATTCCACAGTAAGGCAATTAACTCCTTGCATCCATGGAGACCAAAAGGTGACAACACCAGGTCATGTTACAGGTTAGATCTTTGAAAAGGCAAGCCCACTCACAGCAAGAATTCATCTATTTTTCAGCAATACAAATACCTGAAAATGAGTATATGTAAGATAGATACATTTAATTTCATACTGTACAACTCAACTGTACAAATCTTGTCTCCTGTATATAGCTGTGATTTTATATTTTATTTTGACTTGTACATATACATTTATTTTTATAATCATGTCTCATTTGACACCGGTCTCTTGCTATCTTTTTGCTATACTATCTATTTTTGTTACTCTCTGTTATATAAAAGCTGCTACAACTCGGGCCTGACGAACACGAGGAAATTGCGTTAGAAGCTTTTTTTTTTTTTTTTTCAAAAATTAGTGATTTTCATTTTTTTGGCAAAATGTGCTATTTGAGATCATGAAGAAGCCACTCCATGTTTCAGATAACAGCACTGGTTGCTTTAAAAGCATACATGTTGTCTGTAAAATTGGCTAGTTTTTGGGAAAGAATCGGGGCGTGTGTAAATTGCCATAATTACCATACTGGCGCTACTGGCCATTCAAGTGACAATTAACGCTCTTTTGTTTTCTTTTACTGCTATTCAGCTGTGAGCAAACCTCATGAATATTTATGCTATGAATATGAATATTTAAGATGTAATATTTTGCAGATGAGCTGAATCTTGGCTGTTTTACTGGACGTCGGAAGGAGGAAGGAGAAATCTCTCCTCGGGACATGTTCAGCCAGAAACTTTCTCCAGAGCTCATGTCCAGAATCCGAATGGATTCTTTAGCTGCCAAAAGACCGTGAATACGCGAATAACTGGACAACGACGCAAACAGTAGTAACATCAGAGGTGACTGCGTCCAGGAGAAAGACCCCTGTGTCTCAATGATGTTTGCAGGAACACATTTCTCTTTCTTATGGGGTGAGTAAAGTGCTTCTAAACTTTGACAGTACAGACATTAGGACATATTTAAATACTAATTCAGCTTTCGTGTGGTCATATTATTTCTGGATCAAAGGGAGATATTTAGATGAAAGCAGGGGGCTTGTGTAATTGTCAACATTAGCATCATATTATTGCCAAACTGCATATTACAGTGTACTTTTGATTTGCGATAATCACAATATTATTGTGATGAGAGAGCTACTGTACCCAAATAATTTCCCTTGTGGATCAGTAAAGTTTGTCTAAGTCCAAGTCTAAGTGGAACCTTCTAGATAAGGCAATAAAGTTGGAGAAAGCAGTTGGTCGGCCCTTCATCAGAAAAGCTACAAATAGTGCATGTTTACAGAAAACAGGAAGTTGGCACATATTTGAGGATAAACATCATTATCCGGTGGCAGCGTCCTATTCCAGCCTCATGTCACCCTTGGGTCACTGGACGCACCCCTCCCTCTTTCATCTCTACCACTTACATAACTTGCAGAATCCTCAAAACTCTTTATCACTACTATAATTCATGTTGGTGGAGAATAGATCGTTGCACATATGTCTTAAAGGTCACATATTATGCTTTAGGTCACATTTATGATCTGCTGACCTTTGGATAACTATTTCACACTTTCTAACTTCAAATAATATCTACATTTGGAAAAAAAAAAAAAACTTTATAAACTTTACCTCCATTGGAAACATTTAGGCTTTGGAGCTCCCTCTTGCTGTGAGAGGGGAATAACAATGTGAAACTAAGCATGTGAAGCCCTTATATTGCTTTACTAATCCTGTGGTGGTTTATGGGTTTAAAAACGGTGTCATAGGTTAAACAGTTTAACCTATGACATCACAAACTGGACAAAATATGAGCATTTTTAGTGCTCAGAGAAAATGTTGGATTATTGAATCAAAGTTCAAAGTTATCTTTATTGTCAAAAAACATATGTACAGGTTGCACACACACATTTGAAATTGCAGCGCCCCCTAGACCCACAGTGAACATAAAACATCTGATAAACAAGACAATAAACACAATGAGTAAAACATCACATATACCTGTAGCAAAAGTACAGTAAACTTGTATATAATACAAATAGGTAAAACACACAACGTGTAGCGTAATAAAACTCAAATGTAGTCATTTAAGCAGCAGTGTCAGTGTCATTTAACCAGCAGTGTCAGTGTCATTTAAGTGTCATTTAAGCAGCAGTAAATCAATGAAGTAAACGTGAATGAGACACTCCAGGTACAGTATGTTTTTGATATAAGCAATAATAAGTACATTTTGCATAATTTCTTTACTTAAATTAAATGCTTTTGCTACCTGTCTGAAATCCACCAAAGAAAGTCCATACAACATCAGTGAGGCCATAAATCACGCAACATGTGTCTGCGCTGATTTTAAAGGGCTATAAATGTTAAAGATCCCATGACATGGTACTTCTTGATGCTTTTATATGGTGCCTTAATGGTTCCCTAATACTGTAAATGAATCCTTCAAAATCAACACTCAGTGCATGAGAAAGACACATGTACACACACATGGTCAAAAAATATCTCTCTGAACACCTCATTCTGGGCGTTGCTGCTTGAATGCAAATGAGAAGGACAGAGATAGGTCAGAGCTGCGGGTGGGGGGGGGGGGCAAATGCGCCGCTGGTTCCTTGTTTTAGCAGTGCGCTGTGTGCTGGCCCCACTTCCATGTGTATAAGCGCGAAGGAAGAAAGGAGAACTGTTTCAATGAAAAAAACACATTTTCACAGAAGAAAAAAAATTAAACCACTGCTGTTTCAGAGGTCCAGAGGGTCGGATAAAGGACTTTCGAGCCTGGAAACATTCTGACGTGCCTCCAGGCAAATAAAAAAACGCATTTTGCATTGCGTAGCTCATTCGCGGTACAAACTCTCTGGGCGTGATTTCCAAGAGACGGTGGGTAGAAAAACAGACGGGGGGTGGAACTGCATTTTCCGTGTGATGTCAGAAAGTTTCCTTGTTCAGAATCGCTGTGTTTTTTTCAAACGCAGAAAAGGACTGCAAATGGACTTGCACATTTCGCAACTTTTCGCCATGGGGAAGCCCTAAACAGGGTAGGGGAGCTCACATTAACGTTCAAAAACCTCAGAAAGTGAAAATTTCATGCCATGGGACCTTTAAATGTTATGTCGTTTTCTCATTACAAACAGACCTGGAGTTGTGTTTTGTTTCATTCAAACATGTTTAACACACAAATCCTGCATATTAAGACTGGTTTCTCTCTGTGTTACAGCTTGTGATGTCATGTGGTAATACAGGAACTGCTCCAATGTGTTTTTAAACTCCATACACTTCAGTGGAAAGTTTCAGACCTGGAATTTCCAGTCTGTACTGAACTAAAGCTAAAAGGTAGCTGTTAACTTGAAAACTACCATTACATGACATCTCAAGGTGGAACAGAGCGTTTTGAGCTTTGGAGATAGACAGACTAATAATAGAGGATTACTCAAATATGCGTGAATGAAACAAAACACAACTCCAGGTCTGTTTTTGATGAGGAAACAACATTATAACATGACTTAAAGCTCACAAGAGTCAGTTTTGTGTGATATAGTCTTTAAGTCTCCTCTGTTTTAAATGAGACAGCATGGTGATGACCTGCTGATGTTGTGAAGGAAGTAACATAATCGTATTCTTATTGGCCTGTATTTATTTAAATTTCATCAGAACAAAAGTAGTGAACCATATTTCTTACAGAGTTTACTCACGCTCTTTGCAAAGGGCTCCCGGTACCTTATTATTCTCTTTCATTTGTGAATTATTAATTGGTACAAAAAAGCAATTTGTTCATTTTATTCTAAAGGTGTCACAGGTGCCGGCCAGTAATTTATGAATGGTGGTCAGTTCTGGAGTTTTAATTAAGTCCGGGGCAGAGTTCAGTGTGCAGGAGATGGAAGCGGTCCATTAATCATGAACCGGGCCGGACAGTGAACCACACTTACTGTTATCTACACTTCTGTTAATAGGTGAAGTGCATGGCGTCTACAAAAAGGGGTTTTATCTGTGATTTTGATAACGCTCATTAAATCCTGACCAAGTTAGTTCAGGATGGCCTTTCTGTAAAGAGGACAGCGGACCGAAAATGGTTAAATTGAATTCCAGGCATGCAAAAAGGCTGTTCAAAAGTGTCATGGTTGGATATGAAAAGTCCTTGTGGAGAATGGAATAAAATGTGGTTAGATGGGGCAATAATGAGAAGATGACTGTGTTATCTGCCCCAGGGTGGATTAAGACGATTCTCTGACAATTAAAGGTGTATTGTGTAACTTTTCTGGTGGAGGGTCCATCACATGCTTTTCTCCATGGCTTTAAACATTTCTACACATTCTACATTTCTATAAGAGACCACTGCATTTTTTTTTTCTTTCTGAAATCAGCATCTCTACATGTATTACAGCCATTCCAATCCAGCGTCTGTTGAATTCCAACACAAACACAAAGCTGAGCTACTTCAGTTCTTGCACCAGGAGTGGAATAAAGTCACCCAAGAACAATGTGAAAGACTTGTGGAGAGCATGCCAAGACGCATGAAAGCTGTGATTAAAAATAAGGGTTTTTGCACCAAATACTGATTTCTGAACTCTTCTTAAGTATAAACATTAGTATTATGTTGTTTTAAAATGAATTTAATCTTGTTTCTTTGCGTTATTTGAGGTCTGAAAACATGTATCTTTTTTGTTATTTTGACCATTTGACATTTTCTGCAAATAAATATTCTAAACGATAATATTTTGATTTGGAATTTGGGGGAAATATTGTCAGTAGTTTATAGACTCAAACAAAAATGTTCCTTTTGCCCAAACACATACCTATAAGTAGTAAAATAATAAAAACTGATCATTTTGCCGTGGGCTTTGATGAGTGAGCTACTGTGTCCAAATAATTTCCCTTGTGGATCAATAAAGTTTGTCTAAGTCTAATTCATTCTGATGGTCGAATTTCTGCTGAACATTCCACCATAGAGATGTTACAGCAAAGTATCAATCATCAATGAAGAGAGTTGGACAATCCGGTCTCTATACCATCATAGTTGATGGATTCAGGGAGTTGTAGTGTATTTTATAATTTTTTAGAGTCAAAAGCTGAAAATAGCAGCACTTTCCAATCGGTCATTCTGCACATGCCCGTCAGCCATGTGCAAATTTTATAACAATGCAATTCATTACCCGTCTCCAGGCACCAATACATTTTATAATGATTGCCTGTCAAAATATCCACATCTGATTGGGACGGGATGTCAGGGGGTCATTCCATCAGAAAACAAAAAAAAAAAATTTCAACGACAAATACGAGTAAATATCCAAGAATCAAGAATAAAAGGAATTATAAACATGGGCCTAGTTTATTAATCCAGGAGCTAAACTGCAAGAAAACAGGTGCAATTTTTAATGTATTTTTTGCTTTATCATGTGAATGGGCCCAGTAATTATAAAATGAAAAATGATCCAATTTTTATATAGCGCTTTTCCACCTGTAAGACACTCAAAGGTTTTTACATTAAGGAACCACTCACCCATTCACACACACATTCACACACCAGCGTACGCACTGAGATGACACTGGGGGCGAGGTGGGTTAAGTGTCTTGCCCAAGGACACAACAACAGCATTCATCTGTGGGAGCTGGAATCGCATCGCCAACCTTTGGATTAGTGGACAAACGCTCTACCAGCCGAGCTACTGTCACTCTATAAATATCAAACTGCATTTCTGACAGTTAAACAGCAAATAAAAATTCTGTCCTCAGTTTTAAAGTTACACTACTGATTTCACTAACATCACTATAGTCAAGGTTTTACTAAAAATATTGCCTTGTGTTTTGTAGTTTCTTAATCTTGTTTATAATTATAGTTCATAATTTTACTTGCTTGGACACAGACAGCAGATATGACATACTGGGAGACGAACACTGTTACCTAGCAACCATAAAGTTAATGAGGGTAAATTTGTACAATATTTTTAATTAGATGAATAAAAATACAGTATTTAGCAACACCTTTATTTTATTAAATTAACATTTAAACTAAAAAAAATGCTTTCCTTGTGTGTAAATAGCCTCTGTATTTTGTGTGAAATTGTCCGGGTTGATTATGACATAGGCAGAGGTTTTTCCCTTTTATAATTCTTCTCAACTTTTTTCCACAAATTACCACTTGGCAGATGTAAAAACTATTATAAATACTTACCTGACTATCCCATTAAACCTAGTAATTAGAAAACATGAAATCCTTTCATATTCACTTTAAAGGTCCTATATTATGCAAATTTAACTTTTAAAAGAGAATTAACCTTTTTTACAATCTGAGCCTTATTTCGGTAATAAAACAAGTTGTTTTACTCACCCATAGCACTTTGGTGTCATTTGGAGCAGTTTCGTAGATGTAGGGTTGTAGCGGTATCCGTGAACGTGAGTGGCCGGGGCATTTGGTTACGGTCTCCAAATAACACAAACTTTAGCACTTTTCAAATCACAGAAGATTGCTGTGTCAGCGTACCTTTAAGTGGAGTCAAAAGCGGCCTGAAACCCGATATCCAGCTATAGTTTAATTTGATGACGTCATCATAGAGGACAGCGTGCATGTGCGAATTCCCAGCTGTCAGATCTTGGGTACAGTCCGAAAGAAGCTAAGAAGACGAAAACATCTCCGCTTGAGAAAATGGTGCGAACATGCATTTAACCCGGTTGCGAAAATAAAATGACATCTTGGATAGGGGTGTGCAAAATAATCGTCATGACAATGCATCACGATACTAACTTTCGCAATATACTGCATCGATTCTTGATGCCAAAAATCTATTATTATTAATTAATAATTTAATATTTAATAATGTAATATTTAATATTAATAAATAAATTAATTATTAGTTGTTGTTTTTTATAAATCCTATGCACTTTTTTCTTTGTGAAAGGGTATTGTTTGTTATGATGGTAGCTACCTCCAAAATGGCAAATGTTTGAACATCATTTTTTGTTTTAGAAAAAATCCTATGCACTTTTTTTGTTATTGGTTTGGTTTATTTGTTTTTGTTATTCAATAAATTCAGTTATGAATTGAGTTGCTCAGAGTTATGTATCAATTGAAGACACTACCCAGATACACAGCCACTGATATTTAAGTTATCCTCTTTTTTTGGGTACATTTTCACTGAAGTATGTCGAATATATTGCAATGCATCGCAATAATTCAAGTATCGTGATGCATTGTGATAGTATCGCATCGTGGCATATGAATCGTGATTCGAATTGAATCGTGACTTCTTTGCCAATACCCACCCCTAATCTTGGACGAAGTTGAGCTTTCACAGGCTTCCTCATCAGAATCAGAATGATTTATTGAAAATGTGCCTACTTGCTTTGAGAATGGACCCAAACATGACAGAGAAAGCTGTAAGACGTCTGGACCATCATGTTTGCAGTACTCACTTCAGTCCAGATGATTTTTTTCCAGCAAAGGAAAAGAAAGAAGGCCAGCGGTTTCAGCACACGGCTCTGAGAAGTAATACGAAACCGATGGCTGTTCTCTGCGCTTCATTCTTTCCATATCCATTCTGTCTCCTCATCCGTATACTCAGGCACAAAACGATAGGGACGGCCATCATACTCAAATAAGTCCTCTTCAGTCTCAAAGTCCAAATCTTCAGCTATGTCTCGCAACAGAAAAGTAAAGTTCAGAGTTAGCTAAAGTGATCTTCTTTCGGACTACCGGTGTTTACCTGCTAAACAGCTGAGTTCACTGCTCCAAATGACACCAAAGTGCTATGGGTGAGTAAAACAACTTGTTTAATTACCGAAATAAGGCTCAGATTGTAAAAAAGTTAATTCTCCTTTAAGTGAGCTTTTAGTCATGTTATAATGTTGTTACCTCATCAGAAACATACCTGCACCGGTAATCGGGCATACCTTGCATTTTCCCGGGGGCTGACGCTGTTTGGTTTGTTTTTTTTACTTAGAGACCAGCCCACAGTTAAGAGGAGGCGTCCCATTGGTCCATCTTCAATAAAGACAATGGACTAAACCAATCAGGATATAGAAGCTTACGAGAGTGGTCCCACCTCTTTCTCTGCACTGATCCCCGTCAGTTTCAGTGTTGAGCGTGGAAACATGGAGAAGCGGCAGAAATGGGGTGTGAAGTTGTGGGCTAAAAGATTAAAAAATCTCGCTACAGACGCTGCAAAATGTTCTAAATTACCAAACATATTCTCTGGAGGGGCTGCTCCACGTCCTCTGCAGCCAGAGAGGACAGGGAACCTGAGGGAACCCGAGGGAACCCGAGGCATAGCAGGTAGTAATGTTAGGATGTAATACCGGGACTTTTAGGCGATGGACAGGCATGGAAATCGCTCACCTTTCAGCAAAATTTGCCGTTTTGAAGCCAGTGGAGTCAATGAGAAAAGGGTTTTTTGTTTTGTTTTGTTTTTACGCTTTGTTTCCACAGGAATTTTGCCTGGGATGCCAGCCAACGTGCTCCTGACCTTGTGTGCAAGATGCATTTTAAATAAACCACTTAATGTGTAGTTACTGTGAGTTTGCTGATGGTTTTTGGGATATGGGATTTTTCCTTTAAATGTTTCGCCCTGGTTTCCCCTCGGCCAAGACGTAACAATAGTAAAATACTTTGCTTCGGGGAACACAAACATAAATTAGTCCGTTGTGCTCCGCTAATTATGAGGGGCCGGTCTAAGCCAAAAATGCCAGGGCCATTTTTTTGTTCCAGTCCAGCCGTCTATAGTTGTGTTTTGTTTCATTCACACATGTTTGAGTAACACTGCATTATTAGTCTGTCTACATCTACATCTCCACCTCGTGATATCATCAAGCGGTAGTTTTCAAGTTAATAGTCACCTGTTACCTTTTGTTCGTAGAGACTGGCAAGTCCAGCAACACAGTATTTTACGTTTGAGAGAAGAACTCAGCCCAAACATGCAGGATTTGTGTGTTAAACATGTGAATGAAACAAAACACAACTCCAGGTTTGTTTGTGGTGAGGAAACATTACAACATAGATCAGAAAATAGTGTAGGACGGGCCATTTAAACTGTGCAGAGTTCAGAACACAGTGATTTTATGTGAACTCAGCCGATGGGTTTTAGAGATAATTTACTCCACACTCCTGTATCAGTGGAGGGGCCACGGAGAGACGCCGAATCAGGGGCCAGAGTTGAGCAAGAGGGGCACACTCCATGGAGCTGGGGGCCCGGGAGAGTGATGGGAAAAGTATGAGCTGTGACAGGAGAGTGAACGTGAGCTCAGAGCAGAGAGGGGGCAGGACAGACCCCTGGCCCTGCCTCAGATTGGTGATTTTGTGCCCATCTGCCCAATGTTCCTGTCCCCCAGCAATGAAGGGAGGAGGAGGAGGGGGAGGAGGAGGACAAGAAGGAGGAGGGGACTGTCCAGGTATAGAGGGAGAGAGAGAGAGATGAGACTGAGAGAAAAGGTAGAGGGAGGGGGAGAGGAAGAGAGATATAAGGTAAGAGGAGAGTTATATAAAGAGAGAGGGAGATGAGAGAGAAATGAAGAGAGAGAGAGAGACTGAGAAAACAAAGAGGCAGAGAGAGGAGGGGGACGAGGACGAGGGGACTGTCCAGGTACAGAGGGAGGGAGGGAGATGAGAGGTAGAGGGAGAAAGAGAGAGATGTAGAGAAAAGGTAGAGGGAGGGGAAGAGGAAGAGAGAGGAAGAGAGAGGTAGAGGGAGAAAGAGAGAGATGGAGAGAAAAGGTAGATGGAGGGGGAGAGGAGGAGAGAGAGGTAGAGGAAGAAAGAGAGAGAGCTAGAGAGAAAAGGTAGAGGGAGGGGGAGAGGAAGAGAGAGGAAGAGATGGAGAGAAAAGGTAAAGGGAGAGAGACAGGGAGATGAGAGAGAGGTAGAGGGAGAAAGAGAGGGAGATAGAGAGAAAAGGTAGAGGGAGGGGAGAGGAAGAGAGAGGAAGAGATGGAGAGAAAAGGTAAAGGGAGAGAGACAGGGAGATGAGATGAGAGAGAGGTAGAGGGAGAAAGAGAGGGAGATGGAGAGAGAGAGAGAGACAGAGGAAAAGGGAGGGGGAGAGGAAGAGAGAGGTAAAGAAAGAAAGAGAGAGATATGGATAGAAAATGTAGAAGGAGGGGAGAGGAAGAGAGAGGAAGAGGAAGGAAGAGAGAGGGACGGAGAGAAAAGGTAGATGGAGGGAGAGAGAGAGAGAGAGATGGAGAGAAGAGGGAGAGGAAGAAAGATACGTAGAGGGAGAAAGCGAGAGAGAGATGGAGAGAAAAGGTAGACAGAGAGACATAGAGAGACATAAATAGAAAGGGGGAGATGAGAGAGAAATTGAAAGAGAGAGAGAAACTGAGAAAACAGAGACAGACGAGGAGGAGGGCAAGGTCCAGGTATAGAGGGAGGGAGGGAGAGAGAGAGAGAAAGACAGGGAGATGAGAGAGGTAAAGGGAGAAAGACTTTTAAAATACATTTATTATTATATTAAAATGTTAGCACTCGAACATGATCAAGCCACAGACACCAAACAAAGGGAAACCCCTCCTAAAAGTCCAGTACTAGCTGCCCCTCCCTCAGCTCACACAGGGCTGACCCCACTGTCCACATGGCTTCGAAGTCTCCCAGCTCTCCCACCAGTGAGCTGTAGCTGTACTCCAGTCTGAGGCGAGCCTTCACCAGACGCCTCAGCAGAAGTTCAGGGTCTGTACAACCTGTCCCAGCTCTACAGTTTCTTCTTGTGAGCCAAATACTCAGCTTCGCCTGCCCCAGGACGAAGCTGACCAGCCCCACAGTCCGGCGCCGCGCTGCACTGTACCGCGGTCCCAACACAAACAGCTCCCTGGTGAGGTCTTGGCCCAACCTCTGGAGCCAGTGTCCCACTGTGGCAAAGAGCGGATGGAGGCGAGGACAGGACAGCCACAGATGCTCCAGTGTCTCCTCAGCGGGACAGAAGGCACACTGACGGGCTGTGCTTGGGTCAAAGTGGGCCACATGTCTGTTTGTGGCCACAGCCCCATGCACCACCCTCCACTGGAGGTCAGCGCATCGCTTCTCCGTAGGAGGGCAGTACAGGGACCTCCAGCTGTCTTTGGGAGATGACCCTGGGGCCAACACACCTGACCACCTGCTCTCAAATGCGGCAACCAGCTCCACTCTGTGACGGACTTTTACAGCAGTGATGTACAGGTCCTTCTTTACCGCTGTAGCCAGATCTGACAGGGCTGGGAACGTCACCGCTCCAGATGGTTCCTCCTGTGCTCCTAAGGCCTGCACACACAGTGATGGAAAGTTCAGATGGTGGGCAGGTAGGTGGGCTCTGTATGTGCCCAGAGCTTCTCTGAACCGAGCCGGGAGTCCACTCTGCACCTCCTGCAGCAGTCTCTGAATCACTCGCTCAGACCTCACCCCTGTCTCCTGGCTGAGCTGAGCAGCGGTCTTCCACCCTCTGTCAGTCCTCAGATGGGCCAGCCGGGTCAGTCCAGCAGTTACAAATGCCTGCCTCAGCTGAGGGGACTCCAGCAGGGTGCTCCTCACCACAGGGTTGTGGTGGAGCGGCTCTTCTCCTCCCCGATCGTATGGCTCCTCCCGTGAAAAGGACAACACAGAGTGCCAGGCTTTCAGCACTGAGTGGTAAAAAGCTGTAGTCCCCGACATGTCCACACCGCTCAGGTCTGTGAGGAACAGATGTTTATCGTAGTCCAGCCCCCCCACTCCATGACGCAGGACAGCTGCCAGCTCTGTCCACAGCTGTTGTGGGCTGTACAGCAGACGCTGCACAGTCTGCAGACGCAGAGCCGCCAACCGACTCGCCAGGTATATCAGCCCCTGTCCTCCTTCGTCCACAGGCAGGTAGAGGACCGCTGCTTTGAGCCAGTGGAAGCCCCCCCAGAAGAAGTCCACCAGTTTCCTTTGAATGTTCACCACCACAGAGTCTGGAGGCTGCAGGACAGTGAAGCGGTGCCACAGACAGGAGGCTGCCAGAGTGTTGACCACCAGAGCACTCCCCCTGTACGACAGCTGGGGCTGGACCCAAGTCCACCGAGACAATCGGGCACTCACCTTTTCCACAAGCCCCTCCCAGTTCTTGCCCTGGAATTGTTCATTCCCCAGGAACACTCCCAGGTACTTGATCCCCTCGGAGCTCCACTGCACTCCCCTGGGAAGGACGGGCCTCACCTGGTCGACCCACCGCCCGAGAAGGAACCCCTCAAAGAGAGAGAGAGAGAGAGAGATGGAGAGGAAGAGAGAGAGAAGGATTGAGGGGGTAAAGGAGAGTTATAAAAAGAAAGCGGGAGATGAGAGAGAAATTGAAAGAGAGAGAGAGAGACTGATAAAACAAAGAGACAGAGAGAGAGACTGGGGTAGAGAGGGACGAGGAGAGTTATAGAAAGAGAGATGAGAGAGGGAGAGAGAGAGAGGGAGGGGTGAGGAAGGGAGAGAAGGATAGAGGGGTAGAACAGAGTTTCATAAAGAAAGAGGGAGATGAGAGAGAAATTCAGAGAGACTGAGAAAATAAAGAGATAGAGAAAGGAGGGGAGAGATAAAGAGAGAGATGAGGAGAGTTATAGAGGGATGATAGAGGGAGGGAGAGAGGGAGGGGATGAAAGAGAGTTATAAAAAGAAAGGGAGATGAGAGAGAAATTGAGAGGGAGAGACTGAGAAAACAAAGAGACAGAGAGAGGAGGGGTTGATAGAGAGAGAAAGAGATTGGGGGTAAAGAGGGCGGCTGTAGCTCAGTTAGTAGAGCGTTTGTCCACTGATCCAAAGGTTCAAATCCCGCTCTTGACATAAGAAACATCAGTGGTTGAGCGGTCAGATCCACTGACCCACAGGTTGGTTGGTACGATTCCAGCTCCCACAGATGAATGCTGCCGTTGTGTCCTTGGGCAAGACACTTAACCCTCCTCGCCCCCAGTGTCTGCGTACACTGGTGTGTGAATGCGTGTGTGAATGGGTGATTGGTTCCTTGTTGTAAAGCGCTTTGGGTGCCTTGAAGGTGGAAAAGCGCTATATAAAGATGTGACCATTTACCATAACCATTTAGAAGAGTTATAGAAAGAAATGAGAGAGAGGGAGCGAGGGAGATAGAGCGGGGTGAAGGAGAAGGACAGAGAGGGATGACAGAGAGAAAAGAAAGGAAGTGGGGAGGAGTGGGAAAGAACATTTGATAGTGGAAAGAGGGAAGGATGGTAGGGGAGGTGTAAGAAGAAGAGTGACGTTTTTAAAAAAGTCTTGTATTACGTAAAGAGTAAGTGAAAGAGAGAGTGTGTGTGTTAAGAAGAGAGAGAGAGAGAGACATAGAACGTTAGATAGACAGAGAAAAAGATAAAGGGGGGGGAGAGTAAGAAGGAAGAGGGGAAGAGAGGGAAGGATAGGCAAAGAGAATTAGAGAGAGAGAGAGAGAGAGAGAGAGAGAGAGAGAGAGAGAGAGTATTAGGAAAAGAGAGGTGGGGGACACTAGGTATACAGAGAGAAAAAGATAGAGGGATGAGAGAGATTACGATGAGTGGAGAGAGTGTTAGGAAGAGAGAGAAACCATTACATAGACAGAGAAAAAGATAAAGGGGTGAGAGAGATTAGGAAGGAAGAGGGGAAGAGAGGGAAAGATGGGCAAAGAGTAAGAGAGAGAGAGTTGGGAAAAGAGAGCTGGAGGACATAAGGTAGAAGACAGAGGGATGAGAGAGATGCAGATTTGTAGAGAGAGAATTAGGAAGAGAGAGAAACAGAATATTAGATAGTCAGAAAAAATAAAGGGGTGAGAGAGATTAGGAAGGAAGAGGAGACAAGAGGGAAGGATGGGCAAAGAGTAAGCGAGAGAGAGAGAGAGTTAAGAAGAGAGAGAGACATAGAACATTAGATAAAGAGAGAAAAAGATAAAGGGGTGGGAGAGTAAGAAGGAAGAGGGGATGAGAGGGAAGGATAGGCAAAGAGAATTAGAGCGAGAGAGAGAGAGTATTAGGAAAAGAGAGATGGGGGACACTAGGTATACAGAGAGAAAAAGATAGAGGGATGAGAGAGGTTACGATGAGTGGAGAGAGTGTTAGGAAGAGAGAGAAACCATTACATAGACAGAGAAAAAGATAAAGGGGTGAGAGAGATTAGGAAGGAAGAGGGGAAGAGAGGGAAAGATGGGCAAAGAGTAAGAGAGAGAGAGTTGGGAAAAGAGAGCTAGAGGACATAAGGTAGAAGACAGAGGGATGAGAGAGATGCAGATTTGTAGAGAGAGAATTAGGAAGAGAGAGAAACAGAATATTAGTCAGATAAAAAAAATAAAGGGGTGAGAGAGATTAGGAAGGAAGAGGGGACAAGAGGGAAGGATGGGCAAAGAGTAAGCGAGAGAGAGAGTTAAGAAGAGAGAGAGACATAGAACATTACATAAAGAGAGAAAAAGATAAAGGGGTGGGAGAGTAAGAAGGAAGAGGGGATGAGAGGGAAGGATAGGCAAAGAGAAATAGAGATAGAGAGAGAGAGAGAGAGAAAGAGAGAGAGAGAGAGTTGGGAAAAGAGAGATGGTGGACATAAGGTAGAAGATAGAGGGTTGAAAGAGATTAGGATGTGTAGAGAGAGAATTAGGAATGAAGAGGGGGCAAGATGGGAGGATGGGCAAAGAGTAAGAGAGAGAGAGAGAGAGAGAGAGAGAGAGAGAGAGAGAGAGAGAGAGGAAAAGAGAGATGGAGGACATGAGGTAGAAAATAGAGGGTTGAGAGAGATTAGGATGTGTAGAGAGAGAATTAGGAAGACAGGGAAACATGGAATATTAAATAGACAAAAAGATAGAGGGGTGAGAATGATTAAGATAAGTGAAAGAGAATGATGGAGAGAGAGAGAGACAGAGAGAGAGACAGAGAGAGAGTCTCTGTAGAGATCAGAGGCCACAGGAGGCTGGCTCACTGTGCCCAGGCGGCTGTGTGGAGCTTTGAACCGTCACCTCCCTCAGTCAAACGTTTTCCACCATGACCCGCCCGCCGAAACTCTGCTTTCAGGGATTATTTGTACTTTTGTATTTGAGGAAAAAGGGACAGAAATGGAGTTCACAGTCAATAGAATGAAAAATAAAATAATGCATAATATTAAATCATTTTTTGAACTATCATTAAGAGCACTGGATTTTAAAGGCACTCTATGTAACGCTTGCATATTTTGCATTTATTCAATTAAAGGAGCACTAAAATGGTGTACTGAAAACGCATTCTAACTGTGAGAGGGTTACTTCTTCGCCTTCTTTGTTTTTGTAGATGAATAATAATGAGGTGAACGACCCTCCACCAAAATGTTACATGGTGCACCTTTAAAGGGCCTATATTACACTATTTTCTCATCTGTTATAATGTTGTTTCTGTCTTGAAAAAAATACCAGGAGTTAGGGCTGGGCGTTATACCGCTTCATACCGAATACCAGCGTTTTTTGTTTTTTTTAATGATATAGATTTTTCATAGGAGACTGCATACGGCAAGAAAAGCAAATGGTGGAACGATATTACCAATGCTGTTACTGTCCACTTAGCCAAAGACATGTACCACTTAGTACATGAAAAAAAAATACCTTCAAATTTAAAGATTTAAAGATTTTCAAGATTGTTTATTTGTCATATGCAGAATCAACACAAGGTCAACAATGCAATAAAATGCTTAGGATCAGAAGAACCGTTGACTCGCTAAGATAGTCAGAAGTACTAATAACATGCAATAATAGTACATGGTAAAAAAAAAGTGTTGCAAAAGTGCAGGGGAAGAAGTAAACAATATAATAAACAATATAATAAAATATGTAATAAAATGTAATAAAAAATACAAGGTACAATGTACAAGGTGCAGGTAGGATTAAATCAAAGGTGAAGGTTAAATCAAATAAGGTGTAAGTATTTCACAGATTGCACATAATATGGTGTAGTATAGGTGTTGCATGTGGATTTCGTATTGCACATAGTATGGTATAAATATTGCACATAAATTATTGCACGGATTATTGCACAGGTAACGGTAATTTACAGTGAGGTAGTGACAAACATGATACATTCATACAGAGCAGCAGCAGTAAACATAATTAAGATAAGATAACACTTTATTGATCTCACACAGGACATGGATAATGAAAGGTAGTTTAGTGCAGTATTATTGAGAGTTCAGTATTATTTAGAGTATTATCCAGAGTTCAGTAGTCACACACAAAAACACTCAAAGACAGATATTACCCCCAAGCTGTCGGGGGTAATATCTGTCTTTGAGTGTTTTTGTGCGTGCTGGCAGGCTCCTGTATCGTCTACCAGAGGGTAGCAGACGGAAGAGTCCTTGTGCCGGATGAGTATGGTCCTTAGTGATGCTGCGTGCCTTACGCAGACCCCTGCTGTGGTAAATGTCCTGGATGGAGGGGAGACTGTTGCCAGTGATGTCCTCTGCCGCTCGCACCACCCTCTGTAGTGCTTTGCGGCTCTGAGTGGTGCAGTTCCCATACCACACTGTGATGCAGCCCGTCAGCAGGCTCTCGATGGTGCACCTGTAGAAGTTTGTGAGGATGCTGGTGTTCATACCAAACTTCCTCAACTTCCTCAGGAAGTAGAGTCTTTGTCGGGCTTTCTTAAAGGTCCCATGACATGGTACTTCTTGATGCTTTTATATGGCTCCTTAATGGTTCCCTAATACTGTAAATGAATCCTTCTTCAAAATCAAGACTCAGTGCATGAGAAAGAGAGATAAGATGAGAAAGAGTCATAAATATCTCTCTGGAACAGTCCATTATGGGCGTTGTTGCTTGAATGCAAATGAGGAGGACAAAGATAGGCCAGAGTAGCGGGTGGGGGTGTGGCCAAACTCTCCGCTCTTCCCTCTTCAGCTGTGCGCTGTGCGCTGGCCCCACTTCTGCGTTTTTGCGCGGAGGAAGAGATGAGAAGCGTTCCATTGAAAAATAAACACATTTCCACATAAAATAAAATTAAACCACTGCTGTTTCAGATATCCACAGGCTCAGATAAAGGACTTCCGAGCCTAGAAACACTCGCACGTGAAACACTCGCACGTGCCTCCAGGCAAATAAAAAAACGCATTTCGCATTGCGTAGCTCCTCCGCAGTCCAAACTCTCTGGCCGTGATTTACAGAGACGGTGGGTAGACATCCAGACGGGGGGTGGAGCTGCATTTTTCGATGTGACGTCACATAGTTGCCTTGTTCAAAATCGCCCGTTTGAGCTGTGTTTTTTTCTAACGTAGAAAAGGACCGCAAATACTCTGTTTAGACATTCCGCAACTTTTCGCTGTGGGGAGGGGCCCTAAACAGGGTAGGGGAGCTCACATTAATGTTCAAAAACCTCAGAAAGTGAAAATTTCATGCCATGGGACCTTTAACCACAGTGTCTGTATGTAGTGTCCAGGACAGATGCTCAGTGATGTGTACCCCAAGGAACTTAAAACTGCTGACCTGCTCCACCTCAGCGTTGTTAATGGAGATGGGGGGATGCTGGTCTACATGCTGTCTCGTGTACCGTGACCCCAACATAAGCTCTACCAGGAGTTGTGTTTTGTTTCATTCACACAAACCCTGCATATTTAGGCTTGTTTTTCTCTCAAACTGAAAACCTGAAAACCTTGTTCCACCTTGTGATGTCATGTGGTGTCATTGTGTTTTTAAACTCCACACACCCTCACTAGAATGGATCATTTCAGCCCTGCCTTTAGCCTCTCTTTACTGAACAAAGGGTAAAAAGAGCTGTTAACGTGAACACTACCGCTTCATGAAACAGACTAATAATGAAGGATTACTCAAACAACAGTAAATGAAACAAAATAAAACTCCAGGTATGTTTTTGAGTCAGTTTTGCATAATACTGTATAGGCCCTTTAACCACAATACAAAGCTGACTCAGGCTGATGGAGATGGAGGATGTGCATATTCAGTGTATCAATAAGCTAACGTTTATGCCAAGTACTATTGCAACAGTCTCAACAGTTTATATGAGCTGTTAATCTATGAAACCAAGGCCACTGACTGACTCACAAATGTAAGGCTAAAGGACAGAATAGTTTTGCAATTCACATTCAAGTGCATATCTTTGACAAAACCACATGAGTCACCACGTTACCCAAGTCTACAAAGTATGTGCACAATGTTAGTGAACAAGCATTAAAGGGCCAGGGGTGGGCACACTTAAAACACTGTTAAATCTACATTCAGCTCAAGAGGAATCAAGCAGAACAAAAACCTGCTGTAGTCATCCTGTGCGTACGCCATCACTGACTTCTGCAGTTACGAATGGAAAGAGGTGGTAGGGTAGCCAAAACCTGTATGCAACTAAGAGTAATGTTACTTTAAAATAATATTAGTCAAGTAGAAGTGTAAAATAGCAGTCCAAAACATTACTTGAGTAAGAGTAAGTACAGCTCTGGAAAAAAAACACATAAGAGACCACTGCAAAATGATCAGTTTTTCTGATTTTACTACTTATAGGTATGTGCTTGGGCAAAAGGAACATTTTTGTTTGAGTCTATAAACTACTGACAACATTTCGCCCAAATTCCAAATAAAAATATTATTGTTTAGAGCATTTATTTGCAGAAAATGACAAATGGTTAAAATAACAAAAGAAAGAAACAAATGAAACAAGATCAACAACAACATAATACTAATGTTTACACTTAAGAAGAGTTCAGAAATCAATACCTGTTCAGTTTCGCATTGATTTTAAGATTCTTTTATTTGTTTTTAATTGTCTCCATGGCCTGGCCCCACAGTATGTGTCTGACCTGCTGGTGCCCTACACACCCTCCCGCTCTCTCAGGTCTGCAGGTCAGGTTCTCCTGGTTTTCCCCAAGACAAAAAGGAAACTTGGTGGTCTCTTTTTTTTTTTTTTTTTTTTTTTTTTTGTTGGTGGCGTTAGAGAGTTTGAGCTGGGGCCCTGTAATTTTTTGTGGGGAATCCTGGGAAGGATGCGAACATCTGTGAAAAGTTTGAAAATAATCCTATGAAGGGTTCCCGAGATATGAGCTCACTTCCTGTTTGGCGACTTTTAGGACGTGTTTGATTGGCTGTCACGACAAAACGATAAGAGATATCAGAAAATCAAGGGATATTTCTGATGAGGTTCAGTCCAAAGATGCTATGTACCAAATTTGAGCAAAATTGGCCCAAAATTTTGAGTGTTTTTCATAAAATTCTAAATGGCGGAAAATCTACCGTTTTTACCGTTTCTACCGAAAATCTGCGATGGATTCGGCTTCGCCCTAGGAGTCCAGGGATCCCAAGTTTTTGAATATTGAACATACGGTTCAAAAGTTACACGCAGAAATGTACCTGAAAATTCCTGCAACTTTGACCTGCTGGTGGCGCTAGAGAGCTTGGGGTGGGGGCCTATAAATTGCTGTGGGTAATGAGGAGACTGGCTGGAATGTGCATGCCAAATTTCACAACTTTTTACTGGTTCTAGGGGTTGCCATAGACTCCCAGAGGCGGAAGAATAATGTATAATAAGAATAAGAATCAATAGAAACACTATAGGTGCCTTGCAGCTTAGCGCTGCTTGGCCCCAATAAAAATAAATAAGGAATAAAATCAAGCTAAAGGAAGGATAATTGACATCTCTACTGTCTTTTAGCTAAAGTTATAAGCATTTGGCATTTTCATTTTTGTTTCATGTGAACTCTTCATGTGAAAATTGAATCCATTTCCCCAAACTTCTCCCTCTTCCCCTCCAGTGTTCTCTCTGCAGTATATTTAGCTCCACTGATTGAAGACATGTCCAGCACAAAATAAAGCTTTGGTTCCTCATAGCACCTCTGGACATTTCCCTCGTCCGGCTTTCACAGAATCCTATTGGCTCGCACTCGCCCACATTATATTCAGACGCCATTCATCCTGCCTCTGACTGACAATCAATGCTGGTGCCAGGGAACTGGTTTTGGCTGTGATTGATTCGGGCTATTAACTCCCCTGCATCTGAACGCCGAGCTGTGCAAGTGGACCCACCCTCCAAGTCCAAATTGATCTGGCCTGAATTGAGACCACTAAATCTGCAGGATAAATGTCCATAAGTTACTGCAGTCAGTGATGGGGCGTGCTCCGAAGTGGGAAATAACCAAAATGGAGTTTGCTATACAGGTGTTTTTATGTTGAGAATGAGTCAAATTTCCCATGATACAAAAATGAAAATGCCAGATGGTTATAACTTTAGTTGGAGGACAGGTTAGAATGCTAAGGGAAAAGCAAAACTCAGACTGCAGATTTGTAATAAGGTTAATATTTCTGTAATTACTGACCCTATCCCAGGCACAAATGGACACAAAGTTCAATGTTTTCTCTATTTACACATAAAGAATCTGCAGAATAAGACTACGTTCAGACTGCAGCCTGAAGTGACCATAATCTGTTTTTTTGTTTTTTGTTTTTTTTGCCTCTATACGACCTGTATCTGATCTTTTAATGACAGTCTGAACGACACAAATACAATTTTTTCAAATGCAACCCAGGCCACTTGGATATGTGGTCCTAAACCTGATACATATCCGATCTTTTGACATGTGACTTCAGTCTGAACGGCCAGGTCGCATTCATCCAACCTACACATCATCAACAAGCGACAGTGGTACAAGTTGGCACTCACAAATGTACACAAACGTTCTTCTCGTCATACAAAAATTGTATATGAAGTCCATGTCAGTGAAGCATCAAAGCACATGACAATCCCACCACTCTCAGCACCAACACGTTCCTTTCTAAGGATGTTGCTGCCACTGCCCCACAAAACGCCAAGGCCAAAAACCTTGTCCTTGTAAGTTGTACATGTTCTGGCTCTGGTACAACAGCAACTTTAAAATCTCCAGGTGCTCAATGCTTATGTCCATGTTTAGACGACTTCCGTAAACACTGAGCACGCTCGCTGCATGTCATCATCATTCATAGCATTTATACAGCGCCTTTCATGACACCCAAAGCGCTTTACAGTTCATTGTTCATTCACTCCACACTTGGTGGTGGTAAGCTACTTTCTGTAGCCACAGCTGCCCTGGGGCAGACTGACGGAAGCGAGGCTGCCAATCTGCGCCATTGGCCCCTCCAACCACCTCCAACACTCACGCACACACCACTTTCATACTAGGCAATGTGGGTGAAGTGTCTTGCCTAAGGACACAACAACAGTTTTTTGCAACTGGCGCACCCTGGGGTGGCACCTGGAATTCCCACTGGTCTCCCATCCAAGTACTAACCAGGCCCTGCCTTGCTTAGCTTCTGAGATCTGACGAGATCAGGCTTTGACAAGCAGGTATGGCGTGTTCTCCAATACACATGCGGGACACTTTTGGGGCGTTTAAAGTTCACACTGGAGATCACATACAGGTCGCATTTAATTGGAAATGTGAACGACCTCGCAAAAAAATTGGATTTCACAAGAAAATCCGAATTGAGCTTTAAGCCCTGCAGTCTGAACGTAGCCTAAATGTCCAGAAGTTACTGCAGTCAGTGATGGGGCGAGCTTTGAAGTTGAGAATAACTAAAAGGGAGTTTACTGTATAGGTGTTGGGAAGTAACTGAATACATGTACCCAGAATACATGTACCGAAACCACTGCTCTTAAAGTGTGTGCCTGTGCGATTTTTCCTTCTCATAAATAAATGAAACAAAGATAAAGCAGTTTTTAATCCAATGTAGCATGTTGACAGTATAATTTAAACATAATCCTGTGTGAAACTATTTCAAGTATTCACAATACATTACTCTGAATGGTATGTCAGAATACATTACAAAACACATTTTAATGTAGGTATTCAGTATTCTGTAAATAGATTTTCAAAATAATTTTCCCCATCACTGAGCTTGTATGATTGTTTTTATATCGAGATAGACTGATCTATCGACCAGTCAAGTCATTTTATTTATATAGCACATTTAAAACAACTGTAACAAGTTGCATCAAAGTCCTTTACAGCGTTAAACACATCATAGTGAAACAATAAAACAAATGTGAAATATCTAAAATATCACATGAAAGAGTGGCTTAATAGACAAAGATAAACGTCTAAAGTTGAGCTTCAGAGTAGAGCTCATGGGCTGTTGAGCACCATCTTCTAAAAATGTGTTTTGAGGAGGGTTTTAAAGTGAAGCAGGGAGGATCTCAGATGAAGAGTGAGGGCATTCCAGATCTTAGGGGCCACAACAGAGAAAGCTGACCTCCCTTGATTTTGAGGTGGGATGGAAACAAATATGGAAATAATATATCGCTCTATCTCATAAAAACACTCTGATAGGGCTGATATTTGCCCTTTTTAGACTTAGACTTAGACAAACTGTATTAATCCACAAGAGAAATTGTTTTGGCGTATCAGTTTTGGCCTTCATTCTCCAGCACAGGCATATGTTTTGTTTAACCTGCTGCCTAAAAAAAGACACTTAAAGCTTCATTTGAACACTTTAATGTGAAGTCTAACTACACAAAACGTGATTAAAAAGTGGGACAAAATCATATTGTTTTGTTTTATTTGCATTTGCTCTCATAAAAACACACAGTGGCTGGAGTTTGGTTAATAAAACCTAATAAATAAAAGCAAGAAAGACATGTTTACCTCTACCATTAAGCATAAATCAATATTTATTTTTTTTCTCACAGTGGTTTCTGAAACTGGTGCCATTATTCAACTCCAAACACGTAACCACAGTCTATAAATTTGTGGAGTCAGTCTCTTAGAAATAAGGATAAGGTTCAACAGTTGCAGATCGTTTGAGTATTTCTTTCAAAAAACATTGAGTCACCCACGGACTTACACAAACCCCTACCCTCCATTTAAAATGACATCATGAAATACAACCTATTGTTAAAGCTGGTGTCACAAACCAGTGTTACATGAAGTGTGTTTACATAATGAAAATGATCCAGGACAGAGCAGGAAGCAGGCTGTCAAAATATCCGCCTCCCTCTCGCTTCTCGTCTGTGTCAGCTGTTCATCATTGTTCTGCTCCTGACTTTGATAAAACACTCTCTAATTATGCATGCTTTGGTCTGCTGCTTGTTTTTGAAATCTTTGCCATCTAATATCAGTCAAAAATGTCTAATATGCAAAGTGGCATCACCTACGTTCTGTTATGAAGAACTCAGAAACTGACAGTTTAAAGTGTGTATTTTACTGTCTTAAAACATGTAAAACAAAAACAAAAATATATAAAATAATGTCCTCACTTACCAAGCATCCTAATTACCACATTACCATTGTTAATATGTGCTTTTCCCAACTTTCAGACATCCGAGCGGAGCGACTGTAACGCTAACAGGTCACTTCCTGATTATTACAAAAGCATATGTGTGAATGAAACAAAACAGAACTCCGAGTATGTTTTTAAATCAATCTTTATGTATTATTTATTTATATAGCCCTTTACAACACCAATGGTGACCAAAGTGCTTTCCAATTAAAAACAATCCAATTAAAGAACTAACAACACTATAGCAGGGCTTAAACTTAAACTCACTCCCCTTCAGCAGTGTCGCGCATTAACACTGGCACGACACGACACCTGACAGTGTCCTCTGAGCCCAGTTGTGCTCCGGTTCTGTAGCTGACGAAAGTAGGTCCGGCAATTTATCGGGGACAGTTAATAAAGCTTGTTTTTCTTCTCAAAACAATATTTGTCCAAAAAGTGATATATTTGCGTCACAAAACAGTTGCACATGAGAAAGTCTGAAGGCTAATTCGCTTGATGCTATTTTCTGTCAATTGGTATCACTACGCGCCTATTATTATTATTATTATTAGCTCGTTCACTTGTAAGTGGCGGTTTACAAGTGAACAGGCTAATAATACTAAATACTACTGAAGGGGACGCCATACAGATTCACATAAAAAAAAACGCACTCTCCCTTTAAAGGGATATGCCACCCCCAGGTCAAATTTGGGCATCTCCCCACAGTCCAGAGACTAAAATAAGTGGTGGAAAGCGTTTTCCTGCTCACCCAGCCATTGTCCGAGTCTGTCGCCACTGACCGCCGCGGTATCTGGTGCTCCTCCGCCTTAGACTGGAGTCTAACGTCGCCAGAGAAAGATTTCGGCCAAAAGGAATTAATTTGCTCGATGCGTTTCCCAATTACTTTATGTGTAGTGCGCATTCATATCAAGTGCAAATAAATGTGCAAATCAACACGGAGAGCTTGCCTTGGTCATTTTGGGTGGGAACTATTTTCCCGTGCGTAAGAATACAGCCGTATCACGCAGCACGCTACCAGGGGAATCCCTGTTACGCACCGGGAAGGGAGTTCCCCTGTTGCACAACGTGGTGCGTGATACGGCTGTATTCTTACGCACTGGAAAATAGTTCCCACCCAAAATGACCAAGGCAAGCTCTCCGTGTTGATTTGCACATTTATTTGCACTCGATATGAATGCGCACTACACACAAAGTAATTGGGAAACGCATCGAGCAAATTAATTCCTTTTGGCCGAAATCTTTCTCTGGCTACGTTAGACTCCAGTCTAAGGCGGAGGAGCACCAGTTACCGCGGCGGTCAGTGGCGACAGACTCGGACAATGGCTGGGTGAGCAGGAAAACGCTTTCCACCACTTATTTTAGTCTCTGGACTGTGGGGAGATGCCCAAATTTGACCTGGGGGTGGCATATCCCTTTAAGAAGACATCAAATTCCAATGGGATAAGAAATACCATTGCACATTTTGATACACACTGCGCATTTTTGGACAACTGTAAAGAGTTATTTATTCTTTGCACCGCTTTAGTTTTTGTATTGTCCTTATATTGTATTTTGTACACTGTCTTGCACTGCTTGGCCAGGGAGAAACGGAATTTCGATTCACTGTATGTCGAACACATATGGCAGAATAAAGTTGACTTTGACTTGACATTTGACTTTGAAATACATCGTAACTAGGGCTGGGAATATTAACGCGTTAATTGCGATTAATCGCGAATCGCGATTGATCGCGAACAATTTTTTAAATCGCGATCAGAGTTTGCCAGCATTTTCCGCAATTCTACCATCCATATGCAGCTCATTTGGTTGTATTAATTAAACTCATTGTCGGTTAAACGCGCTATTTTGAGTTTGCTAGTATTTTGTTCCTTCTACCCATCCGTAGGCAGCTCGAGCGGGCTTCAATCATTTATTTACAATTTCTCAAAGTAAGCACTATTACTGGTTCATTGTTACTTTTTCCTTTCTCTGCACTTTTTTGAAATAAAAAAAAATGGTGAGAAATACTTTGCATTGTGAGTTTAACTTTAGATTCGAACGGTCTTACTGCAAGATATCAATTTTAAACATGCAAAATAAATCACGATTAATCGCGATTAACTATGAAATTTCTGAGATTAGTTGTGATCAAGAAAATTAATCGTTTGACAGCCCTAATCGTAACATTGAGTGTTTTTAAAGATGCTCAATATGATAGGGTCTCCATGGAGGTGGAACGTTCCACAATAGGGCATTAAACATTTTGTAATTGTTTATTATAGGTGGTTTATTGACCAAGCTGCATCCGCTGTTATTCAAAGTTCAAAGTCAGCTTTATTGTCAATTCTGCCATATGTTTGACATACACTGAATTGAAATTCTGTTCCTCCCTGGCCAAGCAGTGCAAAAAGACGTACAAAATACAATATAAAGACAAAACAAAAACTTCTAAGACAAAATCTAAAATCTAAAATCTAAAGCGGTGCAAAAGAATAAATAAATACTTATTTACAGATGTCCAAAATGTGCAGTGTGCATCAAAAATGTGCAATGGAAGATGCAGCAGTGAATTGTGCGGAAATGTGCAATAGAATGTGCATTGCAAGAAAAGATAAAAATAAATGTTATAACCAAAAACATGCTCCAGGTAAAATCCTCCAGCTGAGGTCCTGACCAAACCGAAGCAAGAAGTGGTTCAGTCATGGAGATGGTCCCCGGGCGCAGTAATGTGCTGCCCACTGCTCCTAATAACAGGATGGGTTAAATGCAGAGAAGAATTTCTCCAGTGTGAGATCAATAAAGTCACTTCTTCTATATAAATGTTATTGTGTCTATACTCACTCTATCTCCAGTGACAATGTACTTTTTCCCCACGTTTTTTTAATATATTCTCATTATTAAAATGACTACTTCGGACTTTCAACTCCCCGAAGCCCAAATTATAAAAACACCCATACAGGAAACCCCTTTAGGTTATTTTACACTGCACTTCAGAGCCACTTGTGTCAAAATAATAATGCTCTTCTCCCTTCCGAACCGCACTAACAAATGTAACTGTATTGTATAAAATAACTTTAAATTGCTCACAAACTCTCTGTGCACTATAAATTACTGTAAGAGGGTATATACAATATATATGCAACTATACCACAGATAAACACAGCTGGCAAGTGAAAGTGTCATGCCATTTTTCACGACTAAAAAAAATTAAATTCCCTATTTATCTTTCTCCCATGCCGTCAGCTTACTCCAAACTTCGCTGGGAGGATTACTGGCAAAGTGGGAGAGGCACTGTCACCACAAAAATACCAGAAAATACTGTGACAACGGTGATCTGAGCGAACTTGCAAACTCAAAGGCTGCAAAGGAACGATTAGTCCAAAAGTTTAGCTCCGCCGTCTAAATACTTTTTCATGATCTTTAATCCAGCCTTCAAATCAAGAAATGCGACGTTTCAGCTCCAGGGAAAGACGCCGTGTGTGTGTGTTGTGTGTTGTGTGTGTGTGTGTGTGTGTGTGTGTGTGTGTGTGTGGCGCCTATAAAGTCCCAGCATGCAGCTCTTCTGACGGCTCGAGTGGCGGTCGGTAGATTAGCCAAAGCTGAGTGGTTTGTTGAACAGGTGAAATGAGGGGCGTCTCTCTGTGGAGGGGCTTAGCTGGATCTGTCACACAGACGCAGAAGAAGAAGGAGCCGAAGGAGCGCTGGGACAGAGGTGCAGGATTTGTAATGGAGAAGATGGTGATCAAACTGCATTTAAACATGGGTCTGTAGGATACCATTCATGTCAAATGCCAAATACAACCTTTCAAGCTCCGGTACAGGAAATATATTGCTTTATTATTTTTGACAGTATAGATTTAAAGCAACAGGATCTCGTTTCTGTATTATTGTACTGCTCATTGGTACTAGGACCAAATCAAAGCCTATGTTAAAGAATATGCACTATGAATTATGTGTACTGTTACTGGACTTTAAACATGCTCTTGAATATCTTTGCTTTGGGATTTTAGAACTTAAACTTAAACATATTACACTGTTTTCTGATCTATGTCATATGTAGTTTCCTTTACAAACAGGCCTGGAGTTGTGTTTTGTTTCATTCACACATGTTTAACACACAAAACAAACTGAAAACACTTTATTCCACCTTGTGATGTCATGTGGTAATACAGGAAGTGCTCCATTGTGTTTTTAAACCCCATACACCTTCACTAGAACCATTTGGATGATGTCAGATGGAATTGCCAATCTCTATTGAACTAAAATTAAAAGTAAAAGGTAACTGTTAAAGGTCCCATGGCATGAAATTTTCACTTTCTGAGGTTTTTGAACGTTAATGTGAGCTCCCCTACCCCGTTTAGGCCCCCCCCCATGGTTAAAAGTTGCGAAATGTCTAAACTGAGCATTTGCGATCCAAAAAATAGGAGCTCAAACGGGCGAGTTTGAACAAGGCACCTTATTGACGTCAGATCGAAAAAAGAAATGCAAATGCAGTTCCACCCCCGTCTGTCTGTACTCAGCGTCTCTATAAATCACGCCCAGAGAGTTTGGACTGTGAATGCGCTAGGCAATGCGAAATGCGTTTTTTTATTTGCCTGGAGGCACGTCCGAGTGTTTCTAGGCTCGGAAGTCCTTTATCTGAGCCTCTGGACCTTTGAACAGCAGTGGTTTGATTTTATTTCATGTGGAAATGTGTTTATTTTTCAATGGAACGCTTCAACTCTCTCCCCCCGTGCAAAAACAAGGAAATGGATCAGAGAGCGCTCAGAGCACAGAGCGGAGCGTTTAGCCACGCCCCCACCTTCTACTATTGGCCAGCTTTTTTCTCCTCATTTGCATTCAAGCAACAACGCCCATTATAGAGTGTTCTGAGTGAGAAAAATTACTCTTTCTCAGCTTATCTCTGTTTCTCAGTGTTGATTTTGAAGAAGGATTCATTTACAGTATTAGGGAACCATTAAGGAGCCATATAAAAGCATCAAGAAGTACCATGTCATGGGATCTTTAACATTAAAACTACCACTTCATGACATCACACGATGGAACAGAGCATTTTGAGCTTGGGACTAATAATAAAGGAATTCTGAAATATGTGTGAATGAAACATAACTCCAGGGATGTTTTTGAGGAGGTAACATTATATCATAGCTAAAAGATCACAACAATCCATCCTTAAATAAGGCATATGTATAGAAAATTCACATTATTTTCCATCAGATGGATTTCCAGCAGTGGGATTTGGTGTTAGCACGTCATCTACTGACATCAAAGAGCATGAACCATGAAAACAAAACAAAACAAAACAGAACAGAAAAAGATACTCAGAGAAGAAACTGGACTGCCATGCTTATAAGAATCCAGTTCTGATGGACAGCAAAAATGTATACAGAATACAGATCTGGTGATGATTTAGGGATTTAAAAACTGCAGGATTTATACCTTTGACGTCACAATCATGAAGAAATGGAAAGGGAATGAGTTATGGGTCTCAGAACAACTCATAACACAAGATTAAAGATGAAGAACACAACTTTTTTTTGTTTGTTTTTTTCCAAATAAGAGTAGAGTAGGTGCAGAAAATCTGGCCACTACACACTGTTTTCATCTTATTCCAAGATATTTGATCAATCACACAGCTGTAAGAAATAGCCGTGTGAGTCTTAAATAACACAGTGTGGTGAGAACTGATTGGCTCTGCTAGAGTGGTCCATCTTGCCTCACTTTTCTGTTTGAAAAAGCTGCTCTCAAGCTGTGTCAAAAATATCCATGCATGTACTAACAATGAGCCAAAGGTTTTGTGGGAGCTCGGAGTCAGATTTAAATAAAACTCCAGGTGTGTGTTTCTTGAGGGACCAAAGTTAAACCTTGCGAAAAGAAGCTCAAAAAAGCCAGTTTTGCGTCATGTCATTCAAAGCAGCCATTATAAAGTGGTTTGGTTAAAGTGGTTTGGTTGAGGCTACATTTCAACTCACATGAGCGTATCACATTGATTTAGAAGTATTTATATAGCATTTGAATTGAAGGCTTTAAAATAAATCAGTACAATATTTCCGCATTTATTAAAGCTGCCAAGTCCAGTTCCCATTTGAAGCCAGATCATTTGGCTGCTGCTTCCCGACCATCCCTCTTTTGTTCAATCACGTAAATAAAATGTTGAAACTTCTCCCAATCCGAGTGCCGACACAAGGACGTCTGTGACAAATGTCCTGCATTAACGTTGTTGTTTATTTTTCCCCTGAAGATGTGAAATAACCCTATTAAATCAAGCACTCGCCCAGCCATTAATCTCAATCCATCTGACTAGTCCCTTAAAGCTAATGGGGTTTAGCATTAGCATGAGGCGAGTTTACCCACAAAGCACGGCTTGCTAAGAGGATTTCAGTTCAGACAGAGGGCTTATTGTCAGTCTTGTTCATAGACATGGATTAACGATAGCAGGCGCAGAGGAGTTGACTAGCTTTGGAAGAACCGGCTCACAAGTGCCTGTTCACTACAGCCGAATGGTTCTAATCCATCACACTGGTCGAGTACATATGTGAGGAAAATAAGCTTTGTTATGTAATACGTCAAAGGTCGCTGATGTTCTGTTCTTGTGTTATCAATCAATAGTTACCAATACATTGAGGTTTACGACAACTATGGCTGATTTATGCTGATTCAGTGAAAAACCTAGAGACGTGGTCTTTTAAACTGGACTTTGCCTGTGTTTTACTACCATGTTATGGACCACCATTGACACGCTGTCTGCATAAAGTTCATTCCTGAGGGTCCTAGTTTGAGTTAATGGTTAACTACTCTGTAGGTTAAATTTAGCTCAGTTCTGTACCAAGACAGGAGACGATGGGAGACGACAGAGATGCTCGAATGCTGTACTGATCATACCTGTGTATCCTCTGCTGTTCAACATTAAAGTGCCTGCATTTTTCCTACGAGGTCTTGAGAATTTTTCCAATTTGGTGACACCACGACGTGAAAGAACTATGCAGAAAGGACCAGGCCGTCGTCTCCCCAAAGGCCCCTCTGAGAAACAACGCATCCAGAAGCGCTTCACAAAACGGTATGGCAGTGCCTTTTTCAAAGAATATCTGTCACATTTGGCCAAAACCAAAATTATATGTGATGTTTTGTGAGGGACCTTTGTAATAAATTAAGTGGTAATTTTAAAAACAATATAAAATCAGTAATTAAAAAGTCCGTGTTTGTACGCCAACACGTGAGAAAAGAAGGAGCGTAGAATCAAAATAATAGTGAGCGTTTAAGCTTTAAATTTGATAAAGCGTGATTAAAAAACAAAGTTATTAATTAAGTTCCGTGTTTATTGCTTTGCACGAAGAGAGAAAAAAAGCGGATTTTGTAAGAAAAACACTTTTGTGGTTAAACTTTACACAAAAAGAAAAAACAAAAACTCCTAATTTGAGTTTACAAAAAAAGGAATTCCAAAAGTAACATTATTGGTGTTTTTGATTGCCTTAAGCTCTCAAGACACCCAAGATGCAGAAGTAAGAGTTCGAAGAACATGACGTCACTTGCTTCTGTAGAATTGGCCGAAGGTCAATTGTCCAACTAAACGCAACTGATACGAATTGATAGACACTCGTAGCATACTCAATCTTATAGGGGATGCGCAATTTTGTTTGTGACGAAATTAATAATACTTTGGTACAGGAAACTGATGTGACCAAAGTTAAATTGAGTTGTACCTGGAAAAACGACCTAAATTAAAAGCAGGTTGCCTTTGTATGACTCTCCCGTCTGGTAGTACTGTTACGAGAGCGTCATCAAAAGTTTGTGAAAAAGAAATATACTTGAAACTAAAAGCTGAGCTTGTAAAGGAGATTACAGAAAAAGCTGAAAATATAACGAAAAGTTTGGTTAATTCCACCAAAATTACGCAGATACTGAAAAAATTAAAAGACGAGTATGACACAGTTAGTGATACCTGGGAAATTTGTTTCTTGGTGTCGATTTAAAGAGGAAGACAGTATAAATAAATTGTTCAAATTGATGGCACTTTGTAAATTTGAATTTTTTATTATGAAGCACTTGTTTGAGCAAGCATGAGATGAGAGATGTTTAGAGTTGTTTATGATGGATAAAACCAGTCTTGATCTGAGTTAAATATTGGCTATGGTGGTTTATGTAAAGTCTTGTTGAAAGCTTTAATTATAAATAAAATGTGATAGAAGAATGTTGAAAGATAAGAATTATGGCATTTATTGGAGAGATGTTTGTGGAAATTCTGGTTGTGTGAGTGTCATGATCTTACAAATGATACTTGGATCAAATAATTCTGCATTTATTGAGTAATTTAAAATTGCATGTTCTTAAAAATAAATTGCATGTTCTTAAAATTCGGAATAAATCTCTGAAATTGTTGCATGTCCTGGAATATTTGGAGAATAATCTGAAACGGTAGATTTTTCTATTTACTGAAAATTGTCTTGTTTTGGCGAATCTCAAGTAAAAGTCTTGTATTGTGTAATTTACTTAAACCAATAAATTCTAAATTTAATACAATTGTAAATATTTTAAATTCAGTTCTCAAAGATTTGCTAGTTTAATCAATTTCATGGGAATAATAAATCTTGTTATGAGTGTTTGTATTTGCCTGCGGTCTCTCTGAGTGTGTGTGTGTGTGTGTATGAGCGGCAGCGAGCAGAGAGGTCAAGAGGTCACAGGGAAAGATATGTCAGCTTGTAATTTAGCTCTATTAATGTTGTTGTTCTTGTTAATGTTGTAAGAAGTTGAGAAAAAGGAATTAGAAAAATTAGGGACAAGGATAGAATAGTGTCAGTCTGTATTTTGAGTGTTATGTGGGAATTAAAGAAAGCGCTTTGTTGCTTCAGGCTCGGAGCGCCTCTGGTCTGAATGTTTGCTCAGTACGAGTTGGACTAGTTTGAGTTTAAAGGAGCAGTGTGAGAATTACTCTTTGCACGGTGCCATCAATGAACGAAATAATAAATAAATAAGAAACAGTTTAAGCTATTGACAGCATTTCAATTATTAAAGTGAATATCTTATCGGCAATCAGGCCCTAAAACAATTGAGGAGGTAGATACATTTTAAAATTTAACACAAATAATTGGAGTATAGAGGTTTAAATTGCTCAAAGTTATTTTTAATTTATTACAGTTCATTTTTTCGGGTACAATTCAAAAATATAAAAGGTTATATCACCTGTCATATTAAAGGAGGTACTGGATAAACTAATTGCTTTTATAAATAACTTAAGATTGGGAGTTTTTTTTTTATCTAAATTAAATATTAATAAAATAATTATTTTCAAAATTCTACGTTTACTCCTACGCTACTTTTCTCTCTTTGTTGCAGAAGCTTAAAACTTAATAGCTGCAATTCGGACCGTCCCGCAGACAATAAAACGTGACGGACACATATTCTAATTGGGAAAAAAACTGTGCGTCAATCAGGTGATTAAAATTTTAAATTAAATATTTTAAACTAATTATAACCCGAAGTCACAATTATCTAAATTAAATTTCTTCTCCCTTCTAGAGAACTGTCTATAGAACGGAGAAGCCCCCAAGAATTAAATTTCTTAAAGCTCAAAGGTAGAATCAGAAGTACACAGTACTCAAAATAGCGATATATTCACTAAAAAGCCATAAACCGGACGTTGTGCCCAAAATTTGTATAATAAATAAATAATTCAACTTTAAAAAACAAATTACCACAAAATGTCCTCACACTTTATCATGGTTGGCCAGTTGACAGAATATTGGTTGAATAAAGCACTCCAGGATGAAGCGGACCCCAAACAAGCCCGAGCAAATCAAAAGTCCTGAAAGTCCTACAAGATACCAAAGAACTGTCCTCTATCTTGGTTCTAAAGAAAACCGGAAAAGAAGTGAAAATAAAGGAAGATTCAGTGCTAACTCATAGACAATTCAGAGACTCTTGTTGTGACACCGAAGATGAAAAAGGGTCTGCTGAGAGAAGAGGAAGGTCACACAGAAGAAGTAGAAGGGCATGGGATGAGGACACTGACAGAGAGATTTCTCTACTTGATAACATGTACCGATCATTACCCGACCCACCTATTGAACGAAGAGATTATTACGACAAGTCACCAAGACCATACCATCCCTCACCCTACACCAGCGGCAAGCTGAGAACCCCCGATACTAAAGCTGCTACATTCTCGAAGCCCTCCCAATTTGGAGAAGATTCATCCTCCAGGGCAACGCACAAAGTACTGACAGGAGTTTATACTCCCAGCCAGCGGAAGGAACGAGGGCCAAAAGCAAGTGTGTATCCAGTGAGAACAGATGGTCAAACTGTGGTCTATCAGCCATTTTCAATCAAAGACTGGAGTGCTTTGATGTTGACACTTCCAAGACTTACCAAAGGTGGCTTACCATGGCTAAGAGCTCTTTTCAAACAAACCGCAGGAGACCAACTTTGCTGGGGTGATATTCAGGCTGCTCTGACCAAAGCTGCTGATGAAACTGTTGCCAGAAACATCAAAAAAGCTATCGAAAGGAGCTTGAGATATGCGCTGTGTAATCAAGAAGGTGTATACAACTATCGTGATGTGCTGGAGAGAGAACTCAGTCAACGCTATCCTTCTGTCGTGACCGAAGAATTGTTGTCAATGCAAATGAAAGACAACGAAGACTACTACAGTTACAAACAACGTGCTACTAATCTATACCATGATGCCACAGGAGAGCGGATCGATGCCAGAGCAGGAATGAAAATCATCTATCGCTCAGCTCTGGTGAAAGGTATGCCAAAAGCAGTGAAAGACGCTTTGGACGATGTGATGGGCATCTACACTAAATCTGATGATGAGTTCGATGCACACTGCAGCCATCAAATAAACAAGTACCAGAGGGGTAAAAAAGAGGCCGAGGAGAAGAAGCAAGAGCTGGAACTGGCCACTATGAAACTCCAACTGCAGAAATACCAAAATGAACTCGAAGAAGAACAAGCAGCAGGAATTTAAGAAACCATCAATGGACTACTGGAACCAGGATGAAGCTGCCTATGCAGAACCGGATGCTGAAACCAGTGAACAGCTTGATGACCCCATCCGACCCTGCGCCGCTGAGGCTCCAGAAGGGGAGGAAAAAGGGAGGAGATCGAGGAGATAGAGAAGAAAAAGGACAGTATAGGCCATATTATGATAATTTGTTAAATTTACAATGTGTAATCTTGACTACGCTGATTATATTATTCTCTGTTGTTATAGTATGGGACATTCTACTGACTGAGACTGATCTCGGACGGCTGGCAAACAACACGACAACCACAACGACCACTCACGGCACGACCAACTCAGCCAACTATATGGGTAAGACACAAGGAGCACTAAAAAGGGCAAAAAGGGAACTTTCTAAAATTTCCAGTATTGAAAATATTGCTATGAAGGCCAAATATGTAATGTTTTATTCGACGTATGTGAAATATTGGACTGTATGTTAAACATACCCGCTATAGATTATGTTTTTAATACCCAAATTGTTTGTAAAGACACTTGTCTGACCAGAGTTAATAATTATGAGGACCACAGGGTCACAAACAATGTCAGAGCAATTTCTAGTACGGACGATCATCATAATACAGACCAAGGTGATTTTAGAACTGATGAACAGCAGAGAATTTCCCTGACAAAGATCAGGAAAGATGAGGCATCTTATCAAGCAGATCTAAAGCATTGCAGAGGGAGTAAATCCCCTACTCAGCGATGCAACTATCAATTCAAAATCCAGAAGTTAGTGACTTAGGAATATATGCTATAGGTTTCCAGTGCTCAAAAATCCCCACTGTTTTATGTAATCGGAGAATCAATTTAAATTTTGAAGGCTATATCCACATAACCATATTAGTAACTAATAAGATTGCTCCAGTGAATGAAATAAATTCTTTGACTGAAGCAATAAAAATAGAGGCAGGATTGGAAATGATAGAAAACACTTGGTTAAAATGAGTACAGCATACTCTGACCATAGAAGATTGTATTGTATGTTCGGCTGCCAGACCACAACTAACTACTGCATCCATATCATATTCCAATAACAAGGACTTGACGAGTATACTTAAGCTCTTCATTAGAAAATCATTTGAATGGACTGATGAGTGTTATTAACTCCATGATAAGTTACTGGTTGTAACTTCAAAGGACATACCCACTATTTGGAAAATGGGAACTGCAATGTATACATGTTTTCTCAGAGATACAGACATAAGGACTGACAACAGAGTTGATATTGAGGGTTTCACTAATAATTTTTGTAATCAGACTTTTACTTCTGACAATTATGACAATTTTTTCACTTTTGACTAACCAATCCATTTCATGAGCAGATATTTGGTGGTTATGTGCAGACTTCCGTCTATATGCAATACTATCTCCAACATGGTGAGGTGTGTGTGTGCCAATTATGCTAATTATCCCATTCACTATAGGGCCTACAGATTCATTGAACTTAAAACCGACTCAAGTTCTATATAAAACGGGACCAGACCATGTCCATAAGAGGTCCTTGTCCTCACAGCTTAAAGAAACTCTGGTGTACTTGAATATGCCTGGACAAGTTGGTTTCATAAAATGTTTGGCCCATGGGCTGCGACAATTGTCTCCATTATCACTACCATAGTGACTGCAATTGCTATTTTAATTGTAATTGGCTGTTGCGTTGTCCCTTGCCTCAGAGGTTTAATAGAGTAATTTTGACTTACTGATACATCAATCTAGTCTGATCAAAACTGAACGAATTAAGTTTTGGCTGAATAAATGAATGATCTAAATTCTAAGCCCTAAGGTGTTGCTCCTTGTGACTTATTCTGCCGTCCGAGTTTTGTACAATGATTTACATGATATATTGACATAAAGACATTGAGATGTGTTATTCTCTATGAATGCTAAGGTTAAATTGTTATATTGGGATTATTAATTTTATTTGTAGAGGGAGCGTTTTGCCACTCTACTATGTAAGTGTGATCACATGTGTTTATGTGATCAAAGGAGGGAACTGTGAGGAAAATAAGCTTTGTTATGTAATACGTCAAAGGTCGCTGATGTTCTGTTCTTGTGTTATCAATCAATAGTTACCAATACATTGAGGTTTACGACAACTATGGCTGATTTATGCTGATTCAGTGAAAAACCTAGAGACGTGGTCTTTTAAACTGGACTTTGCCTGTGTTTTACTACCATGTTATGGACCACCATTGACACGCTGTCTGCATAAAGTTCATTCCTGAGGGTCCTAGTTTGAGTTAATGGTTAACTACTCTGTAGGTTAAATTTAGCTCAGTTCTGTACCAAGACAGGAGACGATGGGAGACGACAGAGATGCTCGAATGCTGTACTGATCATACCTGTGTATCCTCTGCTGTTCAACATTAAAGTGCCTGCATTTTTCCTACGAGGTCTTGAGAATTTTTCCAACACATACATACTGTATTTTAGGATGGAGTTATTCAGACTGCCTCTAAACCTGTTCAAGTTTGGTTCTGTTCTAGTCCTGCTCTAGTCCAGTCTCCTGGTCTAGCCTAAGTTTAGCTCCAGGTTTAGATAGTTGAGTGAGTTGACTAGTTTTGGAAATACTGGCTCTCAAGTGACTATTCACTAAAGCCGAATGGTTCTAATCCATCACATTGGTAGAATATATATATATATATATATATATATAATCTCAAAAGTAGAAATATTCACAGAGATTTGTCGGAGATTTGTCAAGAACCAAGAAGAAGAAAGAAGAAGTGAAGTGAACTTTATTGATCTCACACTGGAGAAATTCTTCTCTGCATTTTAACCCATCCTATATATATATTAGGAGCAGTGGACAGCACACACATTACTGCGCCCGGGGACCATCTCCATGATCTTCTTGCTTCGGCTTGGTCAGGACCTAAGCTGGAGGTACCTATGGTGCATGTTTTGGGTTGGTGGGGGAAACCGGAGTGCCCGGAGGAAACCCACCCAGACACGAGGAGAACATGCAAACTCCACACAGAAAGGCTCGGGCGACCCGGGGATCGAACGTAAGGCAATTTCTTTTTTTGCTGATATTGTTTTAGGACAACACAGATACTCATGCGGGAGGTGTGCGGAACTGTTTGTTTGACACTCTGTTTACGTCAGGTACGTATTCTCTGCGACACGGCCTAACTAAGACACATCTTTAGCCAGCCCGCGACCAGACTATCTGCTAAGACCATGTTGCCCCAGTAACTCAGCGGGAACTAAGTTTAGCGAGCGTCGTGGAACCGAACTCTCACTTAAATTAGCGCCAACTGACGAATAAAGCTGGACTTTGCGCTTAGTAGCTTTCGTGGAATACCCCTCAGATGTTGCAGTGACCATCATCACAACAAAGCACATACCCCTATGGATAGCTGCACATCACACTAGCGAGTAGTATTTTTTTGTTTGTTTGTTTGTTTGTTTTTTCATTTGTACCAAAATTACTAGTCAGCTGAATCCTACATGTATCAAAGATTAAGAAGATAAAATTGTCCAACCGTGTAAGTACAGAGCAGTGGGTGTATGTTGGTGCTGGTGAAAACAGAAGTTGACTGGCAATATGAAAATAAACTATTAAAGATTACTCAAACATGCACTAAACACACCAGATACAGATTTGAGAGGGTAAATGAAAACGGGACATATCACATGGTAAAAAGTTCAGAAAAATCCATTTTGCATAACAGGAGGTCTCTGCTTTAATACAAACACAATATTCTCATTTCATAACCCCAACCTGTTTTATTTAGTAAATTCAACAGCACACATGATATTGTTCAACGTGGTGTTACTCGCTTTTTAATGGATTTTAAAAAACAAACAGAAAACTGAAAATATGTACTGACTAAAGCAGCCGTGTTCTATTCAAAAACAGACAGACATTGGCAGTGGAGTCTAATATTTGATGCGGTTTTCTTTCATCTATTCCAGCCTTTCTAATTCGTATCCATACCTAATAAACCATAAATAATACACAGATTTTGCTAACACATTCTGCACAGTGCTTCTCCTGAACTCACCAAACCAATATTTGAATATTTATACTTGTCATATCAGTGGCTCCTGCATCCTCGCACTGTTGTCAACTTTTTTACATCATTTGAATAAGCCTCTTTCAGGGCGACTGTGCTGTTTCATATCACTAAAAGCTGCTTTGGAGTCTAAATATACCACATATACACCAAATGATTCCTTTAATATTCATCGGAGGGAAGGTACATGGATGTTTATGGTTGCAATTCAGCTCACAATATGTAAAAGTTTGTGCGATTTGACGAGCACAGACTTGGATGAAGGGCTCAAATCTTCTCGCGACCAGAATGAGAAATATTTGTAAACCTTTCCTAAACACAATGAAATATTAGTGAGGAAATCAAAGCACTTTTATGAACAACTGCAGTGTCGTTTCCATTTTTACATAAGAGAGAAAATCGACTTTGAAAATGTCTATGTAAATGTCAGTTATGCGAGGTATCACTGAGATGTTTTGATTGTGTTGTTGTTTGTATCATATTGTAAAGCTGGATCACTTGAATTCCTTTTGGGTCAAATGCAGAATGCGGATGTTTTTCATTGTGTCTTTTAAAATGTGTCTTTTTAAATTTAATTGAATAATGAATACAGAGTCAACTTGACACAGAGAAGTTGTTTGCGCATGGTTCTAACAACATAACATTGTTTTTTCCTTACAACTGCTGCCTTATGGTTCTAATCATATTATTTGTTGTTTTTATAGCATGGATATTTTGGACAGTCTTTTGAGCTATTCATTATTTTATGCCTATTTCTAAATTTCTTTCATGTTTCTACATTCATAGGTGAGTGAAGTATCTTGCTGTATCTTGCTTTCTTGTGGTAAAAAAAACAAAACAAAAAACCCATAATTTTCAATCTAAGTGAGTACTTTTGGCATTTCATATTTTATTTTACCAGTTTTCTTTATTTAAAATTTAATTAGTAATTTGGCAATTATTGCAACCCAATGCTTTTGCTTATTATTATTATTATTATTATTATTTTTTTTTTTTTTTTTTTTTTTTTTTTTCTCAAAATTGGTCAAAGCTGGGATCAAACCACCAACTTTTAAGTCCATGCAGTCTTTAGTTCTGTCATATTTGATGATCCTTGTGGAAAAAAACAAACAAACAAACAAACAAACAAACAAACAAACAAACAAAAAAACATATATTTTTCAATCTAAGTGAGTACTTTTGGCATTTCATTTCATATTTTGTTTTATATATTTTATTTATTTAAAACTGAATTACTGTTTTGGCCACTATTGCAACCCACTGCTTTTTTTTTTTTTTTTTTTTTTTAATCTCAAAATGGATCTAAAAACACACTGACATCATGCATTGGTCAAAACTGGGATCAAACCATGAACTTTGACGCTTAACTGTTTTTTACTGCGCAAACACTCTACAACCACTGCAGTCTTTAGTTCAGTCGTATTTCCCAGCAGAACACTTCCTGATTCTTGACATATATATTTTTCAATCTAAGTGAGTACTTTTGGCATTTCATATTTTATTTTATCTGTTTTATTTATTTAAAATTGAATTACTATTTTGGCAACCATTACAACCCACTGCTTTTGCTTTTTTAAATTATTATTATTATTTTTAATCTCAAAATGGATAACATGTCTTGCCTAAGGACACACAGACATCATGCATTGGTTGAAGCTGGGATCAAACCACCAACTTTTACGTTCATGCACAAATACTCTATGACCACTATACACTTAATAACCACTAAACCACTGCAGTCTTTAGTTCTGTCGTATTTCCCAGCAGAACACTTCCTGATCCTCATGAACGCCGCGTCCGCTGGCTTTAGTGCCGGGAGCTGATGTGCATATTAAAGGAGATGTTCTGTGGATGTGAGGGCAGGGGAAGTGTCACGCTGCAGTTATGCCGTTATTTAGGGAGCCATAAAGAGGCAGCCTATTGATTTGAGCGAAGAGGAGCTCCCCAGTTGTCTGTGTCATCGTCAAAGTCGTTACAGTGATGTATGGGCCCCGTTCGCCTGCTCTGGGCCTCCTGCATCTGCTCCAAATCATCAGCGTGCACTTTTTTTTTAATACACTTTTACAAGTCTTCTCTGGAAAACAGACATTGTGAAATACATACTGGAAGCAACCACGGCGACATCTCAGGTATCGTAGATGTCCGGTTTCCTGCATGAAAGGTCCATTGTTCAAATCCTGAATTGTGTACAGATCGGGCTTTGTGGAGTTTTATTTTGTCCCAGTGGTTGAACAAAAGTTTACAAGTATTTTCTCAAGTTTCTCAAGTGGTTTAAAGTGGGGAATGAGCTGTCAGCATTGAACTACCTCTTATAATGCTCTATCGTCGCAATAAAGGAAAGGTCAAATGGATAAGAATAATGTTTCTAACAGGGGACATATTATGATCTTAAAACTAAAACTAAAAGTCACAATTTGAACCTTGCTGTGTAGCCATATAAGTTTTTACTAGTGCTGTCAGGCAATTAAAAAAATCTCATTAATTACAGGATTGGTAATTAATTAATCTAATTAATCGCATTTTAATCTCATGAGAGAGAGCTTGAGAGAGAGGCAGCCCACTTTGTGATTGAGTTTGTCAGTTTTTCTGTGATCTCTTCGCTTATTCGTTTCCTAAATTCTGCGAGCATGGTTTGCTGGTTTAGTGGTTTGTTGGTTTGTTGGTTTGTTGGTTTGGTGGTTTGGTGGTTTGTTGGTTTGGTGGTTTGTTGGTTTGGTGGTTTGGTGGTTTGTTGGTTTGGTGTTTGGTGGTTTGGTGTTTGGTGGTTTGGTGGTTTGGTGGTTTGGTGGTTTGTTGGTTTGGTGTTTGGTGGTTTGGTGTTTGGTGGTTTGTTGGTTTGGTGGTTTGGTGGTTTGTTGGTTTGGTGTTTGGTGGTTTGGTGGTTTGGTGGTTTGGTGGTTTGTTGAAGTGCGCTCATGCTCACACTATCACCGGGCGTGTTTGTCATTCAAATGATCCTTCAGGCTGGAGCAGCTTCGGTGATCGGAAAATTCTTTTTGACAAAAGCTCCAAATCACCGCGTTCTTGTCGATAGTCTCATCTTTGTTCTTTTTATAAATAAACTTGCCGTTCAAAGGCCCGAGCAGCGATTTGCTCGCCACACGCCAAATTTAAAATGCACGTGCATTGAATTGGCGCTCATAATGAATTGCGTTAATTTTTATAACAAATGAAGTTGCAGTGTAATTAATTAATCTAATTAACACATTAAACTGACAGCCATAGTTTTTACATATTTAAATGTAAAACGAAGGTGTATAACGAAGGCTCCTGATTGGACGGTTGTGTCTGTCTTGTATTGGCTGAAAGTCTGCGATTCAGTCCTGTGTGATGTGTACAACCACTGCCTGATGTGTTTATAACCTTTATAAATTATCAATAAAATTGACTATTTTGATATTGAAGAAAAAAATAAATAATAAAAATAAATAAATATGTTTAATAATTGAGCACAACTTTGACAGATATGAGCAGTGCGTCAGTCGGTAAAGGTGTTTGCCAGTTATCATGGAGGATGGTGATTAAATCCGCTATCGTCATTGCAAACTGCCATGGAGTCCTTGAGCAAGACACTTCAACCACGTTTTTTGTGTGTGTATGTAATATTAAAATCACACTGGTTCAAAACGGTCCCTACTTAAAGCTGCACTGTGTAACTTTCCTGGTGGAGGGTCCATCACATGACTTTGTTCATGGATAAATGGAGTTATTGCTTTGTCTGAAATGTTTCACAGTATGGCATTAAACCTTTCTATTGTCATGGAGACCAAACCAGACCAAGTTACTGGTCAGATCTGTGGAGAGGCGACCCCGCTCGCAGTCAGAACACCTGCTTTTCTAGGTATTTTTGAGCTATAAAACCACCTGTAATTGAATAAATGTAAAAGTAGAGCTGTTTAATGTCACACTGTGGAACATTCGAGGCAGAGCAATAACACATCGGTAGAAACGAGCAGGTGACGGAGCCTCAACCAGAAAAGTTACACAGTGCACCTTTAACGTAAGAAATCTGTTATTCTGTGAAGCATATTGTCTGCTTCATTTTAATCCAAAGCTTCTATAGGATACCTTCAGAAGTTTCCATTTGGAGAAACAGAAATGTGTCATGGCCTAAGTTTCTAAAGTCGTGACATGGTTGGGGTCTGCAGGTCGCCCGGTGCTCCTGGACTTCAGAGCGAGGTTCCTGACAGTAAACTTCCATTGCACATTTTTCTGCTCCAGTTGATCTTTTAAAAGCTCTGCTTCTCTCCCTTCGCTCGGGGTTTTCATTTATCATTTCACCTGTGGAAAAAAGGCCCTACTGCTGTCTACCTCGTTCACTCCCTTTTCACTCTGCTCTTTCTATTTTTTACTCTCCTCTTGCTCTCTGCCCTTTGGCTCACCTTTTTCTCTTGTTCTTTACTCTCCTCATTGTGTTGCCTAAGGGCACATTGACACTAGACAGAGTTGAAATCAAACCTTTAACTGTCAGGTTGGTGGGCAAACACTTAACCAATAAACCATTAAATAACCATTAACTTTAGCGCTTTAAATCACTCATATTTCCGTGTCTTATTCCCAGCAGACCATGTCTTTGATCCTTGCAAACTCTAGAAAATATGGACTCTCTTTTTCCCTCTCCTCATTTCCCTCTCTTTTTTTACTCTCCTCATTCACTCTCATCATTCACTCTCATCATTCACTCTCTCCTCTTTCACTCTCCCTTTTCACACCCCCTCTTTCACTCTTCTTTCACTCTCTTTTCACTTTCTTTTTCACTCTCCTCTTTCACTCTCCTTTTCGCTCTCCTCTTTCACTCTTTTCACTCCTCTCTTTCACTCACCTTTTTACACCCCTCTTTCACTCTTGTCTTTCACTTTGTTTTTTCACTCTCCTCTTTCACTGTCTCTTTTCACTTTCTTTTTCCCTCTCCTCTTTCACTGTCTCTTTTCACTTTCTTTTTCACTCTCCTCTTTCACTGTCTTTTTTCACTTTCTTTTTCACTCCTCTTTCACTGTCTTTTTTTACTTTCTTTTTCACTCTCCTCTTTCACTGTCTCTTTTCACTTTCTTTTTCACTCTCCTCTTTCACTCTCCACTTTTTCCACTCTCCTATTTCACTCTCTTCACTTTCTTTTTCACTCTCCTTAGTTCACTCCCCTCTTTCACTCTTGTCTTTCACTCTTTTTACTCTCCTCTTTCATGCTCTTTTCACTTTCTTATTTACTCTCTTTCACTCTCTTCACTTTCTTTTTCACTCTCCTTTTCACTTTCTTTTCACTTTCTTTTTCACTCTCCTCTTTCACTCTTCACTTTCTTTTTCACTCTCCTCTTTCACTCTCTTCACTTTCTTTTTCACTCTCCTCTTTCACTCTTCACTTTCTTTTTCACTCTCCTCTTTCACTCTTCACTTTCTTTTTCACTCTCCTCTTTCACTCTCTTCACTTTCTTTTTCACTCTCCTCTTTCCCCGTCTCTTTTCACTCCCCTTAGTTCACTCCCCTCTTTCACTCTTGTCTTTCACTCTTTTTACTCTCCTCTTTCATGCTCTTTTCACTTTCTTATTTACTCTCCTCTTTCACTCTCTTCACTTTCTTTTTCACTCTCCTTTTCACTTTCTTTTCACTTTCTTTTTCGCTCTTCTCTCTCACTCTCTTAACTTTCTTTTTCACTCTCCTCTTTCACTTTTCACTTTCTTTTTCACTCCTCTTTCACTCTTCACTTTCTTTTTCACTCTCCTCTTTCACTCTCTTCACTTTCTTTTTCACTCTTCTCTTTCACTCTTCACTTTCTTTTTCACTCTCCTCTTTCACTCTCTTCACTTTCTTTTTCACTCTTCTCTTTCACTCTTCACTTTCTTTTTCACTCTCCTCTTTCCCTGTCTCTTTTCACTCTCCTTAGTTCACTCCCCTTTCACTCTTGTCTTTCATGCTCTTTTCACTTTCTTATTTACTCTCCTCTTTCACTCTCTTCACTTTCTTTTTCATTCTCCTTTTTCACTATCTCTTTTCACTCTCCTTTGTTCACTCCCTTCTTTCACTCTTCACTCTCCTCTTTCGCTCTTGTCTTTCACTCTTCTTTTTCACTCTCCTCTTTCACTGTCTCTTTTCACTTTGCTCTTCGCTCTCCTCTTTCTCTCCCCTTTCCTTTTGACTTTGTCCACATCTCGTGTTCAGAGCGCACTTGTCAGGCCTCTGGTGTCAGTGTTATAAAGAGCCGTCCTGAGTCCTGACACAGACAAAGAGCGCTGGCCACAGAGGCGTTTACTGATCGCTCAGTAATTGCACCTCAAAGAGTCCGATTGACCCGTCTTTGTCAATAGGCTCAAGAAAACCATTCACATTCAGCTGATTTATACAATATTCCCACACTGAGGAAAGGCACATTTTAGACTGCCCATGTACCTGCTTCATCATAGTGTTATACAAATATGTTTTGAATCTTGTATTTAAATTGTTTTATAATATTTTACGTCACTTATTATGGATGTAAATGATTACTTCTAGACATGCACCGATCCAGCTTTTTCTGTTCTGATACCGAAGTCAATACTTTGGATTTAAGTATACCTTAAACACAAATAGCATAAGATAATATATCTAAACAAGACCACTGCAAAATTATCAGTTTTTCTGAATTTACTACTTATAGTTACAGTTTGTGTTTGGGCAAAAGGAACATTTTTGTTTGAGTCTATAAACTACTGACAAGATTTCCCCCAAATATTGTTTAGAGCATGTATTTGTAGAAAATGACAAATGGTCAAAATAACAAAAATACAATGTTTTCAGACCTCAAACAATGCAAAGAAAGAAGACCAAATTCATTTTAAAACAACATAATACTAATGTTTACACTTTAAAGGTCCCATGACATGGTACTTCTTGATGCTTTTATATGGCTCCTTAATGGTTCCCTAATACTGTAAATGAATCCTTCTTCAAAATCAACACTCACTGCATGAGATATGACTCTGACAGTCTTCATGAGGCTAGATATGTGTCTAAAATGCTTTATTCTGGGTGTTGCTGCTTCAATGCAAATGAGAAGGACAGAGAGATTGGCTAAGGAGCGGGGGGGGTTTCCCCCACTGGAAGCGCAGCTCGGCGCAGCTCGTCTCCTCTCTTCCGTGTTTAACACAGGAAGACAGATGGGAGACTTTGCAATGAAAAAAAACATATTTACACAGAAAATAAAATTAAACCACTGGTATTTCAGAGGTCCAGAGGGTCGGGTAAGGGACTTGCGAGCCTAGAAACACTCGGACGTGCCTCCAGGCAAATAAAAAAAATGCATTTCGCATTGTAGCGCATTCACAGTCCAAATTCTATGGGCGGGATATACAGGGACGCTGAGCGGAGACAGAGGGAGGGGTTGGAGCTGCATTTGCCGATCTGACGTCAAAAAGGTGCCTTGTCCGAACTCGCCCGTTTGAACACTGGTTTTGTGTAACACAGAAAAGGATCGCAAATGCTCAGTTTAGACATTTCGCAACTTTTAGCCATGGGGGGCTAAACAGGGTAGGGGAGCTCACATTAACGTTCAAAAACCTCAGAAAGTAAAAATTTCATGCCATGGGACCTTTAAGAAGAGTTCAGAAATCAATATTTGGTGCAATAATCCTTATTTTTAAGCACAGCTTTCATGCGTCTTGGCATGCTCTCCACAAGTCTTTCACATTGTTCTTGGGTGACTTTATTCCACTCCTGGTGCAAGAACTGAAGTAGCTCAGCTTTGTGCTTGTGTTGGAATTCAACAGACGCTGGAATGGAATGGCTGTAATACATGTAGAGATGCTGATTTCAGAAAAAAAAATGCAGATTTTAGTTTTTGGGTTATACTTTGCGTTATTTGTCAAGTGCGGGATTCAAAAAGAAAATAATGTGTTATCAAACTTACAACAAACAAATACCATTTTAAAACATTTATTCAGGTTTACCCCCACAACAACCAAAGCAGTCCACAAACTGCAGCCTTACGTGCAAAACAAATCAAAATACACACCAAAACAAATCAAACAAAAACCAAGTCCACTTTAACACTGCAAACTCAATTGTGCTAACCACTTAAATATTTATAGAAAGGAGACATTTTTTCTTATTTGGTATTTCTTTTCTATTACAAAAACATGTAGACTTTGCCAAAGCTAACAACTGCTATGCCCCTAAACCCCTTACCTGGCCAGCCAAATGATATCTCTCTGTATTTCCTATACACCGCGATACCATTTGGACACTCTCCATCCACTCTCGCTCCTCCGGTTCCAAACCGACTCCGCGATTCTGATTCGTTCAAAGATGGTGACGTCAGTGCACCCGCCTTTGCCCGCAAAGTCGCTCTTAGGCAGCGGAAGTTCCGCCTCAGTTTTGAATCAAGATGGCGCAATCTCTGATTGGTTCACTTAGCTGTCTGTCTACGCGCAACCGCAGCGCATTCTGTGGATCAAACGTTACCAGACTCACTCGCTGGTACAGCGATGAGTCATGGATTCTTCCAGGCAACTAAACCCCATCTCCGTCTCTCAAACGTCGCTCCTGTGGGGGTGGAGGAGACGTTAGTAATCCAGCCTCATCTGCCAAAAGACAAGAATTTTGTCTTTTTTTTTTTTTTTTTTCCATGAACGAGAAGAGCAGCTAATCTTGGATCTCCGTCACTCAAGCAAAAGGAGATTTGTGCCGGAAACTGGATGGAAGCTGGAGAGTGGAGAGTTCTGAAGCACTGCCTTTTTTAATATGAGATAAGATAAGGCTTTATGAAGTCCACAGAGAGGATATGGACGAAATGAGCTTTGGTTTGCACAAGGAGGAGTACTTTAAACTGCTGTGAAGATTTGATGCGTCTTTTAATGATTGAGCTACAGTATATCATAATCTGCATTGAGAACACTACTTACCAGAGCCCCAAAGACCTCAGGACAGAACTGAAACTTGTATTTTTAGTTTAGTTCAAGGTGCACTATTACCTGGCCAGCCAAATGATATCTCTCTGTATTTCCTATACAGCGCGATACCAGGGCTCTCAAGTTTTGAAGATTGCTAGGAGTGAGATTTCTGAAGAGCGGGGGGGGGGTCGAGTTATAAAATGAAACCAGAGGCAGGGCAGAATTAGAAGGTACTTTGTTAATATGGAAATGCTTTTATAACTAAAAGTCCATCATTCATCATTCATCATCCATCATTCAATAATGCACAGGATAATATGTTATCACACACAGTCTTGGTTTAGTCCTGGTTTAGTCCTGGTTTAGACCCGTTTTAGACCTGTTTAAGTCCTGGCTTAGTTTTGGTTTAGACCTGGTTTAGTTTTGGTTTAGTCCCTGTTTAGTCCTGGTTTAGACCCGGTTTAGATCTGGTTTAGTCTTGGCTTAGTCCTGGTTTAGACCTGGTTTAGTCCTAGTTTAGACCTGGTTTAGTCCTGGTTTAGTGCTGGTTTAGACCCGGTTTAGATCATGGAGGGAAAGAATCCGGGAAATCACACTGTAGGATTTTTAATGAATTAATTCGTAAATTTCTCTGTAAAATAAGTATTTGGTCACCTACAAACAAACAAGATTTGTGGCTCTCACATCTGTAACTTCTTCTTTGAGAGGCTCCTCTGTCCTCTACTCGTTACCTGTATTAATGGCAACTGTTTGAACTGGTTATCAGTATAAAAGACACCTGTCCACAACCTTAAACAGCCACAATCCAAACTCCAGTATGGCCAAGACCAAAGAGATGTCAAAGGACACCAGAAACAACATTGTAGACCTCCACCAGGCTGGGAAGACTGAATCTGAAATAGGTAAAAGGCTTGGTGCGAAGAAATCAACTGTGGGAGCAATTATTAGAAAATGGAAGACCTACAAGACCACTGATAATCTCCCTCGATCTGGGGATCCATGGAAGATCTCACAAGAACAGTGAGCAAAAATCCCCAAACCACACAGGGGGACCTAGTGAATGACCTGTAGAGATCTGGGACCAAAGTAACAAAAGTAGCATCAGTAACACACAACGCCGCCACGGACTCAAGTCCTGCAGTGCCTCCTGCTTAAGCCAGTAAATGACCAGGCCCGTCTGAAGTTTGCTAGAGAGTGTTTGGATGATCCTGAGGAGTATTGGAAGAATGTCATGGTCAGATGAAACCAAAACAGAACTTTCTGGTAAAAACTCAACTTGTGGTGCTTGAAGGAGAGAGAATTCTGAGTTGCATCCAAAGAACACCATACCTACTGTGAAACATGGGGGTGGAAACATCATGTTTAGGGGCTGTTTTTCTGCAAAGGGACTAGGACGACTGATCCGTGTAAAGGAAAGATTGAATGGGGCCATGTATCGTGAGATTTTGAGTGAAAACCTCCTTCCATCAGCGAGGGCATTGAAACGTGGCTGGGTCTTTCAGCATGTCGATGATCCCAAACACACTGCCCAGGCAAACGAAGGAGTGGCCTCGTAAGAAGCATTTCAAGATCCTGGAGTGGCCTAGCCAGTCTCCAGATCTCAATCCCATAGAAAATCTTTGGAGGGAGTTGAAAGTCCATGTTGCCCAGTGACAGCCCCAAAACATTACTGCTCTAGAGGAGATCTGCATGAAGGAATGGGCCAAAATACTAGCAACAGTGTAAAAAACTTGTGAAAACTTATAGAAAATGTTTGACCTCTGTCATTGCGAACAAAGGGTATATATCAAAGTACTGAGATGAACTTTTGTTATTGACCATATACTTATTTTCCACCATAATTTGCAAATTAATTCTTTAAAGATCAGACAATGTGATTTTTTGGATTTTGTTTTCTCATTTTGTCTCTCATAGTTGAGGTGTACCTACGATGAAAATTACAGGCCTCTCTCATCTTTTAAGTGGTGTGTGTGTGCGTGCACATGTGTGTGTGTGTGTGTGTGTGTGTGTGTGTGTGTATTAGTTTTTATTATGGGTCTGTACTCTGGGCCTCAGACAAAGCCTCAACAAAGTTCTATTTTATATGAAAAGATATTATTATATCCTGTAAACATCTCTTGCCACTATTGATTTGAACGAATTTTCAATTCACAGAGCGTTATATTCTTATATGTGTAAATAAAAGATGTACTTTGTCATCAAAAATCTCTTTCTCTGTTATTTTAGATGTTTGAGGTGTCACTAAATCAATAAGTATTGACGTCAAAATCACCGATCTGCTCGAAATCCTTCTTTGTACAAAATGCTCGTTTTCTCAACTTTGTGGTCAAAAAACAGCGTTTTTGCTGAAACTTCCCTATGTTCTACTATCAGTTATTTGAGAACCGAAAAGGTTAGAAACATATATTTTTTTTCCAGGTGAAAATCCACTGAAACCTCCGGCAGTCTGAGGGATAGAATTCTGAAAACAGGCTGGCAGTGAATGAGTTAATAGTTGCAGATCATTTTACTAGTAAAGTCAATTCTGTTCAAATCATGATATAACTTTGTTAATGTGAGTAATTCTAACTCACCTTGAGAGTATTTTTTTTGTGGCTGTTTTTCTATTTTTTACTTGATCTTTATACCTTTTCCATCCCCGTAGACCTGAACTCTTTAAACCCCCACCCAGAAGCCTTCCTTTAACTAATTGAACATTACACGAGCACGGTTCGTTTGCGCCCGGGGCCAAAAGTGAACTCACATGTCCAGCCTATGCTATCTTTAGCCCTGCTCCACCATACGTCTTCCTTATTTTTAGCCTGAAGACTGCCTCGAGGCACTAACTGCAAACCTGCTAACTGCTAACAGTGGCTCCACATGGGCCCGTCGCCATGGGGAGTATTGATTTGTACCACTGTTTTATGAATAGAAGGCTTTGTTCATTGGGATTTCCATTTTCCTGCCTCCTCTGAGGAAAATAGGTGCAGATCGATAGTTTATGCAAGCAGGCTCATCTTGTATCGAACAAGGAGGAGAAAAAACAATATTTGTCAAACTAATCTGCTTTTCAAACCTGGGGGAAATAGTACGAGTGAAATCGGAGTGGCAGAGTGGTTTTGTATTGTTTAATGTGTCGCATGGGAAGTGGAAAGTCAAATCAAGAGCAACAAAGCGTTTGGCTGACAATCAATAGGATTCTAAAGCTGAGTTCACTGGGTCAATATAAGGCCGGTCTGTTGGTCAGTGTTCCTGGACAAAGTAGGTGAGGTGATGGTTCCTAAACCTGACCCAAAGCTCATAATTTATTCTTCTACTATTCTACCGGTTCCTAATTCGGTTACCTTAACCCATTTCAGAATTAAAGGGCTCATATTATTTATTTACTGATCTATGTTATAATGTTTCCTCATTAAAAAAATAAATACATAACAGAAGTTGTGTTTTATTTCATTCACACATGTTTAACACACAAATAATATGCATAATTAAGCCTCAGGAGTTTTTCCTCTCAACCATGAAAACACTCCACTGTGTTTTTAAAGTCCATACACCTTCACTAGAATCTTTGGATAATTTCAGCCCTGGACTTGCCGTCATTGCGATCTCTACTGAACAAAAGGTGGAACGGAGCATTTTGAGCTTTGGGGGTGTAGACAGACTAATAATGCAAGAAACATAACTCCTGGTGGGTTTTGTGAGGAGATAACAACATTCTAACATGGCTTAAAACTCACAAGAGTCAATTTTGCGTAATATAGGGCCTTTACACTGTAGCAGTCACTCAATACTAGTTTGGTAGTTTCAAGAAATAGACTACAACAATGACAAAAACAAAAACATATCTGAAGAAACATTGTGAACAGAAAGCATTTGTAGACTTACTGACAGTAGAAATTATGAGTGTATATGTCCTATATTTTGACTTTCATACATATTCATTGTATTGCTTTTTTATTATTGCTAAAGCTATTGCTATTGCTAAATATCTCACCAGGGACATCTGAGCTGTCAAAAGTTCTGTTATAGGGACGTTAAGTTTCAGTCTAGCCTTGCAAACATGAAGAAAACTCACCTCTTCTCGCTGGCATTTAAAGCTGCATTGTGTAACTTTTCTGCTGGAGGGTCAGTCAAATTATTTCCTGCTATTTCTTTGTCTAGAATGTTTCACAATATGGCAATAAACCTTTCTATTATCATGGAGACCAAACCAGACCAAGTTACAGGTCAGGTCTGTGCAAAGGCGACTCCGCTCACAGTCAGAATGTCTGTTTTTCTAGGTATTTTTGAGCTATAAGTCCACCTTTAATTTAATAAATTGAAGGTAGATCTGTTTAATTTCACACTGTGGAACATTCCAGGCAGAGCAATGACATCTCCATAGAAACAAGCAGATGATGGGCCCCCAACCAAAAATGCATTACATAGACAACACATTTTGCTGTTTTATGGTACTTTTTCTATGAGGTATTATGTGTACTTGTACAGAATTTTTGCTTGTGACTTTTATGTGAAGCACTGAAACTGTTCTAAATGTGTATTATAAATAAACTGAATGCTATAACGCTGTGGATTCCAATGACCACATTCTGATCTAGTTTAGTTATATTTATCCCTGTTAAATAAACAGTGCTTTGTTCAAATTTGTTCAATTATGTTAAAAACCTAATCTAAGGGGGTTATTATGAAAACTTTTTGGAGCTTTACCGTGTTAGAATGGTGTTTCTTCATCAAAATCATACCTGAAAAGATTTTAGATGTCATCAATGCATGTTTGAGAACTTTTCAATCTAATTTGTTGTTTTAACAATCAATATCCCATAACACCTTTAAAAGGAAAAAGGTGGCTTGCCCTCTCTAGGTGGGTGGAGAGCCCTTGCCTCAATTGGAGGAATTAAAGTATCTCGGGGTCTTGTTCACAAGTGAGGGGAGGATGGAGCGTGAGATTGACAGGCGGATCGGTGCAAAGACCAAAGTCCAAAGTCAGCTTTATTGTCAAAAACCATATGTACAGGTTGCACACACAGGATTTGAAACTGCAGTGCGCAGCATCGGCAGTGATGCGGTCGCTGTACCGCCGAAAGCCAAAGCTTTCAATTTACCATCTACGTTCCTCCCCCCACCTATGGTCATGAGCTCTGGGTAATGACCGAAAAGACAAGATCGCGGATACAAGCGGCCAAAATGAGTTTCCTCCACAGAGTGGCTGGGCGCTCCCTTAGAGATAGGATGAGGAGCTCAGTCACACGGGAGGGGCTCGGAGTAGAGCCACTGCTCCTCCACGTCGAGAGGAGCAGTTGAGGTGGTTCGGGCATCTGTTCCGGATGTCTTGTGTAAACCTCCCTCAGGAGGTGTTCTGGGCATGTTCCATCGGGAGGAGGCCCCAGGGAAGACCCAGACACGCTGGAGGGACTATGTCTCTCGGCTGGCCTGGGAACACCTTGGGGTCCCCCCGGAGGAGCTGGAGGAAGTGTCCGGGGTGAAGGAAGTCTGGGAGTCCATGCTTAGACTGTTGCCCCTGTGACCCGGCCCCGCATAAGCAAAAGAAAATGGATGGATGGATGAATGGATACCCCATAACAGTGTAATACCCCCTCTGTAAAGGGCCCATATTACACTATTTTCTGGTCTATGTTATAATGTTGTTTCCACATCACAAACAAACATGGAGTTGTGTTTTGTTTTGTTTCTTTGTTGAAATAGTCTAAAATGGGTTAATGCTCACAAAGAGTCAATTTGGCGTAATATAGAACCTTTAAGTAAATTAAACACAAGTTACTCACCAAATTGTTACTTCCTTGCTGAAACCGAGATAATAATAACGAGAATGGCCAAGACCACTGCTCCGATGATGATCAGGTAGCACTTCCTCTTCCTTAGTTGCCTCTGGACACACAAAAAATATTACTGATTACAAAAACAATTCTCAAACAAGTCAGTAAATGAATGTGTTCTAATGCATCACTCATGTAAAAGCTGGTAACAAAATGTATGAATCTGCACTTTAAAAACACAAACAAATCCTCGAGCAATTTCTAGCGGTAATCGGAACAATGAACAAAAAGCATTCTGTATTCAATCAATGAAAATGAAAATGGAAGTGAGGTGCAGAGTTAATAGCTCGTCTCTCACCAAAAAACAACAAAAAGGCAAAAAAAAATAAAGTACAAGGTTAGGCTGAAAAACAGTCAAAACGCGGCGGGTGATTTTTGTGAAATTGTGAAAAACCTTCACTTTACTCCACTTAACAGCAGCGACGAGAGGGAGAAGAAAACAGGAAGTGGATTCACTTGATTTTTTTGTGGAATTTGGGAAAAAACAAAAAGAAAAACAAGATCAAGGTAAATGTGTTCCTGGTAATAGTCTGGTCTGCCAAAACAACTTACAATTAAAAAGCCATATCTTAACCAGAAGCAGCCCAAATGGTATTGGATCAGTCCTTTGGTACTGCGCTTAGATTTTCAATGGAACAAAACAGAACCGCGACTAAAACGTATTTTCCTTTGTTGATTTTAGCCACATTTATTGGTTAAAACCTGATATGTAGTATGGGAAATAGTGAAAAATGCTCCTTCTCAGAGATGGGCAAAGTATTCCAGAAGTGTACTGAAATATTGCAACTTAAAGGTCCTGTATTACGTTATTTTCTGATCTGTTCTAATGTTATTTCATCACCAAAAACAGACCTGGAGTTGTGTTTTGTATCATTCAGACGTTTAACACACAAACCTGCATGTTTAGGCTGAGTTCTTCTCTCAAATTGAAAACATTTAAATGATTTCAGCCCTGGAATTGACAATCTCCCCTGAACTAAAGCGAAAAGGGTAGCTGTTAACGTGAAAACTACCACTTCATGACATCACAAGGTGGAACAGAGCATTTTGAGCGTTGAAGATGTAGACAGACTAATAAACCAGGAACATGTGTGAATGAAAACACAACAAGAGGTAACAGCATTATAACAAGCCTTTAAGCTCACAAGGGTCAATTTTGCATAATAGGACCTTTAATAATAGTACTGAGTTACAGTACTAATATAATAATAATAATTTCACTCAAGCATAAGTACAAGTACTATAGAGGTCCAAGAATTAGAGTAAAAATATATTTGTAACTGTATACTCAATATTAGGCTATAGGTAGAGAAAGTTATGCATACCAGCAACAACAACAAAATAATGATAATAATAATAATAATAATACTAATTATTATTATTATTATAAATAAACCAATAAATAAATAAATTATTATTATTATTATTATTATTATTATTATTATTATTATTATTATTATTATTATTATTATTAATAATAATAATAATAATAATAATAATATTAATAATAATAATAATACAGTGGTACCTCACCTTACAAATGACCCAACAAACTTAAATTTCAAGTTACAAAACGCCTTCACGGTAAATTTTGGTCTCTAGATACAAAAGAAAATTCAAGTTACGAAACGCGAAATCTCAAAAATTCAAATAATGCGCGCTCAGCCACACACATTATAGCTTTTCTCAGACTGGATTCAAACCCCTCTCACACCTGTCCCCCATTCAAACACCCAAACCCCCACAGATTCCCAACAAAACGTATCAATAGTGAAGTGTGGGGGGAAGCGGGAGGGGGGAGAAGACTGCGCGCGGACATGTGTGATAGCGCAGCATGACCCGGGGCGGAGCTGCCAGCAGGTCCAGACCAAGGTCTAAACCTGGACTGGACCAGGACTAAACCTGGACCAAACCAGGACCAAACCAGGACCAAACCCGGACCAAACCAGGACCAGACCAGGACTAGACCAGGTGGATTAAAGCGCAGCGTGCGGTCTATTTCCTGGTTTCGTTTCGAGTCACAGCTGAGGGGAGCAGCGAGTAGGACAGCACGCAGTCTGAGTGCATGAACGCATGAACGAGACCCATGCAAGAACCGCGGTGGTCTAGACCTCCTGTAGACCTGACCAGGTCTAGAGGAGGTCTAGAGGAGCCACGGTGGTCTGGACTAAACCAGGACTAAACCTGGACTAAACCAGGAGGAGCCGCAGTGGTCTGGACTAAACCAGGACTAGACCAGGACTAGACCAGGTGGACCAAAGTGCCGCGCGCGCGTCCACCCCCTGGCCTCGCCTCGAGCCACAGCCGAGGCGAGCCGCCGCTCGCACGCAAGAGCCGCGGCGGTCCAGACCCGCTCCAGACCTGCCCGCGTAAGGTGCTCACAGAGCGGCCTGGATAGAACCGTGAGGTCGGCCTCTTCAAGACCTCCAGGCCGGTGACCGGGACAATCCCCGGACCCATGCCGGCTTAGGGAGCTCTTAAGGCGGGCTGGCAGTGTCCCCCTGGGTCCCTGGATGTCTGGGGCTCCGTGCCTGGCAGGTCTAGAGCAGGTCCAGACCACACTATAAAAAAAGTTACACTATTAAAAAAAAAACTTGGATCGGGGCCTTGGAACGAATCAGGCGTTTTCCATTGAAATAGCTACTCAACTCACGAATTTTTCACGTTACGAAACCACTTCTGGAACAAATTAATTTCGTAAGGTGAGGTACCACTGTAATAATAATAAACTGTTGGTCTATTTAGTGTATTTATACAAACGATTGGAAGCTAATTGTAAAAAAAATGTTGCATGATAAGCATTGCTGCAGGCTCTAAAGTGCAGGGTTTACTTCTTGCTCGGGGCACAGGACTTGTAATCTCCCCATTGGTCTGGTGAGGGGCAAATTGGATGAACTATTTCCTAATTAACATTTGTGAGCTCTCCTATTGGACCACTGCTACACTCCAGTCTCTTCTCAAACCCCCACCTCATAAAACCAAACCACTGTGATTAGATCCTTTGTTTCCTTTTGTGGCTTTAGTTATTAACTTTTGCATACATTTGTGGAGAAAATTACTAAAGAAAACACAAGTAACTGTATTAAAGTGACTCAATTTTCACCCATGTAGTTCAGTAAAATGAGTAATAAAAGAAGCTCTCAGGGTCAAAATGAGACTGCTGTGTGCTGTTAGCATGCTAGTTGTTGTAAGGAGTGTGGCGTGATGGCAAAACTCTCCTGTGGTCTAAAGTTGTGAAAAATGTGTTGGAGGTGGTCAGAGGGGCCGATGGCGCAGATTGGCAGCCTCGCTTCCGTCAGTCAGTAAATGCTCATAAACAAATTTTGGTGAAAAAATAGGATTCTAGGAATGTATTAAAAAGTGAGGAGCAAACTTGGATAGTTGCAAACAGTTTATTTGATTTTTTTTTTAACATGAATTAATTATGAAATTAAGTATGAATTAAGTATGAAAGTGGTGTGTGCATGAGTGTTGGAGGTGATCGGAGGGGGCGATGGCGCAGATTGACAGCCTCACTTCCGTCAGTCCGCCCCAGGGCAGCTGTGGCTACAGAAAGTAGCTTACCACCACCAAGTGTGGAGTGAATGAACAATGAACTGTGAAGCGCTTTGGGTGTCATGAAAGGCGCTATATAAAATGCAATGAATTATTATTATTATTATTATTATTATTATTATTATTATTATTATTATTATTATTATTATTATTATTATTATTATTATTATTATTATTATTATTATTATTATTAAATGCTCATAAACTAATTTTGGTGAAAAAATAGGATTCTAGGAATGTATTAAAAAGTGAGGAGCAAACTTGGATAGTTGCAAACATTTAAAACAGTATTTTAAATATAAATTTTTTCTTCCGCGTATCCGGGGCCGGGTCGCGGGGGCAATAGTCTAAGCAGGGACTCCCAGACGTCCTACACCCCGGACACTTCCTCCAGCTCCTCCAGGGGGACCCCAAGGCGTTTCCAGGCCAGCCGGGAGACATAGTCCCTCCAGCGTGTCCTAGGTCTTCCCCGGGGCCTCCTCCCAGTGGGACATGCCCGGAACACCTCCCGAGGGAAGCGTCCAGGAGGCATCCGGATCAGATGCCCGAGCCACCTCAGCTGCCCTTCTCAACGTGGAGGAGCAGTGGCTCTACTCCAAGCTCCTCCCGTGTGACTGAGCTCCTCACCCTATCTCTAAGGGAGTGCCCAGCCACTCATTACGGGAACTCATTTCGGCCGCTTGTATCCGTGATCTTGTCCTTTTGGTCATCACCCAGAGCTCATGACCATAGGTGAGGGGAGGAACGTAGATTGACAGTAAATCGAGAGCTTCCGGTCCGGTACAGCGACCGCATCACTGCCGACGCTGCTCCGATCCACCTGTCAATCTCACGCTCCATTAATTTTAAAAATAATATACATATATATTTAGGCTGAGTTCTCTCAAACTGAAAATATTCTGTTCTATCTTGTGATGTCATGTGGTAATACAGAAAGTGCTCCACTGTGTTTTTAAATCCATACACCTTCACTAGAATAATTTGGATCATTTCAGCTTTGGAATTGCCAGTCTACTGAACTAAAGGTAAAAAGTAGCTGTTATCTACCACTTCAAGACATTAAAAGGTGGAATAGAACATTTGGATCTTTGGAGAAAAAAAAAGTCAACGAAAACATGTCTGAATGAAACAAAACACAATTCTAGGTATATTTTTGATAAGGTAACAACATTCTAACATAACTTAAAGCTCATAGTAATCCATGTTTTGTAATATAGGACCTTTGAATAAAATAAATCAATACTGCTGACCACTGTCGTAATACATAACCTCTGCTTATTCACCCCAAAAAAACCAGAACAGGACATTTGCGTATCACGTCTCACTGTTCTTTGCCAACTTCCTGTAATAATTGTTTTAAATTTCATAACATCCATTTGTGAGCTTGCATTTTCAATCGGCTCGTTTGATAGCGGCTGTCAAGAGCTTTTCTCTCCAGAGCAGCTTCTAATAATTTGTGAAGAGGCCACTCAGAAGAAACAAGGCACTCATCAACACGTTTTAATCGTGGTCTAAAAGCAAAAACACGCCAATCTCACGCAATTCATTCAAGTCTCATTCAGCCCTCCAGTCAGTAAGTGCGAATATTGTCCCCTTTCATTTTCAAATTCACTTCTAACATGGCCTGGAGCGCAATTTAGATTCTCAAACGCTAGCTTCATTCACCCATGTCAATTACTTCGAAAAAACATACAAGATTCAGCCAAATATTAGCGAGAGGGAAACATCTCCTCGGGCGGTTGGTATGTAGTAAGTAGGGAATACATGTTGCAATTTCTTTCATTTTTTTTTTTTTTTCGGGGGTACAAAGGGAGTGGGAGCAGCAGTGTTAGACCAGCGCTCGGGTTGGAGTCCTTTTAAATCCTGACGCGCTTCAAAGCACGGCAAGAGCAATTCATCTTCTTATCTGCGACTCAAAGCAGGCTTTCTGTACAGAAGGAAGAGAGGGAGAAAGGGGGAGATAAGGAGGGAGGTTTGGAGGAAGAGAGGGAGAGAGGAGGAGGCGTGGAATGGCAGAGAGAGAGAAGAAAGAGTGAGGGCTAGGACAGAGAGTAGAGAGACAGGGAGGGAAGGAAGGTTAGAGGAAGAGGAGGAGGCACAGTGGAGAGAGAGGTAAGGAGGGAGGACTAGAAAGAGAGAGGAGGAGACATGGGGAAGAGAGAAGGAGGGTGAATGGGAAGGGGAGAGAGGAGGCTGGGAAGAGAGGGAGAGAGGAGGAGGCATGGCATGGCATGGCAGAGAGAGAGAAGAAAGAGTGAGGGCTAGGACAGAGAGTAGAGAGACAGGGAGGGAAGGAAGGTTAGAGGAAGAGGAGGAGGCACAGTGGAGAGAGGTAAGGAGGGAGGACTAGAGAGAGAGAGGAGGAGATGTGAAGAAGAGAGAAGGAGGGTGAATGGGAAGGGGAGTGAGGTGGATGGGAAGAGAAGGAGAGAGGAGGAGGCATGGCATGGCATGGCAGAGAGTGAGAAGAAAGAGTGAGGCCGAGGAAAGAGAGCAGAGACACCAGAGAGAGGGAAGGAGGGAGGAGTAGATTGAAAGAGGAGGAGGCATGGAAGAGAAGAAAGAGTGAGAGAAGGTCAGAAAGAAAGAGGGGAGACAGATTAGAGAGACAGGGAGGGAAGGAAGGTTAGAGGAAGAGGAGGAGACACAGTGAAGAAAGAGAGGTAAGGAGGGAGGAGGAGACATGGGGAAGAGGGAGAGGGAAAGAGAGAGGGAGGGAGATTAGGAGGGAGGGAGAATGAGAAGGAGAGAGAGAGAGAGGAGGCTGGGAAGAGAGGGTCAGAGGAGGGTAGTGGTAGAGAGAGCAATATATAAAGTAACAAGAGAGTGAGAGATTAGGGGGAGGAGTAGAGAAAAGAGAAAGAGGGAAGCAACAGGAAGTACAGGAGAGTAAGATGGGTGGAGAGAGAGGGGGGGGGGCAGAGAGGGAGAGAGAGGCAGAGAGAGAGAGAGAGAAGATGAGAAGAGAAAGGAAGAGAAGGAAGCAAAGAGAGGCGGAGAGAGAAGAAACTAAGAGAGGAGAAAGAGGGGAAGGGAAGGAAGCAAATGAGTTTAGAGAACAAGAGAGAGAAAACAAAAAAGGGAAGGAAGGGAGAGAGAAAGAGGAGGAGAGGGAGAGAAAAGAAAGAAGCAGATGGAAGAAAAGAGGGAGAGAAGGAGGGAAAGAGAGAGAGAAAGAACTAGATTAGGAAATAGTGAGAGAGAAGGAGATGGAAGAAGAGACTGAGTAAGGGGATGAAGAAGGTGATAGAAGCAGAGCAGAGAGAGAAAGAGAAAGAGATGAGGAGAGAAAGGTGGAAGCAAAGAGAGGGGAAGAGAGAAGGAACTAAGGAGAAAGAGGGGAAGCAGAGGAAGCAAGAGAGTTTAGAGAGAGATAAAACAAAAAAGGAGAAAGGGAACGAGAAAGAGGAGGAGACACAGAAAAGAGGGAGAGAAGGACAGAAAAAGACAGAGAGGGAACTGGCGAGAGAGGAGATGGAAGCAGAGCAGAAAGAGAAAGAGAGAGATGAGGAGAGAAAGGTGGAGGCAAAGAGAGGGGGAGAGAGAAGGAACTAAGAGGAGAAAGAGGGGAAGCAGAGGAAGCAAGAGAGTTTAGAAAGAGATTAAAAAAGGAGCGAGGGAAGGAGAAAGAAAATAGGGAAAGAAGGACAGAAAGAGAGGAGACAAGAGAGGGAACTAGATTAGGAAATGGTGAGAGGGGATGGAAGCAAAGAGAGAGAGAGAGATGAGGAGAGAAAGCTGGAAGCAGAGAGGGGGAGAGAGAAAGAACTAAGAGGAGAAAGAAGGGACGCAGAGGAAGCAAGAGGAGAGTTGTGAGAGAGATAAAAAAGGGAGAGAGGGAAGGAGAAAGAAAAGAGGAGAGAAGGAAAGAAAGAGAGAGAGAAGGTACTAGATTAGGAAATAGTGAGAGAGGGGATGGAAGCAGAGAGAGAGAGAGAGAAGACAGGGAACCAGATTAGGAAATGGCAAGAGAGAGGAGATGGAAGAAGAGAGAGGAGAAGGAGAAAAGGATGGAGGCAGAGAGAGAGAGAGACAGAGGAAAGGAGAGAGAGGAAAAATGCTGTCGAGTAATTTTCCGTTTAAACGTTCCACTCCACAACAATTTGCATAAGCAGCCCGGCGTCTGTGATAAGAAGATTGGTAATTTTCAAAGACTCTGTAGGGATTGAGAATTAAAAGGCGTTCTGTGCTATCTCCCCTCTTGCAGCTGGCCACCGCCGCTTCCCTCTCTCCCAAACTATAAACTTTCCGACAGCGCGCAGCCTTTTATTCTCTCTCCATACATTCGCTTTTTCTCCACTGTATTCCCTTCTTCCGCAGGAACTTCCATAGGAGCCCATTTTTGTAGATTTCCGTCCGTTCCCAGGCTTGTCCCGAAGCTGCTGTTATTTGGGGAGGAACAAGGAAATAAATAAGGTGAAAGAGGGAGCAAAAGGAGCTTATGGAACAAAGGGGCGCTTCTGAAGAAGAGATTGCGAGACGGGGACACGGGGCGTTAAAGGGATGGGCTTATCAGGGGGAGTTAAGCTGTAAAGGGAAGGGTGTAGTGTTGGAAGTGTGGGACCCAAGGGTGCGGGGGAAATGGTGGACTGTCCATTTTGTACTTGTTTTCATGGGAAGATTGTGCAGAGTGACAAATAAAGGGAAGATTCTTAAATAATTATGTACAATTATATATTTAAATACATTTTATCATCATTTAAAGTGGCACTATGTAACTTTTTGGTTGGGGGTTTCTATGGAATGTTCCACAGTATGACATTAAATAGCTCTACCTTACATTTATCAAATTACAGGTGGTTTTAAAACTCAAAAATACTTAGAAAAACAGGCGTTCTGACTGTGAGCAGGCTCGCCTCTCCACAGATCTGACCTGTAACTTGGTCTGGTTTGGTCTCCATGAACGTAGAAAGGTTTAATGCCATACTGTGAAACATTCCAGACAAAGCAATAACATCTCCATGGAGAAAAGCATTTGACAGACCCTCCACCAGAAAAGTTACACAATGCAGTTTTAAGTTTACTTGTCGTATAATAACCAGGCTTGGGGAGTAACGGATTACATGGAACGGCGTTAAGTAAAAGGATACAAAAAAGGTAACTGTATTCCCCTACAGTTACAAAGAAAAAGACGTACTCAGATTACAGGTACATTTAGTGAAAACGGGGATTACTTAGCAGGATTACAATTTGAAAGCATTTTATGTTATTTCATTTTTTCATTTAAAGCCGGAGGTCATATGTAGGGAAAACAGAACGTACAGACTCGTGCCGCACGCCGTGCACTGCGCGCGCTCTGTGAAACAAACTTGCAGCGGCGCCCGCTGTGGAATACACTTGCAGCGGATCGCACTGAACTTCACGCAGGTTGCGCACTACGGACTAAACTTGCAGCGGGCATGGTTTAAAAAAACGCATTTAGCGGGTGGAAATTTAGGGAGAATTTTATTTTTAAAGAAGACAAAGGGAACAACATCACAGTGCAGTGCAAATTGTGCCTTCCAGCAGTTAAACACCTGTCAATGTCCAAGGATTCTACTTCCAATCTCAAGAAACATTTACAGGTAAGATCGCTAATATTAACGCGTTGATACTGACAGGCCCTAAATGTCCTGCTTCAGTCATGTTATGTGTGAATATGAGTCATTTCTTTGTCTTGATTCATTGGTAGGAGCCAGTTTCGAGTTAGCTATCGACTAGCAAACTATTAGCAAGCTAGCTAACGTTTGCGGTCACAAGTACACTTTGTGCATTTGTAGAACGATATTACAATATTTAAACATTATCTAGGCAACATAGTCATGTTAACTGATCCATGAAGACTCTTTAGACAATTCCGAGCAAAGCTGTCGTTAGATGTAGGCCAGCACGCAAGCTGGACGAACATCCTGTCCAGCTGCGGAGATCGGGCAAGATGACTGTCCCGGTAAAACTAAAACTTTAACTGAAAATATAATTTCGTTACCTGGCCAGCCAAATGATATCTCTCTGTATTTCCTATACACCGCGATACCATTTGGACACTCTCCATCCACTCTCGCTCCTCCGGTTCCAAACCGACTCCGCGATTCTGATTCGTTCAAAGATGGTGACGTCAGTGCCCCCGCCTTTGCCCGCAAAGTCACTCTTAGGCAGCGGAAGTTCCGCCTCAGTTTTGAATCAAGATGGCGCAATCTCTGATTGGTTCACTTAGCTGTCTGTCTATGCGCAACCGCAGCGCATTTTGGACCAAGCGTTACCAGACTCACTCGCTGGTACAGCGATGAGTCATGGATTCTTCCAGGCAAATAATTTCGTTGAAGTCATAGGTGTTTAGGTGTTTGGTTTAGTGAGTGACCTTGTTTACTAGTGACTTGGCTTATAGTGATAACAGTTGTTAAAACTACACATAGAACTGTACTTGTCCTCCTAAAATCTTTTAATTGTATTGTACTTATTTATATTTACAACTATCACTAATGCCAAATTGTGTGAGTGCTTCTAATTCATGTAAAAAAGTTCAAATAAGATAATTTTGTGTTTACTGAGTAATGAGCAGATTGTATGTGTTGTTTACTGTTCTGCACAACTATACCTTTTTATTGAGAATGTTGAAGGTGACCACTGTATTTGTTTGTTAAAATAATATTTAATAATAAATTGTCCTATGTGGTCAAGACTTGTGCACTTTCATTGTAGGACTATACGCTACTGCCCAAATTAGCTTTCCTCAATTTCTTTTATAATGCACAAAAGTAAGTAATTTTCTTGTTTTCTTGTTGTTATAGGATTTTGGTGTTAAAGTAATCCAAAAGTAACTGAAAGTAATCAAGTTACATTACTTTAATATTATAGTACCGGGATTACGTTACTGAATACATATTTTAAGGAGTAACTAGTAACTGTACCGGATTACATTTCTAAAGTAACCCTCCCAACCCTGATAATAACATAAGCTGTTTCCATGGAGATATCATTACTTTGCCTAGAATCTTCCACAATGTGATAGTTACAGTAACACATCTCCATGAAAACAAGTAGGGGACACCGCCAGGCCAAGTTACAGGTCAGATCTATGGAGAGGAAACCCCACTCAGTATAAGAATATATGTTTTTGAAGTATGAATACAAGTTTTTGAAGTACGTTTTAACACCTAATTGAAAATAAGCAAGAGAAGTTCAATGCCGTAACATTAGAGGCAACGTTTTAAAAAGCTCATGGCATATACTCAATCCGAAAAGTTACATAGTGCAGCTTTAAATGCGAATTTTTGTGTCACTTTGCTAGGGCTGTGTGTGTGTTTGCCTGCTTTGTCTGTTCTGTTTTTGATAGATTGAGCTTTTTTGAAATTCCTTTGACTAAATATTAAGTGAGAAGTAAGAAAACACACATTTTACAACACGAACAACAACAAAAAAATATGATTATAGAAAGATAATACTCCCTACAACTATATATAACCGTGATTGGATATTGTATTTTATATTTTATTACATATTTTTTTCTATTTTATTCTGATTTATTCATATTAATTTATTAATATATATATATATATATTTATTTTTATAATTATATCTCATTTGACACTGGTCTATTGCTATTTTATTGCTATTCTATTATATATTTTTCTATTCCATCTATTTTTTGTTACCCTCTGTTAGATATTATATTTGATAAGTGAGCCGCTGTACTCAAATAATTTTACTTGTGGATCAATAAATTTTGTCTAAGTCTAAGGCTGTCTTACCCCTTCCCCTTTATCTGCGTCTTTGTCTTGCCCCTCGATACCAAACTGAGAGGGCTCGGGGTACGAATGTTCCCCTAAGAAATGGGATGTCACTCGATTACCGTTTGCGTCATCATCTCTTGCCTCTACCTGGCTGCTACGTCTAAAGAGGCGACAACAACTGACGCAAACAAATGTAAAGAAATGTCAAGGATTATCGGGTACCTCAGCTTGACAAAAAAGTAGCTTGTTTATACATGAAAGTTTGATGAAAACGATAACATCGGCTAAACAGACATCACTACAATTAAAACCGCAACAACAGTTCACTAAAAGTAACGTAGAACATAAGCGTCATAATTGTAAACCTGCTAAACTGTTAATCAATAATTACAACTGCTGAAAATACATTTATGAGACTCCTTGGATGGTTGATGTGATGCTGCCATCCTGATCCCAAAACCTGCCTGAGCTTGTAGTCGTACCCCTTCGTTCCAAGTCTGGTCGAGAGCTTACTTCGTTTCAAGGGGTATGTAGCCCTCGGTCGTGGCCCGAGCCCTTGATCAAAATTAGAATCGGGACACCCCTTGCCCTCACATGAACACGCAAAACCAAGTGGTAGAGGTAAGACGAAGGGGTAAGACAGAGAAATGGGATGCAGCCTTAGTCTAAGATTCAAACTAATCAAAACAACTCAAATCAAAATGTACTACAGTATATTTCAAATGCAAGTTACTATAACTAATGTTAAAAGTCCTATATTACACAAAACTGACTAATGTTCCCCAAAAATCTGGAGTTGTGTAGCGTAATATGAGCCCTTTAAAGTATTTCTCCAGTGACACTTCTATTTTAAGTGTCAGGAACATTTTCAATTTCATTACAAAATAGTTCAACATAACAGAACAGTCTGCTCCCTCCCTTTAAACTCACAAATAGAGATAGCAGTAGATTAATTCCTGGAGCTACAGAGTCCCGCGGCGCACTTCTCTGTCTGTGTGGAGCTCTTGTACTGCATTTGCTCCAGGCCTGCCCCAGGTTCAGGCTCCTGCCAAAGGAGATAAAGACTGAATCTACCGCAGACGCTCCCATCGTCTCCACTGACTGTTAAAGGCGTTCAGCAAAACAGGGTATTCAAAAACATCGTCCATTTGTGTCTCCAGAAAGGATACAATTGGATTTACTGAATTTACGCTCAAAAACTTGGAACATTCTCTCAGAAGTAACACATACAGACACAAAAATGATCAGCCTCCCAGCTCCTATAATTACGGAAGTCGACAGAGGCCATATTCATAAGCAATATTCCTCCAATATTCTTCCTTGTTATCCCGAGATAACGAGTAATTCATGAGCTCGAGAAAACAACTGAAACATCTACCGCCACGTTGAGAAAGGCTGACTTCGGGGCTATTTCTCATTCTGAATAGACGCGTTTCTGGTCATTGAATGTGGTCTGGAATAATAATCGATCAGCTGATAAGGCAATATTTTGATCAGGGGTTGACATGGGGAGGTTGCATTACGTCTTTTAATTCAGGACAATTTCAAGATTAGTCTTGTTTTGTTTTCTCGAGATCTCGAAATAACAGTTTTGTTTTCTTGAGATCACGAATTAATTGCAAATTTTATAACACAAGACCACACGCAAGCACTAAACTAAACTTAAAACTGCAAAGCTTTGTTGAGTTTACCCAACTTCTGTGATAAATGCTGCACCAAATTGTAAATGTGAGTTCATTAAATTAACAGGAATGTCTTCACCAAACAGAGAATTAGATTTAAATATTTGTAGTGTGAAATAATAGTCACGTTTTGTAAAAAGGAATAATTGGTTGACTCAAGAAATAATTGACTTAAACTAATCTTTATAAGCTGTTTTACAATCTTAAGTTGAGTGAACTTTTAAAATCAAACCTTTAAGTCCAAATGAAGAAGTCGAGTATATACAATATTCCAAATACAACAGAAGTAGAACATTAACGCTCATTTATTTATCTAAAGTTACTCTAATATCAAAAAAATGTAGACTATTATTAGTTAATGCAGTCAAAAGTTTGGACATCCCAATCATTTTTTTCCCCCCTACATTTTAGCTACATACAGAAGCCATCAAATATATTATAAAGTTAAAAAAGAGAAATAATTCTAATTAATTACGTTTTTTTTTTTTTTTTTCAACAAAGTGAAGGGTGGTTACTTTGAGTCTTTGAATATAAAATATAAAAAGAAAAATATTTTCTTTACTTATTTTATTTACTTATAGGTATGTGTTTGGGCAAAAGGAACATTTTTGTTTGAGTCTATAAACTACTGACAAAATTTCCCCCAAATTCCAAGTAAAATTATTATCGTTTAGAGCATTTATTTGCAGAAAATGACAAATGGTCAAAATAACAAAAAAGATACATGTTTTCAGACCTCAAACAATGCAAAGAAACAAGATCAATTTCATTTTAAAACAACATAATACTAATGTTTACACTTAAGAAGAGTTCAGAAATGAATATTTGGTGCAATAAGCCTTATTTTTAATCACAGCTTTCATGCATCTTTACATGCTCTCCACAAATATGTCTACGGAGCCCGGGAAGTGACATAGGTGAATAAATAAAATAACAAGGTGTGGGAACAAGTTATAAGGTGTGGGAACAAGTTATAAGGTGTGGGAACAAGTTATAAGATGTGGGAACAAGTTATAAGGTGTGGGAACAACTTATAAGGTACAAGGTGTGGGAACAACTTATAAGGTGTGGGAACAACTTATAAGGTGTGGGAACAAGTTATAAGGTGTGGGAACAACTTATAAGGTGTGGGAACAAGTTATAAGGTGTGGGAACAAGTTATAAGATGTGGGAACAAGTTATAAGGTGTGGGAACAACTTATAAGGTATAAGGTGTGAGAACAAGTTATAAGGTGTGGGAACAACTTATAAGGTGTGGGAACAAGTTATAAGGTGTGGGAACAAGTTATAAGGTGTGGGAACAACTTATAAGGTGTGGGAACAAGTTATAAGGTGTGGGAACAAGTTATAAGGTGTGGGAACAACTTATAAGGTACAAGGTGTGGGAACAACTTATAAGGTACAAGGTGTGGGAACAACTTATAAGGTATAAGGTGTGAGAACAAGTTATAAGGTGTGGGAACAACTTATAAGGTGTGGGAACAAGTTATAAGGTGTGGGAACAAGTTATAAGGTGTGAGAACAAGTTATAAGGTGTGGGAACAACTTATAAGGTGTGGGAACAAGTTATAAGGTGTGGGAACAAGTTATAAGGTGTGGGAACAACTTATAAGGTATAAGGTGTGAGAACAAGTTATAAGGTGTGAGAACAAGTTATAAGGTGTGAGAACAAGTTATAAGGTGTGGGAACAAGTTATAAGGTGTGGGAACAAGTTATAAGGTATAATTTGTTCCCACACCTTATAAGGTATAACTTGTTTCCACACCTTATAAGTTGTTTCCACACCTTATTTTATTTATTCACCTATGTCACTTCCAGGGCTCCGTATATTTCACATTGTTCTTGGGTGACTTTATTCTACTCCTGGTGCAAGAAGTGAAGTAGCTCAGCTTTGTGTTTGTGTTGGAATTCAACAGACGCTGGAATGGAATGGCTGTAATACATGTAGAGATGCTGATTTCAGAAAAAAATACAGTGGTCTCTTATTTTTTTCCAGAGCTGTAAAAATAATTCATAATCAAAAAATAGTTTTGCTCCAACCAAGGAAAGGGTGGTTACTTTGAGTATTTGAATACAATATATTTTCTACATAAGTCCATATATTTTACTTCATATATTTGTCTTCTGCATGTATATGTAATGTAAAAAGTAGTAAAAATAAAGAAAAAAACATTGAATGAAATGGTGTGTATTTCTGTCACTTCTGAACCACTGTAAATGTAAATTCTTAACCTCAGTGGGACTTTCTGGTTAAGCGGTGGTTGAATTACGTGAAACGAAAACACAATGTAGCTCCGTTCACCTGCACCTGCTCACCTTAAAGACGGTACATTACACCACGGGCCAGAGGAGTCGCGTAAACCCTGTTACTGTATCGTACATCTGCAGACACCACACAGACCTCACACCTGATCTCCCTCATACCCTTGAGATCCAGCGCTGATATCCGTAAAGTCCCAAAGCTGAGGGCATTACCTCCATTCTGCTGCCCTCTGGGAACAATCCATCTTAGCGTGACGTGGCCGGTGCCCCGTACTCCGCAGAGCTAACCTTCATCCTCACCATTTCACACTCGGCTGGAGGCCAGAGTCAGAGCGGGAGAGGAGAGCGGACAAAGCCAAACCCACATCATGACGAGAGAAAGAAATAAAATATACACTGGAATACAGGGAGGTGGAGGAATACAGGGAGGTGGAGGAATACAGCGAGGTGGAGGTATACAAAGAGGTGGAAGAATACAGGGAGGTGGAGGAATACAGGGAGGTGGAGGAATACAGGGAGGTGGAGGAATACAGGGAGGTGGAGGAATACAGGGAGGTGGAAGAGTACAGGGAGGTGGAGGAATACAGGGAGGTGGAAGAGTACAGGGAGGGGGAGGAATAAGGGGAGGGGGAGGAATACAGGGAGGGGGAGGAATACAGGGAGGTGGAGGAATACAGCGAGGTGGAGGAATAAGGATAGGTGGACAAATACAGGGAGGTGGAGGAATCCAAGGAGGTGGAGGAATAAGGATAGGTGGAGGAATACAGGGAGGTGGAGGAATACAGCGAGGTGGAAGAGTACAGGGAGGTGGAGGAATACAGGGAGGTGGAGGAATACAGCGAGGTGGAGGAATACAGGGAGGTGGAGGAATACAGCGAGGTGGAAGAGTACAGGGAGGTGGAGGAATACAGCGAGGTGGAGAAATACAAGGAGGTGGGGAGAATACAGGGAGGTGGAAGAATACAGGGAGGTGGAGGAGTACAGGGAGGTGGACGAATACAAGGAGGTGGAGGAATACAGGGAGGTGGAGGAATACAAGGAGGTGGAGGAATACAGAGAGGTGGGGAGAATACAGGGAGGTGGAGAGAACAGAGGGAGGTGGAAGAATACAAGGAGGTGGAGGAATACAGGGAGGTGGAGGAGTACAGGGAGGTGGAGAGAACAGAGGGAGGTGGAGGAATACAAGGAGGTGGGGAGAATACAGGGAGGTGGAGGAGTACAGAGAGGTGGGGAGAATACAGGGAGGTGGAGGAGTACAGAGAGGTGGAGGAATACAGGGAGGTGGAGGAATAGTGTCTATGTGGCTCTTTTTCTGCTTCATAAAATTAACTAGTGGCAAAATCTGAAATAATGGACTTGCTGAGAAGAAACGGCTAAGTTTTCTGTTTAAGACACAATGGTCATTTTACATCGACACATTTATAAAATAATGTGTTTTTATAGATTTATATATATTTATAGTGATATTTGTAGTGATATAAAATAATTTGTATTTATATAGCACCTTTTAAAACAGTCTGATTGTGCTGTACAGTGCATTATTCATTCAAATACTTAGTTGTGGTACTACAGAGATACTACAGCTGCCTTGGGGCTGACTGATGGAAGTGAGGCTGCCAGTCTGCACCTTTGGCTCCTCTGACCACTTCCATACTTGTGTGTGGATGTGGGTGAGACTCTGCATATGACTGTGTACCAGTGGTGAAAGTAGTTTTCATTTCTTACAGGTGCTATAATGGATAGTGCATGACTTTACCGTTTTTTTGTTTTGTTTTTTTTAAACATTCGTTTTACCCGTTTTTTTGTTGTTGTTTTGTTTTGTTTTTTGTTTTGTTTTTTTAAGTTTTGCACCTTTTTCATAGATGAATAACTTTTTAAATATACTTAATTATTTCATATTTTTTTAGTCAGCATAAACCCTCTCTTACAGGTGCAGGCACCGCGCCGGCCTTAAATCTTCTACCAGCGCGCAGCACCGCCTCACAATGGTTTAGGCGACTTTCACGGCTACAGTCAGATAAGTTTTGACAATCCTTGCTTAACAGACTGCAGATATCTCTGCACGAGAGTTTCGGGTAGCTTTCAGTTATTCTCGAATGGCATAGTGTGGTTGTTTGTGTTTTCTACTTAAATAGCGCACCTTACTTTTTTTTCAAATGTGGGTTTTGGCCACCATTAACCATATTCTCTTAGCGGTGCTGCGTACCGGCTGTGAATTTTATACCGGTGCTGCGTTCCGGTGCGCACCGCTTTACTTTCACCACTGCTGTACGTCTGTGGGTTGTTTCTGGGTGTTTGGGTCGGCCAGTTGGAGTATAGTGTGTTCGGGTGTAAGGGTATTAAAGTTCAAAGTTCAAAGTCAGCTTTATTGTCAAAAACATATGCACAGGTTGCACACACAGGATTTGAAATTTTAGCGCCCCCTAAGCCCAGAGTGAAAATAAAACATCTGATAAACAAGACAATAAACACCATGACTAAAACATCAACCACAACCACAGAGGGTATGTGGGTGAAGTGTATTGCCAAAGGACACAATGATAAAACTTTGTCTGTCAATAAAATAGGTAAATAACAAAATTAAATGAACTAAACCTTATAATATCCATAAATAACTACACATTATAATAACTACACTTTTAATACACTTTTTAACACTTTTAATTACAGGATTTGTAATTAATTAATCTAATTAATCACATTTTAATCTCATAAGTGAGATTGAGAGAGAGAGAGAGGCAACCCACTTTGTGACTGAGTTTGTCAGTTTTTCTGTGGTCGCTTTGCTCATTCATTTCTCAAATTCTACGAGCATGGTTTGTTGGTTTGGTGGTTTGTTGGTTTGGTGGTTTGTTGGTTTGGTGGTTTGGTGGTTTGTTGGTTTGGTGGTTTGTTGGTTTGTTGGTTTGTTGGTTTGTTGAAGTGCGCTCTCGCTCGCTCTATCACCGGTGACAATGGAACTTGTCCGGACGTGTTTATCGTTCAAATGATCCGTGAGGCAGGAGCAGCTTCGGTGATCTGTAAATTCTTTTTGACAAAAGCTCCAAATCACCGTGTTTTTGTTGTTGACAGTCCCATCTTTGTTCTTTTTATAAATAAACTTGCCGTTCAAAGGCACTGGCAGCGATTTGCTCGCCGCACGCCAAATTTAAAATGAGCGCTCATTGAATTGCCACTCATAATTAATTGCGTCAATTTTTATAACACATTAATTTTGCAGTGTAATTAATTAATCTAATTAACGCGTTAAACTGACAGCACTAATAATAATAACATTTTGGTATGACTAAAGATTTAATTCATAATGAACAAATGAACTACCTTAACCCTAATCCCTCAATTAAGTAGTTACTAAGCTACTTAATTAGCTTAGCAATTAAGTTGTTAGCTATTATTCACTCTTACTAAATGATTATTATTAGTATTTTATTAATGTAGTTATTATATAGTGGTACCAAAGCAATTATCGAGATTGTCTAAAGCCATTAAACAGCTTTCCATTAATAATTGACTATTTTTCTTTGCAGTATTATGATCTAATCCTGAATAGCGCTTTTAAGGTTACGCACATGCCCAGAGCGATACAAAACCTTCTCTATTACCTCCTCATATAACTTTGACAATCCAGCAGCACACAGTTTGTCTCCGGGGCGGAAAAAACACATTAGAAAATAGCTGCTGATAGACCTGTCACGACCCAAATATCTCCCTCATCACAGCCGGTAAATACGGCGGACAAGCGAAAAGAGCCAGAGGAGCCGGCAAAACTACTTACCTCCGGTTTGACATGAGGAATCTCCCATAATACACCTCTAACGCTACGCTACGATAATGGCCACAATATTGCTCTACTTTATCGCATCTCGCCCAGAAATTGGGAGCGTATAAAATAAATAATGTTTACGCTGCTTCAATTGTAATCGGCTTACGCGCAATTTACATAAAACTCACAGTCGAATGCGAGCTTCGCGATTATGATTTTTAAATAAACAAGCTGCAATGAAACGCTACACTGACCAGCGGCTGCCGGGCGAGATTACTGTTCCATTTGGGGGGAAATGTTTTACCTGAATTGCACGTGTTTAGTTTTGCAGTTTATGGACGTTTATTTTGAAGCTGCTGGAAATGGAGTTATCAAGGGTCATTTGAAAACGCATGGTAGAAATTTGCCTTTACAGTGGAGCGTGGTATTTTTAGACTGAAGAGTCTGTCAGTGAGTTAAAAGTAGGGACATTCTCTGTCAGTGTGATGCTAAATCGAGGCACTACTCTGTCTGTTTATTAGACGTTAATCTGGGTCATTTGAAAACGTGTGGTAGACATTTGCCAATAGAGTGTAGTAGGGTATTTTTAGACTGAAGAATTTGTCAGCGAGGTAAAAGTAGAAAATATTTGTGTTGATACTGCAGCCCCTCTGGGGGTGTGGTGCTAACTGCAGGCACTACACTGTCTGTGGGTTTGTTTGTTAGACTTTGAGTGTTTAGTTATCAAGGGTCATTTGAAAACATGTGGTAGAAATTTGCCTTTACAGTGGACCGTGAGTTTGTCAGTGAGGTAAAAGTAGGAAATATTTGTGTTGATACTTTGCACCTGATGTTGTCAATTCCCAGGGGGTGTGATGCTAACTTAAGGCACTATTCGGTCTGAGGGTTTGTTAGACTTTAATCTGAGCTTTTAGTTATCAGGGGTCATTTGAAAACGCGTGGTAGAAATTTGCCAATACAGTGGAGCACAGTTTGTTCATTTGATCAATTTGTTGGTGACTTTTTTGTTGGAAATGACTACTCCTAAACAGGACGATGAACACTTATTTGATCCATTTTGTATTTTTTTTTCATTGTTTTCTTGATAATCAATGAACTTCGACTGACTATCAAGCTAATGAGAGGATGGCAGCACCAGTTCATCTGTTATATTTATATTTAAGCCGATGAAACAACAATTGTATAATTTTATTTTAATGAATTCAGTTAGACATGTGTGTTATATCATTTTAAATTCACACTATTCAAAACAAGTATACATATTGTACACCCTCTCCTGTCCTCTCTTATATGGAGAGGGCAAAAAAGTGAGAGTCTGAGGGACTGTTTCCAGAACACAGACTGGGACATGTTCAGCGGCTCTTATGGAGATGACATCAACGGCCTGACCCATTGCATCATGGACTACATCAACTTCTGCGTGGAGAACAGTGTACCAACCAGGAGAGTACGGTGTTTCTCCAACAACCACCCCTGAGCTGAACCAGAAGAAAAGGGCTGAGGCACCCCCAGTGCAAGAAGGAGCGCTACCGCAGATCCTTCATCCCCACCGCCATCAGACTGTATAACTCCACTGTATAGTCCAGATGTGCAATATTTTCTATACTCTCTTTTTACTTATTTTTATTATTACTATTTGTGTCCAACCGCAGGAAAACCAATACCAAGTCGTCGCGGAGGCGTTTTGAGTTATTCACAGATTCTGAAAGTACAGGTTGTAAGCTTTCCAATGATGTCTTACATGTGAAAATCTGACAGTATTTTTAAAAAGTTATATCTATTTGAAAGCAGCCATAGCAGATCCCAGAAATTCCAGAAACAGCCTCTCAAAGTTTGGTCTCTTCAGCCCTCCTTGTCTAACAAGCATTTTTTAAATTAAAAATTTATGTTTTTAACATCACTAATGCTGTTATCTGAAACATGGAGGGGCTTCTTCATGATCTCAACTAGCACATTATGCAAAAAAACGAAAATCACAAATTTTGGAAAAAAAACACACACACAAAAAACGCATTTCCTGAGAATCTGTAATGCCGACATGTGCCCTCAGCTTCCATGGTGGGACACATTTGTCTGCATGCCTTTCTGTTCAAACTTTCTTTTGCACTAAACTGCCTGGAGCTAATGTGGCAAGTGAATTTTTCCTGTGTGAGATCAATAAAGTCTTATCTTATCTTATCTTATTTTATCTCAAAATCACCATAGTAGCTTTAAAGATGCACAATATAACTTTTAGTGGAGGGGTCCACAACCTAATTGTCCACGGGGATGTGGAGGTTGTTGTTTGGTATTTTTGCTTTGAATGTTCCATAATATTGCATTGCAACTATTTAACACAATTTTACTAGTTGGTTTGCCTCTCCATATAACTAACCTGTAACTTGGCCTGGTGGGGTTAACTGTATAATTTCTATAGCCTATTTTCACAACATAACGTATATTCAAACATGAAATGTTTTACTCAGGGACACAACAGCAGCAAACATGAGCAAACATTTAACCCACTGCGCCTGGAATGTCATGGTAATCTTGTCTAAACGTCTTCACAGAATTTCTGATTAGACAATGAGCACTGTTACAGAAATCACAAGAGATTCTGTGAGTGGTTGCACTTCTGACTGCTGCTTTACATGCCATTGTTTAACCAGAGCACAGAGCAAAACCTGCCAGTGATCTGCAGACATCACCTCCCTCACAGAACAAAGGAGGTAGATTACAGACGCTTGGATTCACAAAGGTATCTTCGTCTCAGCGTTCACTCTTAACCAACCTCACAGCAGCTGGTCTAAAAAAACAGTTCAGCTCCCTCCATGTCTAGAGGATTTGTTCATACATGTGTTACCTGAAACTGAGCAAGGGCCAGGCAAAATTATTATAGTAGACTAATTTTCTAATAATGTTCATGTAATTAAAGGTCCCATATTGCACGAAATTATTTCTTGTGAGATTTAAGCCATTATAATGTCCTGGTCCAGTCAGGTCTGCGATGCAAGGTCCAGGAGCCGAGTGCACCAGCTGGTCATAAAACTAGTTTTAATCCTACTTCCCACTTAAATCTGAAAGTTAAGACCAGTCCATATTACGACTAGGACACCAGGTAAACTTAAGCTCTCTGCACGCTACACCCAATGCTCCGGGTCCTGATGGTGGGTCTGTGTGAGTGTGTCAGCTGCTCTGGGTCTGATGAGCAGTGTCTCTCTCTGACACTCTCCTATGCCATTAGCCAGTGTGTGAATCAAAATAAGAGTTGTAGGATATCACCACATACCAGCTTACTGCTTCTTTTCTTGCATGGCAGAAGAGCCACGGTGAAGAGAAGACATATTACTTCCTAAAAACTGTTCCTTGGACACACTTTGCTTTGTTGTTATTCATTCATTACTTTTACAATGTGAACTTTTTTTTTAAATCCTCAGAGTGCCTAAAAGTCAGCTTTGTAGGAGTTAGCCCTACTCTGAGCCCACCCTAGCTCCGCTCTGATTGGTCAGAACTATGTTTTGCGGTCTATGGCCAGTATTCAGGAAGTAACACGGAAGTAAAAATCTTTTTTGCTGCGATGCGCCAATGAGCACAGGCCATTGAAAACAATATGACTCCATCTTGGATTCATCATCCAGATTTTATTATAGTTGGGAGTGTGGCGCACTTGTGCCCTCTATTGCCCAGCCGCCACTGAACGCTGGTATTGGTTACAAAACTTCGTCATTGACTAAGTGCCCTGAGTCATCAACTGAAAATGTTTAAATGACTAACAGGAGCAACTTTCTTGCAGAATGTAAACTGTGCCTGCAGTTATTATGCAGTTATACAGCTTGTCTGCGGATGAAGAAAATAAACAATGGTGACTAAGAGCTGCACTTGAATATCTTTTTTAATTAACATTCAGACCATTTCTAAAAGTTATAAAAGTTATTTGCTTATAAGACAGCCAAATTCCATGTCCCGTTTTTTTTTTTTTTTTTTTTTATGATTTAAAGGCGATCTATGTAACATTTTGGTTGAGGGCTTCATCACCTTTTTATGGATATGTCATTGCTCTGCCTGGAATGTTCCACAGTATTAGACAGACATTAAACAGCTCAAACTTACATTTATTCATTTATAGTTGGTTTAATAGCTCAAAAAACAGACATTCTGACTGTGAGCAGGGTTGCCTTTCCACAGACCTGATCTGTAACTTGATCTGGTTTGGCCTATAATACTATATCATGAATCATTCCAGAAAAAGCAATAACGTCACCATGGAGAAAAGCATTTGACCGACCCTCCACCAGAAGTTACACAATGCACCTTTAATCTACAAATCTAAATTAAATGAAAATCTCACCAGCACATGAACTGAATCTTGTTGCATAAACATAAGTAAACAAAAGCATTCTCCCTCAGAGACAGGGAGAGCGTCACTGTGTCATGTCCACGCCTCTTCTTCTGTGGTTCATCAGACCGAGAGCTTTGAAGTATTCTGTTATGCAAAAAATATATGATGAAATACAGAAAAAAAAAATCACTGATTATGCAAAGCAATTTTTTACATCCCAGATCAAAACAGTCAGTAAAATGAAAATTTTAATGCTATGTGTTATGTTGTTCAAAAGGTTCCCTGGTTACTGGGCAAAGGTTTAGGGTAAAAGTGTATGCTTCAATATACAGTACACTGCAACTTTAAATACAGGTGTGGTCTCCATTTTGTGCGCTTTGAAAGGGCAGTACTTTCAGGCTACGTTTATATGTTGACAGTCTGAACAGAAGACACAAAAGTGGTGTCGGGTCCATCCATCCATCCATTTTCTTCCGCTTATCCGGGGCCGGGTCGCGGGGGCAACAGTCTAAGCATGGACGTCCAGACCTCCTTCACCCCGGACACTTCCTCCAGCTCCTCCGGGGGGACCCCAAGGCGTTCCCAGGCCAGCCGGGAGACATAGTCCCACCAGCACGTCCTGGGTCTTCCCCGGGGCCTCCTCCCGGTGGGACATGCCCGGAACACCTCCCGAGGGAGGCGTCCAGGAGGCATCCGAAACAGATGCCTGAGCCACCTCAGCTGACTCCTTTCGACGTGGAGAAGCAGCAGCTCTACTCTGAGCCCCTCCCGCGTGACTGAGCTCCTCACCCTATCTCTAAGGGTGCGCCCAGCCACTCTACGGAGGAAACTCATTTCGGCCGCTTGTATCCGCGATCTCGTCCTTTCGGTCATTACCCAGAGCTCATGGTGTCGGGTCTTGACTCTTTATTCCGCGTTTAGACAAGCGTTTTCAGGAGGAAATCTGCGTGCATACGGTGATGCAAAATTGTGTGCAATTTGTTTGGCTATGCATGCCAGGTGGCTAGGTGGTGCTGTGATATATTATCAGTATGTCCGCACACATGCGTAGAATCTTCCTTCTTCTCATCTGCGCCGCGAAAAGCAAAACAAAATATGGCTACTGGTAGCAAAAAAAAATGGTGTGGTCAGACAGAGAAGTTCCACTAGTGCTTCAGACCACGTTAGACTACAAAGCAACGAAGGCGCAACAAGGTGTGGACTGGGAGTCCTGCCAAACAAAGTACACTGATATAGATTCAAGATTGTTTATTTGTCATATGCAGAATCAACACAAGGCCAACAATGCAATGAAATGCTTAGGATCAGTAGAACCGTTGACTCGCTAATATAGTCAAGAAGTACTAATAACATGCAATAATAGTACATGGTAAAAAAAAAGTGTTGCAAAAGTGCAGGGGAAGAAGTAAACAATATAATAAACAATATAATAAACAATAAAATAAAATATGTAATAAAATGTAATACAAAATACAAGGTACAATGTACAAGGTGCAGGTAGGATTAAATCAAAGATCAAATAAGGTGTAAGTATTTCACAGATTGCACATAATATGGTGTGGTATAGGTGTTGCATGTTGATTTCGTATTGTACATAGTATGGTATAAATATTGCACATAGGTTATTGCACTGATTATTGCACAGGTAACAGTAATTTACAGTGAGGTAGTGACAAACATGATATATTCATATAGAGCAGCAGCAGTAAACATAATTATGCATAATGAAAGGTAGTATAGTGCAGTATTATTGAGAGTTCAGTATTATTTAGAGTATTATCCAGAGTTCAGTGATATATGGACCGATGTGACGTAAACGCATACACAACGTCAGCAGATTTGATCAGAGTTTTGCGTCTTGGGGAGTGTAGACGAAAACGCTACGGCGGAGCGTATTCAAGTGTTCCGCTTTGGAAGGCAGTTTCAGTTTTTTGAGTTTTTAAGCCACCCAAAACTTCGTCACCGTCTAAACGAAAGGCACTTCCGATAAAATATATTGTCGATTTTACCTGTAAGCATTCTTGTGTAAATAGGCCCTCAATTTGAAAGTACCCTGAACTTTCTTTCTCCTTCTCAATCATTTGTTGTCTCTGTGCAGGTCCATACATTCAGCAGCATGTTTCATATTAAAATTATATTAACTACTATCAAGTAATTGACTAATGTAAATGTATCTTGACTTGGCTATTGGAGTCTTTGTTGTTGCTCTCTCAGTCTTGTTTGTCTCTGTGCAGCCAGGGTCCAGGACGGTCTGAAGGCTTGAGAGGGCCTTGTGCACTGGGGTCACAGCACCAGTGAAGACATACTGAAGAGCCAAGCAGCAGAGCCATCCTACCGACTTGAACCTTGACCCCTAACAAGGAGGCTCCATTTAAACTCAAAACCCAAAGCCAAGTGACTTCATCCACATCTTCTCAACAATCCACTCTTTAACAAACGACTTAACTTATTGTAAAGTAAAAGCGATTGAAACTCGTCTATCAAGTCTGCCTATTCTATAGTTCTCCGGTGATCCCAGAAACCTGCTGTAAGTGCGGTCAAGCAATGTTACAATCTGGTGACTTTTTTTTCCCCCCAATACTGAGAGAGCTCAAAATACATTTCATATTTTTTTAATCCAACATGAGATGTCTTATGTAATTTAGTAGTTTACCGCTTAACTCAAACAACAAACTAAAATGCACACATGACATTAAGAAATATAATAAATAAATACACAAATAGTTAACATTTGGGATCATCCTTCTATCACAGATGATTTAATGTGATTAGACTGTACTGTACATTATATTTCTAAATTCTATCAGATACTGTATCATACGGGAGGGCCTCGGAGTAGAGCCGTTGCTCCTCCACGTCGAGAGGAGCAACTAAGGTGAGCCACCTTAGCTGCTCCTCTGTTCCCCATCTGTTCTGGATGCCTACTGGAGGGCATGTCCCACCAGGAGGAGGCCCCGGGGAAGACCCAGGACATGCTGGAGGGACTATGTCTCTCACCTTGCCTGGGAACACCTTGGGGTCCCCCCGGAGGAGCTGGAGGAAGTGTCCGGGTGAAGGAAGTCTGGAAGTCCCTGCTTAGACTGTTGCCCCCGCGGCCTGGCCCCAGATAAGCAGAAGGAAATGGATGGATGGATACTGTATCAGTATTGCATGTTATTAACATGTTATTTGTGGCTGAGTGACTAGCACTCACACCTCACAGCAAGAAGGTTTCTGGGTTCAATCCCCGGGTCACCCAGGACTTTCTGTGTGGAGTTTGCATGTTCTCCCTGTGTCTGGGTGGGTTTCCTCTGGGCACTCCGGTTCCCCCATCAACCCAAAACATGTGCCATTGGTAAAATCCTCCAGCTTAGGTCCTGACCAAACTGAAGCAACAAGATCATGGAGATGGTCCCCGGGCGCAGTCATGTGCTGCCCACTGCTCCTAATAAAAAAAGGATGAGTCGAATGCAGAGGATAAATTTCCTTTTGGGGATAATAAAATAAATAATATAGAATAATATATAATAAATAAATAAATAAATAAATAAATAAATAAATAATAATAGATAAAAATGTATTTTATTATTTTAGTGAGCTTTATTGATTTGACTCTGTTGTTCAGTGACTGCCATTATCCACACTTATTTCTCATTGTTTTTACACCTAATGTCCTGCCACTACTTTTAGCAACACCATCTATTAAAATAACAAATTCATTTACAACATTATCTTTGCTCATTAGCATACAGGCTGAGTGCAAGCAGTGTCGGGGGCGTGTTTGGGGATAATAAGTTGACAAGGTGAAATCATAAATTACAAAAATAATGTTTTTCTGCTGCAGTTTAATGACAGCCACTGCTGTTTTTATGAGCCTCAGATGGGCCTATGGAATCTTAATAACGGGTTTAATTAAAGTACAAATGAGGTAAAGGCAAAGTCATTTATTGTGGCAGAATTCAGGTTTAACATCTGCACGACTCGCTGGAGGAGAGTTCACTTTGGGGGACTTTCGATACAGTTTTAACCTGGAGAAAACTGAATGAGATGCAATGAAGAGCTTGCAGAAAAGATGTTAGTGTAGGTATTGTTATCCTTGTAATCTTGGCCTATGTCATCACAGGTATAATACTCCCTACAACAGAAGCAGGGCCAGGCCAGATGAGAGTGGAATGGACAAGCTTCCAACTTTCGGGCTACTTCAATTTATTCTACAACATATAAATGTTAGTGAGGTTTTGAAAATAAAAATAAAAATTTTGATGGACAGTGTATGTGGAAAGAGGAGCTGGAGAGGTTAGAGAGGCTGGTGGTTCTGCTGCTGCGGCAGAAATAGAGACATTGTAGGATGATTGAGGGAGAAGAGAATGCATTGAATGGATTGAGAGGTAGATTGGCTGACAGTGCCAATAACATGAGATCACTAATATATTAATAACATGATACTAGGGTCAAAAGTAGATACTCATTATAGGCGTTATTAATACCGAAAATATACATAAATCCAACATTTTTGCTGAAAAATAATAAAATAAAATAAAACTACACCTGTTTATGTACTATTTATATAATTGTAAGACTTTTTTAAGGCCTCTTTATTCAATTAAAACAGAAAAGTATTGTGATCAGCTACTCCAAATTCGAGGCCATGGTTCTTGGCCGGAAAAAGGTGGCTTGCCCTCTCCAAGTGGGTGGAGAGTCCTTGCCTCAAGTTCAAGTATCTCGGGGTCTTGTTCACGAGTGAGGGGAGGATGGAGCGTGAGATTGACAGCTGGATCGGTGCAGCGTCGGCAGTGATGTGGTCGCTGTACTGGACCGTTGTGGTGAAGAGGGAGCTGAGCCAAAAGGCAAAGCTCTCGATTTACCGTCAATCTACGTTCCTCCCCTCACCTATGGTCATGAGCTCTGGGTAATGACCGAAAGGACAAGATCGCAGATACAAGCGGCCAAAATGAGTTTCCTCTGCAGAGTGGCTGGGCGCTCCCTTAGAGACAGAATGAGGAGCTCAGTCACACAGGAGGGGCTTGGAGTAGAGTCGCTGCTCCTCCTGTCAAGCAGAGCCAGCTGAGGTGGCATCTGTTCCGGGTACCTCCTGGACGCCTCCCTTGGGAAGTGTTCTGGGCAGTCCCACTGAGAGGAAGCCCCGGGGAAGATCCAGTACATGCTGGAGGGACTATGTCTCTCAGCTGGCCTGGGAACGCTTTGGGGTCCCCCTGGAGGAGCTGGAGGAAGTGTCCGGGGTGAAGGAAGTCTGGGAGTCCCTGCTTAGACTGTTGCCCCCCGACCCGGCCCCGGATAAGTGGAAGAAATGGATGGATGAATGTATAGATGGAAGGAAGATTAGCTGGACCTTGGGTACAGCTAAATAAACAAATGAACAAATAAACAAACTATATGCGAGCTAGTGTTATGCTAAAACAACTTCACTTGTGTGTTATTTTATTTTCAAAAATATATACATAGGTACATACTGTATATAGGTACCGTGCCTTTTTCTTAGTTCCACGATTGAATTTGACAAAACTAAACTTACTAGCTGTATGTATGAATATGAATATGGTAAAATATACTTTGTAGTGCCTGTAGTATGGAAATTTGACCCACTCTTCAACACCTTTGGGTCAAGAGCAGTGTGTGAACCCAGTAAATCCAGTGGAGGGACTTCGCAGATCCTAAACTATATTGAGAAGTAGCTAGCTGGAGTATAAAGCTATTGTGCATATTATAGCTGGCTTCACATTAGTATTACAGATGAATGCGTATTCAGACCTGTTCTATTAAGTGTTGGCTCACAGGGGAGTAGTTCTGCGCCCCTAAAATGGACGCACTTTTTAATCCTAACTACGACATGAGCGCGCACCAGCTGCACTTTTGTTCAGCGAGAGGCTCCTGAGCTTCGTATCTATTTTATTGGTAATTATAAAGCGTCTCGTGGCGTGATCAGACAGCGCAGTCCTCCACGGCCCGCTGCTCATAGATGAGGTGATAAAACAAGCAGCAGCAGAGCACGCGAGCAGAATGGAGTATAGATTGAGTCTGTGAATGTAAAGTGAGACAGGAGGCAGACTAAATGACATCCTTTCTTAATTGAACGTGTGAGACCAGTGGTGCATGGCTACAGACGGACAGAGGGGGCAGTACAGTGTAGACTTGTACTATGAGGGGCGTCATTATCTGCTATACTGGATTTACTGCTATGTAAGTTTTGAATATTTAGTATATGGTAACTGAGCTTGAAAGAATTATAAACCTGCATGTTTTTTATAATGTGTATGTGTTTTGTTTTGTCTTTTTTGTCTAATTTATCTAATGTTTGTAAAGAGACACCCTCATGCACTTAACTGCACGGTGAAGGTTTTATCATAAGTGGAGTTATAGTGTGGCACCATAGAGAGCATCCTCACCAGCTGCATCACTGTGTGGTATGGCACCTGCACCATGTCCTGCAGGAAAAAGCTAAATCGAGTAGTGAGAGCAGCGGAGAGAATCGTCGGTGTCTCTCTCCCCTCCCTGCAGGACATCTACTGCACCCGCCTCACCCGCAAAGCCCTCTGGATGATCCCACCCACCCATCCAACTGCCTCTTCAGTCTGCTGCCATCAGGAAGGAGACTAAGGAGCCTCAGGGCCAAGACCAGCAGACTGAAAGACAGCTTCATCCACCAAGCTGTCAGGATGCTGAACTCTCTCCCTGCCTTGCCCTCCCTCCCTCCCCCAATGACACTGCTGCTTAAATTACACTTAAATGACACTGACACTGCTGCTTAAATGACACTGACACTGCTGCTTAAATGACACCATTTGAGCTTTGTTATGCTACACATTGTGTGTTTTACCTATTTGTATTATATACAAGTTTACTGTATTTTTACTACGGATATATGTGATGTTTTAGTCATTGTGTTTATTGCCTTGTTTATCAGATATTTTATGATCAATCTGGGCCTAGGGGGCGCTACAATTTCAAATCCTTTGTGCAACCTGTACATATGGTTTTTGACAATAAAGCTGACTTTGAACTTTTTTTGAACTATGAGTTAAAATGATTAACTTAGATTCAGGAGCCGGACAACGCCACAACCTCCTCACCAGCGAGCCACAGCTCATCTCGACCACACCTTCAATTACCCAGAAGCCCGATTTATACAGCCTATCCTGACAACACCCTCCATGCTCTCTTGAAGGAGGGGTTGTTCCAAATCAGCTGAGTGACCATTTTGGATTGGAGTCTCCCCCCAGCCATCACATCTACCCACCGTCAATAAATATCTTTATCGTATTCCATTGTCGTGGCGTGGTCCTTGCTAGTGAAGGTCAATATCTGGAGATGTGTATGGAGATTATATGTTGTGCCTTCTTAAATTTCAAATTTCAAGATAAAGTAACTCTGATTCTAGGAAATAGTTTACAACCTCAATTATTTTAAGTTGATGTAATCCTAATTCATGTGAAAAGTCCATAGCTCACGAGCAGATAATTTAGCCGGATTTAAATGTAGCATCACATTTATGCTTTTATTTGTATTTTTTTCACCAAACTTGTTCCCCTTTCCCTCATCTGGCCTCTTTTCAGGCTCACCTGTTCTCTCTGGTCTTTTTCTGGCACACTATCAGACAGCAACTCCTGCAGATATCATCTACTGGTGATATGTGAGAATACAACAGGGCAGGGCAGCAGGTCTAATAACAGATGGTAGCTTTAAGAAAACCCTTAAAAAACCTTAAAAATCATGCACCCCACAAGGTCATTTTATACTGTATAAGTTCAGTGGCATATTGTGGTATTCTCCAGGCAAATAAATGACATTTGTATGGAGACAAGTTTCAAGCAACAACTTTACAATCTGTTCCCTTTTCTCTGCGTATTTAAGGTTATGTTTTTGATTAGCGTTTTACTGCACTCATTCACACCAAACAAACACAACTAATTAAATCTCAACTGCCAGAAACTACAGAGAGACAAACTGTACATACAAATCACTAAAGTATTTCAAAATATATATACAGCTCTGGAAAATAAAATAAGAGACCACTGCAAAATTATCAGTTTTTTCTGATTTTACTACTTATAGGTATGTGTTTAGGCAAAATGAACATTTTTGTTTGAGTCTATAAACTACTGACAACATTTCCTCCAAATTCCAAATAAAAATATTATCGTTTAGAGCAGAGGTCTTCAACAGGGGGGTCGCGGAGGTACTGCAGGGGGGTCGCGAAATCTTTTGATTTCACTTTAAAATAATATACAGTGGTACCTCACCTTACGAAATTAATTTGTTCCAGAAGTGGTTTCGTAACGTGAAAAATTTGTAAGTTGAGTAGCTATTTCAATGGAAAAAGCCTGATTCGTTGCAAGGCCCCGATCCAAGTTTTTTTTAATAGTGTAACTTTTTTTATAGTGTAACATTGTGTTCTGCGTCCTGATTGGTTCCTCAGACTGGATTTAAACTTTTCTCACATTTGTCTCTCGTTTAAACACTCAAACTTTCATAGATTTTCAACAAAATTATTAATATTGAAGCAGTCTGAGCGCATGAACACATGAACGAAACCCATGCAAAAGCCGCGGTGGTCTAGACCTCCTCTAGACTTGACCAGGTCTAGACCTGACCAGGTCTAGAGGAGGTCTAGACCACCGCGGCTCCTCCTGGTTTAGTCCAGGTTTAGTCCTGGTTTAGTCCAGACCACCGCGGCTCCTCTAGACCTGGAGGTCTAGACCACCGCGGCTCTTGCATGGGTCTCGTTCATGCATTCATGCGCTCAGACTGCGTGCGGTCCTCCTCGCTGCTCCCGTCAGCTGTGACTCGAAACGAAACCAGGAAATAGACCGCACGCAGCGCTTTAATCCACCTGGTCTAGTCCTGGTTTAGTCCTGGTTAAGTCCAGGTTTAGTCCTGGTCCAGTCCAGGTTTAGACCTTGGTCTAGACTTGCTGGCAGCCGCGCGCCGGGTCATGCTGCGCTATCACACGTGTCAGAGCGCAGTCTTCTCCCCCCTCCCCCTTCCCCCCACACTTCACTATTAATAATTTTGTTGAAAATCTATGAAAGTTTGAGTGTTTAAACGAGAGACAAATGTGAGAAAAGTTTAAATCCAGTCTGAGAAAAGCGTATAATGTGTGTGGCTGAGCGCTCATTATTTGAATTTTTGAGATTTCGCGTTTCGTAACTTGAATTTTCTTTCATATCTAGAGACAAAAATTTACTGTGAAGGCGTTTCGTAACTTGAAATTTTCGTTTGTTGGGTCATTCGTAAGGTGTGGTACCACTGTAATTTTATATTTTATAGTGTAAAATACAGTATTAACCTGTGTATTATTTCCTTGTATTGGATGTACCATAACAGAGTAGCAATGTTTATACATGACACTAAGCTCAATTTAATATAAAACACAATTCTATGCCGTATATATAGTAGGGGTCCCTGGCCCAGTTCGCCATCTGTTTGGGGGTCCCTGGCCTCAAAAATGTTGAAGACCCCTGGTTTACAGCATTTATTTGCAGAAAATGACAAATGGCCAAAATAACAAAAAAGAGACATGTTTTCAGACCTCAAACAATGCAAAGAAACAAGATCAAATTCATTTTAAAACAACATAATTCTAATGTTTACACTTAAGAAGAGTTCAGAAATCAATATTTGGTGCAATAACCCTTATTTTTAATCACAGCGTCCATGCGTCTTGGCATGCTCTCCACAAGTCTTTCACATTGTTCTTGGGTGACTTTATTCCACTCCTGGTGCAAGAACTGAAGTAGCTCAGCTTTGTGTTTGTGTTGGAATTCAACAGACGCTAGAATGAAATGGCTGTAACACATGTAGAGATGCTGATTTCAGAAAAAAATGCAGTGGTTTCCAGAGCTGTATATACACTCTGTAAAACCATAATTACTTCTTAGGTGTAAGAAAAAAAAAAAAAATGCTGTTTTTCTTTTTCATTTTGGATGCTGCTATTGCGCTGGCACATTTGAATCTCCACAAACTAAAATCCGGCCTGTTGAAAAGAAGATTTTTTAAATCTTCCACAGAATGTCATCAACATTTCCTGGGAGTGTGATGCTAACTAGAGGCTCTGCTCAGTTTGAAGCTCTACTTTAATGTGGTTTATTTTAATGCAATTTGACCATAAGGAACTGACTGAGCTGGAGCTACAACAGGTGAACTGATTTGTGCAGTTAAACCAGTCTCTCACACATACGTACAATTACAGTCACAAACTAGTTAGCCAAATGTTTTTCAGTTAGTTAGTCTCATCTTTTTGTTGAAAACCAAACTCTTAAACAGGACCATGGACACTTTTACTGATCTCAGCCTCCTGAAAAAGTGTTGTTTTGTATTTCTTTCAAACCTTCTTAAAACTTATTTGACATTTTGTGCTAATTTGTGCGTTGTGTCTGAACACTCCATCATAGACATACATGTAGAACACCCCCAGCATGACCCTAACCCTAACCCTAACACTGGACATAGTGATAATGTATCAGCACCTCCTAGTCGCCTGGCATGCATACCCAATCCAATTCCACACACTTTTGCGTCACCGTATGAACGCAAATTTCCTCCCGAAAATGCTCATCTAAACGCGGAATAAAAAGGGAAGACGCGACACCACTTTTGCGTCTTCTGTTCAGACCGTCATCATATAAACGTAGATTGTGATAACCAACTTTATTTCCAACGCAATACAGTAACATCTCCATGGAGACAAGCAGGTGTCGCACCCTCCATCAGTAAAGTTACACAGTGGACATTTAACTGTTACAAAAACCTGTATAAACCGCGTATTCGAGTACTCATACTGTTAACTACACTTTGTTCAGCTGAGAGTCTTCTCCGGTCTGCTTGTGCACGGGTCTCTTCTACAGGTTTCTCTCTCGTGGCGTTCTTTGCAGAGACAGCGGCTTTGAGGATTGGCGTGCAGCTAAATTGCTCGACGCAAGTTCGGTCACGCCTCAGTTCTCTCCCCGAGATAATGAAATGACAATTAATGGGAAAGCGTGTGTCATTCCCCAGTTTGTCCCTGCACCACAGCACCAGACTTACGGTAAGACAGACGCTCACACAGCAGTGATGGCACTCTCAAAACTGTGCAGCCAGCATTTTGCAGTGATCTATGGAAGTCTAACCAAGCACAATATACACACAAGACAAGAAATGGACAAGCAATTACCATTAATCAAACTTTACCATCCACATTATTGGTTCTTAATAGCTTTATGTATCTGAAGTCTATAGGCATCGCTTTAGGCTTGTCAAAGTATTGATTGTACCACTAAAAATCTGACCTCAAAGCTACTATTTGACATCGATGGGTTAGAATCATTAAAAGTCAACAATAATTTGAATATTATTGAAAAATACATTATAAAAATATTGTCAGCCTTAATACACACTTAATTCTGCCATTTCTGCCCTACAGCTCAGTTTTAAATTTTGTTTTCAAACGTACTAACACATGAATTCAAATTATACAGTAGATTAGTCAGATGTGCCATTTAAAGCTGTTGTATTCTGAACTCATGTACCAGAGTATTCCCCTCATTAACCCAGAGACACCACACTCAATACATTATTTACTATCGCCACAGGCCTAACCATGTAACACAGAACAGAGACCAGACCAGTGAAACAGCACAGGGTAATAACGCTGAAAAGAAATTATTCCTAATGCAATGTGAAGTTAGCGTTTTAGCTGGTCCACAATTTATTCATTTATCATTATTTATTTTTTATGAGGTGGTCTATGGAAAAAAGAGCTGTGGACCCATATGCAGTAGAATTTTATGCAGTAAAAAAGGATTTCTACAAGAATCCATCACCTGTTATGGTACTGCTTTATCTGAAATTTTTGACAGTAAAGCATTAAACACATGCATCACCATGGATGCCATGGTCTGGACTGGTAATCGGGCATACCAGGCATTTTCCCGGTGGGCCGATGCTGTTTTTTTTTTTTTTTCTTAGAGCCCGGCCCACAATTTAGAGGAGGCGGCCCATTGGTCCATCTTCAATATAGACAGTGGACTAAACCAATCAGGATATAGAAGCTTATGAGAGCGGTCCCACCCCTTTCTCTGCACTGATCCCCGCCAGTTTCAGTGTTGAGCGTGGAAACATGGAGAAGCGGCAGAAAGGGGTGTGGAGAAGTTGCGGGCTAAAAGATTAAAAATCTCACTATAGACATTGAAAAATGTTCTAAAATAACAGACATATTCTCTGGAGGGGCTGCTGGAGCCTCCACGTCCTCTGCAGGTTGAAGGTGGACAGAGAGAGGAGCAGCCAGAGACTGTGGACAGGGAACCCGAGGGAACCCGAGGGACAGAGTGACCAGGGAAATGTCGCACAATCACAGCAGGCGAGCAGGTAGTAATGTTAGAATAATACCGGGACTTTTAGGTGATGGACAGGCATGAAAATCACTCACCTTTTGGCGAAATTCGTCGTTTTGAAGCCAAAACAGGTGACCTACATGAATCATGTAGATTCGATGAGAATTTTTTAATGCTTTGTTTCCAAAGCAATTTGGCCTGGGGTGCCAGCCAACGTGCTCCTGACCTTGTGTGCGAGATGCATTTTAAATAAACCACTTAATGTGTAGTTACTGCGAGTTTGCTGGTGGTTTTTGGGAGCTGGGATTTTTCCTTTAAATGTTGCGCCCTGGTTTCCCCTAGACCAAGACATAACAATAGTAAAATACTTTGCTTCGGGGAACACATACATAAATTAGCACTAATTATGAGAGGCCGGTCTAAGCCAAAAGTGCCAGGGCCGTTTTTTTGTCCAAGTCCAGCCCTGACTTTCTTCATTACACCGAAACCTGGAAAATACAGTATATAAGCTTTTTTTTACCCCTTCAAATTCAATCTTAAAAACTCCCTCTGACTCCTGCCCCCTCATTCCTGTATATTTCTGTATGCAGTGTGCGTCTGATTAATACAATTCCCCCTTTAGCTAATGTGCTCGGAAACAAAATGGCTACTTCAGACCCATTATCTGAGCAGAAGGAACTCATTGATATGAGTTAAGCATTTACGTCTCTATATGATCTACGTCTCCAAACAAAATGCATTTATCCAGCTCCAAAAGGCTTGTACATTTTGACGTGAAGTGAAGCCACATGTGTAACAGCGGCAGAGCGGACACGATAAAAGCGGTGTAATCGAGTTAGTCAAGTCCCTGTTTGCATGGATGATCAAGCTGAGCCACAGAGCCGCTGCAGCAGAATGAAGAGTCCAGGCCAAAACGGGGAATTAAAACTCAGCTAAATGAAAGAACGCCAGGCCTGAGAAGTACAGAGGGACAGAATGATAAATACCACTACATTTTCTCTGTGGCGCATGAGTTAGGCCAGTCCTTTTCATTCAAGCACATCACAAGTTAGTGGGACAGAGCGGGGAAGAGACTATTGGCCAATCTATGCAAAGATGGATGATAAAGTGTTACAACTGACACCAGATTGGCCATTTCCTGTTACCACTGCATAGGAATAAGAATAACTACCAATGATTCTCAAACCAAAAAAAAAAAAAAACTATAACATTGCTTAAGTAGTTCTAAACAAGAAATTACCCAGAGGACTGTAAAGGTATAAAAATAACTCATATCTAAGCAAATACTGAAGCTGCAGAAGGCATTGTGCACCATCAGAAAAAAGAGCTTGCATATCACCAATATAATGTCAATTTCAAGTTGACACAGGTGGTTACCAGGTACAGTGCGATACACGAGAGAAGATGAAATTACTTAAAGACAGTTCTCCCAATTCAGCTGTTTTCTTTTGTCGAAACACAAGCATCACTTTGTTTAACAGCAAATTGAAATTACGTTTTAAGTTTAATCAGTGGAATAAAAAGACAAAAAGGTGAGATGGGTCTATATGTTTCTATCATAGTAGGTAAATGTGGTCTACCTGGTACTGGTTGGCCTTGGCAAGCTCCTGATTGGCTGACTCCACGTTGGATGATGTGGTCTGGATGTAGTCCTCTATGCTGTCTGTAAACAGAGGAAAATGCATTGGTGAATACAGGCATTAGAGCTGTCCATGGTGCTGAAACAGTGACTCGTTTTAATAGACACTTCTAAATAAGGCTGTAACCGAGTTGTTCATGAAATTAAGTACAATCTGTACAGATACAGCTCTGGAAAAAAAATAAGAGACCACTACATTTTTTTTCTGAAATCAGCATCTCTACATGTATTACAGCCATTCCACAACACAAACACAAAGCTGAGCTACTTCAGTTCTTGCACCAGGAGTGGAATAAAGTCACCCAAGAACAATGTGAAAGACTTGTGGAGAGCATGCCAAGAAACATGAAAGCTGTGATAAAAAATAAGGGCTATTGCACCAAATATTGATTTCTGAACTCTTATTAAGTATAAACATTAGTGAAATTGACTTTCTCCTTTTATCATATAAACATTAGTATTATGTTGTTTTAAAATGAATTTGATCTTGTGTTTTCTTTGCATTGTTTGAGGTCTGAAAAGATGTATCTTTTTTGTTATTTTGACCATTTGTCATTTTCTGCAAATAAATGCTCTAAACCAGGGGTGGGCAAACTTTTTGACTCGTGGGCCACAAAGCGTTTTAAAATTTGACAGAAGGGCCGGACCAGGAGCAGCTGGATTTAGTGTTTTGGTAATGTAGAAAACATTTCAGTTAAAAATTAACAAAGCATTACAACAAAATATCCATCTTTCAAGTTCCACGGTATTTAGCTATTTATTGAAATGATTCTTAAAACGCAGAAAATTTAATTAATAAAATACAGCTTTTTTAATACTAACAGTTACTATTTTAGAGCACTGAAAGTTCTGTTCTCCTTCAGGTTCTTTCGTTCTTTCGTTGACTGCTTGCTAGCATAGTTAGCATGTTTTGTGGCAATGCGACGGCTGATATTATATTCTTTAAAAACCGCTACAGTCTCTTGGTATATCAGGCATACAGCAGCTGTATGCCTGATATACCATTCTGTGAAAAAATATGAACTTGTCCACTCCTTATTAAACACTCGACATTCTCTGTCCACTTTTCTTTTCTTAGCTCCGCTCATCTTTACAGGAGGGCTGAGGGGTCAGAGAGTAAAACAAAAACGTGGAGTAATACTCCTCAACAAAGGTCAATGTATCTAGTGCTCCAGGTATTGGTAAAGGCCAGAATTGCAGGGAAATTAAAACATTAAAACATTAATAGTTTATTGATACAATTTCTTCAAGTTCGGCGGGCCGGATTAAAAAGCTTAACGGGCCGCATATGGCCCCCGGGCCATAGTTTGCCCATGCCTGCTCTAAACGATAATATTTTTATTTGGAATTTGGGGGAAATGTCAGTAGTTTATAGACTCAAACAAAAATGTTCCTTTTGCCAAACACATACCTATAAGTAGTAAAATAAGAAAAAAACGGATAATTTTGCAGTGGTCTCTTATTTTTTTTTCCAGAGCTGTATATTGACAGATGTCATGTTGTCTGCATCTAATTATAGAGCATTTAATTCTCTCGAAAACAGTTCATGTCTGTTAGCTTTACCATGAGGGCAAACTCTACTCTCAAAGTTGTGCACAATGCTTATAAACTGATCATGGTGAATAATTAGGATGCTCAGATGCATTGAACCATCACAAACTGCTGAAAACAATGAACCAGCTCTCTTTTTCACAAGTCAGACAGATCTTTAATCAATTCCAATGACATTTAAAAGCATTTACATCAGAGGTATTTTTTTTTCATAATAATGTGACTGGGGAACCACAGTTTACATTATAACAGTAAAGCCTTGGATAGACATTTAAACAAAGTCTAAATATTCAGTTAAACTATAGTGTGAGGAAAACCCTCTTCAGCTGATGTGAAACGGTGAAATCCGACATGACTGAAGTTTTACAAAGTGGATTTTTGAGAATAACTCACTTAAAAGGAGAGTGGATGATATAATGCAAATTGGTAAAGGCTACCATTAGTCATGCTATTTTATTCAGGACAGGGATGACTTAATGCTAAATAGAAAGTACAGTTTAATAAAAATGTGACAAAAATATTAAACAATCTGTTTTACCTCATGATGAAGTATTTTTTCAACATGGAGATTCCCACATTCTGCTATTGGGCATTGTATGTGTGCAAATCATCAATCATCTTTGTAAATGATCTATGAATGTGATAGTGAGGCTATTGACACTTTGCGTTGACATCATACTGGGGGTGTTCTACATGTATCTGTATTTGCGGAATGTTCACCAGATACATGCACACAATGGACACATTAGTAAACTCTGCATCAAATACAAAATGCTTTGTTGAAAAATCTTTAGTAGAGTTATTATTAGTGCAGTCAAAACTATTGTGCTGTTAATGAGTTAATGCTAAATATTTTAACACTGTTAATTTCTTTAGCTAGTTTTTTCATAAGCTGTGACCACTGTTATTAACGTTAGAAAAACTACAGGATCCGGCTGTAAACAGGAAGGAAAACCATTTGTGCGAAACTGAGAAGTCCCGGCTGTAGAAGATGGGCCAAAGCTTCTAGATCCATTCATCCATCCATTTTCTTCCACTTATCCGGGGCTGGGTCACGGGTGCAACAGTCTCAGACTTCCTTCACCCCGGACACTTCCTCCAGCTCCTCCGGGGCGACCCCAAGGCCCCAGGCCAGCCAGGAGACATAGGCTACGTTCACACTGCAGCCTGAAACGACCCAAATCCGATTTTTTTGCCTCTATGCGACCTGTATCTGATCTTCTAATGACAGTGTGAACGACACAGATCCGATTTTTTCAAATGCGATCCAGGCCACTTGGATATGTGGTCCTAAATCCGATAAATATCCGATCTTTTGACATGCGACTGCAGTCTGAACGGCCAGGTCGCATTCATCCGACCTGAGTGTGTTTCCTCCAATGAGAGTGGTACAAGTAGGCATTCACAAATGTGCACAAACGTTCTTCTCATCATGCGAAAATAGTATATAAACTCGTATCAGTGAAGCGGCGAAGCACGTAGCAATCCCACCCCTCCTGCCTGTGACTTCGCACCCACATGTTCCTTTCTGCAGACGTTGCTGCCACTGCCCCGCAAAACGCTGTGGCCAAAAACCTCGTCCTTCTCCGTCTCCTCCTTAAAACAAATAAGCTGTACATGTTTTGGCTCCGGTACGAAAGCAACTTTAGGCTACTTCCGTAAACATTGAGCGCGTTCGCTGCGTGTGACGTCATCGTGTCCTCCAAGGCGCATGCGGGACACTTTTGGGGAGTTTAGCGTTCACACTGGAGATCACATACAATTCGCATTTAACTGGAAATGTGAACGGCCTCGCAAAAAAATCGGATTTCACAAAAAAATCAGAATTGAGCATTAAGCCCTGCAGTGTGAACGTAGCCATAGTCCCTCCAGCGTGTCCTGGGTCTTCCCCGGGGCCTCCTCCCGGTGGGACATGCCTGAAACAGATGCCCGAGCCATCTCAGCTGCTCCTCTTGACGTGGAGGATCAGCGGCTCTACTCTGAGCTCCTCACCCTATCTCTAAGGAGAGTCCTTTCGGTCATTACCTAGAGCTCATGACCATAGGTGAGGGGAGGAACGTAGATTGACGATAAATCGAGAGCTTTGCCTTTCAGCTCAGCTCCCTCTTCACCACAATGGTCCAGTACAGTGACCGCATCACTGCCGACGCTGCACATTTTTCAGAAAGCTTCTAGATATTTAATGAAATGCTGTGGAACATTCCCAGAAAAGCAATGACATTCCCAAGAAAAGAAGCTGAATTCTGAATCAAACAAAACATATATTTAATAATGTAAAGTTAAAAAACATTATTTTTGTGTGTAAGGTGGGACTTCTAAATAGACCATACTTCTGTAATAATGGGCAAATATTATACAAATTATTCTTAGTTAGAAGAGCATTTTTATCTTAACTAATTAACCACATTTTCACAATATATTTTTTCCACTTGTGTGTATTTGAACATCCAGCTAATCGACGCCTCTTTAATCGCTACACGGTCCCAGTTTGTCGAATCATAATGAGTCAAATGGAAAAGTGTCTGCTGTTACTGACTATCGTAACCTGCACAGCCTCCATGCAGGACTAACGGAGCCCCATTAAAAACAGGGCGCTCCTTTATGCCGTGTCAATAGCAGGGGGTTAATGGAACGAGACTGAATGAGCTTAATGATGTGTTTGCGCTGACATATTCGGAGTAGAGGCGTAATCGGCCGCATATATTTTGGAAAACAGATAAAGTAGATGCTGTATTGATTGTTTGGGAACGCTGAGATGTGGTTGGTTGAGATAGCCTTGGTAATTACCAGCTTGTGTAAAATCAACTTTTAAACTCCACACATAAAGTGGATTACTACAGGGCTCATTGGCTTAAATTGTGAGGTCATTTGTGGTTGTGGAACACTTTGGTCTAATAGTGCTTTTTTTTTGGATACTTAAAGTTTTTTTCTGACAATATATGCAGGCTAGTCTGGTTAACACCTGACCATATCACAAGTGAGATATGGGTCTGGAAACTTGCTTCGAAAAATCCTGTAGCGGAGGTGTGGTTAGCGATCGCCAACGGCCGTTTATTGGGCGTTATGAATGTCTATCATTGAGCGTGTACGTAAGTCCATAGCCAATCATGTCAGTTGTCAGTTCAAACTACAAGCTTCCGTTTGTCATGTAGTACGCGTCACCGTCTAGCCACACCTCCCCCGCTCTCTGATTGGGGCCCTAAACCTGGGACTCTCGCTTGGACGAGTTTCCAGGCCGCCTTCCAGTTCGAAACGAACGGAAGCGGCCTGGGAATTCCCAGGCTATATGCAGGCAGTTGATACCACTGTCCAAAATGCTGCTCAGAGTAAGAATGCATGATTTCAAGGTGTTTTTTTTTTTATACAAAAAGGCATGGATTGAAATAAATGTTACTTGTTTATTTTCTGATTTATGTTATAATGTTTCTTCATCACAAACATACCTGGAGTTGTTAAAAAGTTCAAGACTCCATGCACGGCTTCCAGGTGCTGGAAACAGCAGGGACATTCAACAATTCCAAAAAAAGAAGGTTTACCGCACATTTGACTTTATTCTTTATTTTAATCTTTATAAGGATAGAGCGAACGTGTTTCGCCTCTACAGCATCATCAGGTTCTCTAGCCTGTAGTCAAGGAAGTGTGTGGTAAACCTTTTTTTTTGGAATACCTGGAGTTGTGTTTTGTTTCATTCACACATGTATAACACACAAACCCTGCAGATTTAGGCTGAGTTCTTCTATCAACCTGAATACCTTGTGATGTATTGGATAATTTCAGCCCTGGAAATGCCAATCTGTACTAAACTAAGGGTAAAAGGTAGCACATGACATCACAAGGTGGAACAGAACATTATGGGTTTTGCAGATGTAGACAGACTAATTATAAAGGATTACTCAAACATGTGTGAATAGCAAAACACAACTCCAGGTCTGTTTTAAGGAGGTAACAGTTTTATAACATGGCTTAAACCTCACAAGAATCCATTTTGTGTAATATATGACCTTTAAATCAAAAGAGAACTATTGTAGGACCGGGGGCATGTTCAATGGCAAAGTTACGGAGTGACCTTTAAGTAAATTTATGTTACGCATACATTTTTGCATACATTTTTTCTTATTCCTAAGAAGTAGCATTAAATTATATTAAAAACAGTCATGGTTTCGACAATTTGACAGAACATGTCCCACCGGGAGGAGGCTTCGGGGAAGACCAAGGACACGCTGGAGGGACTATGTCTCCCGGCTGACCTGGGAACACCTCAGGGTCCCCCCGGAGGAGCTGGAGGAAGTGTCCGGGGTGAAGGAAGTTTGGGAGTCCCTGTTTAGACTGTTGCCCCCGTGACCCGGCCCCGGATAAGCGGAAGAAAATAGATGGATGGATACAGAACAGCAGGTACCAATCATCATCTATATCCTTCAGTTTCTTTTCACCAAATAATCCGCCAATCAGCTTTGTGAAAACAGCACACTGGCATACATCTGGAATAAAATAAGACATCCTAATCCCTTTACACCATCTCCTGCCAGCACCAATCTCATCCCTAGCATCCAGCTTTCTCATATGAATATTTAAAATACAAAATGTCATCTTTTTATTCTTTTTTTTTTTTTTCAGTGAATACATTTTAACAGCTCCATTGTGGCCCACGTAGAGCAGGACTGTTGATTATGGCTCTCCAGCTCCAGCCGAGAGAGTCCTCAAAACGCACTAATCCAATACTTCAGTGTTCACTTCTTTGTATTTCCCTCTGCTTATTATTATTATTTTTATTATTATTTATTTATTTGAATGGGACAGCATGTATTAATGAACGACTAGTGCCGTAAATACACCGGATTTAGCTAGGAGCTAATTTCCATCCGTAGTCCCATTGGAAGGGGTAAAACAGGATACAGTAAAAGAGCAGAACATGCAGTGACAGACAATAATAAAAACACAGTCTAGATTAAAACAATACAACAAACATTATACACATGGTTGGACAAGACATAAAACAAATCTGTACAATCACTTAAAATGAGGTAGTTCTAATACTAAGGTGCTTTTAGTTAAAGTGCCTATGATAGTGCTCATTCACTCACTCACTACAACTTACATACACACACTCAGCTTCATGCACTCACATTCACTCTCACACTAGTCTAAAAAGATTAAAAGATTAAAATGATTTTTAGTGATCACATCTTTGATTATTAAATAGCCAACCCTTTAGTTGTTTTTTAAAAGACCCAAAGGTGGCGCTGTCCCTGACTGCAGCAGGCAGAGTGTTCCAGCTCAAACAGCCCTTTATAGAAAGAACGTTTTGGGCAAAGGTGCACTTTCTAAACTGGACTTCACAGTCTCCCCTCATTGTGGATCTCGTGCTGGTCTCACGGTTCCTTTTTTGATGAATTCTACCATAGGTGGTGGGGCAATGCCATTTAGGACTTTATATACAAAACAACAATATTTAAAAGATTTTAGATTTTCGAAATTTAAAAACTTATATTTGTCTAAAAGTGGACATATGTGATAGGATTGGGGCTTCCGATCTAATATCTTTATTGATCTTTTGTACAGTTGTTCAATTGGCTTGAGAGCAGTGACACCAGCAAATGACCACACTGTAAAACAATAGTCAATATGAGAGAAGAGCATAGAATGGAGGTAAGACTTTGCTGCCTCTGCTGTAATGAATGGCCGAATCTGTTTGAAATTTTGCATATTAAATTTGATGGTATTTGTAACTTTTTTAATGTGTTTTTTAAATGTGAGATTACAATCTAATATAACTCCGAGATATTTATATTGAGTCACCAACTCCAATTCCTCTCCATCCAAAAACACAGAAGAGTTTGACTGATTCACTGTTTTTTTGCTGAAAGTCATACAAACTGTCTTTTTTAAATTGAGTAAGAGGCAGCTTTGTTGAAGCCAGTTGTGCACCTTGCTAAGTCCAGTTGTAAGGTTGGCAGCAACAGTGCTAACATCCCTACCCTGGATAAAAAGGACAGCATCATCTGCATACATTAACGTATTCAATTCAGGGCAGACATCCGGTAAATCGTTGATGTATAATGAAAATAGCAGTGGTCCGAGTACAGAGCCTTGTGGGACTCCGACACTGCTGCTGAGGCACTGGGAGGTTACTCCGTTTACTGTGACAGACTGTACTCTATTTGATAAGTAAGACTGGAACCAAAGCAAAGCATCTGCTGAGAAATTGAAATGTGAAAGCCTGGTCATTAACACTTGGTGGTTAACCGTGTCAAACGCTTTCTTAAGGTCTAGAAATACAGCGCTGACATATGGATTTTTATCTAGTAATGTTTTAATTTTTTTCAATAAACAAGCAGTTAGCCATCTCCGTCGAGTGGTTTGGTCTAAAGCCAAACTGCATTTTGTGGAGTTTGTTGACTCCTGTCTCAAGATGTTTGATTAATTGGTTTGCTATGCATTTTTCTGTGATTTTAGATACTATGGGTAAAATACTGATTGGTCGATAATTACTTATTTGGGTTTTAGATCCTGATTTAAAGATTGGTGTTATTTTTGCTTCTTTCCAAGATGACGGAACTGCTTTTTCATTGATTGACTGATTTACCAGGTGAGTAATGGGTTGTACCAGTGCCTCAGCATGCAGTTTTAGGAAATTGGCATCAATTCCATGCATGTCCTTGGCTTTGGAATTTTTGAGGGCAGCAATAACTTTTGCTACCTCTGATACAGTCACATTTTGGAGATGAAAAATTGGCTGATCTACTTTTGTACACTGATGGGCAGTCGTAGTAGGGGAGAAGAGCTTTGTGATTTCAGACACACTCTCAATAAAATAGGTGTTGAAAGCATTTGAAACAACTGCTGGGTCCTCGACCAATTCATTATTAAGCTCAATTTCTATTGGTTTTGTTTCAGAATGGGAATGTTTACCTAAGAGTTTGTTCAAAGTTTGCCAAATTTTTTTCCCATTACCTTTGTTACTTTCTATGATGCTGACAAAAAAATTAGCTTTTGCTACCAACGCCTCCACGGTACAACCACTGCATTCAGATCTGCCACTACACTGAGAAGGCCCATTCACAAAAGTACCGCTGGCAATTTCACAGCTCCCTTCGTTTTAATACGCAAAGGTTTGAGTCCATGGTGAGATTGGACCCTGCAGTAGAGCAAAGTAAAGTCATATAAAGTGAGCAGTATTGGTTAAATGGGCTTGGGTTTTTCTATGGCTGGCAGTTACAGTGGTAGCACACAGTGTACTTTTGGCTTCGGGACCAAACAGCGGAATCAACACTATTTCACATTCAAATGGCAGAATTATGCAGAGGCCATAATTCTGTAGCAGAGCGCACACGTAGACAGAAATCACTGGAATCTTAGCAAATACTACAATAACAAATTAGACGATGTTACTATAACTGATAGAAAACATTCAAATCTTTCTGAATACTTTGCCAGTTAAAAAACAAATATGGAAACTGTTTAATTTGATATTACTTAGTACAGCAATCAAAATACTGGTTTACTACTACTACTACTACTACTACTCATTGGGTAAATAATAGCTGGAAAATGTTTCTGCAAACTTTGTCAAGGCTCCTCTTAAAGGAAAAGTAACGTTTTTTACAATTTGAGCCTTATTTCGGTAATAAAACAAGTTGTTTTACTCACCCATATCACTTTGGTGTCATATGGAGCATTTCCGGAGATGTTTTAGATTAGCGTTAGGCTAACGCCGTTAGCCTAGCGCGACTTATAGCCATAGCTCGGGGCATTCCCCGAGCATTCCCCGAGCATCCCCATGCGGGCTCCAAATAACACAAACTTTCAAATCATAGAAGCTCGATGTCTTTAGTCTACGATTTCGTTTGGTCAAAAGTGGCCTGTAATCCGAGATTTAGCCATAGTTTCGAGTAGATGAGGACGCCAGTGCGCATGTGCGGACTGTGCTCTCAGCTCCCGGGACCCAAACATGGAACACATAGCTGTAAACTATGGATAAATCTCGGATTACAGGCCACTTTTGATTCAAACGAAATCGTAGACTAAAGACATCGAGCTTCTATGATTTGAAAAGTGCTAAAGTTTGTGTTATTTGGAGCCCACACGGGGCATATTACATGCTCAGGGAATGCCCCGAGCTATGGCTATAAGTCGCGCTAGGCTAACGGCGTTAGGCTAACGCTAATCTAAAACATCTCCGGAAATGCTCCATATGACACCAAAGTGATATGGGTGAGTAAAACAACTTGTTTTATTACCGAAATAAGGCTCAAATTGTAAAAAACGTTACTTTTCCTTTAAAGGTTCTATATTGTGCAAAATTGACTCATGTGAGCTTTACGTTAAAATGTTGTGACCTTCTAAAAAATGTACCTTCAGTTGTGTTTTGTTTCATTCACACATTCAGATATTTGAATAATCCTGACAGCTCAAAATGCTCAGTTCCACCTTATGACGGCATGAAGTGGCCGTTTTCAAGTTAACCGCTATCATTTACCTTTTTTTTAGAAGAGATTGGAACCATACTAGGGCTGAAATTATATATGTAATGATTCTAGTAAAGGGGTATAGAGTTGAAAACACAGTGGAGCACGTCCTGTATTACCAGGACATCACAAGGTGGAACAGTGTTTTCTATTTGGGAGAAGAACTCAGCCTAAATATATATGATTTATGTATTAAACATGTGCGAATGAAAACACAAACCCAGGTCTGTTTGTGATGAGGAAACAACATTATAACAACAGAAAATAGCGTAATATGGGTCGTTTAATAACCTTGAAATCAAAACCTGGCCATTCTCATCCTACGTTACACCTGCACACAACAGTGATAAATAATACCACCATTTACAACTGAAAACACAATCATGTAATGGCATTCCTCTTCACCTTTTAGAGCCCTGTATTTCAAGTACACCACAGTGACTTACCTTTGCCCATAATAAGAGAGAGACCTGCACATTACCTCAAGGACAGATGGAAAACAAACTCTAATGTAAAAATACGACCCAATCTACTCCTTGTGCATTATTTATGTCTTTAAATGCTAACTATTGTAATTACCACAGTGGTACAGAAGAAAGAGGAGGGCCGGTGTGGATTGGGGTACGCTAGAGTATGTGAGCCAGGCTTTAAAGGGTACTTAAAGGGCATGTACATTAGCCTGATTGAAGGCCGCAGACACAGGGTTATTCTCCAGCTAAAGGCAGCAATTAGGGCAAGTTATGGCTGTAGTAACTTGAAGAAGCAGTTTATTTTTACACCTGAAAGGGCAATGCTGAGATAGGACAAAGATATTAGGTCCAAATGTAATAATATGTAGTTTGTCAAAGACAGCAAAGATATCAAAAGTTGTGAACCAGCTGTGTTTGCTAGAAATCAAAATTACAATGACTAAAACCATAGCAAATGTCCAGGATATTATTTGGTTAATTTGTGAATATGATTTCCATACCATAACATAACATCTATTGTGAATCTCATGGCCACAGAGTCAGTGGCTGCTTCTGTTGCTGCCTGGTGAACACACTGAGCGGTTTTTGAAACTTTTTTGGTTTTTGAGCTCAGTTTTTAACATCACATCATGGGATTTTAATCAACTACGAAGTACAGCATGTGCAGTTCAAAGGACACAACTAAGCGACTATTGGATTTTGTGAAATGTTTTTCTCATCCATGGAGGCTAGCAAATGTGGCAGAAGACCGGCCAGAGGAAATACTCCAACACCTTCCAGAGACACAAATCTGCAGACTCTACCTAAACAATCCTCATGTTAATCTGCACACAAAGGTAACTGCTTGGGATCAATAAGTATAAGTATAAAGTATAGCATAACTATAAAGTATCTCACTCTTGTTGATTAGTTGGTGCACATGAACAATGAATAGTTTACACAATTCAACCTAATTTATATCAGATTTTAGCGCAAACCTTTTCTCAAGTTCTCCATTGAAATTAATTATATTCCTGCTTAACTGGACGTGCCACCACAAAGAAAGCATTTAGGACGAAAGGCAAAAGTGTGCAGGGCAAAATAACGACAGTAAGGTTTTCTAAAACTAATTCAACAGAGAAATACATTTTGTTCTGTCTGCACTGGGGTTTTGTAAATACGTCGAAAATATGTAGATACAAATATCTTACCAATGGCGTCTCCTTGTTCATGCACCATACTGGCCAGGTCCTTCATGATCTGACTCACATCCAGCATGTCTCTCTGTGGACAAAGGAAACTCACATTAGACTCATAATAGAGCCACTACAGACCACATTATACTAGAATCATATTTCCTGTTTACGGCAGAAAACTCTATTTGTTATTATTAGTAGTAGTAGTATTAGCAGCACTACTACTACTACTACTACTGCTACTGCTACTGCTATTGCTGCTGCTACTGCTACTACTACTGCTAAAACTACTGCTACTACTACTGCTACTACTATTACTACAACTAATACTGCTACTACTACTACTAGTACTATTACTACTACTATTACTAGTACTACTACTACTACTGCTACTGCTGCTGCTGCTGCTACTGCTACTACTACTGCTAAAACTACTGCTACTACTATTGCTACTACTAATACTACTGCTAAAACTACTGTTACTCCTACTACTAGTACTATTACTACTACTATTACTAGTACTACTACTACTACTGCTACTGCTACTACTACTACTACTACTTCTGCTACTACTAGTACTACTACTATTACTACAACTAATACTGCTACTGCTACTACTACTACTACTACTACTACTACTACTACTACTACTACTACTACTACTAATAATAATAATAATAATAATAATAATAACAATAATAATAATAATAATAGTAATAGTAATAGTAATAATAATAATAATAATAATAATAAATAAAAAATAAATAAATAATAATCACCATCATCATAACTGCAAAAAATAAATGAGAATCAAATTTTTATTGATAATACTTTGGTTACGCTGCTTGGTTTTCAATGATTCACAGTCTGAACTACAGTAATATCAGTGTAAGTAATGCCAAATGACATATCAACGGTGTTATGCCTGAGGTAGGAATCAAACTACAAACCTCACTGGGCTAAACCGAGTAAACAAATGTAAAACAAAACATAAACATCTTCAAATGTGTTCTAGTTAGGTGCACAATGTAACTTCCTTGCTGATAAATCCACCACCTACTTGCCTCCATGGATTTGCAAATGTTTTTTGGGCAATAAAAACACTCGTAATGAAACAAATGTAAAATAGGTCTAGTCTCGTATTATAAGATTCAAGGTACAGTTACATATTATAACATCTCCATGGAGACAAACAGGTGGCAGACCCTCCACCAGAAAAGTTCCATAGTGCACTGTAAATTCTTTAAACAAGTGTCAACAAAAACAAACAGGCCAGTCTCCAGAAGTTGCCTGCACAGTGTCCCCGCTCAGTCCCCGTTGGCCATATTGCTATGATTTGGAGCAGAGCAGTCACAATTTGGAGCTTGTTTGAAATGAGATTGGTATCAGTGCTGCAGATGTATTTGAGTTTGGACGGCCGCCGACCAAATTGGATTTCAGAGTGTAGTTTGTGTCACTGTGAATGTGGAGCTGGACACAAACATGAGGCCTGCCCTGACAGTAGAGCAGGAGAGGCTAGAGGAACGTACAGAGGGCATGGGCGCTCTGCAGGGCTCGTGGTGGCAATGGACATCCACAGCAGCAGCAAATAGTGCAGAATTAGACTGAATGAATACTGTTAAAGAGGGGGTAAACACGAAAAATGTTTTTGATGAGGTAACAGCTTTGTAACATGGCTCAAAGCTCACAAGAATCAATTTTGTGAAATGTCTGTGAAATTGTAAAAGTTCTTTCTGCACAACTACAAATGTTTACAGTGTAGAAAGTCTCACGCATTGAGAGTGTGACACACGCAATTCGACGTGTGCCATGTGTGGCGCTCACACGCCACACATGGCATTTCTCACGCTGATTTTTTTTTTTTTTTTTGTGCCCAGAAAATCGGTCTGTGTGGCTCAGTTTATGCAGGCACCGCGCGTTTTCGGCGAAACCCCCCCCTTCCTCCTCGCCCCGCTCCCTCCTCCCCGCGCCGCTCAGCGAGTGTCTAAGCGCGCACTGCACTGTCAGTAGGGTGACCACCGGCATGAAACAGGAAAGGAGGACACTTGTGTCCAAAAAGGAGGACAAAGTCCCTAAAGTGAGGACACCTTGTTTTTTTTTTTGTTTTCCCTCGGGAAGGGGGCTGTTGTAATGCTGGATATTACAACATGGATACTCGAAACGAAACCAGGAAATAGACCTTTAATCCACCCGGTCTAGTCCTGGTCTAGTCCTGGTCTAGTCCAGGTTTAGTCCTGGTTTAGTCCAGGTTTAGTTCTGGTTTAGTCCTGGTTTAGTCCAGGTCTAGACCTGCTGGCAGCCCCGCGCCGGGTCATGCTGGGCTATCACACCTGTCAGAGCGCAGTTTTCTCCCCCCTCCTCCTTCCCCCCACACTTCACTATTAATAATTTTGTTGAAAATCTATGAAAGTTTGAGTGTTTAAACGAGAGACAAATGTGAGAAAAGTTTAAATCCAGTCTGAGAAAAGCATATAATGTGTGTGGCTGAGCGCGCATTATTTGAATTTTTGAGATTTCGCGTTTCATAACTTGAATTTTCTTTCGTATCTAGAGACCAAAATTTACCGTGAAGGCGTTTCGTAACTTGAAATTTTCGTTTGTTGGGTCATTCGTAAGATGAGGTACCACTGTATTATGATTCTATGTAATGCCTGATTTACTTATACAGCCCCTTTTGAAGTTATAATGTTCTGCCATCAAAAACTAACCAGGTCTGTGTTTTTTCTCAGAAAGCTTTTCAGTTCCTTTATGTCTTTAAAGTCTACATACCCTGACTCTTTGGGGTCGTTTCCTCAATCAAATTACCTTCGAAACCTCTCCTGCTAATAGCCAACTTGTTGCAAATGCAAACAGGTCATGCAGCTCAAGTTTTTAGCCTTTTTAGTCTAGTGGTGGGAGTGCTTCCCATGTTCGCACCACACAGCCTCTCCCTGCTAGGCCTTTCTCTCATAAAACAGCAAACAGTCACACTTTTTCCTAATTCCAGGCGAAGAACTATCAACTAAAACTGCAACTGCTTCTACACTATTTTCTGATCTGTTATAATGTAGTTTCCTCATCACAAACATACCTGGGCTTGTGTTTTGTTTCATTCGTGCATGTTTAACACACAAACCTGCATATTTAGGCTGAGTTCTTCTCTCAAACCGAAAACACTCTGTCATGCTCCACTGTGTTTTTTAACTCCGAACACTGTCACTAGAATTATTTGGATGATTTGAGACCTGGAATTGACAAATAAATGAATATTCAAACTTTCACATCTTTGTATTTACAGCATATTTTATTATTTCACATTCCGTATATTTGACTACTTACTGCAACAAAAGAAACAAAACTATAAACTCTGAATTCCCAGCTTTACATAACCTCACTCAAATGCCGCTCACATCCACCTCGCTTTATGTAACTTCAATCAACAAACTTGGCCGTCTGAGCTCTGAGTTAAAGGGGAAAATCCGTTTAAATATTTTGCTCAATTATTTCAGAAGGGCCACGGAGCAAATGTGCGAGGCTACGCTTGACCGCGGCTAATTCTCCACCGCGCTACTGCTTTGAATCGGCTCCGCTGTGTTCCCGCTCACAGCCAAATGACGGCTCACAAAACTGCAGACTATCTGGTGAATGCAGGTCCCCCATATGCCCATAATGAAACTGCGCAATTATGCTGTTATTCTAATGTTTGTACTGAGTGTCAGGACTGAACCAGGGCTGAACCAGGACTAAACCAGGATTTAAGTCTTGAATAAACCAGGGCTAAAATCAGACTAATCCAAGGCTAAACCAGGATTACAATAATATCAAACCAGGCCTAAATTATGACTAAACCAGGATTACCTGGTGAATGCAGGTCCCCTGTATATCTTTAATGGAACTGTGCAATTATAGTTATTTTAATATTTGTAAAGGCTAAACCAGGATGAAAGTCTGGTATACACCAGGACTAAAATAAGATTAAACTGGACTAAACCAGGATTATCTGGTGAATGCAGGCCCCCCATATGCCCATAAAGGAACTGCACAATTATGCTGTTATTCTAATGTTTGTACTGAGTGTTAGGGCTGAACCAAGGCTAAACCAGGACTAAAATAATATTAAACCAGGCCTAAATTATGACTAAACCAGGATTATATCTGGTGAATGCAGGTCCCCTGTACACCTGTACATCTATAATGGAACTGCGCAATTACACTGTTATTCTAATGTTTGTACTGCGTGTCAGGGCTGAACCAAGGCTAAACCAGGATTTAAGCCTGGAATAAACCAGAGCTAAAATCAGACTAAACCAAGGCTAAACCATGATTAAAATAAGATTAAACCAGGCCTAAATTATAACTAAACCAGGATTATATCTGGTGAATGCAGGTCCCCCATATGCCCATAATGGAACTGTACAATTATAGTTATTCTAATTTGTACTGAGTGTCAGGGCTGAACCAGGACTGAACAGGACTAAAGCAGGACTAGACAAGGATTAATCCAGAACTAAACCAGGACTATGGCAGGATTAAGCAAGTCTAAACAAGGATTAAGCAAGGACTAAACCAGGATTAAATCTGGTCACTCCAGGTCCTCTGGTATGCCCATAATGGAGTCGTAGAATAGTGCTGTTTTTCTAATACAAGTAAGTGTACAGTGAACGTGAGCTCTACACCAGGACTAAATCAATATGTGGTTAATGCAAGTCCCTGCACGCCCCTTTAATAGAGCTGTGCAATAATGCTCTTATTCTAATATGTGCACTGTGAACGAGGGTTAAAGCAGGACTAAATCAGCACTAAGCCATGTTTGGATGTTTGGTGCTTGCAGGCCCCAAATTCATTCAGACTGGAGGTAGGCGATCATGCTGTTAATCATGATGTTTTTCTAATATTGAGTCTAAGGGCTAAACCAGGACTGATTTTAGACTAAGCTACTGGACTAAACAATGAATAAACCATGTCTGGTCCATCCGTCCAGATTGGTGGTGTGCAATCATGTAGTTATTCCAATATGTGTACAAATGTAAGACAAGGACTAAATTGGGACTAAACCAGGACTATCTGAGTCCCCCACAGACCTGTAATAGAGTCATCCAATGTGTTATTTTTTTTTTTTTTTTTTTTTCAACTTTATTTATTAAACATTTTCAACATTAACAGACAAACAGTGCATTGAATTGAATAGTGCTATTACAGCTGTGAAACTAATATAGGACACATCTGAATGTCAACCACCCCGTCCCTCCCAGCCCTCCCCCCACCCGCTGGCCAGACATCCTAAAATAATAAAAAATTAAAATTAAATAAAATACTACTAATAATGAAAGAAAAAAAAAATAAATAAATAAATAAATAAAATAAAATAATAATAATGAGTAACGTGAGATAAGAAGTAAAGAGAAAGAGAAAAGAGAGGAAGAAAAGAGGTTATTGCCTATGTTTTAGTCATCCTCCAAGTCTTGAGGAAGGGTTATAGAATCAATGTGGTGTAATAAAGGGTCCCAAGTAGTGTGAAACAGTTTAACAGAACCTCTGAGGGAAAACCTCAGTTTTTCGAGCTTAAGATTGTAAAGCACTTCGCGAACCCAACGGACATGTGAAGGGGGATGCGGGAGCTTCCATTTAAGTAAAATCAGCCTTCGGGCCAGTAGGGTGGTAAATGCTATGGCCTGTTTCAGTGCATTAGGCAAATTTGAAACAGGAGGGGCACCAAAAATTGCAGAAATAGGGTTTGGCGCAATGGGATAACCGTATGCTCCAGCTAATATGTTAAAGATATATGCCCATAGTGGACCTAGTTTGGGACACGCCCAAAACATGTGTGAGTGATTGGCGGGAGAGAGCTGACATCTGCCACATGCATCGCTTACAGAAGGATAAATCTTAGCCAGTCTCGCATTTGTATAGTGAACCCTGTAAACAATTTTACATTGAATTAGTCTGTGACGGGCACAGATAGAAGATAAATAGATCAGGGATAATGCCGAATTCCACTGTTGTTCTGTAATTTCAATATTAAGACTCTCCTCCCATGCGTTTTTAACTATATTAGGATATGTTGACGTTTCTGACTGAGTTAACCTGTATAAGACTGAAATGCATCCTTTGGTAGTAGGGTCCACAGAGAGGAGAGAGTCTAATAGGGTTTCTGGAGGCCGGTTCGGAAAGTAGGGGAACAATTTTTTGACATAATCCCGGACCTGAAAATAACGAAAGAGATGATGCTTTGGAAGATGATATTTAACAGACAGGTGTTCAAAAGATGAAAATACGCCATCCGTATACAGATCACTAACTGACCTAATCCCATTATTATGCCAGACTTTAAATGCCGGATCTCCATTAGATGGTTCAAAAGTAGAATTTCTAAACACTGATGTCAAGATGGTAGGGTTCAGGAGGCCAAACTGCCTCCTAAACTGATTCCAAATCTTCAATGAGACAGAGACCACTGGATTATTAATTGAGTGTGCGAGAGGAAGTTGCGAGCATAAAATAGAACGCAAAGAAAACTGCGATGATTTTTTCTCCAAGTGTACCCAGCTCGGTATAGAATCTGCTTTATCGCTCATCCAAAATAAAAGTTTTTGCACATTCGCCACCCAGTAGTAATGTCTAAAAACTGGGAGGGCAAACCCCCCTCTGTCCTTAGGGAACTGTAGAACTGACTTGCGAATTCGTGGTGGCTTACCAGCCCAAAGAAATGTTGAAATAATCTTATCTAGCCTAACAAAAAAGGATTTGTTAAGAAAGACAGGAAGGTGTTGAAACATGTAAAGAAACCTAGGGAGAACCACCATCTTAACCAAGTTTATTCGACCTGCAAGTGAAATGGGCAAAGCCGACCAACGCACAAAGTCCCTCTCAGTCTTGTCAATCAAGGGAGTGAGGTTTTCGCGATACAGGTCACTGAGAGATAAAGTAATCCAATGTGTTATTGTGATATGTTTATGTGAATACAAGGGGTAGACCAGGACTAAACCAGGACTAAAACAAGGCCCTCTCTGCCCATAAACATTGTTTTATTCTAATATGTGGCCTGTGAGTGCGAGGTTGCTAGGACTAGGACTAAATCAAAACTAAATTAGGACTAAGGTAAAACTATTGCACGCAGGTCTGCCTATGTTTATGTGTACTGTGAATATAAGGGTGAAACTAGGGAAAAATCAAGACTGAACCAGCACAATACCATAACTAAACCAGGACTGAAGGAATAAGTTCAAGCCAAGTTTTAATCAGGTATAAAGATGGCCTAAAAGAGCTTTAAACTAGGACCATATGCAAGTCAACATGATGGACCTCGGTACGTTCACTTTTCTTTGTATATTTCGGCATGCAGTAACAGCAGAGTGTGCGCCGCTGCCTCTCCCGCTGGGCTATCCATCACAGGTGGTGCCCATCGCCGTGGCAACTGGCAGCAATCCTGGCACTTGGCAAACCACATGTCTGAATAGAGCCAAAATGGCCGCTGGCTCAACCCCCGCCGCGCTAAAGATTTTCTGCATTTATCTGTGGGCAGCCCCGTCGATCAAGCCGTAATGGAATAACAAATATATTTTACCTGGACAAGCACAAGGTAAAAGAGAGATTATTTTAGCATAATGAGAGAGGTGTGGGGACAGTTTAGGAGCAGTTCTGTGGAGAATGGGACAGAGAAACCCTTTCATGTGAATGCTTTGGATTCTGCTCATGCCCCAATGCAGAGACACAATTTTACACTTGAGTTTGAGGGTGTCATAATCTCACCTGGTGGGAAGGGACAAATATGACCATGTTTCTAAACAGAAAATACACAGGAACTTTGAATCTGATCGCACCTTGAATCTGATACGAACATTTTGAACTCCATTTCAATAGTTAAGGAATAATATATATATATATATATATATATATATATATATATATATATATATATACTCAACAAAAATATAAACGCAACACTTTTGTTTTTGCTCCCATTTTTCCTGAGATGGACCCAAAGATCCAAAATTCACTCCAGATACACAACACTACCATTTCTCTCAAACATTGTTCACAAATCTGTCCAAATGTGTGACAGCGAGCACCTCTGCCCCGCCGAGACAATCCACCCCACCTCACAGGTGCGCCACATCAAGATGCCGATCCGACATCATGACCAGTGCACAGGTGCGCCCCAGACTGCCCACAATAAAAGGCCACCCCGAAATGTGCATTTTTTTTTTTTTGCTTTATTGGGGGTCTGGGGACTCAGAACCAGTCAGTATCTGGTGTGACCACCATTTGCCTCATGCAGTGCAACACATCTTCTTCGCATAGAGTTTATCAGATTGTCAATTGTGGCCTGTGGAATGTTGGTCCACTCCTCTTCAATGTCTATGCGAAGTTGCTGGATATTAGTGGGAGCTGGTACACGCTGTCGTATACGCCGGTCAAGCACATCCCAAACATGCTCAATGGGTGACATGTCCGGTGAGTATGCTGGCCATGCAAGAACTGGAACATTTTCAGCTTCCAAGAATTGTGTACAGATCCTTGCAACATGGGGCCGTGCATTATCTTGCTGAAACATGAGGTGATGTTCATGGATGTATGGCACAACAATGGGCCTCAGGATCTCATCACGGTATCTCTGTGCATTCAAAATGTCATCAATAAAATGCACCTGTGTTCTTCGTCCATAACAGCCTTTGAAGAGGAGTGGACCAACATTCCACAGGCCACAATTGACAATCTGATAAACTCTATGCGAAGAAGATGTGTTGCACTGCATGAGGCAAATGGTGGTCACACCAGATACTGACTGGTTCTGAGTCCCCAGACCCCTAATAAAGCAAAAAAAAAAAAATGCACATTTTGGGGTGGCCTTTTATTGTGGGCAGTCTGGGGTGCACCTGTGCACTGGTCATGATGTCAGATCAGCATCTTGATGTGGCGCACCTGTGAGGTGGGGTGGATTGTCTCGGCGGGGCAGAGGTGCTTGCTGTCACACATTTGGACAGATTTGTGAACAATGTTTGAGAGAAATGGTAGTGTTGTGTATCTGGAGTGAATTTTGGATCTTTGGGTCCATCTCAGGAAAAATGGGAGCAAAAACAAAAGTGTTGCGTTTATATTTTTGTTGAGTGTATATATATATATATAAAAGGGATAAGATAAGACTATTGATCTCACATAGGAGAAATTTACTTGTCACAGTAGCTCCAGGCAGAGACAGTTTGAACAAGAAAGAAAGGGCATGCAGGCAAGAATAACATAAAATGAGTAATAATAAAATAAGTAATAATAATAGAAAAACAGTAACTAGGAGATTATGGAAAAAATATTGCAGATCTGGACTATACAGTGGAGTTATACAGTCTGATGGTGGTGGGGATGAATTGTCCTCTCCGGGTCGGTAGAGAATCCTTGCCTCAAGTTCAAGTATCTCAGGGTCTTGTTCACGAGTGAGGGGAGGATGAAGTGCGAGATTGACAGGCGGATCGGTGCGGCGTCAGCAGTGATGCGGTCATTGTACCGGACCATTGTGGTGACAAGGCCAAAAGGCAAAGCTCTCGATTTACTGTCAATCTATGTTCCTCCCTTCACCTGTGGTCATGAGCTCTGGGTAATGACCAAAAGGATGAGATCGTGGATACAAGCAGCCGAAATGAGTTTCCTCCGCAGAGTGTCTGGGTGCTCCCTTAGAGATAGGGTGAGGAGCTCAGTCACACAGGAGGGGCTCAGAGAAGGGGAGCTCAGAGAAGAGGAGCAGTTGAGGCGTCTCGGGCATCTGTTCCAGATGCCTCCTGGACGCCTCCCTCAGGAGGTGTTCCGGGCATGTCCCACCGGGAGGAGGCTCTGGGGAAGACCCAGGACATGCTGGAGGGATTATGTCTCTCGGCTGGCCTGGGAACGCTTTGGGGTCCCCCTGGAGGAGCTGGAGGAAGTGTCCAGGAAGTCTGGGAGTCCCTGCTTGCCCCTGCGACCTGGCCCCGGATAAGCGGAAGAAAATGGATGGATGGATGAATAGATCTATTCAATATAGATTCCAATACCATGATATATATATATATATATATATATATATATATATATATATAAAGCTGTTGTTATATGTTCCATAGTGGTCCCTGGGTGTATACAAGCCTGTGCTCTTATACTCATACTGATTATCAGATTTGTCCTTCTGACAACCCCATTTTGCTGCTGTAATGTATTGCATTCGAGGGTGTTTTAATTACACATGTATAAAGTCTAATGTTAGTCCAAAATGTCAGTTTTTATTTAGGAGAAACAGAATGAGTTACAAGAATATATCTGTTATTTTTGAGAGTATTGCATAATCATTTACCAACATTTATTCTGACATTTAATTCAGTATTTAAAATTTATGTCAATCTATTTTGGGTTTATAGACTGTCAAAGATATGCATTAAAATTATTATATGATGCAACTGCTGTGATTTGGGGATACAGTGAACCCTCGTTTATCGCGGGGGTTAGGTTCCAGAAATAGCCCGCAATCAGTGAAATCCGCGAAGTAGGACAATTTTATATTTTACAATTATTCTACATGTTTTAAGGCTGAAAACGCTTCACCAGACACATTATACACCTTTCTGAGACTGGTATTAACATTTTCTCACATTTTTCTCTTGTTTAAACACTCAAACTTTTGTAGATTTTCATTAAAATATATTAATAGTGAGGGGGGGGGGGGGGGGGGGTACAACATATCCATGCCATGTGCGAAAGTCGAGTGGAAAGCGACCTGGATATCATTTTGGGCAAGACTCAAGCCAATGCTAACAGTGCCAAACCGCTAACAGACGCCTCTGAGCACCAGTCCTCACCACAAGACCAGGTAAGACTAACCTGCGCTCACAAGAGTTGGTTGCATTTCACCCCGGCTCCAAAATCAGACCGCTATCAATGCGTCGCCAATACTCCACAGCTCTCTAGGACGGGGTCGGGTTCGTGAGGGGAAAAGACCCACTGTCTCCTCTCTGCGCGCGAGTGTCCTCCCCCCGCTGCGGCTCCCTCGAATGCGGCTCTCCCCGCTGCGGCTCCCCCGGCCGCGCGGCGTCCGGGCCAGGCCCGTCCATGTTGATTCTTGGCTCTTCCATGGTCCGACTCGCACTCTCTTCCATGGCTCGTGCAAGTAAACAAAGGCCACACCTCCTGTCACCCAGGCGCTCTCGTGAAGGAAATCAGAGACTCTGTCCCTACCACCCTGTGTGACCATCCCTGGTCTAGACCTGGTCTAGACCTGGTTTAGTCCTGGTTTAGACCTGGTTTAGTCCTGGTTTAGACCTGCTTTAGACCTGGTTTAGTCCTGGTCTAGTCTCTTAGCTAATCAGGGCGCAGGACAGAATGTTACACTGTAAAAAAAAGTTACACTATAAAAAAAATTGAAAAAAAAAAAAAAAAAATTGGAAAAAAAAATCCGCGAAACAGCGAGGCCGCGAACAGTGAACCGCGATACAGCGAGGGTTCACTGTATACACAAATAGACTGAATTGAACTGATTTCCTTGTTCAGCATTACCATAATGTACATTCCACCCACTAACTTATTCTGGTGCAAGATGAAGGTCACCAAATGTCCTTAGCCAAATACATCTCCACTGTATTTAAAGAGAACTATCTCTTTGAATGACTTACTTATATCCATGTACAATTCACAAATTAAATTGCTTCTATCCCCCCACAGTGGCATGGGTCCGATGTCGGTGTGATGTCCAGTCCCGCAGGTGTGGTAGCAGCAGGCTGGCTATTGGGGTGACAGGCAGTAATGGTCATTTGTCCATCTGTTCTATAGACCTGAGCAGGTGCAGCCAAAGCTCATGTGGTTTCATGGAAAGATTAGGTCATTATGTTTTTTGTTTTTTTTAATCGGCCAATTTAAATACTGCCACCCATCTGCTTCTCTGTCTCTATGCTACTGTAAGGTTACAATGTCTAGATATGCAACTATAATACAGATTTATAGGACAAGACCTGGGATATGGAAGGTTCTGGTGGTGATAAAGTGGATGAGTATAAAGAGAGACGGTAGGATAATATTGTGGTGGATTTATGCTAGGTTTATGTTTCACCTGCTGACTAGTCAAAGAGGTGTTTTATGTTTCAAGATGTGCGATGAAACAAGTGATAGAATAATCTACAGAGCTCTCGTCCACCAACCTGGAGGACTGATTCCTGCTCTGACCAAGTTCTGTTCACCCATTTTGCCTAGTATGAATGTGGTGTGTGAGTTCTTGAGTGTTTGGGGGTGGTCGAAAGAGCCAATAGCATAAATTGGCAGACTCACTTCTATTAATCTACCCCAGGGCAGCTGTGACTACAATGTTATCTTAAAACCACCGGGAGTTGAGTGAATGAATCATGAACTACAGTAAGGACCAGAGAAGCAGAAGTTCTCATATCAAGCATGAGTCTGGAATGGCATCCTGTCACCTTGATTTGAGTTAGGACATGATTGACAGGCGAATTAACCAATCAGAGAAACACATGGTTCATTCATGTCAAAACGAACATGAAAAAATAAAGCAGAAGACTTACAGCTCTGGAAAAAAAAACCTTTTTTTTCTGAAATAAGCATCTCTACATGTATTACAGCCATTCCATTCCAGCGTCTGTTGAAATCCAACACAAACACAAAGCTGAGCTACTTCAGTTCTTGCACCAGGAGTGGAATAAAGTCACCCAAGAACAATGTGAAAGACTTGTGGAGAGCATGTCAAGAACGTATGAAAGCTGTGATTAAAAATAAGGGTTATTGCACCAAATATTGATTTCTGAACTCTTCTTAAGTGTAAACATTAGTATTATGTTGTTTTAAAATGAATTTGATCTTGTTTCTTTGCATTGTTTGAGGTCTAAAAACATGTATCTTTTTTGTTATTTTGACCATTTGTCATCTTCTGCAAATAAATGCTCTAAACCAGGGGTCAACGTTTTTCAGGCCAGGGACCCCCAAACAGATGGCGAATTGGGTCAGGGACCCCCTACTATATATACGGCATAGAATTGTGTTTTATATTAAATTGAGCTTAGTGTCATGTATAAACACTGCTACTCTGTTATGGTACATCCAATACAAGGAAATAATACACAGGTTAATACTGTATTTTACACTATAAAATATAAAATGATATTATTTTTAAGTGAAATCAAAAGATTTTGTGACCCCCCTGTTGAAGACCTCTGCTCTAAACGATAATATTTTTATTTGGAATTTGGGGGAAATGTTGTCAGTAGTTTATAGACTCAAACAAAAATGTTCCTTTTACCCAAACACAAACCTATAAGTAGTAAAATCAGAAAAACTGATAATTTTGCAGTGGTCTCTTATTTTTTTTTCCGGAGTTGTAGAAACAGTCAACAATAGAAGCGCCAAGCTCTTATTTATCTCAGGTAAAAGAAGTTCTAAATTTTGTTCTTTGTTCTATGTAACTTTTTTGTTGGCTGCTTTTTTTCTATGGCTATGTCATTGCTCCGCCTGGAATGTTCCACAGTATGACAAACCTTACATTTATTACATTACAGGTGGTTTTATAGCTCAACAATACCTAAAAAAACAGGCTCTTACAAACTGTCTGACTGTTAGCGGTGTTGCCTCTCTGCAGATCTGACTGGTAACTTGCGCTGGTTCGATCTCCATGAAGATAGAAAGGCTTAATGTCGTACTTTGAAACATTCTAGACAAAGCAATAAAATCAGCATAGAGAAAAGCATTTGACGGACCCTCCAAAAGGAAAGTTACACTTTTAATGTTACAAGACTTTTCAAGAGGAGAGGTCTTTCGCCTTACATCAGTTCTGACAGACTTGGACTGGACCTGTTCTAGTCCAGATTTAGTTCCAGTTAGTCCTAATTTGTATGTATTTAGAAGTGTGAATGCACCCTATATCAAAGGAAGAATCAATACAAAACAGATTATGAACTCACAAATCATTTTAAAGAACAATGCCTGGATGCAACAATCTACCGAGTGAACCAGCTTTAAAGATGCATTACGAAACTTTCTGGTATGACATTAAACAGCTCAAACAAACAAAGTGGTGGTTTTATAGCTCAAAAATACCTAGAAACACAGGCATTCTGACTGTTAGTGGGACTGCCTCTCCACAGATCTGACCTGTAACTTGGTCTGTTGTGATCTCCATGAGGATAGAAAGGTTTCATATCATATTGTGAAACATTCTGGGGAAAGAAATAAGATCTGCATGGAGAACCACATTTGGCAGACCCTCCACCAGAAAAGTTACACAATGCACCCTTAAGATCCACCCTAGACACTTACAAAGGCTCTCTCTATTCCCGTCAGCGAGATCTTTGCCAATCACCAAACAAAAACAAGAAAGCTTTATATTCATTGACACCAGTTTTCATGTCTGAGCATTGAACCACACTAAGCCCCTTATTTTCCCAGATCATTGCAATGTAACCAAATTTAGCCCGAAGCCTTCACAACATGGCAGACAGCTGACTCATCCTCCTAAAGTTCACTTCTGTTGTCCTCACGGCGCCCCCCCGTCACTCCGGCCGTTGTTATTGCGTCTGACTGATGAAAAGAACAAACTTGTACAAATGAGAGCCTTCAAGACGGCGCGTATATTTCCACAGAACTCAAATGTCAGGCTGCAATTCAGACATCTGTTCCATCTGACACAAGGGCCGCACAGGGAGACAGCGCTACACAATTAAACCCAAGGACCAGCAACAAAAACAGACCAAAGAAGACTCGGGGCAGTGTTTGATTGGCAGCTGGTGCATACCGTTCAGAGGGGGGAAAAAAAAACATGGAAAAGACACACCTGATGGGGACCGATAGTGGGGGCTGGTGGGAAAGATGGCATATATCCAAAGCTTCACAAGACACAGGACAGAAATGGAAGCTTATGCAAGGACTTTAAAGGTGCATTGAGTCATTTTTGAGTAGAGAGTCTGCCACCTGCAGGTCTCCATGGAAAGGTATTACTGTGTCTGAAATATTTCACAGTATAGCATTAGACCCTCCACCTTAGTAGTTACGTAGGGCTCCTTTAACCGAGAAAGTCCTTTTGTATTTCAAAGGGGATGCCTGGCTCCAGAGGGACACCAGGGTAAACTGAAAAACCTAAACAAGTAAAACCTCACTTGCTCTGGAAATACAACTGCTGTAAGATGAGAATACTAAGTACTACTACACCATGCAGTCCAATGATAAAACAACCACCAAATTTTCAATGTAATGCAAAACCAAACAGGCAAAACATAAGCAGGTTTGATGAAAAGAGAAACAAACCCCCCATTAACTCTTTAATGGCTACTGTTTTAGCTGTTATATATTATATTTGATGAGTGAGCGACTGTATGCAAACAATTTCCCTTATGGATTAAAGGTCCCATGACATGGTACTTCTTGATGCTTTTATATGGCTCCTTAATGGTTCCCTAATACTGTAAATGAATCCTTCTTCAAAATCAAGACTCAGTGCATGAGAAAGAGAGATAAGATGAGAACGAGTCATAAATATATCTCTGGAACACTCCATTATGGGCGTTGTTGCTTGAATGCAAATGAGGAGGACAGAGATAGGCCAGAGTAGAGGGTGGGGGCGTGGCCAAACTCTCCGCTCTTTCCTCTTCAGCTGTGCGCTGGCCCCACTTCCGCGTTTTTGCGCGGAGGAAGAGATGAGAAGCGTTCCATTGAAAAATAAACACATTTCCACAGAAAATAAAATTAAACCACTGCTGTTTCAGATGTCCACAGGCTCAGATAAAGGACTTCCGAGCCTAGAAACACTGGCATGTGCCTCCAGGCAAATAAAAAAATGCATTTCGCATTGCGTAGCTCCTTCGCTGTCCAAACTCTCTGGGCGTGATTTACAGAGACACTGAGTAGAGACACAGATGGGGGTGGAGCTGCATTTTTCGATGTGATGTCACATAGTTGCCTTGTTCAGAATCGACCGTTTGAGCTGTGTTTTTTTTCTAACACAGAAAAGGACCGCAAATGCTCAGTTTAGACATTTCGCAACTTTTAGCCATGGGGGGGCTAAACAGGGTAGGGGAGCTCACATTAACGTTCAAAAACCTCAGAAGTGAAAGTGAAAATTTCATGCCATGGGACCTTTAATAAAGTTTGTTTAAGTCTATGTTTATGCTAAAGACTGCTGTGGTCTCATATTTGTTCAACAGAAAACAGTGCACTGTGGTCAGTGGAGTTAAATCATCATTTGCAAATTGTTCACTAGGTGTCCCTCAGGGATCAATTCTGGGACCGATTTTATTTCCTCTATTTATTAATGATTTACCAGATGTTTGTAAGGATGTGGACATACAGTTATATGCAGACGATGGAGTGATCTATACAAGTGCAAAATCATCAGAAGAAGCAGCTCAAATTCTTTCTTTAGCTCTAAGACATATTCACAGTTGGCTTACCAAATCTTGCCTTCTCTTGAATACACAGAAAACAGTTTGTATGATGTTTTCCAAAAAAGCTACAAGCATCAGACGTGTTTTTTGCAGATCATGAACTGCAACTAGTAACAGAATTCAAATATTTAGGGGTCCTTCAAAAAACATGTTAAAATGATATCTCGCACAATTAAGTATAATATTTCCCATTTTAATCAAATTAGAAGATCTTTAACAGATAAAGCTGCCATGATGTTTTTGCACTGTATGATTTTTTCCCATGTAAGCTATTGTATAACAAGCTGGTCTCTGACAGGGTGACCATTCTAAAACCAACAGAAGGGCTATATAAAAAAGCCTTGAAAATTATGGACAAAAAAACATTCACCTTTCACCACTGTAACATCCTTTTAAAATATAATCTCTTGAGTTTTGAAAACTTCATAAAATTTTAAAATGCATGTCTCATATACAAGAGTTTACATGGGCTGGCACCACCACCTCTAAATGAATACATTAAGCACAGGAGCACTTAATTAAGAACTACCAGAGCAATAAGTAGAGGCGACTGTGAGATTCCAGGGAGAAAAACTACTTTTGGTCAAAATGTTCTATCATATAAAGGCTGTGGCCAGTGGAACAGACTGCCCACCTTTGTAAGAGAGGCACCTACTTTCACAATGTTTAAAAGTTACCTAAAGGAATGGCTAAAATCAACTCAAACATGTGAGCACAATCTATAAGAACAGGAACTTTAGGGAGGTGCAATACATTCAGCACTTTAGGGCAGGTGCAATGCACTCAGCACTTTAGGGCAGGTGCAATGCACTTAGCACTTTGGAACTGGTGCAGTGCACTCAGCACTTTAGGGCAGGTGCAATGCACTCAGCACTTTAGGGCAGGTGCAGTGCACTCAGCACTTTAGGGCAGGTGCAGTGCACTTAGCACTTTGGAACTGGTGCAGTGCACTCAGCACTTTAGGACTTATGCAATACATTCAGCACTCAGCACTTTAGGACTTATGCAATACATTCAGCACTCAGCACTTCAGGACTTGGGCAATACATTCAGCACTTAGTACTTTAGGACTTGTGCAATATGAACTGTGTAACCCTCCCGAATTTATGTTTTTTGATTATTTTTGATTGTGAATCGCTCCTGTGTGTAATCTGTGTGTTTAATGTATTTTTCTCTTGTTTTATTGTATGTGTGACCTTTTAATTGGCACCATCAACCTGTCCAGGGACAACAGATGGAAATTAGCCTGTGGCTATAATCTGGCATATTTACATATATATTATATGTTCATTAATGTGCACTGTCCCTTTCAAATAAATAAATAAATAAATAAAAATAAATACATGTAATCCAGTCACATTTAGAATATTATGTGTTATTTTTAGTATTTATTCTTTTTTTATTTTCATTCTTGTTTTTCTTTCTTTCTTTCTTTTTTGGTTAAATTCCCCTTTTACCTCTGCCTGCCTCAGTAGAAAAAAACCCAAATAACCATCTGAGCCTCTGCTGCAGGTGCTTTCAGACAAGAGCCACTTTTCATTTGCCCCTCTCTTTCTCTCTTCCTATTCTCCCTCTCTCCTCCCCCCTCTCTCTCTCACCCACTCTCTACCCTTTCTCTCCCTCATCGCCCTCTCCTTTCCACCTCTCTCTTCCCTTTCCTCCCCCTCTCTCTCCTGTTCTTTTTCTCCTTCTCTCTTCCCAGTTAGAGGACACTTTGGGGCACTTTAAAATCAGTGCTCAGGGACTTAAACTCCACACTGAGGTGAGCCCACTCTTCAATTTGATCACAAATGGCACTTTTCTTACAAGAACAACTGCACATTATTTACAAGTCCCTGAATAAGAGACACAGTTTAAACAGTGGCTGTCAAGTATATGGATACAGCTAAAGGTGTGTGGGCTCTGGTGGTGATTTAGATTAGCTTAACATTGTGTTTTAGTTATCCTTTGATCATAGATCGAAAATTGGCCAATAAAAAACGACTGATCACCTCCTTGTTTCTGTGGAGATGTTAGTGCTGTGTCTGGAATGTTCCATGGTATGATATTAAACATCTATCTCCGTGGAAACAAGCATCCATTTGGTGCGGATCATGTTCTCACCACATTTCTATTCAAATTAACCAAACCAACAGAAAATACAATATACCCCTTGCCTGAGGTGATGCTGAATTGTAAACGGTGCAGAAGTGACAACAAATTAGTGACCATGCTCACCAACTGGCAAGAGGAAAGTCCCTACCCGATCTGTTACTGCTCAACAAAAGTTAAGACCCATCAGATTTTAGCAATGTTTGTATTTCGCATTTTGATTTTTCAAATATATCAGACATATGTGCTCCACACTGGGTCATTGGGCACAAGTGACAAGGCTCCAGAGCAGGAGAAAGTGACTTCAGGGACGTAACAGCTACAGGATATGAGGGGACTAACCATGGAGTGGGCAGCAGTAGCTCAGTTGGTAGAGCGTTGGTAGAGCGTTTGGCGGTTCGAATCCGGCTCTTGACGGGTTGACCACATGTGATCCCAGCTCCCACAGATGAGCGCTGCCGTTATGTCCTTGGGCAAGAGACTTAACCCCACCTCGCCCCCAGTGTCTGCGGACACTGGCAGCCCCCATGGCAGAAGATACATCAAGGCCAGTTGTGACCTGAGCTGACCTCCTGTGGACCCACCACCCGCGGGAGGATTCATGGGGGCTGGTGCATTGTGTTCTGGGCAGCAGAACACTGCTGGACTGCTGCCCCCGCGACCCAGAAAAATGGAAAAAGCGGAAGAAGATGAATGAATGAATGAATGAATGAATAACCATGGAGTTATGACAACTTTATTATTATTTATAACTCATTAACCTCAACCCCACAGTTTTTTTGATAGATACCAGAAACTAATTTATTTTTCCTCCTCTCTATACATCTTATCACAACCTATCATCATTCTGTGGTTTATTTTATTGATTCTCAGCGAACTACGGAAGCTTGTTTAGATTAAAATGTTAGCATTCACATCCCAAACAAACGCCACCTCCAGAGCTATGCACCAAATGAAACTGATGCTTTCACACCAGGTCAAACAAACTGGTGCTCCGAACTCGAGTCCACATGAAGACAACCAAATGTTGTCCCCAATCGAACCAGTTAAACTGACTAAAAGTTGTGTTTCATGTCAATAAAGACACCTGTAATTAAATAAATGCAAGATGATGTATTGTCTTTGAAAAAGAACCCAAGAAGTTAAAGTACATAAGATGATGAAATGAACATTTGGTTTAAATGTAAGATGGTTACATTTAATGCCATAGTGAAGAACATTCCAGGCAAAGCAATAACATCTCATACTGAACTCCCTCTAGAAAGTTACGCATTGCACTTTTATGGGTCATGATTTTTGTGCTGGATTTTATGTAGTTTGGAGTAGCTTAAACTGTCCTTTAAACAGCAAGTCATCTGAAAGATTTTATATGAATAATGTGGTTTATAATGAACAACGTGGACAATCCTGATTTATTACTAATTACAATAAATACATAAATAAATACTAAATACTAATAATAATGCACAAGCTGTACCCCACTGATTCTGTCATACGCAATCATCACATAACCAAACTGTTCTACTCTAAAACACCAGTGCATGTGTTCTTCTCAGTCCTGGAGCTGTCTGCCTGCAGATGGGGGTGTAGCACAGACTCACTGCTCTACAGAGGTGAGGAGGCTGCATCACTGTAACAGCTCATTAAGTATGCGAGTCAGTCACAGGAGGGCGGGGCCACAGACACGGTGACCTCTCTCAACACGACGGGGAGGTTTAAGCCATTTTCACTCCTGATTCACTCACAGGCAAAGTTAAAGCTCTAGTCCCCGAGCTACGGCTATTTGTTTGACTATTTCAAGTTAAAGCACAGCAATCACAAAGGAGAGCTGACTTTAAACAGCACAACGACAGGAAGCTTTCATCTCAAATGGACATGGAGAAATATTATGATAATCTTTAGTGAGCAGATAATTATCTTAATGACAATTTCATGTTAGGGCTAACAGTGGTACCAAAGGGTTAACAGAGGTATCAAAAGGGTTAACAGAGGTACCAAAGGGCTAACAGAGGTATCAAAAGGGTTAACAGAGGTATCAAAGGGCTAACAGAGGTACCAAAGGGCTATCAGAGGTACCAAAAGGGTTAACAGAGGTACCAAAGGGCTAACAGAGGTATCAAAAGGGTTAACAGAGGTACCAAAGGGCTAACAGAGGTACCAAAAGGGTTAACAGAGGTACCAAAGGGCTAACAGAGGTATCAAAAGGGTTAACAGAGGTATCAAAGGGCTATCAGAGGTACCAAAAGGGTTAACAGAGGTACCAAAGGGCTAACAGAGGTATCAAAAGGGTTAACAGAGGTATCAAAGGGCTATCAGAGGTACCAAAAGGGTTAACAGAGATACCAAAGGGCTAATAGAGGAAACAAAGGGCTACTTATCAATGACTGTAATCTGTAAATGTCCAGAAGTGGGTTATAAGCAATGTTGGGACGTATCTGACATACATGCAAGAAAATATGTAAACTGAATACTAGTTTTGAGTAATTATTATTATGTCCCCTACTGACCACTAAACCTCCTCTTTTACATGCAGACCATAAGCAGACCAGATAAATTACATAATTATTATGAAATAAACATCTTGTATATACTTTAATATGGTGATTAACTTCACCATTCATTTGTATGTGAAAAAGCATTTGAATTGATGTAACTTTGGGCAGCATCGGCTAGCCAAGTGATCCATATATACAGCCATATACCATGATATTTCATACAGTGGTGTTTGTTGTTTATTTTCAAACCATCTGAAAACAGCCACCATGGAACCGTGATACCATGACAACGACATTTAGTAACACAACACACGCTCAGTTCTACTTCATTTCTGCTCTGTCTTTCGAAGAGGAAACGCATATCCACAAGCTCTCCAATTTATTGAACAAACTCTACAGCTCTCCACTACAGTCTACTATAACATGGCTGCTACAACGGACATGTATAAGAATGACCTCACCCAGTTGTATGAGCTTGCAAGGAAGCACAAACTGAGACCCATCTTTCACAAGTACCCAATGGACATCCAGACCAGGACCTTTCTTGTGACAGTTCAGGAGGGTCAACTCAATGCTTGGGGTTGTGGCCACAACAAAAAGAAGGCCAAAGAAAGGGCTGCTGAAAAACCTGCTTCTGCCTCAAAACCATCAGGCTAAAGCTCAGAAAAAGAAAGCCAACAGCACTGCACTCCTGGAGCAAATACCCTGTGCCAAGGATGAACAGGGACAGGTGATCCTGTTCAAAAACGGCATGGATTCCTGCTCGTGCCTGTCAGAGATGCTGCAGGCACGTAGGATCAAATACCCTGAGTACAGCCTAGTGGAGTCCAAGTGTTTGCCTTGGGGCTGGCTGTTCACTATGCAGGTCAGTCTGGGAAACCTCTGCACAGTCCGGACAGGGCCCACCAAGAATGCAGCAAAGAAGATTGCTGCTGCCAAATGCTGGAGGTGCTGGGGGTGGCTCCTCCTCAATACAACCCGCTTTTGAAACGACAGCATACCTGTCAAACTCATGTTAACAAGCAGGACAAATTTTTGAGCAGTTTGTACAGAAGAATATATGGATAATTAATGTGTATGTTTTTTGTTTGTTTGTTTGTTTTAGGAAGAACATACAGAATACATACAAAATGGCCCTGACATCTCAAAGATAAGTATCTGTTTATATAATATATGTCGGTAGAGTTACTTTTTCATTTAGTGGTATACAGAGTACTGTTACTTTTCTAAAAACAAAAGAATACATGGCAGTACTTGATCACACAATTTAGGCTTCAAAATGCACAGAATTAGTGAGAAAAATAGAAATCACTGCTATTGTGGTGAGGGATCTGTGATTTTTCCTTCTTTGATCAGTGATAAACAGATTTATTACAAAACAAAAATGAAGCGGTTTTTAATCCAATGTCGCATGTTTAAAGTATAATTTAAATGCAACCCTGTTTTAAAGTATTCCAAGTATTCAGAATACAATACTCTGACATAAAATAATATGTATTATTGAATGCAGGTATTCAGTATTCTGTAACTAAATACATTTAGTAACTAAATACATTTAGTTACAGAACATTACAGAACATTATAAAATCAGTGCAATATCTCAAGACAAAAGACAAAAAGAAAATTGATATATTTGGGTAATTTTACTGATCCATTCACTTTTTGCATTCTAACATTCGGTAATAATAACTTATTTTCCCTACACAATTTCTGGTTTTACAATATTTAAACGGAGAATCTGAAAATATAGATTTTTTCTTTTTTTTCGTCAATGCTTCTGATCCGTAGTGTGAAATATCCACAAACTATGAATCATTCCTCAAATCATATCAACACAGATCCATCCAGCTGTCAGCCAAACTAAAACTGCTCACTGACATAGAATTTATCCAAACAGCATCCCTGGTAAATCTAAAATCCCAAATTTTATCTAGTGTTATTCTGAAACCATTTTTTGGGGATCTGATCCGATACCAATACTTGGCCTTGGTGGTTTTGCCGATACCAATACAGTCCAATACCACAGTGTGAAGAAGTGCAATAAGGCTTCTCAATTTTGTAACATACAAGAGCAAAAAATAAATCTTCTAAAAGGCTATTTAAAAAAAAAAAAATCTGTAAGAATAAATGAGATTTTGAGGACTAAAATATTAGTGAAATGTACAGTATAATGATCTGATTTAAGCCCAGGTGAGCAAAATCAGAGTTAGAGCTGTTGTTGCTGGACTCTCTGTAGGGTACTTATTCTACTAATTAAAGAGCCTCCCGAAGCTTTACTCCACCCCTAAGCAAAATCTGAAGAATCCTCTGGAGTGGGCGGTGCTCGGCGGGTTGGGGGAGCAGGTGTAGGGCGACTGATTGACAGCCGACTGACAGCCACAATAACCCAACATGCGCTCTTGACTTTGAACCAGAGCAGACATTTGTACTCGGAGCACGCCATTTCCCTTTTCTCCAGACACAGTGACCAGCGGTGCCAGGGAGCGCGGGACCCGAAAGAAAGTGACCCGAAAATTCAAATGCCGTGGCTGTAGTTGATTCTACAGAAGCCGTTATAGACACGGCTTTTAACCCAAAAGTCAGATTTTTAACAAATATGCACTAAAATGCCAAAATAAGGCCAGGTATAGGTTTACACTTTTATTTTAGACCAATTTACACCATTTAAATTGTTTTTTTAAAAAAGTGATTTTGGTGTTTATTGTCCACTCCAAAGGCTAATTGAAGGTATTAAAGAGGTAACACAAATGTCTTTTCTTTTACTTGTAAGCAGCCATGTTTGTTTTGATACAGGCGGACTATGCATGTCCCCGATTGGCCAGTCCACCTGTCAGTCATGTCCATTTAAAGGGCTCATATTACGTTGTTTTCTGATCAATTTTATAACATTGTTTCCTCATCACAAACAGACCTGGAGTTGTGTTTTGCTTCATTCACACATGTTTAACACACAAATCCTGCATATTTAGACTGAGTTCTTCTCTCAAACAGAAAACACTAATTTCAGTCCTGGAATTGCCAAAAGGTAGCTGTTAAATTGAAAACGACCACTACATGACATCACAAGGTGGAACAGAGCATGTTGAGCTTTGGAAATGCTGACAGCCCAAAAATAAGGATTACTGCAGCATATGTGAATGAAACAAAACAACTCCAACAATTCCAGGTATGTTCTTGATGAGGAAACATTTAAAAAATCTCCTGTAACATCTCACTACCAACGTCTCAAGACTTTTTATGACTCTGTGGTGGCCTCTGCTCTCAGAGGCACCGCTATCAGACTGTATAACGCCACTATATACAGGGGGTCCTCGGGTTACGACGGTCTCGGGTTACGACGTTTCGTGGTTACGAACGCGCCCCCATTAAAAAAAAAATATATATATATATATATATATATATATATATTACGCGTCATTCCGTCTTACGCGGTTTAGCGTGGTAAGAGATGTAAACAAACGCGAACGGCGCGCGGCGCACGGTGGAAGAATACGCTTTGTTGTGGTTGTAGGGAGAAGAAGACAGCCTCGTGTGCGTGCCCAATGTGGGCGGAAGTACCTGATGTGGGCTCTGCTCTGCTCCTATGAAAGCGGCAGTGATAACCAAGCAGCGTAGTGGTCTAATTATTGAGATGGAAAGGTTATTGGTGCTTTGGTTGGAAGATCAAAGGCAAAATCCGACTTACGACGAAATTCGGGTTACGACGCGTCTTAAGAACGGATCAACGTCGTAACCCGAGGACCCCCTGTAGCCCAAACGTGCAATTTTTCTACATTTACTTATTTACTTATTTTATTGTTATTACTTATCTTGTCTGCATGCACTTTTTTTGTTCTAATTTTCTTTTGCCCTAAGCTGCCTGGAGCTAATGTGGCAAGTGAATTTCTCCTGTGTGCGATCAATAAAGTCTTATCTTATCTTATCTTGACCGCTGTATAGTGCACTTAGACCCAAAGGGACAATCCAGCCACGTTCAGATGTAGAAATACCCAGTGTGACATGGCAGGTGCGTTTGACTGTGCTGCTCTGTCCTCTGTGACGGGTGGAGACAGGTTCACATCAGCTGTCTATGTCACATCTGCTGCACTCTGGCTGCTTCTCCCTGTCCCCGGGCGCATTACTCATCACTCACTCCACTCTTGTCATTTCTCCAGTGCCTTCTGTTGTTCCGGTATACAGCCAAGTCCACAGACACTATCATACAGACAGGCTGAGAGGCTTACAATGTGCTCCAGTGTCTTCCAGTCGAACCAGAATATAGATCAGACAGTTTGAGACCTCACACGAACTCCCTCTTTACTGGATTATACATGTACAGAGGCAGTTCCAGCTATGCGCAGGCGGTGTAGATGCATGAGGCTGCAAAAGTCAATATGGGGCCCTCAAAACTGAACATTACTTAAAGAAGATATAAGCTTAGGGGGTATTTTATTCATTTTAAAGATCCTACAGAATATTACTGGACACTTGTGAGCTTTAAGCCCCGTTATACCTCATCAAAAACAAACCTGGAGTTGTGTTTTGTTTTATTTGCACATGCCTGAGTAAACCTTTATTATTAATCTGTCTTCATCTCCAAAGCTCAAAATGCTCTGGTCCACATTGTGATGTCATTGAGTTACTGGGCCTAAATATGCAGGGTTTATGTTACACATATGTGAACTAAACAAAAGAAAACTACAGGTATGTTTTTTTTGTTTTGTTTTAGTTTTTAATGAGGAAACAACATTATAATATAGATCAGAAAAAGGCGTGAAATGGGCCCTGTAAACAATAGTATTGATCTAAAATGACTTAATATGGCTTAATCAGTGATGTGCAGTTGGGGGAGTCATCACAGAGGGGGAAAAAAGTAAAATAAAAAAATAAGTGGTTATATTTATCCAATGATTTGTACTATAAAGTTATTTTCTATTTAACTTTGCCATGTTAATTATTCACCTCATGGTAGAGGCACTCGTGAGCCCAGGGATTCTTCTGCAACTCCTGGAGCAACAGATTAGAATAAGTGACACAAGATATAATTTAGAGTTAGCAAGTCAAGTTTAGTAATCTGTTCACTTTTTTCTTCTTGTCTGGCCCAACTTTTTAAATGGAGGAAGATTTCATATTAAACCTCAAGCAGTTTTCTAAACTGGACTTTCGGTCGAAGAAGGAGGTTATAATTAAAGGAAGAACAACGCCGGAGCTAAAGGGTTTGCTCCAGACTACGGGACGAAAGACTCGCTCTTTTCAAAAAGCTCCAGTCACTTACAGGGAGAGAAACTGGCCCGGGGCCAAATTTACTTGCAGACACCTGGTGACATCACTGATGACATCAGTGCCTCACCAGCCATAACCCTCACCGCACGTCACTGGGCTTAATAATAGAAACATTTTATTGAGCCCTACATATGATTTGAAGTACGTCTTTTTTCCAACAATAGCAGGTAAGTACAGGGAAGTAGCTCCTGAGCACTCAAGCTTCAAATGCAGGGTACAGGATCACTCAAACATGCATGAAGCCATTAAAATAAACCTGAGCACACTAATACTGATGGAACATGGGTTCAAAGTGGTTCACTGATAACATAGAAGCTGTTGGTTCATGTCATTCAACATTCAAGTGTTCTTTAATTTGAATAACCTTAACAGGAGATGTGAAATGTACCCGTTTGGAGCATTTGTGCTGTTTTCCACCTGTATTTCCTGGGCAGGCTGGAGACTTAGATCATTAATACACATTCAAGAAAAACATGAACTGCTTAAAGCTCAAAAAGACTGTCTGAATAGAACAGAGGAACAATACTGCCATTTTCAGTTAAAGATCCCATATCACACAAACTTGACTCTTTTGAGCTTAGTTATGCTATAATGTGGTTATCTCCTCAAAAACACAACCCAGAGTTGTGTTTTGTTTCATTCACACAGGTTCACACATTCACACACCCTTGATTATTAGTCTGTCAACATCTGCAATGTTCAATGCTCTGTTCCACCTTTTGATGTCATGCAGTGGTAGTTTTCAAGTCAACAGCAAATTTTTACTTTTAGTTAGGAAGAGAGTCCAGGGCTGAAATGATCCAAATTATTCTAGTGAAGGTGTATTGAGTTTAAAAACACAGTGGAGCATGTTCTGTATTACCACATGGCATCACAAGGTGGAACATACAGAGATCAGAAAATAGCGTAATATGGACCCTTTAAAGTCTCAGTATGTGTTTTTTTTTTTTTTAATCAATCTATCTTAAGGGGGAATGTTCCAAAGCACGGTTTTAACTTTCTGTTTAATCGTGCAGTTGACTTTTCACCCCCACAGTTACATTAAATATCACTTAAAAAACAATAGTTTTTTTCTTTTTTTATTAACCACTAGAAACATGGCCCTAGTCTCTTTTGGTTTCTTATTATGGCATTTTTGGTTCATGACGTAGGATAATGAAGCATGTCCCTGTGTCATTTTACAGTTTGGCAAACCAGGACTCCACCATTTTGCTGGAATTAGAAAAGAAACTACTGCGATGCAATTCATTTAGAGCCAATTTAGGTGTTTCAGGTAAAATAGACTTTGCCTTCCTGCATCAACAACCGGTGAAATTAGCTGGGGAGCTTTTTAAATCTCATCTTTGATATCTAAGAGCTGTTCTGTACGCCCTGTGGTTAAACATCGCCGGGATAATTTCTTGTTTTGAAAAACACATTTAGAGTTATTATTGTGATTATCTCCACAGGGAAAAGATATGCACTTACATGTACCACATTCACTTAAACTCTGCAGCGCCCAGTTGTAGTACCTTTATCCCCCCCAAAAATTCTGTTTTATTAAAAAAAAAAAAAGTACTCCAAACTCCATGGGATATACATTTTCGTTTGGTGAAAACTTGCTTTTATTGTAGTAGTGGCCTGACTTGACAGCAAGTTTTTCAAGTTACCGTAACACAGCCAAGTCCATTTCAAAATGTTTTATTTTCTGGGGATTCTTAGAAAAGTGTTGTGAATAAGGCTAAAGCTCTCTATTCCAACTGCTCGTGTTATGAGGTCTTACTGGGGGGGTGGCAGTATTAACTAACCTATTCAGTAGATGCAGGGCTGGACTGGGACAAAAAAACGGCCCTGGCATTTTTGGCTATGACCGGCCCCTCATAATTAGCAGAGCACAACGGATAAATAAAAAGCAAAGTATTTTACTATTGTTACGTCTTTGCCTTGGGGAAACCAGGGCGCAACATTTAAAGGAAAAAGCCCAGCTCCCAAAAACCACCAGCAAACTCACAGTAATTACACATTCAATGTTTTATTTAAAATGCATCTTGCACGCACACAAAAAAAAAACCTTTTCTCATTGAATCTACATGATTCATGTAAGTCACCTGTTTTGGTTTCAAAACAGCGAATTTCGCCAAAAGGTGAGCGATTTTCATGCCTGTCCATCACCTAAAAGTCCCGGTATTATCCTAACATTACTACCTGCTAACCTGCTGTGGCTGTCCTACACTTCCCTGGTCACTCTGTCCCTTGGGTTCCCTTGGGTTCCCTGTCCACAGTCTCTGGCTGCTCCCCTCCCTGTCCACCTTCAACCTGGGCTGCAGAGGATGTGGAGGCTCCAGCCCCTCCAGAGAATATCTCTGTTATTTTAAAACATTTTGCAGGGTCTACAGTGAGATTTTTTAAATCTTTTAGCCCGCAACTTCTCCACATCCCCTTTCTGCCGCTTCTCCATGTTTCCACGCTCAACACTGAAACTGGCAGGGATCAGAGCAGAGAAAGGAGTGGGACCGCTCTCGTAAGCTTCTATATCCTGATTGGTTTAGTCCACTGTCTATATTGAAGATGGACCAATGGGACGCCTCCTCTAAATTGTGGGCTGGCCGGAAAAACAACAAGAGCATCGGCCCCTACGACTGTCAGTCCACCGGGAAAATGCCCAGTATGCCCGATTACCAATCCAGGCCTGACTAGATGGTTGGTGGTTGAAACCTAACGCATGCTGTCATTGTGTCCCAGGGCAAGACACTTCATCAAAATGCCAAGCACACTGACTCAACCTGTGTCACCATCTGAAACCAGAAGGTCATACACTCAACAAAAATATAAACGCAACACTTTTGTTTTTGCTCCCATTTTTCATGAGATGGACTTAAAGATCTAAAATTCATTCCAGATACACAATATTACCATTTCTCCCAAACATTGTTCACAAATCTGTCTAAATGTGTGATAGTGAGCACTTCTGCTTTGCTGAGATAATCCATCCCAACTCACAGTTGCAACGCGCTCCCTTATTTTCCAACTTTTTTTCTGCTCTTACCTGCTTGTTCGTTTGCACACTTTGAGGATTATGTGTATAAGGCTAAGTGCTTCAGATACGCGATGTTTCTGCTCCATTTCAACCTCTATTTTCTCTGGATTTTAACTTTTTCACCGTTGCTATGTGCGTTGCTATGTGCGGAGGAGCTGCTACGGAGGACGCGCAGAGGCCGACGTTACTTTTTCGTGCTGTTCTTGATCTGTGCGTTGCAACACTGGAATTTCCCCACTGAGGGACTAATAAAGGCATATCTTATCTTATCTTATCAAGATGCTGATCTGACATCATGATTAGTGCACAGGTGTACCTTAGCAAAATGCCACAGATGTCACAAGCATTGAGGGAGCGTGCAATTGGCATGCTGACAGCAGGAATGTCAACCAGATCTGTTGCTCGTGCATTGAATGTTCATTTCTCCACCATAAGCCGTCTCCAAAGGCGCTTCAGAGAATATGGCAGTACATCCAACCGGCCTCACAACCGCAGACCACGTGTAACCACACCAGCCCAGGACCTCCACATCCAGCAGGTTCACCTCCAAGATCGTCTGAGACCAGCCACTCGGACAGCTGCTGAAACAATTGGTTTGCATAACCAAACAATTTCTGCACAAACTGTCAGAAACCGTCTCAGGGAAGCTCAACTGCATGCTCGTCGTCCTCATCGGGGTCTTAACCTGACTCCAGATCGTCGCCGTAACAGACTTGAGTGGGCAAATGCTCACATTTGATGGCATCTGGCACGTTGGAGAGGTGTTCTCTTCACGGATGAATCTCGGTTTACATTGTTCAGGGCAGATGGCAGACAGCGTGTGTGGCATCGTGTGGGTGAGCGCTTTGCTGATGTCAATGTTGTGGATCGAGTGGCCCATGGTGGTGGTGGGGTTATGGTATGGGCAGGCATCTGTTATGGACGAAGAACACAGGTGCATTTTATTGATGGCATTTTGAATGCACAGAGATACCGTGATGAGATCCTGAGGCCCATTGTTGTGCCATACATCCATGAACATCACCTCATGTTTCTGCAAGATAATGCACGGCCCCATGTTGCAAGGATCTGTACACAATTCTTGGAAGCTGAAAATGTCCCAGTTCTTGCTTGGCCAGCATACTCACCGGACATGTCACCCACTGAGCATGTTTGGGATGTGCTTGACCGGCGTATACGACAGCGTGTACCAGCTCCCACTAATATCCAGCAACTTCGCACAGACATTGAAGAGGAGTGGACCAACATTCCACAGGCCACAATTGACAATCTGATAAACTCTATGCGAAGAAGATGTGTTGCACTGCATGAGGCAAATGGTGGTCACACCAGATACTGACTGGTTCTGAGTCCCCAGACCCCCAATAAAGCAAAAAAAAAAAAAAAAGCACATTTCAGGGCGGCCTTTTATTGTGGGCAGTATAAGGGACACCTGTGCACTAATCATGATGTCAGATCAGCATCTTGATGTGGCACACCTGTGAGGTGGGATGGATTCTCTCAGCAAAGCAGAAGTGCTCACTATCACACATTTAGACAGATTTGTGAACAATGTTTGAGAGAAATGGTAATATTGTCTATCTGGAATGAATTTTAGATCTTTAAGTCCATCTCATGAAAAATGGGAGCAAAAACAAAAGTGTTGCTTTTATATTTTTGTTGAGTGTACGTACAGGATTGTTAAGTGTGATGTCACTTCTGAGCCCAAGGAAATCAGTTTATTGAAAATACTGTTTACAATTTACTTTACTTCTTCTTTTTTTTGACATATCTCACGTTAAAACAGGATTGCAGTTGTTTAACGTTAACATGGCTGTAAGTGTGACAGAAAGTCCACAACAATGCAATATATAATTACTAAATAAGTTATGTATCATATTGATGCTTTGCAGTGACACCACGCTGGGGGTGTTCTTGCATCTCTATTAAGGGCATCTATACAATGCACACATTAGGCAACAGAGACAAAAAAACGTTTTAAAATAGTCTGAAAAAAGTAAAAAATCGATTTAAAAAATGCATTTTCAGGAGCCTGTGATCAATATGAGTGTTCAGTCCTGTTTAGGTGTTTTCAACAATACATTTTCAACAAAAAAGTGAAGAGACTAACTAATCTAACTAGCTTGTGACTGTAATTTTATGTGTGAGACCGTGGAGACAGGCAGGTGACATACAGTACATCATAAAACTTAAGTGCTATGAATAGAGTTGTTAATTATTCTCTCAAATCTAAACATAAATTCAGCATTTTAAAGAGTGTACAAGCTTTGGTATGTCGTCATTATATTCCAAGTGTCTACACACTCAGTGCAGCTTTTATTTTTATTGAGATACGAACATCAAATATGACTTCACATAGTTTAATTGAAGAACATAAACTTAATTAACCTCTTAATGAGCAGGTAATGAGCTGCACTGAAGCATGGGCAGCCTGTCAAACACTTTACACACTTTTCACTTTTACATCTGACTGCATTTATTCGCACGGATTAGCTACATGTGAATAATACAGAGCCAAAGTTACTGCGCTAACTTTGGCTGTGAGTGAGTGGAGGAGGCAAGAATCAAATGAGCGTTTTATAACTTCTGAATGATGTTTAGACCATAGACGGTATATAAATGAACATAGCTATGCTCGCAAGTGAGATTAGGTGCACTTCTAGCTCCATTGACTCTTTCTATTGAAAAAATGACTGACAGGTTTGTTATTTTGGTCTTGTTTTTTTGTACCAACCCACTCTACATGATCCTGGTGTTTGTGCTTCTCTATTTTGACCCTAAATAAAGACATGAACATTAATAATAGACCAATGGGATGCCTTCTTCCTCAGGGTGGGTGACGTGCACTTCTTTATACAGACTGTGGTTTAGACTGACATCAAAATAGCTTGAATATTTGAAGAAATTATTGGATGGAAAATCATCTAGGCCAGTGGCTCTCAAATATTTCACAAAATATTGCTGACACAAAATATTGCGGAGAGGGAAGCCTAACCCTGTCGCGGGTTTTGTCGGGGAGAAAACTTGCAAACATACAGCACTTCAGAGTCACACTGCCATCGAACATTTATATAAATTTGGTTGAACGCATTCTGAACTGTACAGGAGACACGGCACGGAGGAGAATGACGGACAAATCGGCAAAGGTCTACAGTCCCTTAGCCAATCAGGACGCAGAACACAATGTGCGTTGATACACAACAAAATCATGGGGATGGTCCCGGGTCAAATGTAGAAACTATTTCTCCTGTGTGAGATCAATGAAAGTCAATCTTCTAATCCTTCAGTGTAAGGTGCTTTGTGTTACATGTTGTATGAAAAGCGCTTTATAAATATTGTTTGATTGATTGATTGATTGGTTGACTACAAAAAAAACCTGGAATAAAAAAATCCGTGAAACAATGAGGCTGCGAAAGGTGAACCGCGATATAGTGAGCGACCACTGTAATATTGTTTCCTTGGAGTTGGAGTTGTGTTATGTTTCATTCACACGTGTTTCCTGCATATTTAGGCTTCTTTAGTTCTTCTGTCAAGCTGAAAATACTCTGTTCCACCTTGTGATCTCATGTGGTAATACAGGAAGTGCTCCACTGTTTTTAAACTCTATACATCTTCAATAGAATCATTTGGATGATTTCAGCCTAGGAATTGCCAATCTCTACTGAACCAAAGGTAAAAGGAGCTGTGAACTTAAAACTACTGCTTGGCCAAACAGGTGTGAATGAAACAAAACCCAACTCCAGGTATTTTTGATGAGGCAACAACATTATAACAAGCTCACAAGAGTCAATTTTGCGTAATATAGGAACTTTAATTTTCCTCTCTTAGAAAAAAAAAAGAATAATGCATTTCTTAAATGAATTTGGCAATAATAATAACTTTCTTCAGTTGTGTTTACTGTGGGGAATATGAAGAAATAATTATAATTTGACTTTCCGCATCAAAGCTCTGACTTAGTAAATCCAAATGAAATAACTTTTATTTGGTTTGCGCTTATCATAAAAGACACAAATGAACATTTATTGAACTGACTTTGTTTGAGTTTTACATTCAGTTCATTCTTTATGTTGAGATGAGAGGAACAAAAGACCGCAGGAAACAATAATTTACAAAGACTGTTTACAGGAGAGATGCTTTCCCCTTTTCATGTGAATGTGTTCAGGCTTGGAGGAGAAATTAAGGTGTTGGTGATACGTTTGGGTAACTTTTATGCCAGATGCCCTTCCCATTGTGGCTGCAGTAGCTGAAGGGATGTACTCTGGTGGGAATCAGACCACGTTCCATTTCATAGGTGAAATTTAATTAAAGGTGCACTGTGCAGCTTTTCTGACGTAGTGTTCTCCACCTGCTTGTGTCCATGGAGATGTGTACATGTATAAACAGCTCTAGAAAAAAATAAGAGACCACGGCAAAATTATCAGTTTTTTTTCTGATTTTACTACTTATAGGTATGTGTTTGGGCAAAAGGAACATTTTTTGTTTGTGTCTATAAACTACTGACTACCCCAAATTCCAAATAAAAATATTATTATCGTTTAGAGACCAACCACCGTGGAAGGTGAGGAGCTAGTCTCTCACTCTCATCTAGCTCGGGTCCTCTACCAGAGGCCTGGGGGCTTGAGAGTTCTGCGCAGTATCTTTGCTGTTCCTAGTGCTGCACTTTTCTGGACTGAGATGTCTGATGTTTTTCCTGGGATCTGTTGTAGCCACTCCTCCAGTTTGGGGGTTACAGCCATGAGTGCTCCGATCACCACGGGCACCACTGATGCCTTCACCTTCCAGGCCTTCTCCAGCTCTTCCTTGAGCCCCTGGTATTTCTCTAGTTTCTCGTGTTACTTTTTCCTGATGTTACCATCGCTTGGTATTGCAATGTCCACCACCACGGCTCTGTTCTGTTGCTTATCCACCACCACTGTGTCTGATTGGTTCGCCATCACCATTCTGTCAGTCTGTATCTGGAAGTCCCACAGGATCTTGGCTCGGTCATTCTTCGCAACCTTCAGAGGTGTTTCCCACCTTGACCTTGGGGTCTCCAGCCCGTACTCTGCACAGATGTTTCTGTACACTATGCCCGCCACTTGGTTGTGTTGCTCCATGTATGCTTTCCCTGCCAGCATCTTACACCCTGCAGTTATGTGCTGGACTGTCTCAGGAGCCTCTTTGCACAGCCTACACCTTGGGTCTTGTCTGGTGTGGTAGATCTGGGCCTCGATTGCTCGGGTGCTCAAGGCCTGCTCCTGTGCAGGCAGGATGAGGGCCTGTGTGCTGTCCTTCAGACCAGCCCTCTCCAGCCATTGGTAGGATTTCTTGATATCAGCCACTTCAGTTATGTTTCGGTGGTACGCCCCATGTAGGGGTTTGTCCTGCCATGATGGTCCCTCCAGCACCTCTTCCTCTGCACTCCACTGTCTGAGGCATTCCTTGAGCACATCATCTGTCGGGGCCTTGTCCTTGATGTACTTAAGGATTTTGGATGTTTCATCCTGGACAGTGGTTCCCACACTCACTAGTCCTCGGCCTCCTTCCTTCCGGCTCGTGTACAGTCTCAGGGTGCTGGATTTGGGATGGAACCCTCCATGCATGGTCAGGAGCTTTCGTGTCTTAACGTCTGTGGTCTGTATCTCCTCCTTTGGCCAGCTTATGATTCCTGCTGGGTATCTGATCACTGGCAGGGCATAGCTGTTCATTGCCTGGGCCTTGTTCTTGCCATTGAGCTGACTTCTTAGGACTTGCCTTACTCGTTGCAGGTATTTGGCTGTAGCTGCTTTCCTTGTTGCCTCTTCAAGGTTGCCATTTGATTGTGGGATACCAAGGTACTTGTAAATGTCCTCAATGTCTGTTATTGTTCCCTCTGGGAGTGAGACCCCCTCTGTGTGGACTACCTTCCCTCGCTTGGTCACCATCCTACTACATTTCTCAAGCCCGAATGACATTCCAATGTCTGTGCTGTAGATCCTGGTGGTGTGGATCAGTGAGTCGATGTCTCGCTCACTCTTAGCGTACAGCTTGATGTCATCCATGTAGAGGAGGTGACTGATGGTGGCCCCATTTCTGAGTCAGTATCCGTAGCCAGTGCTTTCAATGATTTGGCTGAGGGGGTTCAGACCTATGCAGAACAGCAGTGGGGACAGTGCATCTCCTTGGTATATGCCACATTTGATGGACACTTGCGCAAGTGGCTTGCCATTGGCTTCAGGGGTGGTTTTCCACAACCGCATCGAGTTTGCAATGAATGCCCTTAGAGTCTTATTGATATTGTACAGCTCCAAGCCCTCAGTGATCCATGTGTGTGGCATTGAGTCATAGGCTTTCTTGTAATCAATCCAGGCAGTGCACAGGTTGGTCTGACGGGTTCTGCAATCACGGGCGACTGTTAGACTGTTCAACCAGGAGTTGGTGTTTGGCTCCCCTGGAGTTTTTGCCGATGGCCTTCTGTGCTGCGCTCATGTATTGATCCATGTGCCCACTTATCTTAGCCGCCATGACGCCTGACATGAGCTTCCATGTTGTGGAGAGACAGGTTATTGGCCGATAGTTGGATGGGACTGTACCCGGCTGTAACCGGCTGGATAGCTCAACTGGTAAGTCACTGGACTTTGACACAGGGGACCCGGGTTCGAATCCCCCCCAAGGGGCAATAATAAGCAAACCAGTGACTTTGACACGGGGGACCCGGGTTCGAATCCCCCCCCTTCAAGGGGCAATGAGCAAGCCAGTGTGGGTCCTTGGGCAAGACCCTTCACGGTATAGACAATGAAACTTACGAGATGCCGGCTCAGACGTCGCCCGGCTAAACAAGGTCTGCGTCAGGTGCTGGGGAACCAGAGCACCTTGATGAAAAATGTGCTACTGGAACAAGGTGGAAATGGGCGAGATATATATATATATATATATATACAGTGGTCCCTCGTTTATCGCGGGGGTTAGGTTCCAGAAATAACCCGTAATGAGTGAAATCCGCGAAGTAGGACAACTTTATATTTTACAATTATTATACATGTTTTAAGGCTGTAAACACCTTAAAACACTGGAATTAACGTTTTCTCACATTTCTCTCTCGTTTAAACACTCAAACTTTCATAGATTTTCAGCAAAATGTATTAATAATGAAGCATGGGGGCTCCGCCAGGAGCCCCACCGGACGCGTGAGGGGAGCGGAGACATGAGTCACTGGATCCACCGGAGGCACCGCGCTCATCCAAAGGCACTGCCACATCCCGGGACGCGACGCGCACCAACCCCTTGGAGAAGTGCACGACACGTGCACCCCTCATCGTGGTCAATTCCGTGACAGAGCAGCACGACCAGCGCGAGGCCGCGTGTACACCGGAGCTGCGAGCACGAGATCGAACCGCAGTGCCCGGACCATGCCTCTTCCTCAGGACCGCGTCCTCGCAGCCCGAGCCACAAACCGAATACGCACAAACGAACGCAAGAGCCGCAGGAAACCAGCAAAGAGCCGCAAGGAGTGATTTAATCCTGGTTTAGACCTGGCCTAGTCCCAGTTTAGTCCAGGTTTAGACCTGGTCCAGTACTGGATTAGTCCAGGACCAGTCCAGGTTTAGACCTGGTATAGACCTGGTCTAGACCTGGTTTAGTTCTGGTCTAGACCTAGTTTAGTCCACGTTTAGGCCTGGTCTAGTCCTGGTTTAGTTCTGGTCTAGACCTAGTTTAGTCCACGTTTAGTCCTGGTCTAGTCCCGGTCCCCCCTGCATCCCCCATCTATCAATCGGCAAAGGTCTACAGTCTCTAAGCCAATCAGGATGCAGAACACAATGTTACACTATAAAAAAAAGTTACACTATTTAAAAAAAATAAAAAATCTGCGAAACAGCGAGGCCACAACAGTGAACTGCGATAGAGCGAGGGACCACTGTATATATATATTATGAATCAGGTACTGTTGGGAGGAGTGCATGAGGGAGCAAGAGTGTGTATGTGTGTGTGTGTGTGTGTGTGTGTGTGTGTGTGTGTGTGTGTGTGTGTGTGTGCTTTGTAATGTAAACCTGTAAGTTGTGTATTCTGTCTATTGTGCTGTATTGTACTGTATTGTGTATTATTAATATTTGTGTTTTTGGACCCCCTCGAAAACGAGACAGCACATCTCAAGGGGCATTCCAATAAAATAAATGTTATTGCTTTGCCTGGAAGACTTCAAACATTTCTATTATTTATGCATTACAGGTGTTTCTATTGCTCAAAAATGCAATAATTCCTTCTGTGAATATGGGCGACTTTCCACAGATCTGAACTGTAACGTAGCGTAGTGCTGTAACCTGCTCTTCTCCCTTGTGATCCATAGGTTTAATTTACACTGTGGAATATTCTAGACAAACCAAAATAGACCCTCCACTAGAAATGTTACAGGTACAGTTGACCCCCATCAGAATTCACTTTATGTGTGTAGTTAATTATGTTGGTTAAAGGTATATTAGTAAGTTGTTTTTTTTATTTATTTACTTTCTTTTCTCAATAAAGATGTTGTTGTTTTACATTGTTTGGCAAAACTGTGTGAAACTTTGCTATTTCCATGGAGACTAGTAGATGGCTTCACCAAACCAAGTATTTTTAGCAATGAAAATGTCTGTATTTGATTAAATGATTGAATTTTGTTTATACTGTGTTCCAGTAATAATTGAAAGCACTCACAGTCCAATTATTACATTTGTTCATGCAAATTCTTATTTCTACTACCTGCTGCTGTTTAAACTCAACCTAGTTTGCAAACTGATACTGAAGTAAACATCCAAGATAAAAATGCTTCACAATCAAACGTGCTCTATCTGATTTTTTTTTTCTATTTAAAAAACATGAAAAACAGAATTAGTATATTTGAAAGTGTTCGCAGTGCTCCATTTATTCCTCATTTGCCTTATGCATTTTGAGCATCCTAATTATAAACTACAAGGAGTTTATAAGTGCTTTTCATAACTTTCAGAGACCAGAGTGAAGTTTTGCCATCGCAGTAAAGCTAACAACAACTAGCATGCTAACCACATACTTTCTGATGCTTGGAGAATAAACCCTCAACAATTAGACTTGTTTTTACCTGCCCAGCCAGAAACACAGGCTTTGACCAAACTTCACAAACATGCAGGCCTGGACTGGTATTGCTTTATCTGAAATTTTTGACAATAAAGCATTAAACACATGCATCACCATGGATGCCATGGTCTGGACTGGTAATCGGGCATACCAGGCATTTTCCCGGTGGGCCGATGCTGTTTTCTTTTTTTTTTTTTTTTTATTAGAGACCGGCCCACAATTTAGAGGAGGCAGCCCATTGGTCCATCTTCAATATAGACAGTGGATTAAACCAATCAGGATATAGAAGCTTACGAGAGCGGTCCCACCCCTTTTTCCTGCACTGATCTCCGCCAGTTTCAGTGTTGAGCGTGGAAAGATGGAGAAGCGGCAGAAAGGGGGTGTGGAGAAGTTGCAGTCTAAAAGATTTAGAAAAATCTCACTATAAACACAAAAAATGTTCAAAAATGACAGACATATTCTCTGGAGGGGCTGCTGGAGCCTCCACGTCCTCTGCAGCCCAGGTTGAAGGTGGACAGGGAGAGGAGCAGCCAGAGACTGTGGACAGGGAACCCGAGGGAACCCGAGGGAACCCGAGGGAACCCGAGGGAACCCGAGGGAACCAGAGGAAACCTGAGGGAACCTGAGGGAACTCGAGGGACAGAGTGACCAGGGAAGTGTAGCACAGGCACAGCAGGTAAACAGGTAGTAATGTTAGGATAATACTGGGACTTTTAGGTGATGGACAGGCATGAAAATCACTCACCTTTTAGCGAAATTCACCGTTTTGAAGTCAAAACAGGTGACCTACATGAATCATGTAGATTTGATGAGAATTTTTTTTTTTTTTTTTTCCTTATGCTTTGTTTCCACAGGAATTTGGCCTGGGGTGCCAGCCAATGTGCTCCTGACCTTGTGTGCAAGATGCATTTTAAATAAACCATTGAATGTGTAGTTACTGCGAGTTTGCTGGTGGTTTTTGGGAGCTGGGATTTTTCCTTTAAATGTTGCGCCCTGGTTTCCCCCAGGCCAAGACGTAACCATAGTAAAATACTTTGCATCGGGGAACACAAACATAAATTAGTCCATTGTGCTCCGCTAATTATGAGGGTCTAAGCCAAAAATGCCAGAGATGTTTTTTTGTCCCAGTCCAGCCCTGCAAACATGTGGAGTCTCCCCGATCCGAGAGGGCATGACTGACAGGTGGATTAAACAAACATGGCTGTTTATGTGATAAAAAAGGAGAAAAACAACATAGAGGACTGAGAAACAGCATGGATTTTTGCACACTCAACAATCAAAGGGCCAAACTATTATTTATCTCAAGTAAAAGAAGATATTTTGTTCTCAATGATGGGAATTTTGGAGAGGTGATGTTTTCCACATTTGAGAGACAGGCTGTGGTTGGATCATCTCAAGTTTGGACAGAGGATTTTCACCCTGTATTGTTACAGACCCTTCTGAATTTGAACAGAATGTAGAAGGGACTGGCCGGTCAAGTAAGACTTATTTGACCTCAAGAGCTGCTTGTACAATAAATGTACTGTGTACTGGGTGTCAAATACATGGGGAAAAATTGGATACTGGCCCTTCAACCACTTAGTGACTGGAGAGGGCATTGTGAAGGAAGTTCTTTGCCCATGAACCCAATTTACAGCAAGCATAGAAATCATAGAAAGCACAAAAAAGGCTGGTCAGATGTGACTTGAGCAAAAGTAAAGGATGTCAACCCTAGATGGCAGCCACAAAGACAGAGATCTGGCATTTTTGAGCTGTAAAACCACTTAATAAATGTAAGCTAGAGCTGTTTAATGTCATACTTTGGAACATTCCAGGCAGAGCAATGACATATCCATAGATACAAGCAGCAGACCTCCAACCAAAAAGTTAAATAGTGAGAAAAGTGAGCGGAACATGACTTTTGCTGGACCTCCATAGGCTTTGAACAGTGGTTTCTATAATTTCAATGGGGCCGAAGTAGGAATTTATCCCCCAACCTCCCTATACACGATGAAGCCTTCACTCCAACCTTCAGCTGTCTTCTATTCCTTGAGTAAAAGTGTCTGATTACGTTCCATTGTAGCAGCCGTGGACGCCCTCTACCACGCTCACTGTCTTTTGTGCATGTCCTTTAAGCCGATATCAAATTCTGCTCACACTTGTGTCCCTGTGTGCGCCCAAAGACATTGGCGGGCAGGACAGTGTCAGCCACGTCACAGAGAAGTGCTAAGCAGATTTACTCTACGGACAAAAACGAGCGGTGACATTCCTTCCACATCTCCCTCCTTCGCCCTCTCCGTATAAATGCTTTATAAATATAAAATCATGTTTTTATGTGGCAGGCGTCCAAGGAGCCCACACCTGAGTCTGAAAGGGCTGAAGGACAGAGAGGAGATGCATCTCACGGTATCACAGGTGGAAATCGGTACTTCTCATGAAACGAATATGACAAAAATTAATGAAGAGACTATTATAATAAACCATGTAATAAGAGGTGTAAACTTAAATAGCGATTGTGGAACCATAGATATTTATAGAACAGAAGCATATCCTTAGTTTCACCCGTAGTCTCATTCATGTTTGAGTAATCCTTTTTTTTATTAGTCTGTCTATATCTCCAAAGCTCAAAATGCTCTGTTCCACCTTGTGATGTCATGAAGCAATAGTTTTCAAGTTAACAGTTTCCCTTTACCTTTAGTTCAGTAGGAGACTGGCAGTTCCTGGGCTGAAATGATCCAAATGTGAAAGTGTGTGGAGTTTATGGCAAAAGGAGAAATTCAGTTTGTCAACTGGACAAAAGTTTATCTGCCTGAAGGGAGGAGCTAACTACAATGAAATTACTTTGAAACTGCCACACCTACTTGTTTTCAGTTTCTGTTAGTTAGGTGGGCCTATTAGATCTGCAGTGGGCACTCCCACTGTGGGGTCTGGTTAGCAAAACCATTCAGGACCATAATGGGTATTTTCACACCTCTGGACCTGACCTGCTGCTCTATTGTTTTCTTTGTTTGCTTTGATTTAGGTTTGAGGATAGAGTTATAGATGTATGGAGTTTAAAAACACTGTTGAGCTCTTCCTGTATTACCACATGACATCACAAGGTGTTTTCTGTTTGAGAGAAGAACTCAGCCTAAATCTACAGGGTTTGTGTGTTAAACATGTGTGAATGAAACAAAACACAACTCCAGGTCTGTTCGTGATGAGGAAACAACATTATAACATATCATGGCAAAAGGAGAAATTCAGTTTGTCTGAAGAAATGAAGAAGCAGCTTGGATGAGCTGCGAAACGTATTCGACCAAATAAACTTTGTCCAGTTGACAAATTGAATTTCTCCTTTTGCTGTGGATTCTACCTGGAAGACTAAGGGATTCTTCACTCACATTATAACATATCAGAAAAGAGCGTAAAAAGAGCCCTTTCAGGAATGGACCAGAAACAAGTACTGTTATTTTTAGTCAAATATATTTTCTAAGGTTTACTAAATGGCACTAAGTGCACTTTACTGCAACACTCACTTTACACTGCAGACACTTTACACTACTGGAACTGTATTTATGATGCTTTTTAAATCTATTGATACTTTTTATCTTTATGCTTGTTGTATTTTTATACTTCTGTAGCCGGGAGTCCGTCAAAATTTCGTTATGCTTGCATAATGACAATAAAGAATCTTGAATCTAAGGTTGAAACCGAACAACCAAATCCTCATTCAAAAAGACAAATGAGAAAAGGCCCTCTAAACCTTGGTTAGAGTAGAGTAATCACTTATTCACATTATTACTTTGATTAAAAAGTAATTAAAATCCAGGCCTCTCCATCTTTTTCTAAGTGGAAACATTGTAAAAAGAAAAAAAAAAAAAAAAAGTTCTTGAATGAAACACTCTAAGTGAGTTTTGAGAATTATCTTCTTTCTGCACCTGCAATTTGCTCAGCTACAATTAAGTTCGTCAAAGCTCGTTAGCATGATTGCGCCTTCAGCAATTCCACTGTACATTAGCCTGCTAGCTACCTGCTGTGGTTATTAGTGCCTTCCACTGTGGCTTGTGTACAGCGTGATTATGAACTTAAACTGAAATTCCTTGTCTGAATACATCTACAAAAAATATTCCTGGAAAATTATGTGTTTTGTTATCCTCTCGGCTACTCAGCTACAGAGGCAATTCGGAAAAACAAAAAAACAAGCAAAAAAAAACAAAACAAAAAAAACAATCTGGCAACCTCGACTAGACTCCTGTAGAAAGGAAGAAAATCAATGTGGTTTTGATTGCTGGGTCAATAAAGAAGCTAAAGATGTGTTTTGTTCCTATACTGAAAGTACTCATTGTTGGAGTGTAGCTTTTTTCAATCAGAAGTCGACCAAACAGAATACAGGCTATGCACTGGTCAAGACTGGAGGTTCATTGATTTAGTAAAGGGGTATTAAATGTTAACAAATATTCAGACTGCCATGTTAGCTTTAATTGTTATGAAAATGTGTAATTAGTTCTAGTTTCATTTTGCGCTGTGTGTCCTCACTTCTCTTACTTGGTCACTTCCCCTTCAGAGCGCTATCATAAACAATCACATCTATCCTGAAAACTGGGTACCGCAAAGCCAATAGTCCGTACTTTTCGTCCATTGGAGTGCGTAGCTCGAGCTTTCAAGCGCCTATTAGTTTGCAACGTCAGTCTTTGCGCTTCCAATAAGATCCGCAACTCCATCTTCGTTCACAGAGCAAATCAGGCCACGGCGTCAGTCCAATAAAATTGCGAGCTGAATCATTTGCAAGCCAAGCGATGTGTGTAGTGCATCTTGCCGTCTTTCTATCTTCGGCTCACTGTTGACAACAATCCCATGTGCTTCGCCGCTCTCAAAAGTTGGCTAATAGCGATGTAACATCACCGTACTGAGAAAACAGGTGGGTTGTACATATTTCATCAACACAGTGGCTTAGTTTAATTGTTTCAATAGCTACCAGACACTACGTAGTGATTACGTTAATTCATTGGTAATTACGTCGCAGACAAACGTAGCAATAGACCTGCTTGTATACGCACACTGCTCCCAGACAAAAAAGATGGTATGAGATGTACCAGAGTGATTCAACTTTATTGTATTTAAAATGGAACTGTTTGTGATATTCCATGTTATCTGTGTGCAGATAAAACAAGTAGATGATTCACTTAATACAAATTATACATACTGTGTATATGTATGGACTTCTGGCATACAAACTAGTTATATGCATAATATTTGTTTATGATTTCAGATAGAAAAGTGCCCTCTGCTTTCAAGTAAAAAAAAAAAAAAAAGCAGTGTTAGACATGATATAGAATATATAAGTGTCCTAAATAGGCCTACTATTTGTCTGGTATATCTTCATGCACTTATCACAGGGTCATCTGCCACCTAAAGTGGATGCCACCCCTGGCTTAGATTCGTCCTGCACCACCTCCAGGAGCAGAGAGCTGAGTGCAGAACACACACCCTCCACCTCCAGGAGCAGAGAGCTGAGTGCAGAACACACACCCTCCACCTCCAGGAGCAGAGAGCTGAGTGCAGAACACACGCCCTCCACCTCCAGGAGCAGAGAGCTGAGTGCAGAAGACACACCCTTCACCTCCAGTAGTGAACTGTCCACTCCTTCAAAAAGACCCACACCATCTACTCCCAGGAGCAGTGAGCAGTCCAAAACACCCAGACTGACTTTATCCATGGTTAGCAGCATGTTATTACATATACATACATACATACATACATACATACATACATACATACATACATACATACATACATGCATGCATACATACATACATACATACATACATACATACATACATACATACATACATACATACATACATACATACATACATACATGACAATGACCCTTTTGTTAACAGCTTGAAAAGCAGAGATTTGGGGGCTCACATGTGGTCAAACCAAATTTGTCTGCAGAGGAAACTCCCTCAGGTAATAATATCATTTTATTTCACTGAAAATTAAGTACATGTAAATTAAATTGTCGTAATTATACAACTTTATTTCACTAAAATGTAATAATAATATTCTTTCATTTAGAGACTTCACAGGTTCCATAGACGCATATCCGTGTAACAGTCTCATGCCCGCCAGCTGTTCCGCAGACCTCGTCTGCCCATCAGACCTTCATCAAACCCTCCTCTTCCTTCTTTCTACCACCAGCAACATGAACAATGGTAAAATGCACTGAAAAATGTACATGCCATTATCAATCGATGTTTTCTTTGTTTCTTATACCTTTTTTCTCAATATAGCCAGAACCAGTGGACCTCCTGTTACTATGGCCACAGACCAGGACCACAAGTGGGTGGCAGAAACACTTTTTATGTTGGGTGCAAAAGGGAAGCTGGAACTGAAAGTCCGCCGAGACCTGTGGTACCATCCCCCACCACCAGCTACCTTGTACCACCAGGCTCCAACACCATATAATATATACATTTTTTTAATATACATTTTTATTTGTTAGGCGCCTTTCAAGGCTCTCAAGGTCGCCGTACATCAAGCAATTAAATACATTAATTAAATAATACAGTACATAAAAACAAGATAAAACAAAATAAAAACAGTGTAGAAATACATTTTAAAAACAGATACAGATTAAAAGACAGTGCAGTTATGGTCAGAGTGGTCAGAGTGAGAAGGCCTCTCTAAACAGATGAGTTTTGAGTTGAGATTTGAAGTGTGAGAGTGAGTGTGTGTCGCGGAGAGCATGGGGGAGGGAGTTCCAGAGCTGGGGAGCAGAGCGGCTGAAGGCTCTGCTTCCCATAGTGACGAGACGGGCAGGAGGGACAGTGAGGTGCAGGGAGGAGGAGGAGCGGAGGGAGCGGGCAGGTGTGGAGATGTGGATGAGGTTAGACAGGTATGGAGGGGCGAGGTTGTGGATGGCTTTGTAGGTGAGGAGTATGATTTTGTAGTGTATGCGGTGTGTGATGGGGAGCCAGTGGAGCTGTTGCAGGACAGGTGTGATGTGGTGATGGGAGGGTGTGTGTGTGATAATGCGGGCGGCTGAGTTTTGGACCAGTTGGAGTTTATGGAGTGATTTTTGTGGGAGACCGAACAGGAGAGAGTTGCAGTAGTCTATACGGGAAGTGACCAGGCTATGGATGAGGATGGCGGTGGTGTGTGGGGTGAGTGAGGGACGGAGGCGGCGGATGTTTCTGAGGTGGAAGTAGGCGGACCGGGTGGTGTTGTTGATATGGGAGGTGAAGGAAAGTGTGCTGTCGAGGATGACACCCAGACTCTTTACCTGAGGGGAGGGGGAGATAGAGGAGCCGTCGATGGATATGGAGAAAGGGTTTATTTTGCTTAGGGTGGATTTGGTGCCGATGAGGAGAAGTTCTGTTTTATTGCCGTTAAGTTTGAGGAAGTTTGAGGTGAACCAGGTTTGTATTTCTGTTAGACAGTTTGTCAGAGAGGAGGGTGGAAGTGTGGAGTTGGGTTTAGTGGAGATGTAGAGCTGGGTGTCATCCGCGTAGCAGTGAAAGTGGATGTGGTGTTTTCTAAAGATGGAACCAAGGGGGAGAAGATAGATTAAAAATAGAAGAGGACCGAGGACAGAACCCTGAGGAACACCTGATGTGACAGGGGAGGGCTGTGAGGTGAATGACTTGACCTGAATAAACTGGGAGCGGTGTGAGAGGTAGGAGTGGAACCAGGAGAGGGGAGTACCAGAGATGCCGATGGAGGAAAGTCTGTCAAGGAGGATGGAGTGTGAAATGGTGTCAAATGCTGCACTGAGGTCTAGCAGGAGGAGGATGGAGAGTGAACCAGAATCAGCAGAGAGGAGGAGGTCATTGTTTCTTTACCCAACGGCTGCTGGATTTGGAAGGTCCGCCTCGAGTGTATCAAAACAAATTGCTCTGGGCATCAGTTGTCCAGTGGTGGTCTGCATAGGAGAGTTCGGCAGGTGCTAGACATTTACAGCTTTTAACGTGATCACGAAAACCCTCATTTGCACCACATGTAGATCCAGGGTGTCATGCTCTGCTTCATCAGTTGGACCGGGCCCATCGATCAGAGTTTAGTTCTCCTCACATGCAAGTAATATTTGCCGATTCACTTATGTCTGAGGAAATACTTTGGTGTATTAGAAAATATAAATACCTAAAAAATATGTCCATTCTATTGTTTTTGTAAGGCATGACTGTGACCTCAAATATATGTCATAAATGTGGGCAGTTTCGCACCGTGGAAACAGTCACAGTCAGTAAAAAGGCAAGGTATATTGACCAAACACAGAGCCAGTTACAAAAGAGGAGTGGCTTCAGCGTATGAGGATATTGGGTTAGCTTTACTTACTTAATAAATGTTTTTATTACCATCTAGTATTAATAACTCTTCTATTCCAATTATAATTATTATAATCCTATTACTGTTCTATTCCTATTTATCTATGTACTTATTGTGGGTCTTGTATATCAATATCTTTATGTTTCTAATATCTTTATGAATCTAAAATTCATGTTTTTATATTCTGGTTCCTTTTCAGTTAGAAAATAATCACTGACCTGACTGAAATTATGGACTGCCAAGAAAATGTGAAATTTTGGGCATACTATTGTGTTAATAAATACATTTCTTTGTGGAATTGATTGTGTTGTATTAATTTACAGTGAATTCTAGAAGCACTTGGTATGAATGGAATCTCCAAAGTTACTATAGGAAACAACTGCATAAGTAAAATGCCTTTAAATGGACAAATATTAGTAGTTTGGACAAAGTTTTTCATAATTTCCCTGAAAAATGACAAAACATTATGGAAAAAATAAAAAACTGATTTTAAAATACAAGCAAGTTTAAAAATTAAATCTGTTCATTTGCTTTCGCTCCGGTCTGGATTCGAACCTGCGACTTGCTCAATTTTCTTCCCTTTTCCCCCCCTTCTTCCCCCTTCCCGCCCTTCTTATACGGACGAATGTTCCCCAGCCTTCGCGGAGTTGGTAGAGCGTTTGTCCACTGATCCAAAGGTTGGCGGTTCAAATCCCGCTCTTGACATAAGAAACATCAGTGGTTGAGCGGTCAGATCCACTGACCCACAGGTTGGTTGGTACGATTCCAGCTCCCACAGATGAATGCTGCCGTTGTGTCCTTGGGCAAGACACTTAACCCACCTCGCCCCCAGTGTCTGCGTACACTGGTGTGTGAATGTGTGTGTGAATGGGTGAATGGATCGCTTTGGGTGCCTTGAAGGTGGAAAAACGCTATATAAAGATGTGACCATGACCATTTACTTCAGGTTTATGAAGTTGTTTTTTATTTATTTATTTATTTTTTATTATCCTTTTAGGGAAATTATTTCTCTGTATTTGACCCATCCTTTCAGGAGCAGTGGGCAGCTCATCTTTCAGGCACCTGAAAGATCCGGCTGGTTAGCTCAACTATCCGGCTGGTTAGCTCAACTGGTAAGTCATGGACTTTCCCCCTGGGGGTTGTGGGTTCAAATCCCCCCCGGGCAGTGAGCTAACCAGTGTGGGTCCTTGGGCAAGACCCTTCACGGTACTGCCCCCCGGGCGCCGAAATAGATGGCTGCTCACTGCTCCTGAAAAGGATGGGTCAAATGCAGAAGTCAAATTTCTCCCGTGTGTCACTGTGTGTCATTGTGTGTGAGACCAATAAAGGCTTAAGCCTAAACTTAATCCACCTGGGGACCCATCTCCATGGACTTGGTCTACTAGTCCAGACTAGACTTGGTCAGGACCTCAGCTGGAGGATTTTACCTATGGAGCATGTTACATACATTTGTATATTTATGAAAAATGTCCATGAGGAAGCATGGGTGACATAAGTTGTGGGCTGAGCTTTGTACAGGCTCATACTGTTAACCGTAAGGAGGGTTCAAATATTACAGATCATAAGATTACTCAAACATGTAGGGATGACATAAAAAAAAAAAAACACTGTAACCAGATCTTCTGTGTTAGTGGACTTCATCTGAGTACAGCTTTTTGTTGTTTTTTTTTCCGAAAAACTCATCTCAACTTAATTACAGTAAGTCAGAATTCAAGCCAATTCTTGCTGGCAAAGCTTAAAATTTAATATATCCATACAGGGACAATACAATCAACTGGTCCAAAATATTTCTTTTGAAAAACAGTTGTCTAACATTTATTATAGGACACCATGCATGGTAAATTGAAATATTTTTTCTCTTAAAACTCAGTCAAATTCAAAATTAACAATACGTATCTAGAAAAGTTTTAAAATGTAGTTTATAGTTAAGATTATTTGCCTTTTTCATGTCTTTTTCTGTTTGTGTGAAGCTCTGAGTCTTGTTAAACATGTAACCATGCTGTTGGACATACAAAGTTCACTGTGCCAACTCCACCTCTCTATTCAAATCTCTCCATGCTCCTTTTTGCTTTTGTCTCTTTCATGAATTCATGTTTTGATTAAACGATTTTTGGTGCAGCTGGAAGGTGACAGCCTAAAGAGGAAACAGCAGAGAAGAGTTGAAGAACAAGAATAACCAGATTTCTACCATTTGTCTGACCAAAATAATTATAAAAAAAAAGATACAGCTCAAGGATTTAGAAGAAAAGATAACAAAAAACCCTACATTCATCAAATCACAAATACCTGGCAGGGAGTCTGGTTATGACTTAAGAGCTCTGTGAAATAGCAGTTATTGTTCGAGCAATGAAATTGGTGAATCTAGTGGAGAAATGAAAGCTTTTCATGTCTTTTGGTTGATCTAGAAGCAAACTGTAAACACTGTCCAGATCCTGGCCATATTTACTAGTCAAAGTACTCAAAGTCTTTTCACTGGTCAAAAATCCTCAAAATGTTGCATATTAAATAGAAAGTTGAAACCCATGGCAGCCACATCTCCACCTGTCTGGTTCGGGGCAGCTGTGGCTAGAGACGTGACCACAGAGTTTGACTAGAGAACAAATGAATAATGGAGATACTTCTAAGTGCTTTGTATTCTTGGAAAATTCAATACAATCAATGTCACTGATTATTACTGAGACTTTTTAAATTTGTAGGTAAAAGGTTAAAAAAAATGACTACATTTCCATTTCCATAATTACTGTATCTCAAAATGGAGTTGGAGAACAGGTCGAAATTCTCAGGTGGAATTTGCTGTTTCATGCTCAGATTGCAAATTTGATGACCTGGTTTATGGTTCATGGTGGTCTCTGCAATTATGAAAAACCTGGCCCAAAGTTCAAAGTCCTTTCTATCAGTATAAACAAAAATGAAATGAACTCAGTTGAAAGGCCTATATTATGGTATTTTCTCATCTAGAATCTTGTTTCCTCATCACAGACAGACCTGGAGTTGTGTTTTGTTTCATTCAAAAGTCAAAAAGATAAGTCAACATCAACTGGCCAAGCAGTGCAAAAAAGATGTGTACAAAATACAATATAAGGACAATACAAAAACTATCTAAGACAAAATCTAAAAGCAGTGCAAAGAATAAATAAATACCTATTTACAGATGTCCAAAAATGTGCAGGGTGCATCAAAATGTGCAATAGACGATGCAGCAGTGAAATGTGCAGTAAAAATCTGCAATAGGATGTGCATTGAAAATAAAGATAAAAAGAAATGTGCAACAGTAGCTCTTAGCGGCATTTTAAAAAAAAAAGTGTTTAGAGTGATATGTTTTTTATGGGGGGACGCGTAAAGTGAGAGTCCAGCTTCCTGAACATGTTTAAACACAAATTTTGCATATTTAGGCATCACAAAATGGAACAGTGCATTTTGAACTTTGGAGATGTAGACAAACTAATAATAAAGGGTTACTCAAACAAAACAAAGCTTCAGGTCTGTTTTTGAGGAGGTAACACAATTTTAACATGGCTAAAAGCTCAAAAAGAGTCTATATTTTGTAATATAGGACTGAAATATAGATTGAAATTACAGGTTGTTTGTGGACTCAATCAATAACACATAATGATAAAGTCATCACCATCACCATGAAGTTCAACGTGTGATTTTTTGTGTATTTCTTTCAAAAACAAACATGTAACCAAGGTCCAATCTATGAGTCCAGAATAGGGATGTCAACAATTAATCGACTTACGATTAATTGTCGATCAAGACGTTGGTCGAGCAAAATGCATTAATTGCAATTAATCGCTAATCGCGGACACGCGTGTGACGACCACAAAAGTGTCATATTTTGGGTTTTTTTCGAAATGAGAGTAAAAATGATTATGGTCTTCTATTTGAATACAATTTAATGTATTTTATTTTGGGAAAAGGACCCTTAAGAGTTTTTACATTTCAAAGTGGGTTTCCTTATTCAGGGTGAATGCTGTTATGTTTACTCCAGGCCAGCAGGGGGCGAGGCCGGGTGGCGGGTTTAGCTTCATGCAGCGCGTTTCTTTCTCATTACTGCAGGAGCTCATGAACCTGACACGCTGGCCGTTTCCCAATTCAGTGACGGCACGCTTGTGGGTGTGCCGTCGGTCTGTCGTCAAGACGGCGCACACTCGCTCTGTCCTTAGTGCACTACGTTTCTCACATGGCCGCCTGCGAAATTGAACAGGTCCCGCCTCAGCTCAATGAGCTGGGTGGTCTGCTCCTTGTTCCCTAAAGACAAAAATATTATACTATTGCGACTAGTAATACTTGGAATTGGGACATGGCCAATGTTCCCCCTAATTTTTAATGTGTCTGAGCAAACACACACTAACTCCACATCCGAAATGAACCCCCCCCCCCCGCGCGGCTCGCACTTTGCAGATATAAAAAAAATGCCCCCGCGGCTGAATAAAAAGCTCTTTCATCCCTGATTTACAGTGCGCTGCACAAGTTTTCTTGTGCGCTGAGAATGTGCGAACAGTGCGCAGCTTAGAGTAAACGCTGGACATGGCGATACTGTATAATATCCAGCATTACAACAGCAAAGGAAATATAGAAGTGTAAGGGGAAAAGCATGTGAACGGTAATACAGGTGCCGTGATCTATGCCGTTACGGCTACTGTCACACATGTTTAGCGTAGTTTATGAAGAGTTTCATGTAGCATAGTTGTAGGTGAGGAGAACCAGTACGTATATTTTATAGTGACGTCGCAACTCTCACTTGTGGATGTCGCTGGCGAGTCGGTCTTTGTAGTCCCGCGCTGTGCATGCTGGGGCTTTTAAGTGTGCGGAGCGTGCATGTTTGCACACTTGGTCCACGCCCCGATTTCCATGGAAACGACGGCGCCGTTCAGAGCTCGTCTTGACGGTGCAGGGGGAAAAAAACGAATGGAACGGCGCTTGTCGCGCCGGATATGACGCATATCCCGTTCCAAGGACGCTAACAAGCGTGCCGTCGGTGAATTGGGAAACGGCCGCTGTCTCCTCTTTTCTCTCCTATGCAACAGGTGGGTAGATGTACAAAATCACTTTAGAACTAGGTTTTTGGCCATATTGAAATGTGTTTTACATGCGAGTGAACTGTTTTAGTTAAGTAATTTTCGTTGGAACTTGTTTTTGATTTTGTTTGGAGTGAGTTTGATCATAGAGTGCAAGTCAGCTCAACACGCACACACTTTCCCCCGTGCATATGCACATGAGTATTGTTTTATAAGTTTACAATGTGTATGTATATTAGTTAGATCGCCATGTACTGCCTCCCCACCATTAGTTAAGAATTGTTCTAGATGAGATTTGTTACACAGTAAGTACACTTATTGAGTTCGGAGCGTGATATGCAGTACTATATTGGCCTAATACTGTCAGTGGAAGTTTGTAAGCATCCGGAACATTTATCTGGTTCATATCACCATTGTCTACAAATTTCATTTTGATAAATAGTGTAAAATACTAGGCTGAAGAGTAAGTGAACATGTATTTGGTGATAAGGAGATTTAGTTTATTTTAGTAAGTTGTATTCCCATGGACAATGAAATTCATTGTATATGCTAAAAAAAAAGACATGGAATATGTAAAATGTGAATTATATAGAAAGGACTTTAATAAATTACTGCAGGAGCTCATGAACATGACACGCTGTCTCCTCCTGTGTAACAGCGTCACAGGAGTCAATCTGTTAACCACGGTGCCGTTGCTACACTACCGGTTACACGCGCACCCGCGTGGTCACGAAACAAGGCAACAGTGCTGCGCCAAGCTCGACTCACAGCCGGCCGGAGGCGCCAACGGCACTGTTCAGCAGCCCCGGTGTAAGCGCGAGGCTGCTGAGCACGAGATCGAACCGTGGCGCCCGGAATACGTAGTCTCAGCCCGAGGCACAAACCAGCCGCACGAAACCAGCAGTGGCACGTGGTGGTTTAATCCTGGTTTAGTCCAGGTTTAGACCTGGTTTAGTTCTGGTCTAGACCTGGTTTAGTCCACGTTTAGTCCTGGTCTAGTCTCTTAGCCAATCAGGATGCAGAACACAATGTTACACTATAAAAAAAATGTTACACTATAAAAAAAAAAATTGAAAAAAAAAAAAAATCCACGAACCGCGATAGAGCGAGGGATTACTGTACAGTGGTACCTCACCTTATGAAATTAATTCGTTCCAGAAGTGGTTTCGTAACGTGAAAAATTCGTAAGTTGAGTAGCTATTTCAATGGAAAAAGCCTGATCCGTTCCAAGGTTTTTTTTTTATAGTGTAACATTTTTTTTTATAGTGTAACGTTGTGTTCTGCGTCCTGACGGGCTAAGAGACTAGACCAGGACTAAAAGAACGTGGAATAAACCAGGTCTGGCCAGAACTAAACCTGGATTGGACCTGTTATTATTATAACATGGCAGTGCCGCGGGAGGAGCGCATTGCTCCTGTCTCCGCGCACCTTGCGGTGCGGGGCGGATGAGAGCAGGAATGGATAACAGCGGGCAAGACCGCGGGGTCTCGCTCGGGTCGGGCGCTGGTTCTATGTGACTTCCAGGTTTAGACCAGAACTAAACCAGGTCTAAACCAGGACCGGAGCAGGAATAAATCACCCCGTGCTCGGCCCGCGCGTGCTCGGCCCCGAGGAGGAGGCTAGACTGTGCATTCTTGCTCAGCCCTGAGTGCAGTCCGCTTTGCACATGGGCGTTTGCGACAGCATGCACCGCGCATACACCAGCGCGATGCATGCTGGGATCGAAGAAATAGCGCGCGATGCATGCTGGGATCGAAGAAATAGCGCGCGGTGCATGCTGGGACCACGCTCCAAACTGTACACTCGCTGAATTGGCTAATAACAGACGAGAACAATGGAGAGATTTTTTCGCCCGCCTGGCACCGTAAATAAGACGGCATCTTCACCATCCGATGGTGCCTGTTCATCATCCGATGAACAAGTACCAAAAAGACAGAGGAAATATAACGAACGTTTCCTTCAGTATGGATTTACAAGCGTCATAGAAAGAAACGAAGAACGACCGAAATGTCTGCTGTGTGGTAATGTACTGATTGACATTTCTCATGACAAATTGCATCAGAACTTACATTCACGCATGTCTGTGGAGGAATTCTGGTTTGGACTCAGAGAGGAGTACCCCGAAATCTCACTGTGTGCTTTAAAACTGTTGGTTCCTTTTGGAAGTACTTACCTTTGCGAAGCTGGATTTAGTGCTCTTGTCTGTATTAAATCAAAGTACCGTTCCCGATTGAATGTTACGTCAGAGATGAGATGCGCACTGTCTACCACAGCACCTGACTTTGAAAGGCTGCAGCGAAGTGTGCAGGCTCAGCGATCTCATTAAATGTGAGTAAAGAGACTTTTTTTTCATAGTTCTGTTTTTCTTGTGAAATCGTCTGGGGTCGCCAGAAATGTGGGATGTCAAAATGGGGTCGCAGGCCAAAAAGGTTGGGAACCACTGCACTAAGGGAACGTGAGCTGGGTTTAGACCGTCGTGAGACAGGTGAGTTTTACCACACTGATGATGTGTTGTTGTGTCTCCCCTCGTTTCGGGCGTGCATCTGAGCGCGCATTAATTGAATTTTTGAGATTTGTTGTTTTTAAAGTGCTTTATAAATAAAGTTGGATTGGAGATTTCGCGTTTCTTAACTTGAAATTTCATTCGTATCTAGAGACCAAAATTTGACGTGAAGGCGTTTCGTAACTTGAAATTTTCGTTCGTTGGGTCATTCGTAAGGTGAGGTACCACTGTATTTTGTTATTCAGCATCAATACATTTGTCTGCTTTTTACTAAGGAATAATTAATTGAGGAATATACAATATAATAATATATTTTTGACTCAGTGTTATGTATACTATAGCTTATATTCTTAAAGACCCTATTGAAACACTAAAATTCAGGTGAAAAACGCCGCTTATCAATTAATCGTAAGTCGATCAATAAGATCAATCAACTATAGATTAATGAATTAATCGATAATTTGCCTCCCTAGTTCAGAATAATGAAAAGTTAGGACCATCACCATAAAGTTCAATGTGTTTGGATTTTTTGGGTATTTCTTTCAAAAACAGTTAGGCCCTTGCCCATCTGAAATTATGACATCATCAAATTGTATACACACATAAACACAATCACGCACCCTCAAAAGAATCCCTAAAAAATGTCTATATAGTATTTGTATAAAGCTTTGCAGTGAGCCCAGAGTAAAGCCATTTACTATGTAATCCCGGTCCAAAACAAACACTGCAGTGATCCACGGAGAGAAGAGATTAGACCAGAGGAGGCACTACACACAATTCATCTCTGCGGCTCAACACTTAACACCAACAGTTGAAAAATGTAACCCCGAACACTATATCCAACCTCCTAAAACAGATATTTACAGCTACACTATAGAACTTTTATCACGGAGGGGCCAATCTATGAGTCCAGAATAATGAAACGTTAAGACCATCACCATAGTGACTAATAATTCAAAACAAACCATTATATTTTTTGAATGGTCAGCCGTCTTCAAAATGGCACCATATATCAGGAAGCTGAAATGAATGAATACCGGCTTGTCTCCATGGAGACGTAATTGCTTCATCTGAATGTTGAACAGTATGGCATTCGGTTTTTGTGCTCACATTTCCATGGAAATGTGAGCACAAGCAAGTGACGCTACCAGATGAAGTCAGATCTGTGGAGAGATGATTCACAGAAAGGCTGCGTCTCATTACTCTGTCTTACCCCTTCCCCTACCCCTTTATCTACGTCTTTGTCTTGCCCCTCGATACTGAGCTAAGAGGGTTTGGGGTATGAATGTTCCCCTAAGAAATGGGACGCCACTCGATTACCATTTGCATCATCATCCCTCGCCTCTACCTGGCTGCTACGTCTACAGAGGCGACAACAACTGACGCAAACAAACATAAACAAATGTCAAGGATTATCGGGTACCTCAGCTCGACAAAAAAAATAGCTTGTATATACATGAAAGTTCGATAAAAACTATAACGTCGGCTAACCAGACGTCACTACAATTAAAATCGCAACAACGGTTCACTAAAAGTAACGTAGAACATGAGTATCATAATTGTAAACCTGCTAAACTGTTAATCGATAATTACAACTGCTGAAAATACATTTCTGAGACTCCTTGGCTGGTCGATGTGACGCTGCCATCCTGATCCCAAAACCTGCCTGAGCTTGTAGGCGTACCCCTTCGTTTCAAGTCTGGTCGAGATCTTACTTCGTTTCAAGGGGTATTTAGCCTGAGGTCATGGCCCGAGCCCTTGATCAAAATTAGAATCGGACACCCCTTGCCCTCACATGAACGTGCAAAACCAAGAGGTAGGGGTAAGATGAAGGGGTAAGACAGAGAAATGGAACACAGCCTAAGAATGCATGTTTTTTAAGGTTTTTGTTTTTTTTTTACCAATGAAAACACCCACAGTGAAATAAATGTTGACAAGTTACAGGCAAAGCAATAACTTCTCCATAGAGACAAGCTGGTTGCTAACCTCAGACAAGAAATGTTGCCAGACAAGTTACACACTGCACCATTAAAGACGCACTGTGTAACTTTGTCTGGTGGAGGGTCCCTCACCTGCTTGTCTCCATGGAAATGTGCCTTGTTATACCACAAACTTAAACGGTTATATTGCACGATTTTCTGATCTGTGTTATGATGTTGTTTCTATATTGAAAACAGACCTGGAGTTGTGTTTTGCTTCTTTCACATGTTTAACACACAAAACCTGCTTATTTAAGCCGATTTTTTAAAGGGGTTTTTGTCTCAAACACAGGGTGAGCAGACGTCCTTATTTACCCGGGACAGTCCCAGTTTTGAGTCCTTTGTCGTCTGTTCCAGCAGATTTATCCAAAACCATTGACTTGTCCCAGTTTTATACAAGACATGTCCCAGGTGTCCCTATTTTTGACAAATTCAATACCTGCCAACAGAGAAGAGAGGTGTATATTGTCATTTGTTGGGGTAAAATACAGAAAAGCTGCTTAAAAATGACTAAAACAGGAAAATGTGATTACACTGACTCACATGTTCGTCATGAATGGACTGAGTGCAGAACAATTTTCCTTAATTATGAATTTGTTTCCCAATCTATTATTACCAACCTCTCCAAACGGACGTGTCCCACTTTTTGATTTGGTCACCTTACTCAAACACTGTTCCACCTTGTAATCTCATGTGGTAATACAGGAAATGAACTCCATACACCTTCAATAGAATTATTTGGACAATTTCATCCATGTAGTTGCCAATTTCTACTGAAGAAAAGATAAAAGATAAACTTAAAGTACCACTACATTACATCACAGGGTGGACCTGAACATTTTGAGCTTTGGAGATGCAGACAGACTAATAATAAAACGTTACTCATTATGTGTAAATGAAATAAAACACAACTTCAGACCAAATTATTAACATCTCCATGGGGACAAACAGGTTGCAGACACTCTCCAGATACACAGTGCAGCTTTAAAGGAGATTTTAAAGGAAAAGTAACGTTATTTTACAATCTGAGCCTTCTTTCGGTAATAAAACAAGTCGTTTGACTCACCCATAGCACGTTGGTGTCATTTGGAGCCGTTTGGTAAAAGTTATGTTGTAGCGTATCCGTTAGCGTGAGTACTCGGGGCATTACTTTTGCGGTCTCCAAATAACACAAACTTTAGCACTTTTCAAATCATAGAAGCTCGATGTCTTAATCTACGATTTCGTTTGAAGCAAAAGTGGCCTGTAATCCGAGATTTATCCATAGTTTTCAGCTTTGCGTTTCATGTTTGGGTCCCGGGAGCTGAGAGCACAGTCCGCGCATGCGCACTGGCGTCCTCATCTACTCGAAACTATGGCTAAATCTCGGATTACAGGCCACTTTTGCTTCAAACGAAATCGTAGATTAAGACATCGGGCTTCTATGATTTGAAAAGTGCTAAAGTTTGTGTTATTTGGAGACCGCAAAGTAATGCCCCGAGTACTCACGCTAACGGATACGCTACAACATAACTTTTACCAAACAGCTCCAAATGACACCAACGTGCTATGGGTGAGTCAAACGACTTGTTTTATTACCGAAAGAAGGCTCAGATTGTAAAATAACGTTACTTTTCCTTTAAAGATACGTTACAAGAAATATTGTCAGATAAAATGATTGCTAAACCTGAGATAGCTGCTGCAGAGGAGGTGACACTCAGATTCTGCAGAGACTAAAGTGCTGGCCAAACAAGAGCCAGTCTGAACATCAATCATTTCACTGACCATTTCACAGGCACCTCTCAAATAAGCTGTCAGTCAGTCCAGAGCCGTCCACTTGTCAACGCACAGTCAAATCTACCACAGCTAATATCTGTCAAACTCCCTATGCACTCTGCACCTACAAGCCCGCTGTGCAACGTCAAAAACAGACTGAGCAACTGCTGTTTGGTGCAGGTAGGAACAAGGAGGGTGGATAGAGCATGAAGACAACTTTTCTTCTTTTTAATCAGGGGATTCTAAACTAAACAGGTACACTGTGTTCCTTGGGCAAGACACTTAACCTTAACATAAAATAAGTGTAATTAATGACATTTGGGAGCCCTTCTTTAATCAGACTGAATAACCCTAAATATTATATCGAGAGGTAAAGTAAAGTATTGGCTGGCCAGGGGAGGGGTTAAAGGGATAGTGCGGTTTTTGTTTTTTGTTTTTTTTATGTTAATCTGTATTGGTTTCCTTCTAAAAGTTACATGTGTTGACACCGGCTTACCTCTGACAGTCTCAGCTGATCCCGGTTCGGCTCGCTTTCTGGAGCCCACGTAAGTAGGTCCGGTAACTTCCCTGGAACATGAAATAAAGCTTGTTTTTCTTCTCAAAACAAAACATTTGTTAGAAAAGTGATATATTTGCGTCTGAAACAGTTGTCCACAAAACATCCAGCAGCGTATTTCGCATTCGCATATTGTCTCTCTCCACTCGTATCACTACGCCCATGTTAACTCTATCAGCCTGTTCACCTTCAGCGGATGGCTAAGCTGAAGTTTACAAGTAAACAGGCTGTTACCGGGAAGTTACCGGACCTACTTACGTGAGCTCCAGAAAGCGAGCCAAACCGGGATCAGCTGAGACTGTCAGAGGTAAGCCTGTGTCAACACACGGAACTTTTAGAAGGAAACTCATACAGATTCACTTTTTTCTTTTTCAAACGCACTATCCCTTTAATACTGTACGTGCACACAGGGTTTAAAAAAATCTAAAACAAATTTGGAGTTAATTTTTTGGTTTATTTTTGTTTGTTGCATGCCGTGTGTCTTTTGTGGTTCTGATGTGAGTGTATGTTGCAACGAGAATGTACAGTGTAAAGAAATTATGGACATGAAAAAGGATCTACTGTATTCTTTGTCATTTTACTAGAATCTAGACCTTTAGGGGGCGCTGTACGGTGTAAGACAAACATTATTCTTCGCTGAAAAAAAAAAGTGTAATTGAGGAATAAAATAATATCTGTTGTACTACATGCATTTTTGATTAGGGGTTTGTCACTTTGTCACTGTGTAAATGCTTGTCTGGAATGTTCCACATATGGCATTGAACTATTCCATCTTGCGCTTATTCAGTCCAATATGAGTTTTAATACATAAAAAAAACATACATAGTGAGTGGGGTTTTAATTAATTATTATTAGTTAATCATTGCATTTATATAGCACCTTTCAAAACACCAAAGCTCTTTACAGTTCATTGTTCATTCACTCCGCACTCGGTGGTGGGGAGCTACTATTGTAGCCACAGCTGCCCTGGGACAGACGAGAAGCAAGGCTGCCAATCTGCGCCATCAGCCCCTCTGACCAATACTAACATTCACTCACACACCACATTCATACGAGGCCATGTGGGTGAAGTGTCTTGCCTAAGGACACAACAACGGCTTTTGCCACTGTTATCCCACTGAAGCACATGGAATTTCCAGCGGTCTCCCGTCCAAGAACTCACCAGGCCCGGCCCTGCTGAGCTTCTGAGATTTGACGGGATCAGGCTTTGACAAACCGGTATGATTGCCTCTCCACAGAACTGACCAGTAACTTGACAGGATCAAGTGCTTGTCTTTAGACATTTACAGTGGTCCCTTGTTTATCACGGTCGTTACGTGGTTCTAAAAATAACCCGAAATAGGCGAAATCCGTGTAGTAGTCAGCTTTATATTTTACAATTATTCTACATGTTTTAAGGCCTTACCACACACATTCTACACTTTTTTCAGACTGGCATGAACATTTTCTCACATTTCTCTCTTGTTTAAACACTCAAACTTTCATAGATTTTCAACAAAAAACTCACACGTGTATTTCACAGTTCCTCTGACCGTGCCTCTTCGTCCTGGCACCGCTCCGCCTCGGTGCAGGCGTCTTTTTCCGAGTTAACAACATGGTTATGGGTAGTTGTTGGCGCTCTTTTTTCTTTTGGGCGAGAAGATTCTTATAAACAGACATGCCACTTTCGATTATATTTAAGAACGTTTCGTCGACATTGTGGATTTTGTCGTGTAAAAAACTTGCAAACATACAGCACTTCAGAGTCACACTGCAAGCGATCGAACATTTATATAAATCTGGCAAACTGAACGCATTCTGTACAGGAGACACGGCACGGAGGAGAATGACTGATAAATCAGCAAAGGTCTATAGTCCCTTAGCCAATCAGGATGCAGAACAAAGTGCGCGTTGATACACTATAAAAAAAATTGGAATTTAAAAATCCACGAAACGAGGCCGCGGAAGGTGAACTGCGTTATAGCGAGGGATTACAGTATTGCTAACCTGGGAAATCCCAGGCTGCTTTCGTTCGTTCCGATCTGAAAGACAGCCTGGCAACTATGGCAAGCGAGCTCTCCCGATTCTGGGAGCCAATCAGAGAGCGGGGAGGGGTGTCAAGACAGTGACGCGTACTACGTGACAAACGGAAGCTTGAAGTTTGAACTGACAACTGACATGATTGGCTATGGGCTATGTATACGCCAAATGATAGACATTCGTAACGCCCAATAAACAGCCGTTGGCGATCATAAACCACACCTCCGGTACGAAATATTTCGAAGGTGGCTCCCAGATGATATATCACTTGTGATATGGTCAGGTGTAAACCAGGCAACAGTATTGCCATACTGCAGAATATTTTAGGCAAAACAAACCCATTTCCATGAAGACAAGCAAGACTCTCCACCAAAAAAGTGACATAATGCACCTTTAATTGAGTGTGGTCCAGCCCTATACACACAGCCCAGTGCATTACCACGATTACGTATTTGTGACTCGTGTAACAGCTCCACACCTGCCTTCTGAAGTGGTTACATTCAAGCACGTTGTGATGACTAAAGTACAAACGAAACATGTCCGCCTCAACAGACATAATTTCACCCACCCATTTCTCCCACTGCTTCCTCTCAAATAAGATGTCAAACCCACTCTGGCTGCTTCATTGTGCTATACACTAGTCTGTAGATGGATGCTCTCTGCTCTTTTCCTCTTTCCTCTCCTCCTTTTCGCCGAGTCGGAAGCAGCAGCTCGGGATTAGCTGATTTGAACGTTGATGTACCTCAGACAGCTCGCACAGACCAGATACATCTTCATTATACAGCAAAGTGCTCCCCTAAAGCATCATCATTAGTCTTGAAACCAGAAAGTGCGTTACAGTCCGTGCAATGAAAGCCAACGTGAATGGGGCTGACACGTAAAAGCGCTTCAGTCTGCCATATGGCCAAGAGCGGAGCGAGGTGTTGGGACAATATGTTTGGAAAAGTTTTATTAGCAGAGTTCTGGGTAAGTGGTGCTGTTTGATAAATCTGTAACACAGTGAGATTGTAGACGAGAGGAATCTGCGCTGATACAAGGAGGAGGAAGGCAGGAGCTCCTAAGGGTGACAGAGTGTCCCAACGCTGGAGATGTCTGGGGTGAGAAGGTTTCGAGGTTTCTATTCAGAAGTGAGGGAACATATAGAATTTAAAGGTGCACCATGTGACTTTTCGGGTGGAGGATCAATCACCTGCTTGTTTCCATGGATAAGTATTTGATTTGTCTGGATGATTCCACAGTTTAGCATGGTGGCACTACCACGCTTAGTAATAGGTGAGATCTATGGAGATGTGACCCTGCTCACAGTAAGAATCAGGAATCAGGAATCAGGAAGGTTTTATTGCCATATGAGTGAACAGGTTCACAACATTAGGAACTTGCTTCGATACCTAGAGCGGACAGACACTCCGAGCACCAGGGCTGCCATTCGCGGCGCCAACTTGGTTGCAGAGTAGAAAAAGATGCAGTACAATCAATGACAATTTAACAACATGTAATGACAGAAAAACAATTGGAGATATAACATAAGGTGATCTTTTTTGTTGGTTACATAAGGAAGGATGTGGGGGGGGGTCAGATTGGAAATCGATTAAGTTGATTGAACCGAGAGCAGAGGTCAGACCTTCTAAAGACAGGGAATTTCTACTATTATTTCTGTTTTCAGTGACAGTGTAAGAGTGTGTGCCATGTTTATGTAGAGTCCAGATAACAGATGGCCTTGGAAGTGTTTATGCAGGGAGGCAAAGTCAAAACACAGATAACCATTGAAGCCAGATTTTCACAGGAAGACATAATAATAATCCAGGGGGGTTAATTTAATTTAGAAATACATTTTTAGAGACCCAGGTAAATAATTTAGACTGAGCTCGGGTGCCAGACCCCCATCTTCATATCGCCATGAAGATTCATGAGAGATCTCATTAGTTCCTCTTGGCGCACAGACTGCGCTGCTTTGGCTTTACACAGTTCTGTCACCATCCCCGTGATGATATCCAAACGACGAGATGTTTCCTTCGGTTGAAATCCTTCCAAAAGGACCTCAACCTGTCCCACTTTCTGATGTAATCCTTTCACAAGATCTCCAACGGCTTCACAATGGCTCGAAATTTCGGCAGACAGCTTAGGGGATTCTTTACAAGCTGCCAGCTTAGAAATTATGCGATAGATCATGGACAATCCCAGGCCAATTAACAGATGTCCAGCTATCAGAAATCCGAATACGTAAATATCCTCCACATCCTCCAGTTACATTGGTGCCAAACATACGACTTGCCACGCACGATACGAGTCCCTCGCATATCCAGCAGCAAAAGTACCATCCGGACACGTCGCTTCTCCCGGAGCGGCACTCCTCCGTGAAAAAAAGAGTATCAATAGCGCTGAGGGTCCAGCTGATCACATCCATCTTGCATGTTTTTGAAGCTTTTTTGTTTGTTTGTTTTGTTTGTTTGTTTTTTTGTTAGTTAAAATGGAATGTAGCTATTGCTACAGAAAGATATATTGAATTTCACTGCACCAGGACCTCTCCTGGTCAAAGAACACTGCATCACTGGCCAGTAAAGCCCAACAGCGACTCTACTTTCTCCGCAAGCTGAAGAGAGCCAGAGCCCCAGCTCCCATCATGAGCACCTTCTACAGAGGCACCATAGAGAACATCCTCACCAGCTGCATCACTGTGTGGTATGGCACCTGCACCATGTCCTGCAGGAAAAAGCTACATCGAGTAGTGAAAGCAGCTGAGAGAATCGTGGGTGTCTCTCTCCCCTCACTGCAGGACATCTACCTCACCCACCTCACCCACCCATCCAACTGCCTCTTCAATCTGCTGCCATCAGGAAGGAGACTGAGGAGCCTCAGGGCCAAGACCAGCAGACTGAAAGACAGCTTCATCCACCAAGCTGTCAGGATGCTGAACTCTCTCCCTGCCCTCCCTCCCGCAATGACACTGCTGCTTAAATGACACAATTTGAGCTTCATTACACTACCCATTGTGTGTTTTAGCTATGTGTATCATATACAAGTTTACTGTACTTTTACTACGGGTATATGTCATGTTTTAGTCATGGTGTTTATTGTCTTGTTTATCAGATGTTTTATGTTCACTGTGGGCCTAGGGGGCGCTGCAATTTCAAATCCTGTGTGTGCAACCTGTACATATGGTTTCGGACAATAAAGCTGACTTTGAACTTTGAACTTCCCCATGGATCCCACAACAGTTATAAAGTGATATATTTCAATATGTCCTACCTGACTGTCCTTGTACAATAATGTAAAGTATGTTCAGATGGCATGTGTATTTTTCATGGAAATAATCATAATGACATGATTGATAGAAATTTGAAATACGGTACTCGAGTAACCCACTTGCTCTGACAACCGACTTGACTTTTCCATTGGTGAGAAGATCTGGAGCTCAGTAATAAACTTGGAGCGCATCCTATGGCCTTCATCTTGACTGTTATTATACAAACAGACAGACCACCCTGCACAAATGTCATTTTAGATTTTACATTTAGTACCATTACCAGCCATGACCACTACTGGTCTGAAACCAATCAATACACAATCTATAAACCCCTGAAGCAACAGCAGTTAGTATTGTTTTGTTTCATAAATGCCTAAAAGTGAAAATATAATGATAATACTTACATGCTTGTCCCATAATAAAAATCAAAAACACTTATTTTTTCTAAACATCGAATGACAACTTATAATTTCCTCGCAGCAATTTGGTACCGATCAGTACCACAAAACAGAAAATCCATGTACGGACTAAAAAGTGTGAAATTCTGATTGTGTAATATTTGGAAAAGTGAGTTCCCTGAAAAGTTTAGAGCACAAACATTTTAAGATGCAGCTCCTCCGTTGCCCAGGTACAGGAACAAACAAGTCTATATAAGCTGTTTAGTAATTGAGCAGCGTTCAGTAACCTGCAGCAGAACCAGGACGCTGTGGAGACATACTAATGCGATTCTGGGGGTGGCACATGGAGCTCAGATGAGTTTATGGATGTTTACTTGCTAACTATTTGCCAGAAAGACTACTCATTGTGTAGAATATCTGGTACTGCTGGAGATTACGAAAATATTGTGTTTTATTTGTACTGTGGAACCGATGTCCCACAGTACAAACTTTTTTGGTGGAGGGTCCTGCAGATGCTTTTCTAGATGTTATTGCTTTGCCTGGGATGTTCCACAGTGAAGAATTCGCCTATCTCCATGAAGATAAGCAAAGATGAAACTATTGGCCTACATACACGTCAAATCTATGGAAAGGCATCTCGGTGTGTCTAAAAATAACAGTTTTTCATGATATTTTAAAGTAGTAAAAACACCTGTAATGGAATAAATGCAAATAGACAAGTTTAGTACCGTACTGTGGAACATTCCAGACAAAACAACCACATCCCCATGGAGATGAGCAGGTGGTGGACCCTCTACCAAGAAAGTTACACAGTCCACCATCTGTTTGTCTCTATGGAGATGTTATTTCTAATTCTTTGCCGGGGATGTTCCTCAGTATGGCATCAAATTAATATAGCTTGTATTTGTGATAAAAGGAGAAGTTCAATTTGTCAACTGGACAAAGTTTGTTTGGTTGAAAACGTTTCGCCGCTCATCCGAGAGGCTTCGTCAGCTCTGGTCCTCATGCTGGTTAGACCCTGTTTATATCTAGCTGCAAGGGAGGAGCTAACTACCCCGAACAAAGCTCTGAACCTATCCCAGCTACTCTCTTTTGTTTTACGAATTCCTCTGGCGTCTTGTATTAGCATATCTATAAGCCCTAGGCGGCGCTCACTACACTGAAATAGCTCTGAAACCATCAGCTAATCTGTCTCTTTGTATTTCAAATTTCTCTGGCATCCAATTCCCTATTCAAGACAACGACCCTCTCCACCCCTCTGCAATGGCTTGTCTGTCCTAATGTTTCTTTGTTTGAGAATCGAATTATAGATGGGAGACAAGTTGTGTCTAACTCCCCCATTTCTGTTTAGTGTAGTGAAGACTGCAGTGAGCGCTATATTGGGGAAACCAAGCAGCCACTTCACAAGAGGATGTACCAACACAGACGGGCGTGCCAGAGTGGACCGTCATCTGCCGTTCATCTTCACCTAGAAGCCGCGGGCCATTCATTTGAGGACAGTGAGGTTCAGATCTTAGCCAGGGAAAAGAACTGGTTTGAGAGGGGAGTTAAAGAGGCTATTTTTGTCAAAAAAGAGAATCTGTCGTTAAACAGAAATGGGGGAGTTAGACACAACTTGTCTCCCATCTATAATTTGATTCTCAAACAAAGAAACATTAGGACAGACAAGCCATTGCAGAGGGGTGGAGAGGGTCGTTGTCTTGAATAGGGAATTGGACGCCAGAGAAATTTGAAATACAAAGAGACAGATTAGTTGATAGTTTCAGAGCTATTTCAGTGTAGTGAGCGCCGCCTAGGGCTTATAGATATGCTAATACAAGACGCCAGAGGAATTCGTAAAACAAAAGAGAGTAGCGGGGATAGGTTCAGAGCTTTGTTCGGGGTAGTTAGCTCCTCCCTTGCAGCTAGATATAAACAGGGTCTAACCAGCATGAGGGCCAGAGTTGACGAAGCCTCTCGGATGAGCGGCGAAACGTTTTCAACCAAACAAACTTTGTCCAGTTGACAAATTGAACTCCTTTTATCAAGGATTCTACCTGGACGACTGAGGGACTTTTCACGCATAGCTTGTATTTGTTAATTTAAAGTGTTAATATGTGTTATATATTTTTCGATCTGACGTGGTGACATGGCCTGCTTGCCTCAGTGGAGATGGTTAAATTAAATGCAGCACTGTAGAACATTTCAGGAAAAAACAGAAAAGACCACCAAGACTACCAGAAAAGTTACACAGTGCACCTTTAAGTTTTCTGAACGCTATTTTGAACTATTTACTCTGCTGGTTGGCTGCATTTCTGTAATAAAAGTAATTAAAAATAGTAAATAAAAAAAAAAAAAAAGTGATTCTGATTAGACGAAAAAGTATTCATGAATATATTTTAGACCAAGAAAGGAAATAGAAATGGGGATTTGTTGAGGATACTATGGTCAAAACAGGTATTTTAAAGCCCCAGTGTGTAGGATTCGTGGCGCATAGGTGGATGGTGCTATTGCACTTTCTGTTTTAGGTACGACAGACCTCGAGGTCCGCGCACTGCTACTGTATAAATAAAACGCGGTCCCGTTTTGTTTTGTTTTTTCATTTCTCATGAAAACACACATTCCCGATCATGTACCATGACACTCTACACATCAAATGAAACCTTACAGTCTCCTCTTTTTGAATATGCAATTCATTTCCCTGCAAAACAATCACTCCCCGAGCACATGGGGCTTTTATATGGAAAAGCACAAAACGAGGTTAGCTTACCTTAGAATGCTTTGCACAGGTCAAACTCTGTATTTCACCATAAACTTGCTCTCAATTTGTCCGTAAGGATCCAGCGAATAAAATCCAGTAAAACTATTTAGTCCAAAACACGTGTTAGATCCATTACGACGTCTGATCCGGCAGCATGCTTGTGTTGTTTACCCAAAACCACGAGCCTTGCTGAAGGCGAAGGCGGAGCCCAAATGTCCTTCTGCGGCTCTCGTATTCAAAATGGCTGCCTCTGCATGGGGAAGATCCCCCTTTTATGTGACTATATCTAAGTCCAAAAGAATATTTTGATTTCATGATGGAAGTGAAAAGGCTTGGAAAACAATGTATTTTTGAATGGGTATCTTCAATTTCAGTAATTAACGGGTAAAAATCTTACACACTGTCCCTTTCAATAATAGTCTTTTACAGAGTGAGAAGAAACAGATATTGCAATTACCTTATATTTTATTTTATTTTATTATTATTTTTATTTTATTTTATTTTAAAGGTCCTATATTACGCAAAATTGACTTTTATGAGCTTTAAGCTGTGTTTAAATGTTGTTTCCTCATCAAAAACGTAACTGGAGTTGTGTTTTGTTTCATTCGCCCATGTTTGAGTAATCCTGGATTATTATTCTCTCTACACCTTTTATTATTATTATTATTATTATTATTATTATTATTATTATTATTATTATTATTATTATTATTATTAAAACTTTATTTAACCAGGGAAATCCCATTGAGATTAAAAACCTCTTTTTCAAGGGAGCCCTGGACAAAGCTCAAAATGCTCCGTTCCACCTCGTGATGTCATGAATTGGTAGTTTTCAAGTTCACAGTGAGTTTTTACATTTTGATCAGTAGAGATCCAAAGCTGAAGTGAAGGTGTTACCACATGACTTTACTAGGTGGATGCCATGTGTTTTCTGTTTGAGAGAAGAGCTAAGCCTAAACACGCAGGGTTTGTGTGTTAAAAATGTGTGACTGAAACAAAACACAACTCCAGGTCTGTTTGTGATGAGGAGAAAACATTATAACATAGATCAATGTCCTGAAATCTGTAACATTAATCAGATTTTGGTGTGAACATCGTCAGTGAAAGGTGGTGAATGTGTATTAAACTGTCACACAAACCGACATTGCTAGTATTCACATGCATGCGATATTTGAGATTGTGCACAGCTTTAGAACTGCTTTTTCAGAAAGTGAAGCGAAGCAGCTCTGATTCTAAAACATAACTTAACAGAATTGCTTTATAATTAGATCCAGATAGTGCACAAGGTTTTGATTTTGCTTTAACAATATAATCAATGGAAGGAAAACAAATTGTACCCCTTTATAAGAAAACCTATGCAGCCTAGCTTTAAGCTAAATTGACAAAAAGTTAAACAAACTCTGAAATTAAATGTGTTTTTAAAAGTGCATGTAACTTTTTGGTTATGGGTCTACTTGTTTCTATGGAAATGTCAATTGTAATGTTCCACAGTATGACATTAAACAGCTTACATTTATTCAATTACAGGTGGTTTTACAGCTCCAAAAAACAAAGAAAAAGAGGCATTCTGACTGTGAGCGGGGTCGCCTTTCCACAGATCTGACCAGTAACTTGGTCTGGTTTATTCTCCATGAAGATAGAAAGGTTTAATGCCATACTGTGGAATATTCTAGACAAAACGGAGATGTTATACGGAGATGTTATTTCTTTGTCTGGAATGTTTCACAGTATGGCTTTAAACCTTTCTATCTTCATGGAGACCAAGTTACAGGTCAGATCTGTGGAGAGGCGACCCCGCTCACAGTCAGAATGAATGTTTTTCTAGGTATTTTTGAAGAATAAAAGCACCTGTAGTTGAATAAATGTAAGTTAGAGCTGTTTAGTGCAGAGGAATGACATTTCCAAGACGACGGACCCCCGACCGAAAAGTTACACAGTGCACCCATTAACCCAAACTGACACAAAGTAAAACGAACACTATTACGAAACTAAATGCGATGTTTCTTAAGTGCAGAGTCTGTTAAATGAATATTACTTTCTATTACTTTTTTTCTCCCATTCACTCCGCTCACTCTCTCCGCTTCATTTCAGATGTGTGCGGAGGCGCCAGAGCTTAGGAAAATGCAGCCTGCAGAGGATAATGTGTAAACAGGCTCATAATCACAAGGTTACTAGTAGGATTTTGTTGGCACAACAAGAGAACAAAGGATGAAGCAGAAATAACTAATCAGGGGCTGGTGGCACATGTGGAACAGAGGTGTTAATATGGTAATCATAATCATAATCATAATCATTACGAAGAAATAATATAGCAAGTAGTTATATGTGAATTTGGAAGGATTTTTTTTCGTTATTGAATAAATATTGCTATTAAAGGTCCTATATTATACTGCATTTCCTCATGTGAGCTTTAAGACATGTTAGAATGTTGTTACCTCATCAAAAAAAAAGGACTTGTTTCTAACGTCAGTGGACTTGATTATTTTATTAATCTGTTTTAGATGAATAATGCAATTTAAAATGTGCAAATTATAACATTGTAATTTTAGATCCACCGGTGTCGTATATTATAACCAGGGTTGGAAGGGTTACTTTAGAAATGTATTCTGGTACAGTTACTAGATACCCCTTAAAATATGTGTCCAACTGCAGCAAAACCAATACCAAGTCGTCCCGGAGGCATTTTGAGTTATTCACAGATTCTGAAAGTACAGGCTCTAAGCTTTCCAATGATGCCTTACACATGAAAATCTGACCATATTTAAAGAAGTTGTCACTATTTGAAAGCATACACAGTAGATTTTCGAAAGCCCTGAAAAAAGCTCTCAAAGTTTTGTTCTCTTCAGTAACGTAATCCAAGAACCATAATATGAAAGTAATGTAACTTGATTACTTTCAAGTACTTTTGGATGACTTTAACACCAAATATCCTATAACAACAAGAAAACAAGGAAAACTGTGTACATTATAAAAGAAACTGAGGAAAGCTAGTTTGAACAGTAGCTTATAGTCCTCCAATGAAAGTGCACAAGTCTTGACCACATAGTACAGTTTATTAAGAAAAAAAATCCCCTTGTCTTCTTTAAAAATAAAATAATGTTCTTCTCGGTCGAAGCCGTGCCAGTTGTGTATTCCATAGTACTGCCAGACGACGTGAAGTGTCGCAGTGTGCGGGCATGTCTGTATGACAGTTTGTTCTGATTTCCCTCCATCTCCAGCTTTAAGTGAAAAAATGAAATAACATAAAATGCTTTCAAATTGTAATCCTGCTAAATAATCCCTATTTTTACTAAATGTACCTGTAATCTGCGTACATCTTCTTTCCTTGTAACTCTAGCGGAATACAGTTACCTTTTTTGTGTATCCTTTTACTTAACGCCGTTCATTATATTCTGTTACTCCCCAAGATTATAACTATGGAGCAGGATCAAATATAGATTACAAAAACAGATTTGTAATCTTTCCTTTGACTCACTCTGCTCTACTCTGACTCTAATCCTGATTGGTCAGAGTAGTCACATGTTACATGAGACCACGCCCCTTGTGTGTTTTCACGTGAGAGAAGACCATTTGACCGGATTTTGGCCGGACAGTCTAATTTTAGAGTCTTCTGTCTGGACCTCCGTTATGCATCCTCATTTTTGACATTTTGTCCTCATTTCGGACCCTCGGCCGCCACCGTTGCTCGCTGCATCACCACAAATCCCCGCCCATATTGCACCTGCGACGCTGCGATAGCAATGTTTGAAACTGTCTGCTGTTGAACAAAAGCAAAAGGAAGACATCCTTCAAACATGCCTGGTGCTCAGCGCATCAGTTTGACAGCAAGAACACTGAAGGGGAATACTGTGCGTTCTGTAAGCTCTGCTGTATTCACACTGATGTGAGCAGCTGAGGTAAAGGTGCGTTAGAGTGACGCGCCGACACAGAACGCCACAGGAGAATACTCGCAGTGCTGCGCCTATGTGTGCCATACATAATCATCTCGCTTGTCTTGAAACTGATAAATAGCAATATAAAGTGTAATAATAAGTGTCCTAATTTTCAGTGTCATGCCGGTGGTCACCTTAACGTAGCTGCCAAAGGTTAATCACACAACATGCCCACCCATTCACTTAAACAGACTGCCATGTTTAGTTTCTTGGTATTTTCAAATTCCAAACACCTTTATCATATTCATGTCAGTCATTTTACTGCTCTTTACCCCAAAACTATAATGCAGCTATTGTTTTAAGAGTTATTTAAACTGATATTACAAAAATACACCTGTCATTTCATACATTCACAAAAGATACTCTATGTTTACTGCCATACTGTGGAACATTCCTATAATATCTCCACGAAGACAAGCCGGGACACTTACATAACGGCCTTTCTGTGTGTGTTCTGTGTGGAGTTTGCATGCATGGTCTGGGTTCGGTCGCCTGAGCCTTTCTGTGTGGAGTTTGCATGTTCTCCCCGTGTCTGGGTGGGTTTCCTCTGGGCACTCCGGTTTCCCCCATCAACCCAAAACATGCACCATAGGTAAAATCCTCCAGCTGAGGTCCTGACCAAACCGAAGCAAGAAGGTCATGGAGATGGTCCCCGGGCGCAGTAATGTGCTGCTCACTGCTCCTAATAACAGGATGGGTTAAATGCAGACAATAATTTCTCCTGTGTGAGATCAATAAAGTCACTTCTAACACCTTTAAGCTTCTGTAGTATTTTAAGGTGAAAATGTGAAAGGTACACATCCACAAAGTCTGAATAATGTGTTTGTGAGGTCTTTAAGAACATGTGCTAATCTGGAGCGCTTCACTGGAGCTGCTCATCGGGGTGAGAGCAGAGAGAGAGGGAGAGAGAGAGGGAGGGAGAGAGGGAGAGAGACGGAGAGAGAGAGAGGGAAAGAGGGAGAGAGAGAGGGAGAGACGGAGGGAGAGAGAGAGGGAGAGAGAGAGGGAGAGAGAGGGAGAGACGGAGGGAAAGAGGGAGAGAGAGAGAGAGAGGGAGAGAGAGACGGAGGGAAAGAGGGAGAGAGAGAGGGAGAGAGAGAGAGGGAGAGAGGGAGAGAGAGAGGGAGAGACGAGGGAAAGAGGGAGAGAGAGAGAGAGAGAGAGAGAGAGGGAGAGAGAGAGATGGAGGGAAAGAGGGAGAGAGAGGGAGAGAGAGAGAGGGAGGGAGAGAGAGAGAGAGCAGGGGAGAGAGAAGAAGAGAGGGAGAGAAGGAGAGACAGAGGGGAAGAGAGAGGGAGAGAGAGGGAGGGAGAGAGAGAGAGCAGGAGAGAGAGAAGGAGAGAGGGACAGAAGGAGAGAGAGAAGGAGAGAGGGAGGGAGAGAGAGAGAGAGGGGAAGAGAGAGAGAGGGAGAGAGGGAGAGAGAGAGAGAGGGGAGAGAGAGGGAGGGAAGGAGAGAGTGTGGGAAAGAGGGAGAGAGGAAAGAGGGAGAGAAATAGAGGGAGGGAGAGAGAGAGAAGGAGGGAGAGAGAGAGAGGGAAAGAGGGAGAGAAGGAGAGAGAGAGAGAGAGAGAGAGGGAGGGAGAGAGAGGGAAAGAGGAAGACAGAGAATGAGAGGGAGGAAAGAGGGAGAGAGAGAGAGAGGGAGGGAGAGAGAGGGAGGGAAAGAGAGTGGAAAAGTAGGAGAGAGAGAGAGAGGAGGAGAGAGAGGGAGAGAGGGAGAGAGAGAGGGGGGACAGAGAGAGAGGAGGGGGGAAGGAAGAGGGGACAGAGGGAAAGAGAGAGAGAGAGGAAAGTGAAAGGAGGTGTGAAAGAGGGGAGGAAGAGAAAGAGGTAGAGCGAGAGAAAGAAAGCACGGACAGGGAAGTGGGAAAGAGAGAGAGAGGGGTAGAGGGGGAAGAAGAGAGAGAGCAAGATGAAGATTGGATGAGGACAGAAGGAGGAAGAGAGATGGAAACAGAAGGAGAACAGTGTTTTGTGTAGTGCGATTGTGCAAACAGCTGTGAGTCGTGAGCGTGGGATGACTCCATTGTTCTGATGAAGAGAGGTGACGTCTCAGACACACCAGACTGGACAACACATCTGCAGCTGTGGCTATAGCGACTGACGTCTTGTGACAGTAAAGAAAAGCATATGGCTGGTTTTATTAAGTAACTGATAAAAACACGGACAGAAGTTTTATAGAACTTTTAAAGCACGAAACATGAGTCTTCAGAGGAGGTCGAAATTAGAATATATTTTTATACAAACACACACATGCACTACCCACTAGGGATGTCAACAATTAATCGACTTACGATTAATTGTCGATCAAGACGTTGGTCGATTAAAATGCATTAATTGTAACTAATCGCTAGAGGAAAGGGCGCTACTCTGGAATGTGAACACGAGATGCAAACCCACTCGCGAGAAGGACCATAGCGTTACATCCGCGGCCGGATCTAGAAGCACTGCAAAATGTTCTCCTCCCCACCCAATTTTTGCGGCTTGGTTCGCTCCGCGTCCCGCTGTCTGCGTGAACACGTGCGCGGCGCGCTGCACGTGCTCCTCCGCTCCGCGCCGTAGGAGGCTCCACGTGAAAGTGCAGTGGAAGCAGCCCTCTGTCCAGCCCGTGTGCCGGTGTGTGTGTGCGTGTGTGTGTGTGCGACTGTGCGTGTGTGTGAGTGAAATGTTTTCCCCGATCAATTCATTTTTTTTATCATTTCATATCACGGAGCTCTGCGTCAAGCCGCATCTACAATAGCCGCAATAAAAGCGCGAGTTTCGTTTTTACAAAAAACGTCCTCAATTTATTTTCAATAAAGAATGTATTTTGTTATTCAGCATCAATACATTTGTCTGCTTTTTACTAAGGAATAATTAATTGAGGAATATACAATATAATAATACTATGATATATTTATGACTCAGTGTTATGTTACTATAGCTTATATTCTTAAAGACCCTATTGAAACACTAAAAGTCGATCGATAAGGTCAATCAACTATAGATTAATGAATTAATCGATAATTTGCATCCCTACTACCCACCCATGCACTATAAGGTATTCCACTGATTCATTTCACAGTCATTAGTAAAGTGCAGGCTATTATTGGCATAACTTGTTGCAATTAGGTTTTTTTTCCCCTTTTGTCACATTAAACAGTGTGTAGAATCCCTCAGTCGTCCAGGTAGAATCCATGGCAAAAGGAGAAATTCAATTTGTCAACTGGACAAAAGTTTATTTGGTCAAATACGTCAGTCTGCCGTACATCTCCACCTAAAAGTCACGGGCCACTTCTTTGAGGACAGTGAGGTACAGATCTTGGCCAGAGAAAAGAACTGGCTTGAGAGGGGAGTTAAAAAGGCTATTTTTGTCAAGAACAGAAATGGAGGTCTCAGACATCATTTGTCTCACATCTATAACTCTATCCTCAAACCTAAATCAAAACAAAGAAAACAATAGGGCAGCAGGTCAGGTCCAGAGGTGTGAAAACTAACATGACCCCACACTCCACTCCCACTGCAGATCTAATAGGCCCAACTAACTAAAAGAAACTGTAAACAAGTGGCAGTCTCAATTTCATTGTAGTTAGCTCCTCCCTTCAGGCAGATATAAGCAGTGTCCACCAGCGTCTGACCAGAACTGAAGAAGCAGCTTGGATGAGCTGTGAAACGTATTCAACCAAGTAAACTTTTGTTCAGTTGACAAATTGAATTTCTCCTTTTACCACACATTAAACAGCTACAGTAGACTCCAAAAAATACTTGGTTTATTATTTAATTATTAGAGAATTTTCAATGTAAAGTGAATTGGAGACGATGGACCCGGAAGCGCACCCATGCTCACTTCCTATTGGAACATGGCTGCTTTATATATCCAGCCTGTGATCCCAACATGGACCCCGGAAATATGAAAGTCGTTCCCTGTAGGTTACCCGAATAAAGAGGATAAAGGGTAAATGTTTACCCAGGGCCCAGTGCGTCAAAGGGCCCCACATAAAGTTTGTAAAATGCGCTTTTTATATAAACAACATCCACAATAAGTCAACTCGTCCAGCTAAAGTAGTCCTGACTCCAGACCACCCCACTGCTCCTCACAGGTCGACCCAGCAGCTTTGAAGCATGGGTCAAACGCAGAGGACAGAGTTCCTTACGGGGACAATAAAGTGTACTTTAAAGCGCCTATGACAGGTTGGACTACTCATTTTACTAAAACACAGTTAAGATCATTATATTTAGGATTTTACAAAATGTATTACACTTTCCTTCCCAGTCTGGCCATTCTTTAGATTTGAAATTTGGTTAGAAATCATGAGGTCACTCTAGGGAATTCCATAACGCTCCATTTACAGTAATATACAAGAATTTTTTTTTTTCAACTTTTCTTCACAAATTGCTTCTTGATTGGTGTAAAACTATAATTAATATTTAAAACAGGTATTATCCCACCAAATTAAGTAAAAGAAGTAAAAGAGCATAATCAAATCTGTCATATGCATTTTAACCCTTATCTAGTGCAACAAGCTGGTTGTGTGTACGTTGTGAGTGTCCATACCTCTATCTGCAGCAGCGCCTCCTCCCTCTGCCTCAGCACCTCCACGTCCTCTTCACTGATCTCCGAGAGAAACGCCTGCACCGAATCTTCTGCTCCCAACGCGTCAAACAGGGGGCCCTCGTCATGGGTGTCCACCAGTGGGGTCTGTGGGCTCTGGGGGTAAAAGTGCAACAACAGTTCTGGTTAGAAATTATGGTATCCTAGTGTTATTTTATATTAATTCATTCAAGTATCACGATTCACCAATACCAGGATGGGTCGTCCATGTGTAACTTTTCTAGTGGAGGGTCCGCCACATGCTTGTTTCTATGGAAATGTCATTGCTCTGCTTGGGATTTTTCACAGTATGACTTTAAACAGCTCTACTTTTTATTTATTTTTATTTACAAGTTGTTTTACAGCTCAAAAATACCCAGAAAAACCTGCTTTCTGACTGCATGTGGGGTCGCCTCTCCACACATCTGACCTGTAACTTGGTCTGGTTTGGTCTCCATGATAGAAAGACAGAAAGGTTTAACTTAGAAAGGTGAAACATTCCCGACAAAGCAAAAACACGGAGAAAAGTGCGGAGAAAACCCTTCATCACAAAAGTTACTCAATGCACCTCTAATGTTTCGAGTTCCTTTTTATACCTGGTTTAGTCCTGGTACAGAGCAGAGGTTATTTAATATCACAAAAAATGCTTTATGGCCTAGGTTTAATCATTAAATAATTTCAGTTTCTTTGGTAGCACTTACAAACAGAAATGTTATCGGAGGTGATATAGCTACAAAAATCAGATACCCTCCCTACCCACTTGTCAAATTTAAAAACAGGCGCTATACTGACTTGTTTGTGTCACTTGAGGTTGCATTTAAAATAGACATATGGGTCTACAGTACTACGAATATTTCTTTATCCAAAAGCACAACGTATTTTTTATTCTGTTTTGAATGATGGTTGACTATAACTCCACCTAATGTTGTTTTAATTATGATTATCTAGTGCTGAAGTATATGCAAATGAGATTATCCAATGACAGGTACACCTTCTAAGAATTATGTACGTTTTGTGTATGCGTGTGTTGTCTTTAAAACTCAAGACAGTCTTTTTACAGTGATTTCTTTAGCTTTTGTTGCTGTTTTCCTGCCTGGAATAACCTTGTCTGTCTTTGGTCTTCTCTGTGCCCCTGTGCTGGCTCCAGTCCACGGTACAAAACTAAAGACATCATTAAGAACTTCATAAGGCCAAAACTGGAACTCACACCGATATCACAGAAGAGTTTGTTTTATTTATTTACAGCTCTGGAAAAAATAAGAGAACACTGCAAAATGATAAGTTTTTCTAATTTTACTGCATATAGGTATGTGTTTGGGCAAAAGGAACATTTTTGTTTAAGTCTATAAACTACTGACAACATTTCCACCAAATTCCAAATAAAAATATTATTATTTAGAGCATTTATTTGCAGAAAATAACAAATGGTCAAAATAACTAAAAAGATACGTTTTCAGACCTCAAACAATGCAAAGGAACAAGATCAAATTCATTTTAAAACAACATAATACTAATGTTTACACTTAAGAAGAGTTCAGAAATCAATATTTGGTGCAATAACCCTTATTTTTAATCACAGCTTTCATGTGTCTTGGCATGCTCTCCACAAGTCTTTCACATTGTTCTTGGGTGACTTTATTCCACTCCTGGGGGGTATTCCACGAACGTCGCTAAACATAGCGACGCCTAAGTGGTAAATCCTCGCCTGAAGTAGCGTCAACTTAGCGTAAAGCCAAAAGTCGTTCCACTAACGCTGACTTCAGCCGCGCCTATCCTGTCCTGGCTTAGACGCGTGCACGGGGAACATAAGAAGCCCAGAACAAGTGACTGTCGAAAACGCGATCATGTCGAAGATTCAGGCCGATTATTTCAGCACATCAGAACAGAAGTTGCTTTTTGAACTCTACAACACATTTGCAATAACCAAGGCAAGAGACATGGCGTGGCAGAAGATCGCCAAGCGCTTAAATACGTGAGTTAAGTCCTATAACAGTGCTGAATGTTGAGTTTTTTAAGTACGTTTTCACCATTGGTGTCAAGACAAGTCCGTGGGGGAGAGGATATGCTACGGCTTGGCGTGTGGGAGACGTGAGTTTGATTCTCAGGTAGAACAGTCGATGTCATAAATATTATATATTTGTAGAGCAGTCTTGTCAGTTGTAATTTATTTTTACTGTGTAAAAGTATTTGCTCCAACTAATACGTTAAATTGTGTTATCTTGTCTTTGAGCAGGAATAATGTGAAGAGGACTGTTTTGCAGGTAAAGACAAAGCATAAAAACATTTTACAGAGTGGTAAGTAGGCTAATATTAATATTATTATTCAGTGAAATTAGTAATGCTGTTGAAATGGTACCTTAATTTAAAGGGATAGTGCGTTGTTTTTTTTTAAATGTTAATCTGTATGGGTTTCCTTCTAAAAGTTACGTGTGTTAACACCGGTTTACCTCTGACAGTCTCCGCTCAGCCCGGTTTGGCTCGCTTTCTGGAGCCCACGTAAATAGGTCCGGTAACTTCCCTGGAACATAAAATAAAGCTTGTTTTTCTTCTCAAAACATAACATTTGTTAGAACGGTGACATATTTGCGTCTGAAACAGTTGTCCACGAAACATCCAGCAGCGTATTTCGCTTTCGCGTATTGTATCACTAGCGTAGACACCTTCAGCGGATGTCTACGCCGAAGTTTACAAGTGAACAGGCTGATAGAGTTAACATTGGCGTAGTGATACGAGTGGAGAGAGACAATACGCAAATGCGAAATACGCTGCTGGATGTTTCATGGACAACTGTTTCAGACGCAAATATATCATCTTTCTAACAAATGTTTTGTTTTGAGAAGAAAAACAAGCTTTATTTCATGTTCCAGGGAAGTTACCGGACCTACTTACGTGGCCTCCAGAAAGCGAGCCGAACCGGGATCAGCTGAGACAGTCAGAGGTAAGCCGGTGTCAACACACGTAACTTTTAGAAAGAAACCCATACAGATTAACATAAAAAAACTGCACTATCCCTTTAATTTAAAATGAACAGTAGCTACCAAGCCACAGGAGGTGGGAGCCCCCCTCAAAATCTTTCACCTGCAGGAGCTGGCACTGACCCTAAACCAGGGTCGCCCACTGGTGGAGGTAATTAAAGGAGGGACCCTATCAAAGATCCTTCCTGCGAGCTCTCGAGAAGAGTATATTCAAGGTATTCTCTAGGCTAATGCTTGCCTCAGCTGTGATCCAAGCATTTGTATATTTTAATAGTATGTAGTAATTCTACTATCTGATAATGTCGCAAAGACAGCGGTCCAAAAGAATATTTTTAAATTACTGGAAATTTGTCAAAACTGACCAAGTTTTTTGTTTTGTTTTTTTTGCTGATATTGTTTTCAGACAACACAGATAGTCATGCAGGAGGTGTGCGGAACTGTTTTTTGACACTGTATTTACTTCCGGTAGGTATTCTCTGCGACACGGTCTGTTTAAGCCCCGTCTTTAGCCTGCCCCGGACCAGGCTAGCTCCGACGACTGTGTTGCCGCAGTAACTCAGCGGGGACTAAGGTTAGCGAGAGTCATGGAACCGAACTCTCACTAAAACTAGCGCGGACTGTCGAATAAAGCCGGGCTTTATTTGTAGAATACCCCTCTGAACCCCTTGTCTCCTGAGTTTTTGTTCTACGTTGCCTGAACCTTTTGTTCCCTGAGTTTTTGTTTATTCTTCTCCAGAGATTCCTGCCTATTCCAGTCTGCGTCTCAACCCAGTCTGTTAATAAATTTCCTTTTTCCTTTTTGTCCATGTCCATTTTTGGGTCCCTCCTTTGTTGAAACGGTAACAGTAATAAGATAAGACTTTATTGATCTCACACAGGAGAAATTTACTTGCCACAGTAGCTCCAGGCAGGGACAGTTTGAAAAAGAAAGAAAAAGTGCATGCAGGCAAGAATGGGATAAAATAAGTACGTGAAGAGTCCCTCAGTCGTCCAGGTAGAATCCATGATAAAAGAAGAAATTCAATTTGTCAACTGGACAAAGTTTGTGTCACGGGTTCGTTTGAACAAGATACGAGAGGGGGGAAAAATGATGGCTCAGTCGAATACGTGCTTACGTGTATTCCCTTTTTATTTGCATCACAATCCAGTGTAAACAGTGCAAATATTTACAGTGAAAAACAAGTCCCAAAAACAGTAGTATTTACAAAAGTATTTACAAAAGGTATTTCCAGACGTTTCCACAGACGTTATCACAGCAGCTAGCATCCACATAGTCAGGCCAAGGACCAACCACCAACTGAGCAAAGCTCCCCCCTTATATACCCCCTTAGCCCCTCCCCTTGGGCTAACCAATTAACCCAATAAAGATTTAAGGGTGGAACAAAGGTAAAACGGTACCAACAATGATAAAACACCTAAAGTTCCACATAATAAAGAAAACCCCTCAATAACCCCCCATATGGCATGATTTATTAACTAAGAAACTTAGGAAAACAAAATAAACCCACAAATTAACATAAATGGTTCAGTCCAGGTCATGTGCCCCCCCCCCTTAGCGCGCCACTATGCGCTATTAAGCGGAGGACCAGGAAGCGCCCCGGTTTGGCCCCCTGAGCCGGCGCACAGCACAGAGACACGGAAGGTAGGAGGAGAGCATGTGGCTCCCTAGGCGTCCAAGTGTGCACCCTCGTACGCCCCAGGGAGGGAAACCGAGTCCAGATCACGGGGAACAGTTTATAGGCAGGGAACAGTTGAATCAGTCTGGTTACGCAAACCCAGGGAAAGCGCTCCGTGCTCTGCCGTCTAGGCGCGCGCTGGGGCCAGTGAGAGAAAGAGGCACGGGTCGGGGAATGACGGACAGCTACAGGCGCTCCGTCACAGTTTGTTTGGTCGAAAACGTTTCGCCGTTCATCCGAGAGGCTTCGTCAGTTCTGGTTCTAGTGCTGGTTAGACACTGCTTATATCTAGCTGCAGGGAGGAGCTCACTACACTGAAATAGTTCTGAAACTATCACAACTAATTTGTTTCTTTTGTTTTTTTAATTTCTCTGGCGTCTAGTTTAGCATACCTATTCAACCCTAATGACCGTCTCCACCCCTCTGGCCCTGACTTGTCTGCCCTATTGTTTCTTTTGTCTGTTTTGACTTTGGTTTGTGAATGGAATTATAAATGGGAGACAAATTATGTCTGATTCCCCCATTTCTGTTTAACGAAGGATTCTCTTTTTTGACAAAAATTGCCTCTTTGACTCCCCTCTCAAACCAGTTCTTTTCCCTGGCTAAGATCTGAACCTCACTGTCCTCAAAAGAATGGCCCGTGGCTTCTAGGTGAAGATGTACGGCAGATGACGGTCCACTCTGGCACGCCCGCCTGTGTTGGTACATCCTCTTGTGAAGTGGCTGTTTTGTTTCTCCAGTGTAGCGCTCACTGCAGTCTTCACTACACTGAATGGAGTAGACCACATTGCTTTGTTTGTGGCTCAGTGTTTTGTCCTTCGGGTGGATGAGTTTTTGTCTTAAAGTGTTTGTGGGTTTGAAATAAACTGGGATTTCATATTGTCTGAAAATCCTCTGTAGTTTTTCCGAAACGCCGGCCAGGTACGGAATCGCTACCCCTTTCCTCCTGGGTTCGGATTCTCTGTTGTCTTGTTTCTTGCCCTTGTCTCTCTTGGTTTTGTTGACAGCCCATTTAGGATATCCACAAACAGAGAGGGCAATTTTTGTCAAAAAAGAGAATCCTTCGTTAAACAGAAATGGGGGAACCAGACATAATTTGTCTCCCATTTATAATTCCATTATCAAACCAAAGTCAAAACAGACAAAAGAAACAATAGGGCAGACAAGTCAGGGCCAGAGGTGTGGAGACGGTTGTTAGGGTTGAATAGGTATGCTAAACTAGACGCCAGAGAAATTCGAAAAACAAAAGAAACAAATTAGTTGTGATAGTTTCAGAACTATTTCAGTGTAGGGAGCTCCTCCCTGCAGCTAGATATAAGCAGTCTCGAACCAGCACTAGAACCAGAACTGACGAAGCCTCTCGGATGAGCGGCGAAACGTTTTCGACCAAACAAACTTTGTCCAGTTGACAAATTGAATTTCTTCTTTTATCATGATAAAATAAGTAGTAATAATAATAATAATAAAAACAGTAACTAGGAGAGTATGGAGGAAAAAAATACATGTAGAGATGCTGATTTCAGGAAAAAATGCAGTGGTCTCTTATTTTTTCCAGAGCTGTATATCGCACCTTTAAAGCTTGGTTGACTGAAGCGAGGCTGCCAGTCTGCGCCATTATTGTATGTATTGTATTGTATTGTATTGTATGTAATTGTATTAACATAATGACACACCATCAGCAATTAAAAAAACCATTAACTTACACATTTGTGTAAAAATGTATGTCTATGTTTCCAAAAAGTGGTCCAGTTCGCAGTAGTCTTCTCTTGTCCACTCCAACAGAGCCTCACCTCTTCTGTGGGCTGCTAACTCCATATTCATACAAACTTCAAAATGCTACCAAACCCTGGCGCTTCATTTGTTTATTCACTGCTGGTTACGGAAAACTGTACTGGAATACTGTAAATGATAAACATTAGCCACGTAGGATTAAAATTAGCCTTTGTTTCAAACACTGTGTGGGTTTCCCTGGTTGCCATGGTTCCGGAGAAGTGAACAACAGTGTTTTTATGCAGCGCTAAAGAGGTGGGCTTATTGAAGAGGGATTTCATAATGTTGTAATACAGGCTCATTTACAGGTCTGAAATTAAAATGGGTTGTAATTGAAGATGGGATTAGTAAAAATCTATAAACTATTAAATCACTTCACCTAGGTTTAATTCAGTCAAACATCATCTTCGATTTCATATTTGTGTATCAGTTTTTTTTCTTGAAAGTTCACCACTTGCTAATTGCTTTATTTTTATGTATTTATTTTTTGCTGTTGTTTTTGTTGCTGAAAACACAATGAAAAATACACATTGTTACTGAAAGCAGATTTGCCTTTTCAAAGATCTGACCTGTTTTATATCAGTGGAGGTAAGTTTAGTTCCATGCTGTGGCGGACCTTCCTCCCAACAGCATCATCAACATATTAAGCATTATTTTAATGTTTTTTTGTGGTTTTTTTACACATTACCGTATTTTCCGCACTATAAGGCACATCGGATTATAAGGCGCACCTTCAATGAATGGCCCGTTTTAAAACTGTTTTCATACATAGGGCGCCCCGCATTATAAGGCGCATAGAATAGAAGCTACAGTAGTGGCTGACTACGGTAGCCATGATTAACCAATATTGATCGATATATAAGGCGCATCGGATTATAAGGCGCACTGTCGGCTTTTGAGAAAATTGAAGGCTTTTAGGTGCGCCTTATAGTGCGGAAAATACGGTATACATTATTCTTAATGTTATATATCTTTAAATGTTCTTTTTGAGTACCTCTTTGGCATCTCATGTTTTAGAACTTAAAATCACAGCTTTGTAAAGAACCAGGCATTATTTTCCAGTTTGGACACTCCCATTACTGTGGTCTGGTGTAGGGCTCTATCTACTGGCAGCAGAGGGAATTACCATGGGAAAAAACTCACGTTAGCCAATTAAGGAACATGCCTGATGCGTTAGTGTAAGTATACAGTAGTATTAAATGTGATTAGACAGTAGAAATGATTGCAAAGAGTGATTTATAAAGTTAAAACTGCAAGTATATGCAGGTATATGTTTGGGAACAATGTGAACATGATAAAAAACTTGGACTGAGCCAAACCCTGCAGATCTCCGTGCATCTTGAGCAGAATTTTTACAGCCACTAAACCTATTCACCGGTGCACAGCTCTCAACGTGACAGCGCTGTCTGGGGCATTTTTCACATGGACTCACAATTCACAACACTCCACCTGACTTTCCTCTCACCTACATTTCTTTTTTGCCACAAAAGAGAAAAAAAGAAGAAAAAAACTCTCACCCTTCTACCCTCCAATGACAAGCTTTCTGACAAACTGCTCGATATGTTACCAACTGGATACAAGAGCGCGTAGCTGTCTTAGGAGAGGTCTTTTAGTATAGTCTTTAGGTCAGCGGTTCTCAGATTTTTTACAGGAAGTACCACCTCAGAAAATATTGTCCTTCTGAGTACCACCGGGTTTAAACCAGGTCTTACAGTTGACCATTTTAGATCTAAAACAGGGGTGTCAAACTCATTTTGGTCCAGGGGCCGTATCCAACCTACTCTGATCCCAAAGGGGCCGGATCAGAAAACTCATGGCATATATACTCCAAAAATAGCAATAAGTCCAAATATTTGTGAGGAGAAACGCAAATCTATTATAGACTGCTGTTTTTTAGTCCCAGCAATAATTTGTTTATCTTCCGTCTTCTCAATTCTCTGTTCAAGTTATTTTATTGTTCGAAATGCCGTGTCTCGTAGTGTTTAAGATTATATTCCTTGAGCACCGCCACTTGTTGCAAACACACCAAGCATACAGGTTTTCCATTGACCTCCGTGAACAAACAAGAATTAGTCAATTTTTCTTGGAAAATATTGAACTGGGCGTCCACTTTTCTCATTTTTGACATTTTGCTGATGAGGGTGTCATGTCAACAGTCAAAACGATGGTCCTTTAAGAGCGTTTGGAAAGAGGCAAGTCTTCATTTGTGCTGCTGTGGTTGGAAAAGCGAAAAGCGAAAAGCAGAAAAGCGGCGCAGAAAATTACCAATATGTTAATAAAAAATTAAAATGTACTTAAAATATTTTAATAGAAAATCAGGCGAGGGCCAGATTAAAGGTCTTGGATGGCCGGATCTGGCCCCCAGGCCACATGTTTGACACCCCTGTTCTAAAACTATTTAGTTCTTAGTTCTACACAATTGTTAGACTAGTTATAAACAAGCACAAACTCAAAGGAAAACCAAAACGACGATTACGTTGAAATAAAAAAGCCACCGCTGACACATGTACCACAGTTTGAGAAACACTGCTGTAGATAATGTGAGTAAACTTCAGTGGTGAAGTTGAATGAGCGTTTTGTGAGCAGTGCAATGTTCGAATCTAGAACGTACTTAAAGGTCTACGCAAAATTCACTCCTGTGAGCTCCAAGACATGCTAGAATGCTGTCACCTTCTGAAAAACATACCAGGATTTACACATGTATGAGTATTTGTTTATTTTTAGTCTGTCTACATCTCCAAAGCTCAAAACGCTCTCTTCAACCTTGTGATGTCATGAAGTGATCGTTTTTCAGTTAACCACTCCTTTCGTTCAGTAGATTGGCAATTGTAGGGTTGAAATGATCCTAATGATTCTAGTGAAGGTGTTTGGAGATTTAAAAACACTGTGTTACTACATGAGACCGCTGGGAAAATCAGGTGTCACAGTATCCGCCACAATGTGAAACTTTTTAGCTTAAAAATATTCAAATGTATGCTTTTTTGCAGTGAAACACATAAAAACCTGCATTCTTACTCTGAGCGGGCTTGCATTTCCACAAACCTGACTCTTACTTAACCTGGAGGAGAGCCTCTTCCTTCTTGTTTTCATAAAAATGCTGTCCCTGTAAAAAAAATGTTCTGAAGTATGGTTTTAACTTTCTACTTCCTTGGAATCGTACTGGTGACATGCCAGAGTTACTTGACCTTTAACTCCCAACACCTCTAATAATCTTTGCTAATTCAAGCGTTGTTATTACAAAGGGTACAAATGCAACAGGTTCTCTTTCTATATTTAATTTATGTGACGTATGTAGTGATAGTTTTTCAGTTAACCGTTCCTTTAGTTCAGTAAATCGGCAATTCTAGGGTTGAAATGATCTAAATGATTCTAGTGAAGGTGTATGGAGTTTAAAAATACTGGGAAAATCAGGTGTCACAGTGGGGCAGTGTCAGTGGTAAAAACTGTTGTTGTGTTCTTAGGCAAGGCACTTCACCCACATCGCTTAGCGGGTGAAGTGTGTGTTAGTGGTGGTTGAAGGGGATAATGGCGCAGACTGGCAGCCTCGCTTCAGTCAACCAAGCTTTAAAGGCGCGATATACAGCTCTGGAAAAAATAAGAGACCACTGCATTTTTTTCTGAAATCAGCATCTCTACATGTATTACAGCCATTCCATTCCAGCGTCTGTTGAATTCCAACACAAACACAAAGCTGAGCTACTTCAGTTCTTGCACCAGGAGTGGAATAAAGTCACCCAAGAACAATGTGAAAGACTTGTGGAGAGCATGCCAAGACGCATGAAAGCTGTGATTAAAAATAAGGGTTATTTCACCAAATATTGATTTCTGAACTCTTCTTAAGTTGCGTGAAGAGTCCCTCAGTCGTCCAGGTAGAATCCATGATAAAAGGAGAAATTCAATTTGTCAACTGGACAAAGTTTGTTTGGTCGAAAACGTTTCGCCGCTCATCCGAGAGGCTTCATCAGCTCTGGTTCTAGTGCTGGTTAGACACTGCTTATATCTAGCTGCAGGGAGGAGCTCCCTACACTGAAATAGCTCCGAAACTATCTCCACTAACCTGTCTCTTTGTTTTTTGAATTACTCTGGCGACTAGTTTAGCCTCCCTCTTCTTAAGTGTAAACATTAGTATTATGTTGTTTTAAAATGAATTTGATCTTGTTTCTTTGCATTGTTTGAGGTCTGAAAACATGTATCTTTTTTGTTATTTTGACCATTTGTCATTTTTTGCAAATAAATGCTCTAAATGATAATATTTTTATTTGGAATTTGGGGGAAATGTTGTCAGTAGTTTATAGACTCAAACAAAAATGTTCCTTTTGCCCAAACACATACCTATAAGTAGTAAAATCTGAAAAACAGATCATTATGCAGTAGTCTCTTATTTTTTTCCAGAGCTGTAAATCCAATGGTTATTTAATTGATTCATTCGTCATTGCTTGTTTTGATTGCTAAACAAGAACCTTCAAAAACAAGCACTCGCCTCCCCACAGATCTGAAGTCTAACTTGAAGGCACCACCTGCTTCTTTCAAGACTCAAGGATGTAATGACAATATTACATTTTTAGCACTAACAATCAGCAAAGTGTTGTACCTCTCTGATAATGTGAGTAAAGTGCCGTGGCGAAGTGGCAAAGTGGCATGAGTATTTTGTGAGCGGCGCAGTGCATGGCTGTAGCTGAAGGCGGGAGCTGTTCCTCTCCTCCACTGTGGACAGCGTACACTTTTCCAAAGCAAACATGTCAGCTCCTCGGGGCCCGGCTGAGTGTACAGCGTTTGGAACCACACATCACCTGTCAAGGCTGCAGTTTATTTTGGCCCTGACCTGCTAAATGGTGTATAAAAGATTTACTGTTACTGTACAGAAATAGGGCGCTGCTGGAGATGTTAATACTGCTTCATAACTGCACTTTGATTAGCCTTATTAAAGTCCAAACTTCATTAATAACAAACACATAGTTGGTTATGGATGATTTAGGCTTAGTAAGTATCCGTTTTTTAGCTTAAAAATATTCAAATTTACGCTTTTTTGCAGTGAATGATATAAAAACCTGCATTCTTACTCTGAGCAGGCTTGCATTTTGACAAACATGACTCTTATTTAGCCTGGAGGAGAGCCTCTTCCTTCTTGTTTTCAAAAAAATGCCATTCCCTTGGCTATAATATTCCATAATAAGATATAAAAAATACTTATCTCCATGGAGAATGTTCTGAAGTTTGGTTTTAACTTTCTATTTCCATGGAATCGTGCTGGTGACATGCCATCTCTAGAGTTACTGTACCTTTAAGTCCCAACACCTCATTAATAATCTTTGGTAATTAAAACGTTGTTATTATAAAGGGTACAAATGGAACAGGTTCTCTTTCTATATTTAACTTATGTGACGTCAAATGTTTTAGTACAGTTAATGGCACCATAAAGACATCATAAGAATACTGGTACTAATATTGGTATTGGTGATATTGGGTGATTTTATTTAAGTTTTCTTTTTTTATTCACCATATTGATGTGAAACAAACACAACAAATTCTATTATATTCCAAAAATACTGTATACCAGCAAATACTGATTAAGAATTTGCATTGTGGATGTTTATTACCACTAATTCTGAGGTGGTATGAATAGTTGAAGGTGGTTAGCACTTCTCAGAAAATTCACCAACCTGAATTAAAATGTTGAGTTGAGTTGAGTGTATCAGCCACTAAATTATAACTGTCCTGGCAGTTTCTCTTCTTAGGCTCGTAGTGATTGGTAACGTACAATCAACCTGGTGCTATTGGCTTTAAATGAAAAACAAAAAATAAGATATCAAAGGAAATATATTCAAGAATCTTCCACAAACTGAGTTAGTGTTTGATAATCCAGCAGATAACGAGCCCACTCTGAAAGAATAATAATGAAAAAATCTCAATTACCAGAAGGTTAATTTGATAACCTTTAATAACCATTTATCAGGGCAAGCTCAAATAATATTTAACTCTTACTCTCTTCACTTCTTCAAACAACTTGACTAAAATGACAATACCAACTCTGAGGTTAAGGCAATCATGGGTCACGGAGCACAGAGCTGCCCAGGGCCCAGGCTGAGTCATTTGAGATACCGCCAATAATGAATCAGAGGCGCTAAAACTGAAGCTAAAGTGGCATCATCTCCTCCTCTCACAAATGAATCCTACACATAGCGCTCCGTACATTAACATGCCACGCAGACGCTACAGTAAAGTCAATCGCACGGACATATGAAGGAGAAAGATCAGGTTCAGATGGAAATGGCTGGAACAGAACACCCAAGAAAACAACAGCTAAGTAAAACATTTTTTTTTTTCGTGGACCTTTTCATTTTTGTCAATACTGGAAGTTCCAAAAGAGTCTTGGAATATTCTGCTTGACTTCGTAATAGTCTCTGGAAGGTCCTCTCTTGTGAACTTTAACCCATGATATAATGTTTGAGTAACACTTTGTTATTCATCTGTCTAGATCTCCAAAGCTCAAAATGCTCTGTTCCAACTTGTGATGTCATGTTGGCAAATCCAGGGCTGAATTTATCCAAATGATTAGTGAAGCAACATGAGAACATATCCACATAGCCACATGCTTATTTACATGGAGTTGTTATTGCTTTGCCTGGAATATTCCACAGTATGACTTTAAATGTATCTATTTCCATGGAAACTAATTAGTGATGCCACCACACAAAGTTATAAGCCACTGCTAACTAGACAATACATTTGCATTGCTATTACTAGTTTTAAGTAGACTATAATAACTTTTTTGTATTTCCACACATGGGCATAGAGGTTCACGTCCTTACTTCACAACTAGAAGGTTCTGGGTTTGATTCCCGGGGTTTCATTCTCTGCCTCAACACGTGCAATGATATATCACTTTCAGTTTACCCAGGGCTCTCAAGTTTAGGAGTGAGATTTCTGAGGAGCGGGGTGGGTGGGGGGAAGGGGGGGTGCGAGTGACTTTTTTGAAACCAGGGGGGATGGTGGAAGGGCAGGGCAGAATTAGAAGGTACTTTGTTAATATGGAAATGCTTTTATAACTAAAAGTCCATATTATCATTCAATAATGCACAGGATAATGTTATCACACACAGTCTTGGTTTAGTCTTGGTTTAGTCCTGGTTTAGACCTGATTTAGTTTTGGTTTAGTCCCGGTTTAGTCCTGGTTTAGACCCGGTTTAGATCTGGTTTAGTCTTGGCTTAGTCCTGGTTTAGACCTGGTTTAGTCCTAGTTTAGACCTGGTTTAGTGCTGGTTTAGACCCGGTTTAGATCTGGTTTAGTCTTGGTTTAGTCCTGGTTTAGTCCTGGTTTAGTCCTGGTTTAGTCCTGGTTTAGACCTGGTTTAGTCTTGGTTTAGTCCTGGTTTAGTTCTGGTTTAGTCCTGGTTTAGTCCTGGTTTAGTCCTGGTTTAGTTCTGGTTTAGTCCTGGTTTAGTTCTGGTTTAGTCCTGGTTTAGTCCTGGTTTAGTCCTGGTTTAGTCCCAGTTGAATCCTGGTTTAAAGGATTCACCGCGGCTCACCGCGGCTCACCATGGGCAGTTCGGCTCTGGGCCGCGCGTATTCCGCGCGTAAGCCGTCGGGGGGGGACACGTTACGCACAGACGGAGACACCGGGACTGAGGCTCAGGACGTGCCCGGGGGACGGCGCGTCTGCTCCGGCCTCGCTCGGACCGTTTTTTTCGCTGAAAACGCGCAGAGCCTGCATAAACTAAGCCACACAGACCGATTTTCTGGGCACACAATAAAAAGAAAAGAAAAAAAGAAATCAGCGTGAGAAATGCCATGTGTGGCGTGTGAGCGTGTGAACACGTCGAATTGCGTGTGTCACACTCTCAATGCGTGAGACTTGAGAGCACTGGTTTACCTCTTTTAAAGGTACACTATTAAACTTTTATGGAGGAGTGTGTAGAACCCCTCAGTCGTCCAGGTAGAATCCATGGCAAAAGGAGAAATTCAATTTGTCAATTGGACAAAAGGTTTTTTGGTCGAATACGTTTTGCAGCTCATCCAAGCTGCTTCTTCAGTTCTAGTCACATGTTGATGGACACTGCTTATATGTGACTGAACTCACCCAAAGAGGCTGCAACTTGGCATTAGTGAAACCCAGAAAATCAAGTTTTTAGTAATTTTTTTCAAGATTTGTGATATTTGTTTGTTTTGCAGAATGTGCTAGTTGAGATCATGAAGAAGCCACTCCATGTTTCAGATAACAGCATTAGTGATGTTAAAAACATACATTTTTAATTTCACATTGGCTTATTTTTCGGAAAGAAACCAGGACTAAACCAGGACTAAACCAGTGTGTAGTGTCCTATACTATTTTGTATTGTATTAAATTGACAATACAGGTCATTTTGACTTAACATATTATCCTTTGTCATATTGAATTATTGAATGATTATCTGGACTTTTTGTTATAAAAGCATTTCCATTTTAACAAAGTACCTTCTAATTCTGACCTGCACTTAAACACCACACCACAGTAATGCCAGTGATGGGGGAGGGCTTAGCTTAATGTCATGCAAACGCAGTTTCTCTCAGCTTGGCGATTTCAGAATGTGCTGCTTTCAAATGGCCACAAATTCTTCAAATGTTCTCAGATTTCCAGGTGTAAGGCATCAAATCATGAAGTACCTTAAAGTACGTTCTAATTTTGACCTGCCTGAACATTAACACCACACCACAGTAATGTCAGTGATGATCTGCAGGGGCAGGGCTTAGCTTAACGTCATGAAAATGAGGCAAGAAAGCCTAGAGTGAGGAAAATTTACGAGCTGTTTTCACCCCTTAGCAAAATCCCATGTGCATGCTTTCAAATGGCCACTTCTTCAAATGTTGTCAGATTTCCATGTGTAAGGCATCATTGGAAAGCTTAGAATCTACACTTCCAGAATCTGTGAATAACTCAAAATGCCCCCGGGACGACTTGTGTCCTGTCGGTCACATATCTGCCAGAAGGGAGGAGCTAACTACAATGAAATGATCCTGAAGCTATCACACCTACTTGTTTCTTTAGTTTCTTTTAGTTGGGTGGGTCTATTAAATCAGCAGTGGGAGTGTGGGGTCTTGTTAGCAGAACCATTCAGGGCCATAATGGGTGTTTTCACACCTCTGGACCTGACCTCCTGCCCTGTTGTTTTCTTAGTTTGTTTTGATTTAGGTTTAAGGATAGAGTTATAGATGGGAGACAAATGATGTCTGAGACCTCCATGTCTGTTCAAGGAAAAATTCTTTTTCTAGACAAAAACAGAATCTTTAACTTCCCTCTCAAACCAGTTCTGGAGGAGGGTCTGCCACCTGGTTGTCTACATGGAGATGGTATTGCCTTGCCTGGCACATTCCACAGTATGGTATTAGACCTATTTATCTGCTTTTACCCAATTTCAGGGATTTAATTGTAGAAAAATATGCATTCTTACTATGGACATGGTCGCCACTCCACAAATTTGCATTGTAACTTGGTTTGTTGGTTTCTACTTACTTCTATTCATGGAGATATATAAGTTTAGTGCCCTGCTGTGGAGCTTCCCGACAAAGTGATAAAATCGCTATGGAGGCAAACCCTAAAAGGCAAGGCAAACCCTAAAAATGACACAGTGCAAATTTAACCTCAATGATGTACATTTGGTTACCAGTTTTATACCGTGATGAACTGCAACTTCTAAAAATACATTATTAATCTTTTACCATCTCCACACCACGCCTTCACAAGTCTATAATTCCATATGTATTTTCTTTTATGACTTCTACTGCAACATCTCAACTAATACATTTTACTATCTGTTGGGGTAATCGATAATAGGCGTCCAAATATTTGCAGTCGGTTCGTAATAAAGATCGACTTTAATTTGTTAACCATATTTCACTCGCAGTTTTTATGCCTTTGTTTTGGAGCGGCTCTAAGTGAGTTGTTGTCTTGTGCTGTGCTGTCGGGGGCCAATTTAGCCCCAGTCAAAGAAGGTAATAAAACAATCTCAGTAATGAATAGGACGCTGCAGTGGAGAATGGCAGCCTCCACACGCCACAATGAGGGCGCTTTTGAAAGTTTGGCTAACTACTTCCTGTTTTTGTATCTCATGCAGAGGTAGAGGCTTTTGTGATCAATTTGATATGATTTTTTTTTTTAAAGGTCCCATGGCATGAAATTTTCACTTTCTGAGGTTTTTGAACGTTAATGTGAGCTCCCCTACCCTGTTTAGCCCCCCCCCCCATGGTTAAAAGTTGCGAAATGTCTAAACTGAGCATTTGCGATCCTTTTCTGCGTTACAAAAAATCGGTGCTCAAACGGGCGAGTTTGAACAAGGCACCTTATTGACGTCAGATCGAAAAAAGAAATGCAAATGCAGTTCCACCCCCGTCTGTCTGTACTCAGCGTCTCTGTAAATCACGCCCAGAGAGTTTGGACCGCGAATGCGCTAGGCAATGCGAAATGCGTTTTTTTAATTGCCTGGAGGCACGTCCGAGTGTTTATAGGCTCGGAAGTCATTTATCTGAGCCTCTGGACCTTTGAACCGCAGTGGTTTAATTTTATTTTATGTGGAAATGTGTTTATTTTTCAATGGAACGCTTCAAATCTCTCCCCCGTGCAAAAACAAGGAAATGGATCAGCTGTGGGCTCTGAGCTCTGAGCGGAGAGTTTGGCCACGCCCCCACCCTGTACTATTGGCCAGCTCTTTTCTCCTCATTTGCATTCAAGCAACAACGCCCAGAATAAAGAGTTTGAGAGAGATATTTATGACTCTTTCTCATCTTATCTCTGTTTCTCATGCACTGAGTGTTGATTTTGAAGAAGGATTCATTTACAGTATTAGGGAACCATTAAGGAGCCATATAAAAGCATCAAGAAGTACCATGTCATGGGATCTTTTATAGGTGTATTATGTAGCTTTTCTGCTTGTTTCCATTGAGATGTTATTGCTGTTCCGGGAATGTTCCACAGTATGGCATTAAACATATCTATCTCTATGGAAACAAGCAAGTTACAGGTCAGATTTGTGAAGCGGCGGACGCACTGACAATAAGAATGAGGTGTTTCAAATCCATTAATGCACCTGGAATTGGTTAAATGCAAGATGGTTACATTTAATGCCATAGTGAGGAACATTCCAGGCGGAGCAATAATTGCATGGTAGTAGACCCCACCTTGAAAGAAAAATACTGCAACTTTGGTCTTGAGGTGTAATGCAGATTAAATCTAAACTATGCCAGGGTAACTTGTAGTCATTAAGGTATCGGTTAAATCTGACCCAATAGAACATTTTATAGTTTATAAGTGTTTTGATCACCTTCATAATGCATACTGTTTATTTGTCCTTGGGCAGAGCATTTTGAGCTTAAGCGAGGAGATGTGGATAGACTAATAATAAAGGGTTACTCAAACATGTGTGAATGAAACAAACCACACCTCTGGATATGTTTTTGTGGAGGTAACAACATTATAACATGGATTAAAGAGAGAGATGCTTTATTGATCCCGAGGGAAATTCAGGTTTTGCTGCAGTAACATTTACACTGTGCTTCTCAGTGACCTTTGTATCTCAGCGCAGTTTAACAGGACAATTGGTCTGGTAGGGTCAGCAGATCTGTGTCAGGGCAGTTTGAGGAGAGGAAAAGTCAAAAGTGTCGCTTCTCTGTGTCCAGGGGGAGCCAGGTGAACACAACAGGAAAGGTCTTACTCTTACTCCGCTCTGGTGTTTCAGCTGGTGATGAAATGGTCCATTCTTTCTAAGTAGTTCCTCTGGAAGGTCTTCTTCCTTGGTGTAAAAAGCTTGTAGCATCACAAATGTCCACAGCTAGCTCCTTAGCTATCTTCTTGCAGTCTCCATGGATATGGGAAAAACAAACTGCTTATTTTACACAACAGTCTTTTACTTGGTCCATTGAATTGCACATGCTGCACCGTTAGTTGGTTACAATCCTATGACATGATGTTAAAAAACTGAGCTAAAAACAAAATAAAAAATAAACTTTAAATGTTCACCTTGTGACCTTTTTTCCAAAGTAATTACAAGTACCACTTGATTATAGATCCAAACACTAACCTTAATCCTAATCACAACCAATTTAACCTTGTAAATGTCATAAATTTGTTTCAAACCATTATTTTGTGTCTATCACCAGGTGTGCAGTAGTAAAGCTCCACTCTCTAGTCAATGACACTAAAGCTCTGCTCCAAACCGAAGCTGTAGCCATACTCTCTTGAACTTTATACTAAAAACTTCATATATGCACTATAATTGTAATTCTCTGCACATTGAATTCAATTTGACCGCACTGGCCCTTAAAATAATGCACAATTTGGATTTGAAAGGCTTCCAGACAAAAGAGAAATGTAATCTTTGTAGAACAAGAGTGGTTTTATGAAATATCAAACCATCCCACCTTCTTCTTGTCCATGTGTGTTGGAGGGAGCAGTGCCTTTGAACGCTCGGCAATTTTCTGTCAAACACAGAACAAAGATAAACACTTCAGAGGCTGCATGAAACACATACAAATACATGTTTTGTTTTTTTTGTTTTTTATCTGAAATTATATCAGTAAACGTCATTTGAAGTTACCTTCTGCAGGTCCCCATAGCGCTGCACTGCATCTGACAGTTCACTCTTTAGTCTGGTCAGGCGTAGACGGTCCTGCTACAGAAACACAACCATATAAGATATTTAAAATAGATGCAAATTTCATATGATGTTATAATATAAAATGATGATGAAGTCTTTATTGATACAAAACAAAAACTGACAGAAAGCCAAATGCGTTCTCTTCTAGGATGTATCAGACAATCTGTCTGCAACATTTGAGTTTTTGATCAAATCTTAGATTGTGAAAAAGAACTTATTGAGTATACAGTATTTTGTGGAAAACCAGGTATCCACTGTATCATTTTAGCCTCAAAGAGTGAGGCAAATCCTGTCTCTCTCAGAGAGAGACAGCCTCCTGCTGAGTCTGTGAACAATCTCAGTGGCCCAAAGTTTTACAAACACAGAAACATCATTAGCATGTAGCACTAACTACAGTATAACCTGTACATTTATACACGGAGCCTTGAGCTTGATATTCACACTGACAAACTTTGGTCGTAGTGTTGGATATAAAGCATGTTCTTATCTAAAGACGACCAAGATTCAAAAGTTTCAAATTAACCAAAAGTTTAAAAAAGTCTAAAGCAGAGCTCTGGGTCAGCCTCCCCTAGAGCTTACAGTAGCAAGTCTTACGCCAGGAGCAGCAAACTGACAACTTGCTCCTCCCTCACACACAGATAAAATACAATATGCAAATAATATGTTGATTCAGGATCCGCCTTCTGCTCCGGCCCACATTCTTCTGCTCATCATCCGCCAGTCTTCTTTTGCCCCAGTCTTCCCTTCCTCCACAGCGCTCACCAAAACCAGATCCTTCCTGTCTTAAATTCCACAGAACTCCCCAGCCTTGCTATCTCCCTTCCTGGCATACATGAACTCCCGAGGTCAAATAATACAATCCATATGTGATTTTCAGTGTTTCCTATAAACATTAACTAATATAAGTGATATTCACGAAGTCACTTGGTGTTTATATTATTGATATTCCTTCAGTAGCCACGACTGATGGTGTGCACCATCGCACAGTCTGTCTGTGTGGTGTTATATAAGTTATTTATATCACATTGTGCTACATCTAACACACTTATGAGACGATAAAAAGAGGACCAACCCGTGAGGAGCCACTGATGATATCTGACAGCTGTTTGATGAGCTGACTCGTGGTGGTGATGACTTTGTTGGTCTGCTGCTGTGTTGAATGTCTGCAGAAAAAAATGGAAAAAAAGTTGTTGTCACTGAATCATTACCTCTAAAAAAATCATAAATAGGTAAAATAAAGACAATAAAAATCCAATATTTAACCACGTCATAATCCAATATGTACTTTACTGTTATTTTTCTTATGTTATACGCTTTTATTGTTCAAAAAGACATTTGTTGAAGATCCTCTGATGCACTATACAGTGACTCAAACCTGTTGAGCTCACAGGAAGTGTACACTCATATTCAGATATAGATTATTAAAAGCAGGTTTCTTGTTGTTTGTGATAAAAGAATTATAGAACACAAAACAAGGCCAATACTTGTACGAGCATACATTGTCGGTAAAGTGAGGAAAACATTGTACTTTGCCTTGAAAGAACCAAAAATTCACAAAAGTTGGCACTATCTGCATTAAATCTTATTTGTTTATAGAATGTTGCTATCATCTGAAAGTCACTCCAGTCCCCTCACGTCAGTACAGCCTCATACAATCACATTTCCCTGTCTCTTCCTGTTTTCTACTCCACAGCCCCGTCAAGGTGAAAGTCCAGAGTTGGGTCATATTCAGAACTCCTGCAGTACATTGGGTTAACACACTTAATTAAATCTATCTCAGCAGGTCAGGCTAGGCTTACTGTATACACCTCCAGAGAGCACACAAGGGTCCTCTGCTGTCCTCCAGCCCCGAGCGAGGGGGCCTGTCCTGGGTAGATAGCGGCAGAGGCAAACAGAGCTCCACCACTACATTCCCTGCTCAAATATTGATCTTCACAGAGTTATAAAAGCAGAGGGTGCGCTAGGGATGTGTCACTATAGTAGCCCCTGCAAAAGTCAAGGTTTCCTATCGTCCCCTGACTTTCAACTTCCAACTGCAATAATAAAAACTATAGTTACTTTTTTGAATGTATTAAAAACTGGATCAATTTGTTTAGTTTAGTTCCAATTAGTTTGATTAGTGAAATATGAATTAGTTACCTTATACTTTTCAAGCATCCTAACTATTCACCACGACGTTAAATAAAAGTCAGTTTTACAGTAAGATACAGCCATAGACTAATTTGTGTGAGTACCTTCCAATAATGTGCTTTTTAATAGCTCACTTGAATGCAAAAACAAAATCAAAGTCTAGAAATGAACTTTTATCCATAACTTCAGAATAAGTTCAAATTTGTTTTATCTTTAGTTAAAATTATTCCCACTTTCCATATTCTAATATTTACAAACGGTTTGCAATAGTTCACCACAGTCCAGGTTTGACCCTGGTGTGATCCCGGTTGGTAGGGTTGGTACAAGATCTCGTGAGACAGAAATGCCACAAGATCATGCGCACATGAGAACAAATGATCTTGCGATATTTGTTTTTACATTTGATTTGACAAAAAAGAGTTAAACATTGGTGAATTACATCTTTTAGAGTTCCAAAAGAAGTACTAGAGTGGAAATGAAATCAAACAAACTAAAAATTGTGAGGCTAAAATTGGAAATTTAATTGTGAAATGTATACAGTGAACCCATGCTCTATCGCGGTTCACTCTTCGCGGCCTCGCTGTTTCGCGGATTTTTTTTTCCAATTTTTTTTTTTTTTTTTTTTAATAGTGTAACTTTTTTTTTTTTATAGCGTAACAATGTGTTCTGCGTCCTGATTGGCTAAGAGACTAGACCAGGACTACACGTGGAGTAAACCAGGTCTAGACCAGAACTAGACCAGGTCTGAACCAGGATTAAATCACTCACTTTTGCGTTCGTTTGTGCTTGTTCGGTTTGTGGCTTGGGTTGAGAGGAATCACAGGAGCAAGATGGCGCCTATGGTCGGCTGGACTTCTGCTACCTCTACTATTTCTCGTATTTTTGTGATTTTCCTTGTGCTATATTTTGCATGGTCAGCCCTGTCAACAAATCGCTATGTCACGGCTGTTATTCAATATGACAGACATACGTTATTCCGCATCAAGGCACATATGGAAAGTTTTTCTGTTACCTGGCCAGGTACACAGTTTTTCCCTCCAAAACTGGAATGCTCCATGTCATCGCCGGAGTACCTGCTGCTAACTAAGCCCCGGGGCAAAAGAAAAAGGAAGCGGGGATCCAGGGCAGGTGTCCAAACCAGGCGGAGAAAACAGCGAGCAAGCGGGACTGGATCTGCGGGGAGCGAACGGTGTCTGATACCAGTTCCTATCTGGGCGTCGGACGGCAAATCTGCGGAGCCACCGCCGCTACGGAGCTGAGTCGCCCGTACTTCTCTGCGGCGTGAGAGGGTCCTTCGCCCTGTCACTTGTATCAAGGATGGAGGTTGTGTCCAGTCTTGTCCGGAGCATCAAGTCGATCAGTGCACGTCAGTGTCCGAACGCGCGCAGCCTCTCCGGATGGCCCTGCTTAACGCACGCTCCATATCGAATAAATCCTTTATACTGAGCGACTTGTTTGTCAACGAACACGTGGATTTTATGTTCCTGACTGAGACATGGCAACGCGAACAGGATTTTGTCCACCTTAATGAATTGTGCCCCCCGGACTGCTCCGTGACTGGAACCCCGAGGGCCGCACGGCGAGGCGGTGGTCTCGCGTTCGTTTACCGGGATGGCTTCTGGACACGACAAATGAATCCGGTCGCGTTCAACTCCTTTGAGATGCAGATGACTAAGGTTGGGAACATTGCTTCATTTTATTGTATCTTAATCTATCGGCCGCCTGGTCCTGCACGTTCTTTCTTGGATGATTTCGCAGACTTGTTGTCTTCTATTATTAAACTTGAGAGAGTTTTGATACTCGATGATTTTAACCTCCATGTAGATAATCCCTCATCCCTTATCCACGATGAGGGGTTTATCGTGGTCAAATCTAATCTGTGACAGAGCAGCACGTGTCGCGCACTTCTCCAAGGGGTTGGTGCGCCTCTCGTCCCGGGACGTGGCAGTGCTCCTCGCGCGTCCGGCGGTCTCAGTGTCTCCCCCTACGCGTCACTATTAATACATTTTGTTGAAAATCTATGAAAGTTTGAGTGTTTAAACTAGAGACAAATGTGAGAAAAGGTTAATTCCAGTCTGAGAAAAGCGTATAATGTGTGTGGTGAAGCATTTACAGCCTTAAAACATGTAGAATAATTGTAAAATATAAAGTTGTCCTACTTTGCGGATTTCACTTATTGCAGGCTATTTCTGGAACCTAACCCCCGTGATAAACGAGAGATTACTGTATACTGTATTAGGAATTATGTTAAAATCTCGTTTTATCTTGTTCTCGTGGATCCAATCTCATATCTCGTCTCATCTTGTGGAAATTGTATCTCGTGCCATCCTTACTGGTCTGGTTTTGGACCAGTTTAAATGTACAGTATATCCAGTCCTGTTTTGAAGATATGCGCCCTCAGTGTTGAATTCACTGCAATTTCAAATCCTGTGTGTGCAACCTGTACATATGTTTTTTGACAATAAAGCTGACTTTGAGCTTTGAACTTAAATCCCACTATCAAAAAGGTATACTATTGCAAGACACTTCCACTCAGTTTGCCTATATAAATGTGATGACACTGTTTGTAGTCAGATAAACAGTAAGATCATGAGGACGGCAAATTATTCCAATTTGAGCAGTACATAAAACAAATCAAATACTATTTATAAAGTACTGCATAATGAAATCTTATCTCTCATTTTAAGTTATGGTGCTGCTGCTAAGAAATTACTACTGTTGCACATTTATTTTTTATCTTTGTTTTTCAATGCACATTCTATTGCACATTTTACTACATTTGTAATTAGTTATTTATTCTTTGCACTGCTAGATTTTGTCTTAGATAGTTTTTGTATCGTCTTTTATTGTATTTTTCACATATGGCAGAATTGACAATATAGTTCACTTTGACTTGACTTTTTTGACTTTATTCTATCAAAGGGCATTGTGTAACTTTTTGGTTCGCGGTCCGTCACCTGCTTTTTTCTGTGGATATGTCATTGCTCTGCCTGGAATGTACCACAGTATGGCATTACACAGCTTTATCTTACATTTATTCAATTATAGCTGGTTTTATAGCTCAAAAATACTGATAAAAACAGGTAAAACTGTGAGTAACTTGGTCTGGTTTGATCTCCAGGAAGATACCATACTGTGAAACATTCCAGACAAAGCAGTAATCTCCATGGAATAAAGCATATGACCAGAAAAGTTACTCAGTGCACCTTTAAAGATTTTATCCCATTTGTAACGCTGTAAAATGTAAGCAAAAAAGTCCTCCTTAGACGAGAAAATGGAAAGTCACATTGCAAAAAATATCTTTAACACCATCTGGAAATCTCTCGAGATAAGGGTTCATGGCATTTAGAAACATTCAGAAAAGTCAAAATTGTGAAGCAGGTTAATTTAGCGTCAAAAGTAAAAGAAAGTTAAACTTAGAGGCAATAATTAAATTGGCCGGTTGCCAGTGTCTCCTCTGGTTGTCACAAAGTCATTACAGTGCGCACACGTGGAGAGTTTTTACAATGGAAGGAAGCTGTAAATCTGGAAAGCTGAAATTTGGAGAGGGATCGTAAAATTAGGGAACAAAGAATGTCACTTTGTGTTGTCATGGTGTCAAGTGCACATCCATTAGTCTTTTAGTGCTGCAGCTGGGGACCTAAGACGGCTCCGAATCTCCATCTGACAATCGTATAAACATTAGAATACAAAGCAGACATGGTAAAATCTATATAATCTAGTTTTAAAGGTCCTGGATTATGCAAAATTGATTCTTGTGAGCTTTAAGCCATGTCATAATGTTGTTACCTCGTCAAAAACATACTTATGTCTCATATGTTTCATTCTCATATGTTTATGTTTAGTCTGTTTAGTTCTCCAGTCCTCAAAATAATCTGTTCGGCGTTGTGATGTCATGAAGCGGTAGTTTTCAAATTAAGAGCTACCTTTTACATTTTGTTCAGTAGAGATTGGAAGTTCCAGGGATGATCAGATGATAGCAACAGACAGACTTGTTCTATCTCCAACTAGTTCATTTTGACCTCTAGGACAGTTCTTTTTGGTAATTTCAGTATTCTTGATTATGTATAGTATTAAGTGTTATCAGGTAACCTCATAAATCCATTTACTTATAAATGAAGATTATTATTCAATTGTATTGTGTCAGTTGAACAAAAATACAAACGAAAAGCTCAACTTTAGTGTGCACTGCATAGATAGTTAGGAGTCAGCCACTTCAATTCCATCCATCCATCCATCCATCCATCCATACATCCATTTTCTTCTGCTTATCCGGGGCCGGGTCGCAGGGACTACAGTCTAAGCAGGGACTCCCAGACTTCCTTCACCCCAGACACTTCCTCCAGCTCCTCCAGGGGGACCCCAAGGCGTTCCCAGGCCATCCGAAAGACATAGTCCCTTCAGCATGTCCAGCATGTCCTGGGTCTTCCCTGGGGCCTCCTCCCTGTGGGCACCTCCTGAGGGAGGCGTCCAGGAGGCATCTGGAACAGATGCCCGAGCCACCTCAGCTGCTTCTCTCGACGTGGAGGAGCAGCAGCTCTACTCCAGGCTCCTCCCGTGTGACTGAGCTCCTCACCCTATCTCTAAGGGAGCGCCCAGCCACTCTGCGGAGGAAACTCATTTCGGCCGCTTGTATCCGCGATCTTGTCCTTTCGGTCATTACCCAGAGCTCATGACCACAGGTGAGGGTAGGAATGTAGACTGACCGGTAAATTAAGAGCTTTGCCACTTCAATTCATAGTATATATTTAGTTTTAATTAGTTTAATAAATCCATGCACTTTTTCCTAAAATCTATGGCAAGATCATTTTTTCTTCAGGCACAAAACAAAAGGAGTGTGATTAGACCAAGATAGCCACGGCCATTAACAAGAACCTTTAACTGATTTCCCCAAACAAAGGAGATGTTACACGCTTCAAGTAATCAGCCTCAACAAGCCTCTTGGCATCCTGTCATATGATCCACTTCAACTGTTCCATCCTTCAGAACTCGACAACTTCTTCTGCACATCGCTGAACTCTTTACTGATAGAACAAGATGAAATTTCAAACTCGACTACAAGAGGGCAACCCAGGTGAACTTTGAATACTCCAAAACTTGGCACCTGCAAAAAGTCAACCTCTCCAACGGCAGCTGATGATTATAATGCGGAAGGAAAGCATCCCGCTCCCAGCACAGCACTCCAAAGGGAAAAAAAAGCTAATAAATAAATAAATAAAAGACAGTCTTCCACCAGCTCAAAGATTAACACGTGCTAAACCGTAGCTTGATGCGTCATCGTTTAGCTGCAAAGCGTCAGTCGCCGTGTTGGGGATTATTTTTGAAATCTCGCTCACAGCTAATACTCAATGATGCTAGTCCCCCTCATCACACCAGCAGGGCTACAGTAGTGCGTATAGCTGCCAGTCTCGGTGAAAGCACGACAAATAAACAGTTAGCAAGCGACAAAACTGGCAGCTAAAATACACTGTGTGAAACTGTAGAGGAAATAAGTCAGCACAAAAAAGACAACCCGAGCGGTAATGGATGGTGTCTTTTGTTGTTATTATTGCGCAGTATTCAGAAAAGGACTCTGGAGATTTGACGGTAAAAGATTAAAAGGCATTTCTGACACCACTCTCCATTTTACTAACTAATGCAAACAACAATTATTGCTCCATTTGTCCACTCACAGCTCCTGGGAGCAGAGAGTAAGTGCAGCATGCTTTTAAGAAGTGCTATTGTAAAGTGAAATATATACTTTTGGTACAAAATAATGCTAGTTTTCATGATAAGTCTGGTCCTATATCCTGTTTATTAGTCTGTCTGCATCTCCAAAGTTTTTCTGGCAAACCGCTTTTATGGCAAAAGGGAAAATTAAATTTGTCAACTGGACAAAGTTCGACCAAATAAACTTTGTCCAGTTGACAAATTTAATTTCTCCTTTTGCCATGGATTCTACCTGGACGACTGAGGGATTCTTCACACATCTTAACAGCTTTTTAACCTGGGAACTCCCAGGCTGCTTTTGTTCGTTCCAATCTGAAAGACAGCCTGGCAACTAGGCTAAGCGAGCTCTCCTGATTTTGGGAGCCAATCAGAGAGAAACGGCCGTTGGCAATCGTAAAGCACACCTCCACTATGAGATATTTAGCAGGTGGCTCCCAGACCATATATCACTTGTGATATGGTCTGGTGTAAACCAGGCAAACAGCTTTTACCTTTTATTTAGAGATTGGAAGTTCCAGGGATGAAATTATCTCAGTTATTAAGGTATAGAGTTCAAAAACACATTGAAGCACTTCCTGTTTTACCACGACATCAAAAGGTGGAACGGAATGTTTTCTTTTTGAGGGAAGAACTCAGGCTGCAGGGTTACAACAGAGATCAGAAAAGAGCGTAATCTGGACCCTTTAATGAGAATGTGTGTAGCTCTGCACACAGTTCGAGCACTAGCGCATTTATTAGCCTTAAAAAATGCCATGAAATGCTGTGAAAACTACAGGACAAATAAAACATACAATTAGACACTCCACGTCGGTTTGCTAACAAGGAAGTACTAATAAAATTATCTACCCCGTGGCCGCCTGTCACATCGGAGGTCTTTAGGCAAAAATAAATCTGTGAAAACTTTTCTATCTGCGCAGAGAATACAAATTGCACTATTAGAACTAGTGCTGTCAGGCGATTAAAAAAAATCAAATTAATTATAAGATTTTGTAATTAATTAGCTCAGTTGGTAGAGCGTTTTTCTACTGATACAGGGATTGGCGGTTCGAATCCCGCTCTTGATTGATCGTGTGTGATCCCAGCTCCCACAGATGAGCGCTGCTGTTGTGTTTTTGGGCAAGACACTTAACCCCACCTTGCCCCCAGTGTCTGCGGACACTGGAAACCCCCATGACAGAAGTGCATCAAGGCCAGTGGGCCGTCCTCCCGTGGACCCACCACCCGCTGGAGGATTCATGGGGGCTGGTACATTGTGTTCTGGGCAGAAGATCTACGTGGACTGCTGCCCCCGTGAACCAGAAATGGAAAAGCGGAAGAAGATGGATGGATGTAATTAATTAATCTAATTAAATGCATTTTAATCTCATGAGAGAGAGAGAGGCAACCCACTTTGCGATTGAGTTTGTCAGTTTTTCTGTGGTCGCTTTGCTCATTTCCCAAATTCTGCGAGCGTGGTTTGTAGGTTTGGTGGTTTGGTGGTTTGTTGGTTTGGTGAAGTGCGCTCTATCACCGGTAACAATGGAACTTGTCTGGACGTGTTTATCGTTCAAATTCGTCAGGCTGGAGCAGCTTCGGTGATCAGAAAATTCTTTTTGACTAAAGCTGATTGATTGTCCCGTCTTCGTTCTTTTTTTAAATAAACTTGCCATTCAAAGGCCTGAGCAGCGATTTGCTCGCCGTTAATAATTTTTATAACCCGTTAATTTGCAGTGTAATTAATTAATCTAATTAACGTGTTAAAACTGATAGCTACGGCAGACCTCAAGGGTCACCCGGGCGCGCTGTAATGCGGAGAGCTCGGCGTACCCGGAGGTGGGTTCCGGCAGCCGCGCACGAACCGCGCGCACGTGTGAAGCGCACCCGGCGCTGTGTGCGGGTGGGGGGGAATCGGGAACCGGACCACGGAGGGCGGAGGGCGGAGGGCGGTCTGAACCCGGGGTGCGGGCCCGCGCTGCAACAAAGCCCCAGCCGCAGTAGGTACTATGTCCTTCTTCTTTTCCTCTTAGATGAAGGTGCTTGCTCCTGCGATGTATGTGCGGAGTAAGTGTGATCCGGCAACATGCTTGTCGTTGTTTATCCAAACGCGTACTATCTCGTTGTGTGAAAACCACGAGCCCTTTGACAACTACTGTATAAAGAAAAGGCGGAGCCCAAATGTCCTTCTCTCTCGTAATCAAAATGGCTGCCTCTATATGGGGAAGATCCCCTTTTATTCAGGTATATCTAAGTCCAACAGGATACTTTGATTTCATGATGGGAGTGAAAAGGCTTGGAAAACACTGTATTTTTTAATTGGTATCTTCACTTTTGGTAATTAACGGGTAAAAATCTTACACGCTGTCCTTTTAACTTTATACCTTTTCTAAACCAAAATTAAGTTGTTTTCTGCGTAAAGCATTTTAATGACACTTACAATGTGAGTTTGGTCACCTGCGAATCTCCCTGTTTTCAGATGGGCGTGATTGACAGGTGGATTAGCCAATCATAATTATGGCAGCTCACAAAAATATCACAGGGGAGTGGGAACGGAAAAAAACATTGCATTAAATTTAAAATAATAATAATAATAAAGGGTTAGTCAAACATGTGAATGAAATGAAACAAAACACAACTCTGGGTGTGTTAACAATATTTTAACATGGATTAAAGTTCACAAGAGTCAATTTTGTGTAATTTAGGACCTTTAAATATGAAAAATTAGTATTCTGGATCCCATGAAAGCATTATTTTTTAATCAATTTATTATGAAATTACAACAAGAAAAGTCTAATCAGCATTTTTTTTTTCTGCATCCTTGAATGACCCCAGCTTCCCCAAGGTCTTTTATATTGATCCATCTCCAAACATACAGCTTTACATGGGGCTGTCTAATCAACTTAACAAAGTGCCTCGATTGACATTTCTAGTTTAAGCAAATTCCACTGACCCTGGCGTCTCCTCTGCCATTACTTAGTGAGTATTAGCCCTAAGTTGACTAGCACAGTTCTGCTTGAGGAGGGATTTGCTGACGGCTGCTAAAATGTGAATAACTCTGACATTATCCCTTAAATATGTGGTCAGACTGTGAGCATTATAGAGGCTCGCGGCGACCTTTAGTCCTTTGTGCAGGTCAAGCTCCGAAAATGCTGCATCCTGCGTTTTCCATAATACAATCAGTGGTACATTAAAGCCCACGTGACCTGTTGAAGCTGAAGTCCACTATATGTTCTTTATCATGAGCCCTATGTATGCACTGTACCATGACTACATCAGAAATCACCACTCTGCACTAATCTAATGAGAGTGTTACAGGTTTGGGTAGAGACTAGTGTTATTGAGAAGTATTCAAACTTGACTAAACTACTATGTGCTTTATGGTCACATTGGTTACACAAATGGTGGCCTAGTAAGAAGGTGATAAAGAAACGTTTACACTCAGCTTCAGTCAAAGTTGTTGTGTCCATGGGCAAGATTATGGTACTACTTCATTATGGTATGGTATTACTATATTATGTGCAATACGAAATTCATCTGAGCAGTATTACCACCTGTGAAATACTCTACTTACACCTTATTTAATCATACCTGTACCTTTGTATTTTATTACATTTTTTTATTATAATGTTTACTTTTTTCCCTTGTATTTTTATTGCATGCTATTAGTACTTCTCGACTATCTTAGCGAGTCAACAGGTTCTTCTGATCCTAAGCGTTTCATTGCATCGTTGACCTTGTGTTGGTCCTGCATATGACAAATAAACAATCTTGAAATCTTGATTATGGTGTGGTGGTGGTTGCTGGTGCAGATGGCAGCCTCACTTACATGAACGTACATGAATGTTCACACAGACAGCGGCTCCCTCTTTTCTGCATCACACGAGGAAAAACTAAAACTAAAACACAACGCTACCCGCTCCAGTCCATCTTTCCCACAATCAGGGAATAATTTAGCTCCATAAAATGCTTCCTTATAAAACAAAAATAGATATTTTTTCTTTTAAATCAGTTTACCCCAGTTTACCCCAGTTTAAATCAGTTTACCCCAGGGCAGCTGTGGCACCAGTCAAAAGTTTGGACACACCCTCTCATTTAATGTTTACTACTACATTTTATATACATACAGAAGACATCAAATATATGATGCAAGATATGTGAAATTATGTAGTAAAGAAAAAAAAAACTTAAATAACTCACAAAAATATATTAAAATCCTCAAAGTAGCCACCCTGTTTAAACAGCGTGCAAGTAATATAAACCAAATATTTCACCAAACGGCTACAAAACACTGGAAGATGCCAGGCCAACTCTAACAGCTTGTATCTGTCACCATAAGAGCCAGTTACACCCGCAAGCAGCAATGAAGGGCCTTTAACCCCACTAAGCCTGTTGTTTGGTCATGTAAATTAACCTGGCACATGTGGTCAAATTAATCAATTATGAAATACAATGTATAGACTTACATTATAGCCAGATAAAATCATTAATTTAGATTTATGGAATCATTTAATAAGATATTTTAGTAAAATAATGTTTAAAAACGCATCAAATTAGGTTTAATTCAGCTTTAAAATCAGCGTGCAACGTGATTAATCGTGATTAATAATATTACAAAAGTGTGATTAATCTCACTAATATATTTAATTGTTTGAAAGCGTGACTAAAATTACAGTCACAAGCTAGTTAGCATTAGCCAGTTTGAGTTTGAAACGCTCGCTGTTTTGTTCAAAATCGAACACTCCATGAACGCTCGTACTGATCACAGCCTCCTGGAAATGCACTCTTTAAAGGTCCCATGGCATGAAATTTTCACTTTGAGGTTTTTGAACGTTAATGTGAGCTCCCCTACCCCATTTAACCCCCCCCCCCCCACGGTTAAAAGTTGCAAAATGTCTAAACTGAGCATTTGCGATCCTTTTCTGCGTTACAAAAAATCGGAGCTCAAACGTGCGATTTTTAACAAGGCACCTTATTGACGTCAGATCGAAAAAAGAAATGCAAATGCAGTTCCACCCCCGTCTGTCTGTACTCAGCATCTCTGTAAATCACGCCCAGAGAGTTTGGACTGCGAATGCGCTAGGCAATGCGAAATGCGTTTTTTTATTTGCCTGGAGGCACGTCCGAGTGTTTCTAGGCTCGGAAGTCCTTTATCTGACCCTCTGGACCTTTGAACAGCAGTGGTTTAATTTTATTTTCTGTGGAAATGTGTTTATTTTTCAATGGAACGCTTCAAATCTCTCCCCCCGTGCAAAAACAAGGAAATGGATCAGCTGAGCGCTCAGAGCAGAGAGCGGAGAGTTTGGCCACGCCCCCACCCTCTACTATAGGCCAGCTCTTTTCTCCTCATTTGCATTCAAGCAACAACGCCCAGAATAAAGTGTTATTCTCTGTTTCTCATGCACTGAGTGTTGATTTTGAAGAAGGATTCATTTACAGTATTAGGGAACCATTAAGGAGCCATATAAAAGCATCAAGAAGTACCATGTCATGGGATCTTTAAGTCCATTTTGTATTTTCCTTGAGTTGAGTCAGACTATCTTAAAATGTTTTTGACCGTGTTTGCTAATGTGTGCGTTATATCTCCACGGTAACTAGTAAACAATCCACAATATCACCATATCAGTACCCCCAACACGATATCACTGTATCAAAAAAGAAAGAAAGAAACGAAAACTTGAATTAGATCTTCCTACTTGAAACTGCAAAAGAATACATTGGTAGTGCAGTAGTTTTGACTATTCTGAGTTTTGTAATATTTGCCAAGTGTACATGTGAAAGTAGATGTCAAGTAGATTAAAGTGAATATAATGACCAGCAGCACATCACGTTTATATGATTCCATTCTCTGGTCTCGTAGCAGCAGAGTGAAGTTTTGAAATGACTTTTGGGAGCAGCTCCACTCGGTGATTGTTTGGTTTGGACACGGGAGATTTGAGAGTTTGTTTTTAAAATCCAGACCAAATGACAATTCCGAGTGGTCCCTCTGTCGCCGTTCCTCTGAGGAAGTGGATTCAAACAACAAAATATATAAATACATATATTCTTTTGACTAGTTTTAAAGAAAATAGAGACCGTTATATATTTCATTTAGATAATGGTATGTAGTAGAGATGCGCGGATGGGCTTTTTTTTCCATCCGCAACCGCATGAAAAAAAATCATCCATCCGCTATCCATTTGCACGCATGTTTTTTCAGGAATATTCAAAACCACGCCCGTCCGTCATCCGCCAACTTATGATAATTCCAGAATTCTCTGCACTGCACAGCCACATGGTTGTTCAACCGCCACCCGCCCGAATTTAATAAAAAATATTATTTTTCGTCACGTCATCCACCCGCTCCGCGTTTTTTTGTAACCGCCATCCGCGCATCTCTAGTATGTAGATTCAAAGTCCAAAGAATAAATGTCAATAAATGTTAAAATGTCCTATATTACACAAAATTGACTCTTGTGATCTTTAAGTTTTGTTTGTCTACATCTCCAAAGCTCAAAATGTTCTGTTCCACCTTGTGATGTCATGAAGAGGTAGTTTGCAAGTTAACTGCTACCTTTTACCTTTTGTTTAGTAAGGATAGGAAATTATAGCTCTGAAATAATCTAATTTATTCTAGTGAGGGTGTGTGGAGTTTAAAAACACAGTGGAGCACTTCCTGTATTACCACATGACATCACAAGGTGGAACAGAGTGTTTTCTGTGTGAGAGGAGCCTAAATATGCAGCGTTTTTGTGTTAAATGTGCAAATGAAACAAAGCACAACTCCAGGTCTGTTTGTGATGAGGAAACATTTTAACATAGATCAGAAAAGAGGAATATGAGTCTTTAAAATTTGAGGTTTCCAAAGTCACGGCTCTATGGCCTAATCACTGTGTAATTTGTCCTACACTAATAGTGCACTTAAACTTTATTGATCTGCAGAGGAAAAGTCAACCTCTCATATTAAAACAAAATTGATTTAAGTTACTAGAATCTTGCTGTCTTGGTTTTCCATATTCTCTCTCTCTCCTTTCTCTCACTCCTTTCCTCTTCTCTCTCACTCTCTCCTTCCCTCTCTCTTCTTTTCCTCTCGCTCTCTCGCTCTCTCCTTCTCTCACTCTCTCCCTCTTCTCTCTCTCCTTCTCTCTTCTCTCTCTCTAACCGCTAACCTTCACCTTTGACCTCTAACCCACCTGTCACTGATGAGTCTCTCTCGCTCCATTCCTCTTCTCTCTCTCCTTCTCTCTCTCCCTCTCTCTCACTCTTTCCCTCTTCTTTCTCTCCTTCTCTCTTCTCTCTCTCTAACCGCTAACCTTTACCTTTGACCTCTAACCCACCTGTCTCTCATGAGTCTCTCTCGCTCCATTCCTCTTCTCTCTCTCCTTCTCTCTCTCCCTCTCTCTCACTCTTTCCCTCTTCTTTCTCTCCTTCTCTCTTCTCTCTCTCTAACCGCTAACCTTTACCTTTGACCTCTAACCCACCTGTCTCTCATGAGTCTCTCTCGCTCCATTCCATCTTCTCTCTCTCCTTCTCTTTCTCTCTCCTTCTCTCTCACTCCTTCCCTCTTCTATCTCTCCTCCTCTCTCTCACTCTTTCCCTCTTCTTTCTCTCCTTCTCTCTTCTCTCTCTCTAACCGCTAACCTTTACCTTTGACCTCTAACCCACCTGTCTCTCATGAGTCTCTCTCGCTCCATTCCATCTTCTCTCTCTCCTTCTCTTTCTCTCTCCCTCTCTCTCACTCCTTCCCTCTTCTCTCTCTTCCTCTCTCTCACTCTCTCCTCTTTTTCTCCTTCTCTCACTCCTTCCCTCTTCCATCTCTCCTCTCTCTCACTCTTTCCCTCTTCTATCTCTCCTCTCTCTCTCACTCTTTCCCTCTTCTCTTTCTCCTTCTCTCTCACTCTCTCTCCTTTACTCTCTCTCCCTCCTTTCTTCTCTCTCGCTCACTCTCTCCTTCTCTCTCTCACTCTCCTTCTCTCTCTCATTCTCTCCTCTTGCTCACTCTTTCCCTCTTCTCTCTCCTTCTCTCTCACTCCTTCCCTCTTCTCTCTTTCACTCTCCTCCTCTCTCTCTCCCTCTCTCCTTCTCTCTCACTCCTTCCCTCTTCTATCTCTCCTTCTCCTTCTCACTTCTTCCCTCTTCTATCTCTCCTTCTCACTCTCTCCCTCTCTTTCCCTCTTTTCTCTTTCTCTATCCCCAAAACAATTTTAAGAACTGTTCACCAGCTCAGTGTTAAGTCACAGATAACCTTATGCTCTGTCAGTCAGTATTATTGCTCTGCCGTTCTTGTCTCCTGTTTATAGCTGTGATTTTATATTTTATTTTATATTTTATTACTTATTACTTAATTATGTCTCATTTGACACCTGTCTCTTGCCATCTTTTTGCTATACCATTTATTTTTGTTACTCTATGTTATTATATTTTGATGAGTGAGCTACTGTACCCGAATAATTTCCCTTGTGGATCATTATAGTTCATCTAAGTCTAAGTCTTAAAAAAAATAAGTGTCATTTGTCCCTTCATCATCGTGCTCTTAAAATCAAGACAGCGCTTAGATAATCGCAGTATAATCCCACTGAAGCCTCATCAATACTCGTTTCACTCTCTCAAGTAGGAAACTCTTTCAAACTCCCTCCCACTCCAACAACGCAGAGCTGTGATGTATCATGGATGAGTCAGTGTGCGCCCTGCCCACCAGTGCCCCCTGTTACCAAACAATGAGATGGCGCCCACTCCTGTGGACCCCCCGGACCTGAGCTGAGCCGTCTCATCGAAGCGTGCGCTGGCCACACTCCTCCTCAAGAAACCGACAAGAGCACGACGGACGAAACAAGCACACGAAAAGATTACACAACACCAAGCATCATACTTAAAAATGACTAGAGGATAAAAAAATAAAAACATGTGAAGAAAATGTGACAATGCAATGGAGAAAGAAAGTTAAAGGTCCAATATTACACAAAATTGAGTCTTGTGAGCTTTAAGTTTTGCCAGAATGTCATTACTTCCTCAAAACCAGACCTATATTTGTGTTTTGTTTCTTTCATGTTTGAGTATTTCTTTATGATTAGTCTGTTTGCGTCTCCAAAGCTCAAAATGCTCTGTTGTACCTTGCGATGTCATGAAGTTTTTGAAGTTTGAACAGTCTGGATACACGTCTCAAGCAATGCCAAAATATCCATAAATTCAAGTTGTTTTATAAACATATGGTCTGGTCACAGTTTACAGAGAGTGGGTCTGAATATTCCAACAAACTGCCTTCTGTAGAGCTGGTTTATTGTTGTTTCCGCACCTTTGTTGGTTTGTTCTGTTCATCACATTACTTGTATCTGTGTCTGTTTCCATTGTTGGTATCCATAATTTCTTTACCATTGTTGGTGTCCTTTTGTAAATCGTTCAAGTCTAATGTAAAATATCGGAAGATTGCAAAAAAAGCTCATTATGCTAAATTAGAATAGGAGGAGGGATTAAAAAGTTTTCTCCTTCCTACTTTTAAAAGAATGTAAGTTGCTTACTTGCCCAAAATACATAAATTAATAATAATAATAATAAATAATTAAGTTTTCAAGTGCATTGGGGCGGTTCACAGCCGAGTGTGAAGCGGCTGGGATGAAGATCAGCTCCTCCAAATCCGAGGCCATGGTTCTCGACCATAAAAAGGTGTCTTGTCCTCTGGGTCGGAGGAGAGTCCTTGCCTCATGTGGAGGAGTTCAAGTATCTCTGGGTCTTCTTCATGAGTGAGGGGAGAATGGAGCGCGAGTTTGACAGGTGGATCGGTGCAGCGTCTGCAGTCATGCGGTCGCTGTACTGGACCGTTGTGGTGAAGAAGGAGCTGAGCTGGAAAGCAAAGACCGGTCACTCTACATTCCTCCCCTCACCTATGGTCATGAGCTCTGGGTAATGACCGAAAGGATAAGACTGCGGATACAAGCAGCCGAAATGAATTTCCTCCACAGAGTGGCTGGGCACTCCCTTAGAGATAGGGTGAGGAGCTCAGTCACACGGGAGGAGCTCGGAGTAGAGCCGCTGCTCCTCCACATTGAGAGGAGCAGTTGAGGTGTTCCGGACATGTCCCACCAGGAGGAGGCCCCGGGGAAGACCCAGGACACACTGGAGGGACTATGTCTCTCAGCTGGCCTGGGAACACCTTGGGGTCCCCCCGGAGGAGCTGGAGGAAGTGTCTGGGGTGAAGAAAGTCTGGGAGTCCCTGCTTAGACTGTTGCCTCCAGATAAGCGGAAGGAAATGGATGAATGGATGGATGGATGGAAAGTTTTCAAGTTGACTGCTATCGTCTCAAACTGGAAACACACGCCGTGTGGTAATACAGGAAGTGCTGCAGTGTGTTTTTAAAGTCCACACACCTTCACTAGAATCATTTGGATGCTTTCAGCCTTAGAATTGCCAATCCAGCGCTTTTGTTATTTTTTTTGTATGAAAAGAGCTTTATAAATAATGTTTGTTTGATTGATTGATCTCCCCTGAACTAAAGGTAAAAGCAGCTGTTCACTTGAAAACTACCACTACATGACATCATAAGGTGGAGACAGACAGATGAATAATAAAGGGTTACACAAACACTCAAACATGAATGAAAAAAAACACAACTCCATGTAAAAACTTACTCTGTTAAAGTAAAAAGTGATCAGAAATTCATTATATAAGATAAGATAAGATAAGATAAGATAAGATAAGACTTTATTAATCTCACATAGGAGAAATTGACTTGCCACACTAGCTCCAGGCAGTTTAGTACAAAAGAAAGTTTAAACAAGAAAGTGCATGCAGGCAAAAATAAAATAAGTAATAATAAATACAGTAATAATAATAAAACAGTAACTGAGGGAGTATGGAAAAATATTGCACTATATAGTGGAGTTATACAGTCTGATGGCGGTGGGGATGAAGGATCGATAATCTATAATGTATTTTAATCATAAAGCATTTTATTGTTATTGTGAACCAGTACAGTACTGTTCGCTTGTACTAGTAAATTGATTGCTTTGATACCAGTAAATCTCCACTCTGGCCTCTGAAAGTTGTGAAAAGTTCTTATTACTTCATCGCAGTTCATAATTACGATTCTGGGTTGGAAAGTGAGGACAAACTCAGGACCGCAGCAAACCATTTTTCTTGTTTTTACACAAACACTCATGGAAGAAAAATTACTTCATGATGAGAAAATCGTGACGCGAGTAAAAGTTGACATCATGGCCCGCTCTCTCCTTTCGTGTGGTGAGTGTGTGGCGTTACAGTGTGTGAGTTCTGGAGGAAGTGTGTGAGGAGATGAGGAGGTGATGGGACAGAGGAGGAGAGTGTGACCGGAGTGATCACAGTGGAGGACTGAGTGGGCAGGATGTGAAGGCCCTGGTACAAGTTTTACAGTTTTAGAGTTGATTCGCGGCTGACCTATGACTGGTTTTGTATGAGTTTTTATAAAGTCTAGTGCCCACTGCTCTCATACGGCTCTGGAAAAAAATAAGACCATTGCAAAATGATCAGTTTTTCTGATTTTACTACTTATAGGTTTGTGTTTTGGCAAAAGGAACATTTTTGTTTGAGTCTATAAACTACTGACAACATTTCAGAGGTGGGACAAAGTCATTGCTGGGCAAGTCCCAAGTAAGTCTAAGTCTTTTGCACTCAAGTCCGAGTGAAGTCCCGAGTCAAGAGTATCCAAGTGCCGAGTCAAGTCCAAAGTCAAAGCTCACAAGTCTCAAGTCGAGTCCAAAGTCCTAGCATTTTAGTTTCGAGTCATTTCGAGTCCCCTTTACAAAGAAATTAAATTTGTACAAATCATATAATGTCTGCAAATGCAGCAGCTAGTAAGTTAGCCCTTAGCCGATAAGGTAGTCTAATCATTCATTCAAAAGACATTCTTTCAAAACTTACCTTTCTTTGTTCAGCTTCAGGTGCCGAACAAAATTGGACGTTGTGGAAGCTCCGTCTGTAATCTTTGACCCGCACGTTCTGCATATTGCCGTTCGTTTTTTGTTGACAACTTCGTAGTTTTTATAACCAAACGAAATCACCTTCGGCATCATTTTGCAAACTGGCGCGTGGATGCTTCCGCATCATTTGTTGTGCAATTTGCCTTGGATGCGGTCGAAACAAAGCAACGTAGATCTACTGTGATTGGATGTTGTGCAAGCCGCTCGCACATGATCTTTGCATACATTTTCGCAGATTCACAAGTACAACGAGTGCGGTCCTTATCAACATACTTTTAGAGTTTTTTTTTTCATTGGACGTAGCAAGTCATCACAAGTCAAAAGGCCTAAGTCCAAGTGAAGTCACGAGTTATTGATATTGAAGTCCAAGTCGAGTTGTAAGTGTTTGTACATTTTGTCGAATCGAGTCTAAAGTTACCAAATTAGTGACTCGAGTCTGACTCGAGTCGAAGTCACATAACTCGAGTCCACACCTCTGCAACATTTCCCCCAAATTCAAAATAAAAATATTATCCTTTAGAGCATTTATTTGCAGAAAATGACAAATGGTCAAAATAACAGAAAAGATACATGTTTTGAGACCTCACACACTGCAAAGAAACAAGATCAAATTCATTTTAAAACAACATAAAACTAATGTTTACACTTAAGAAGAGTTCAGAAATCAATATTTGGTGCAATAACCCTTATTTTTAATCACAGCTTTCATGCGTCTTGGCATGCTCTCCACAAGTCTTTCACATTTGTGACGCACCACAGGTTTTCAGTCACTCGGCATTAGGGAATCTGAGATAATGAGATTTTTTGTATTTTTTTTTTCAAAATTTGTGATTTTATTTTATTTTTTTGCAGAATGTGCTAGTTGAGATCATGAAGAACCCACTCCATGTTTCAGATAACAGCATCAGCTGCTTAAAAAGCATACATTTTGTCTGTGAAACTGGCTTGTTTTTCGGAAAGAATCGAGGAGTGTCTAAATTACCATCCTGCTGCTGCGGACCAATCACGTGACATTTGCGGTCTTTTGTTTACTTTTTACGCCTATCAGCCGTGCGCAGCTCCTGCATATGTAGCTGCAGTTCATAGGCTGCATTTGCATCTGTAACTTAAAAATCCTTAAATTTGACTGTAAATGCTACATAAGAAGGAAGGAGCTCATGTACAGAATGCGATCGGATACTTTACTGGCGAAAGAGCGCGGATATGCGATCCATGGACAACGAGGCAAACAACGAGGCAAGTAAGTATACCCGATTATGTTTGCAGGAACACATTTACTTGATAGACTTTAGGACATGTTTAAATACTAATTCAGCTTTCGTGTGGCGATCATATTGCGCTGTGTGGCTGCTCACTGCAGGGCTAAACCAGGGCTAAAACCGGGACTAAACCAGGACTAAACCAGGACTAAACCAGGACTAAACCAGGACTAAAACTAGGACTAAATGCTAGCGTGGTCCTTTTTAAGAACACGTTTACTTTATAGACTTTAGGACATGTTTAAATACTAATTCAGCTTTCGTGTGGCGATCATATTGTGGCGCCGCGGATCTCCATTCACAATGTGGCTAAGCTAATGCTAACGCTAGCATTGAAACAAATGTGGTCAGCGCAACCACTTATTTACACTTAAGAAGAGTTCAGGAATCAATATTTGGTGCAATAACCCTTATTTTTAATCACAGCTTTCATGCGTCTTGGCATGCTCTCTACAAGTCTTTCACATTGTTCTTGGGTGACTTTATTCCACTCCTGGGGCAAGCACTGAAGTAGCTCAGCTTTGTATTTGTGTTGGAATTCAACAGACGCTGGAATGGAATGGCTGTAATACATGTAGAGATGCTGATTTCAGAAAGAAATGCAGTGGTCTCTTATTTTTTTCCAGAGCTGTATGTTCAGGGATTACAACTTTCATTCATTTGCTATATTTTACAACATTTAGAGAGCCAAAAAAGTTGATTACACTGATGTGATAATTTATTGATAATTACTGAATAAACCCAAGATCACACAGTAATACAACAGAAAATCAGCCAAACACTATAATACATTCATTTTTAGCAGTCCCTCATCTTCTTTCATTATTGTTGGCGTATTCATCGTTGTCTGAAATCCAGAAATAATGTTAAAGCAGCACTGGTGGTTTCCATGGAGATAGAAAGTTAAAGACAAACTTTGGGCCATTCCCCATATAGATTTTTAAAGCCATATGCTGTGTCATTTTTATTTTTGTAGCTGATTCATTGCTGACCTGTGACTGGTTCGGTATCGGATTCTACAAACTTTAGGATTCTTAAACTTTAGAGCCCACTGTTTTTGTTTCTGTGGACCTTTGCTGAAGTGAAAACAATTTATAGAGCCAAACACTTACAAGTGCTAAATCTCACACCAATAATTAAGTGTTTGAGTCATATTAAAGGTGCACTAAGGAACTTGTTGGTTAGGGTCCGTCACCTGTTTGTTTCTGTGGAGATGGAGATTACTTTTCTCCAATTACAGGTGGTTTGAATAAAAATTAAAAATAAAAACTTAGAAAAACCTACATTCTGACTGTGAAGGGGGTCGCCTCTCCACAGATCTGACCTCTAACTTGGTTGGGTTTGGTCTCCTTGAAGATAGAAAGGCTTAATACAAGCCTTTAAAAGATAAAAAAAGAAAATTATATTGAATAGTGTTCTCTTTAAAAGACCTCATCCATAATGTGAACCGAGCACTAACAAGGCTACAGATTGAATACTACATCCTTCCTTTCCTTTGTAAATGTCACTCTTAAAAGTTTGTGTTATGGATGTGTAGATTAAAGTACATCTGCGCAAAACATCTTATATAATGTAGTGATTCACCCTCTCCACCGCCCACTGAGGCCCACGTCCATCTCTTTAGATTACAGCTAATGGAGCAGGCCTGTGTGTTTTTGTGAGCCATTTGTAACTATTGTCAGATAATACCAAGCCTCTTTACCATCCGAGGATTTTCAGTTTGAGTAGTCGGCAATTCAGATATAATTAAAAATGTTAATGTTTATGTTAAAATTACAAATTTATCTATAAATATGACTGAGATCTTGATAAAATTAAGAAGTTGTGAGTGCCTTTGTAGATCAGTGGGTATGGCGTCACTGGTGTGGTTGGACTTGGATCAGAAATACCAAATGCCCAAAGACATACTAGTAGTTTTTTGTTGTTGTTGTTTTTTTTTTTCATTCTGTATTTCCAATGACCTTGTACTGCTAATTATGTAATTGTTTATAATTGTTTTTTACCTGAATTTTCTTGAAATGTAAAGTGCAGTATAAATAAAATGTATTATTATTATTACGCCGGGTGCAGAGAGATCTGGGCGGCAGTCGAAGGCGGGGGCCTCGACGGCCGGATCTCCGGACATGGAGGCTAGCTCTGGGGACATGGAATGTCACCTCACGGGGGGGGGGGGGGAGTCTGAGCTTGTGCGGGAGGTTGAACGTTACCGACTAGATATAGTCGGCCTCACCTCCACGCACAGCTTGGGCTCTGGAACCCAACTCCTTGAGGGGGGCTGGACCCTCCATTTCTCTGGCGTTGCCCGCGGGGAACGGCGGAGGGCTGGTGTGGGCCTGCTCATTGCCCCACAGCTCAGCCGCCGAGTGTTGGAGTTCACCCCGGTGAACGAGAGGGTCGCGTCCCTGCTAGTGATGGGCGGATCGATACCAAAGTATCGATATATCGATCCTGATGGGGTATTGAATATGCATCGATCCTGGTATTTAAATATCGATACCAAGTCATGTTTTCTTACTGACTTAACTTTCAGTTTATTTAGTTCAAATTCATATGTGTTTTGTTCATTATTCAACCATTGCCAGTTGTCAGGCACTACTTTTCCTTCCGCGTTCTCACCAAACGTGGGGTGGTACGTCATCCCGCGATAGACTCACTGCTGTGAGATTTCAGTCAAAGCGGCGTGGGGCTGCGGGAGACATGGGAGACCGCAAGCGAAGTGTGGTATGGAGTTACTTCCACACCGTGGACGACAATGTTGCGAAGTGCAGTGTGTGTCAAAAAATGATCCGATATTGTGGCAATACCACAAATTTTAAATAAACACTTGATCATAAATCATAAACCTCAGCATGACGAAATGCTACTGACCAAACGACAACAGGAGGCGAGTCAGGCAACTCCCTCCAGCACAGCAGCAACAGCAGTACGACAGAGGTCAGCTGCCGAGGCGTTTGAGAGTGGGAGAATCCAGGTAACCATCAAGCATGTAGAAGACTAAGAGTAGTGTATGTGAGAGGAGAATGTATGTATGTGAGAGTGAGAATAGTGATACTTCATTTGTTGTCTTTTTTCATAGGCTGCAAGTGCCCAACTTACAATAGATTTATTTATTTTATTTTATTTTATTTATTTGATAGGGACAATGCACATTAATGAACATAAGTATAAAACAAATGTAAATATGCCGAATTTTAGCTACAAAGCTAGTTTTCATCCGCAGTCCCTCGGCAAGCAAATACATAAAAATACAACGTGCAATACAAGCAACACAACATCAAAGATTTTTTTTCTGGTGTTAGAATGTGTGGAGCTAAGCCCCCTGGTGGAGTTTTGCAAAGCCAAGGTATCTAGTTAGAGCCAGGTTAGTGTTTTTATGTAGTATTAAAAAATGTATGAAAGTATCGGTATCGATATCGATATCGCGATTCTATCCCTAGTATTACTTGGTATCGTATCGAAACAAAAATAATTGGTATCGCCCATCCCTAGTCCCTGCGCCTTCGGGTCGGGAACAGGTCTCTCACTGTTGTGTCGGCCTATGGGCCGAACAGCAGTGCAGAGTACCCTGCCTTCTTGGAGTGCCTGGGAGGGGTACTGGATAGTGCACCGACCGGGGACTCCGTTGTTTTACTGGGGGACTTCAACACCCACGTGAATAACGACAGTGACACCTGGAGAGGGGTGATTGGGAGGAACGGCCTCCCTGATCTGAGCCCCGAGCGGTGTTCTGTTATTGGACTTCTGTGCTAGCCACAGTTTGTCCATAATGAACACCATGTTCGAGCACAAGGGTGTCCATCAGTGCACGTGGCACCAGGACACACTAGGACGGAGTTCGATGATCGACTTTGTTGTCATGTTATCTGACCTCCGGCCGCGTGTCTTGGACACTCGGGTGAAAAGAGGGGCAGAGCTGTCAACCGATCACCACCTGGTTGTGAGTTGGGTCCGCTGGCGGGGGAGGAAGCCGGAGAGACCTGGCAGGCCCAAGCGTATCATGAAGGTCTGTTGGGAACGTCTGGCAGAGCCCTCTGTCAGGGGCACCTTCAACTCACACCTCCTTGAAAGCTTCTCCCGGATTCCGGGGGAGGCTGGGGACATAGAGTCCGAATGGTCTCTGTTCTCGGCCTCTATTGGCGATGTGGCCGCCCGTAGCTGTGGTCGTAAGGTCTGTGGTGCCTGTCGCGGCGGCAGTCCCTGAACCCGGTGGTGGACACCGGAAGTAAGGGATGCCGTCAGGCTGAAGAAGGAGTCCTATCGGGCCTTGTTGGCTCATAGGACTCCTGAGGCAGCTGACGGGTACCGGCGGGCCAAGCGTGCTGCAGCCCGGGTGGTCGCAGAGGCAAAAACTTGGGTTTGGGAGGAGTTCGGAGAGGCCATGGAGGAGGACTATCGGATGGCCTCAAAGAAATTCTGGCAAACCGTTCGGCGCCTCAAGTATCCTTAAAGTATTCCTTCCACCGGGATCCGGTTTGGGAACCACAGGATCTCATCTCTGCTGTTTGCAGATGATGTTGTCCTGATGGCTTCATCAAACCGGGACCTCCAATGTGCACTGGGGCGGTTCGCAGCCGAGTGTGAAGCGGCTGGGATGAGGATCAGCTCATCCAAATCCAAGGCCATGGTTCTCGACCGGAAAAAGGTGGCTTGCCCTCTCTGGGTGGGTGGGGAGTCCTTGCCTCAGGTGGAGGAGTTCAAGTATCTTGGGGTCTTGTTCACGAGTGAGGGGAGGATGGAGCGTGAGATTGACAGGCGGATCGGTGCAGCGTCAGCAGTGATGCGGTCGCTGTACCGGACCGTTGTGGTGAAGAGGGAGCTGAGCCGAAATGCGAAGCTCTCAATTTACCGGTCAATCTACGTTCCTACCCTCACCTATGGTCATGAGCTCTGGGTAATGACCGAAAGGACAAGATCGCGGATACAAGCGGCCAAAATGAGTTTCCTCTGTAGAGTGGCTAGGAGCTCAGTCACACGGGAGAAGCTCGGAGTAGAGCCGCTGCTTCTCCACGTCAAGAGGACGCGCTGGAGGGACTATGTGTCCCGGCTGGCCTGGGAACGCCTTGGGGTCCCCCCCGGAGGAGCTGGAGGAAGTGTCCAGGGTGAAGGAGGTCTGGGCGTCCCTGCTTAGACTGTTGCCTCTGCGACCCAGCCCCGGATAAGCGGAAGAAAATGGATGGATTATTATTATTATTATTATTAGTAGTAGTAGTAGTAGTAGTAGTAGTAGTAATATTGGTAGTATTATTGTAGTAGTATTTGTAGTATTTGTATTAGTATTAGTAGTAGTATTAGTAGTAATACTACTAATACTACTGTTGTTGTTGTTAGTGTTGTTGTTAGTGTTGTTGTTAGTGTTGTTGTTAGTGATACTGTTGTTAGTGTTGTTAGTGTTTTTGTTAGTGTTGTTGTTAGTCTTTTTTAAAATCTTTTATTATTTAAGTTACATATTTTCAAACCACAACAACATTCGCAAAGTACTCAGACGACACATTGGGGGATGTGGGCACGGGAATAAACACCACTGGGATAAAGGGCTAGGGGACTTGAAGGCACTTGGGGGAAATACAAGGGGGGTCGAGAAAGAGAAACAGGGGAAGTGGAGAGGTCCAAAGGGATTGTTCAGTGCAGCAGAAGAGGGTAGGGGTCAGAAGTCCAACTGAGGGGAACCGGTTCGGGAGAAGGAGAAAAGTGTATTGTCTGGGGTGAAGGTGTTGCGAAACTCCGTTTCTCTCACGGAGTAGAGACGGCGAACGTGGGCGCTAAGGAGCGCTGTGAAGAGGGGCCAGTGCTCTGCTGCTCGGCCGCCGTGGAGGTGGTGGTTCCGTGCCACGAAGATAGAATGTTGTTAGTCTTGTTGTTGTTAGGGATACTGTTGTTAGTGTTGTTTTTGTTAGTGTTGTTGTTCTTGTTAGTGCTGTTGTTGTTAGTGATACTGTTGTTAGTGTTGTTGATAGTGTTGTTGTTGTTGTTGTTGTTGTTAGTGTTGTTGTTAGTGTTTTTGTTAGTGTTGTTGATAGTGTTGTTGATAGTGTTGTTGTTGTTGTTAGTGTTTTTGTTAGTGTTGTTGATAGTGTTGTTGTTGTTGTTAGTGTTGTTGTTAGTGTTGTTGTTAGTGTTGTTGTTAGTGTTGTTGTTGTTGTTGTTAGCCATGTTGTGATGATGTTCCTTCATTATCTTACTCAGTTGTAATTTCTGTATTCACCAACCCCCTACCTCCACCCAGTTCTTTGTAATCACTTGTGATTATTCACAAAATATTATATATTCAAAATGTTTTCTTATCTGAGAATCAGGACATGCACGATTACAATGCTAGCTGTTGTTGGCATAACCGTCATGGCAAAACTCCACTCTGACCTCTGAAAGTTGTAAATAGCGCTTAAAATAGTTAGGGTGCTTTGAATGCACAGGGTATATAATAAGCAAAAAGGAATCAAACCTTTCTCTCCTCATGGAGCCAAAACCAGACCAAGTTACAGGTCAGATCTGTGGAGAGGCCCTACTCTCAGTCAGAATACCTGTTTTTCCAGGTATTTTTGAGCTATAAAACCACCCGTAATTGAATAAATGTAGAGTAGAGCTGTTTAATGTCATATCCAACCAAAAAGTTACTTGGGTTACTTAGGTTCAGCACCTTTAATCCTATATTGCTTTTGATCACATACAATGACTACAGTTTCCCCAGCGAATAGAAACACAAAATAATTCATGTTTTCAAACCCGGCCTGTCAGCAGCACAACATAATTAAGGCTTTACAAAGCAGTTCATGACTGAAACAACAGGACAATACTAAATATCCCATTAAACATTATCAACATTATTTTCTCTCCGCCGTCAATATGAGATACACAATATAAATTAAAAACAACACTGCCAAAATCCCACCGCTATTAATCCACTGCAGTCAAATTACATTTACAAACAGGAAACAGAAAATGTGCCACGGTTCAGTCCTTAGAAATATGTTGACGTTTTTACTTTGTTGGTTTAAACGGCACATATTTTCTGATCTGTTATAATGCTGTTTCCTCATCACAAACAGACCTGGAGTTGTGTTTTGTTTCATTCATATTTAATGAAAACCCTGCATATTTAGGTTCCTCTCTCAAACACTTTTTTATGACAATGACAATAAAGCAATCAAACTGAATTGAACGCTCCCACAGTCCCACCTTGAACAATCCCACCTTGTGAGATCATGTGGTAATACAGGAAGTGCTCCACTGTGTTTTAAACTCCAAACTCCTTCATTAGAATCATTTGGATCATCTCAGCCCTGGATTTGCCAGTTTCTACTAAACAAAAGGTAAAAGGTAGATGTTAACTTGAAAACTACCACTACATGACATCACAAGGTGGAACGGAGCGTTTTGAGCTTTGGAGATGTAGACAGACTAATAAAGGATTAGGCTGCGTCCCATTTCTCTGTCTTACCCCTTCGTCTTACCCCTACCTCTTGGTTTTGTCCGTTCATGTGAGGACAAGGGGTGTCCCGATTCTAATTTTGATCAAGGGCTCGGGCCATGACCGAGGGCTACATACCCCTTGAAACGAAGTAAGCTCTCGACCAGACTTGAAATGAAGGGGTACGCCTACAAGCTCAGGCAGGTTTTGGGATCAGGATGGCAGCGTCACATCGACCAGCCAAGGAGTCTCATAAATATATTTTCAGTTGTAATTATTGATTGACAGTTTAGCATGGTTTACAATTATGACGCTTATGTTCTACGTTACTTTTAGTGAACTGTTGCGGTTTTAATTGTCGTGATGTCTGTTTAGCCGACGTTTTCATCGAACTTTCATGTATAAACAAGCTAGTTTTTTTGTCAAGCTGAGGTACCCGATAATTCTTGACATTTGTTTACGTTTGTTTGTGTCAATTGTTATCGCCTCTGTAGACGTAGCAGCCAGGTAGAGGCGAGGGATGATGACGGTAATCGAGTGGTGTCCCATTTCTTAGGGGAACATTCGTACCCCGAGCCCTCTCAGCTCGGTATCGAGGGGCAAGACAAAGACGTAGATAAAGGGGAAGGGGTAAGACAGAGAAATGGGACGCAGCCTTACTTGTGTGAAAGAAACAAAACACAACTGTAAAAGCACCTTTAATGAAATAATAAGCAAGTTTAATGCCAAACTGTGGTACATTCCAGGGAAAGCAATCTCCCTAGCATATCTCCATGGACACAACCACGTGTCCTTGTAACCTTTAACTGCACCTTCAATTTCGTGTAATATAAGGACTTTTAATAAATAATAGATTGTTTTTTTCCTCTTGTTTTTGACACACTAAAGTAATCACAAGTGCACAGTTTACTGACACCACTCATCTGTCTGAAGGATCCGCTCGTGTTCTTCGTCCAAATAAACAACATCAGCCAAATAAATCACAATAAACTGCAGAGAGACAGAAGTTTTACTCTGGCCAGATTGTGGAGTCTGGTGCGGGATACAGACGCTTATGTTGTGTTTATCTTTATTTCTCATTGGAAGCTCACCGAGAGTACCACCCTGCCTGTATTGATAAGGTACAGAAACAAAAATATAAAATAATATCATAAAAACAAGTACATATATGCTGTTAAAGCTGCAGTATCTGGCTATGCTCTTGTCTCAAAGAGGCCATATTATGCTGTTTTCTGATTTATGTTGTAATATTGTTTCTTCATCACAAAGATTCCTTGTGTTTAGTTTCATTCACACATGTTTAACACACAAACCCTGCATATTTAAGCTGAGTTCTTCTCTCAAATATAGCTGTTAACTTGAAAACGACCACTATATGACATCAAAAAGTGGGAAAAACAAAACAAAACACAACTCCAGGTATGTTTTTGATGAGGTAAAAACATTCATAAGCTTGCAAGAGTACATTTTGTGTAATATAGGACCTGAAATGATAGATTCCCTGCTCTGACTGTCCGTCTCCTGGTTTGAGTACAAAAGTGTGTCTGGTTTTGAAATATTTGAAAAGTATTTATTGAATATTTTCAAATTTTAGAGTAAAGAGGCATGAGGTCTTCCATTGAGACTACAAAACAGGACCAGTTCAGAATGTCTGTGTCCCTGTTTGCATAGAAATCTGTGAGTGGAGTATGCATGTTCTCCCTGTGTCCATACGTGCAGGAGGTTACAGAACTCCAGACACAAGACTCTGGCCCCCCTGTGGTTCTTTTGACAGTTTTAACCTTTGCAGTATTAAAAAGGAGGTTGAACGTGGAGGACAAATGTTTCTGTGAAGACATAAACACTTAACTTAATCATAACTTTATTTACTGCTACAAAAATATATCTGTGTCTCGTAGAAGTCAGCATCGGAGAACCGTGGACCTCATTTTTACAAATAGTATTCACCTTGATCCCGAAGTTGCCATGGGCACTGCTATCATCATTGGGGTTGTATTATTTCTTATGGGGCTGCTGGTCCTAACAGCAAATAAATTCAATCTGGACTATAAAGCTGTTTTAAAGGCTCCAGAGAATGAGTGCAGTGAGACTTGTTGGTGCACATGGGCACTGAACTTTTTACACAAATGAACCTACTTAATGTCATATTTAATGGGGAAACTTTTCTCAACTTTGCCACAAAAAAAGAACATTTACAGACAAAAATGTGCGGAATAAGGTGAATAACTAGTGTATACATAAAAGTGTATATGTACATCTGCAGAGGCGGTGAGACAGGGCCAGCTACAGGCACATGATTGAACTAATTCGTTTTTAATTGGCGTGGACACAGCGTTGACAATCACACACCCACCATCAACAACTGAATTCACCTATAATGGCACGTTAAATTTCACCTCGTCATCTAATCATAAAGGACTGAACATAGTGAACGAGTGTGATGCAACGGTTCATTCCCACGAGTGTCAGTAAATCCCATGGTAGTAGCGGGATTGTTTTTAAGGGGCCATTACAAATGAAAAATCCAAATGAAAACATCTTCTCATTATTTCTTGTTGTTAAACTCCGCCAAAAGTAAAGAGCAGATCAAGAGAGCCGTCAGTAAAACAGTGAGGCTCCCACTAGTGGCTGTTCCAGTCATTACACAGGCTGAGATAAGGTGTGGGCGGGACTTAACCAATGCACTAGCGCTGCTTTCTCCCTGTCAATCAACTGCAATGAGAGAATCCGATTGATCTGTGCAAACCATAGACTGTATGCCAGGGCCCTCCGCTTGCTTGCCTGGTTTACACCTGACCATATCACAAGTGATATATGCTCTGGGAGCCACCTTCGAAATATCTCGTAGCGGAGGTGTGGTTTACGATCGCCAACGGCCGTTTATTGGGCGTTACGAATGTCTTTCATTTGGTGTATACGTAGCCCATAGCCAATCATGTCAGTTGTCAGTTCAAACTACAAGCTTCCGTTTGTCACGTAGTACGCGTCACCGTCTTGCCACCCCTCCCCGCTCTCTGATTGGCTCCCAGAATCAGGAGAGCTCGCTTGCCATAGTTGCCAGGCTGTCTTTCAGATCAGAACGAACGAAAGCAGCCTGGGATTTCCCAGGTTATCCGCTTGCCGTCTGCAGACAAGCGAATGAGCGAGCAGTTCTGAACACTTGATTGGACACTGTAGTTTTCTATACTTAGGACATTAATCCTTCTTATTTATGAAATGTTTAGTGGAAAATATTCTTAAATATATGATTCAATTTAAATATTTCCTGCAATTTCCGAAGAAGTTTAGAAGTGTCTGACAGTTGCCCTCTAAAAGTCAGGTATTTGTATTGTGTAATAGAACAGTGTTTACAGGGCTGTTGCTAGTCACCCCAAACCAAAAAGTGGGACCGGAGGATCGCGACCACTGGCACCGGTTCCTCATCTCTCTTGCGAGGTTTCATGAGCCTGATTTTTTGGCGGTGCCCCCCACAAGCACTCGGTGTCCTACACGCTGTGCGTAATGTGCGTGTGCGGAGTGATGGCTGTGAATGTTTTATAACTTTGCACCAATGATCAGCCAATGAAAAACTCAAGCTGACTTCCTGCAACAGCGTAACATCCATTAGAAGTGACGCATTTGTGAGTTCAGTGAGTGAGTGCAGTAAATAGCTGCAAGCTCTAAGCTGTTTTTTTTTTTTTTTTTTTGAGTACATTAGCACCAATGTCAAGGCAACAATGTCAATGTCGTATTTTAGCAGGACAACATAAAAACTTCACCAGTCTTATTTTTGCTTCCTCTATAGGGTTATTAAAGGGCCCATAATGCGCAGAACTGACTCTTGTGAGCTTTACGCCCTGTTAAAATGTTTTTGAGGAGGTAACAACATGGCTTAAAGTTGCTCAGTGTAACTTTCTGGGTGGAGGGGTCCACTATCATGGATACTATGTTGTTGCTTTGTCTGAAAATTTCACAGTATCATATTAAACTTAGAGCTCAACCTAAATATGCAGGGTTTGTGTTAAACATGTGTGAATGAAACAAAACACAACTCCAGGTCTGTTTGTGATGAGGAAACAACATTTAAAAAAAAAAAAGCGTAATATGGGCCTTTTAAACACAGTGTCTATTTTCGGTGAATTGGGGTTTTGTTACAGAAGACAGATGCTTTCCTAATTGTGTGGTTTGGAATGGACATTTGTTATAACCATATTTTATTATTATGATCGTTTTTTACTACAAACATTTTAATGACATGTACTAAATGTGAAATATGAGTTGGCGTGTTAAACGTCTGTAGTGGGTTTGTCCTCTGAGGGTTACTCCAGTCAATGTGAGACGCAAAGTCACTGAAGGACAAAGCAGATGGTCTGTGTGCATTTACATGATTGCAGGTGTAGAGGTCACATTGGATTACTTAGCCTAATATAACATTTATTTCTGCTGTCCCACTGAAATTAAGTACAAGTTCAACACTGCATGTACACATTAACTAAACTCATAAGAAAAGTCAAGTTAATCATAATAATAAAATAATCATGTATTTAAAGGGGGAGTATTAAACAAAATTGACTTTTTGGTGATTTTTGCCATGTTACTGTATGTCGACCATTAAGGTTGGCATAATCTTGTGATCTCTTATTGTTAGCAGTAGCAGGAGGATTCAGTGTGTCAAAAACAAAACTGAAACTAATCTGCTGTGTGTCGTATTACGCACAATCAATACGCTAGTGACAATACGCATTTTTTTTCGATTTAGTGTTTGTTGGTCAGTGTGGTGTCTGAATATACAGCTCTGGGAAAATATAAGAGAGCATTGCATTTTTTTTTTTCTGAAATCAGCATCTCTACATGTATTACAGCCATTCCATTCCGGCGTCTGTTGAATTCTAACACAAACACAAAGCTGAGCTACTTCAGTTTTTGCACCAGGAGTGGAATAAAGTCACCCAAGAACAATGTGAAAGACTTGTGGAAAACATGCCAAGACGCATGAAAGCTGTGATTAAAAATAAGGGTTATTGCACCAAATATTGATTTCTGAACTCTTCTTAAGTGTAAACATTAGTATTATGTTGTTTTAAAATGAATTTCATCTTGTTTCTTTGCATTGTTTGAGGTCTGAAAACATGGATCTTTTTTTGTTATTTTGACCATTTGTCATTTTCTGCAAATATATGCTCTAAACTCTAAACTCTAAGTTATTTTTATTTGGAATTTGGGGGAAATGTTGTCAGTAGTTTATAGACTCAAACAAAAATGTTCCTTTTACCCAAACACATACCTACAGTATAAGTAGTAAAATCAGAAAAACTGATCATTTTGCAGTGGTCTCTTATTTTTTTTTACAGTGCTGTATAAGCTTTCATGTGGAAACTGTCCACTCTGCACAGAAAGATGTTTCAATGTTTAATTTAATCAAACTGCCTCCATGAAGTTTAATGGGACATTGTAAATCCAAAGGCCGTTTTCTTAAAATGCATTTCCCCCATAGGAGCATAAGGCCTTAAACTACTATCTACACAAAACTTTACAGTCCAACAAGATTTTGACCAACCAATGTACTGTATGTCTAATCCCAAATCTGATTTATTACCATTTAACTTGAAAAAAATTAGACGAAATTTGAATTTTTAGTCAAATTTTCAGCCATATCTACTTTACACATTTTAGTATCTAAAATATCGTGTTTTTTTAAATGTCACAATTTTTTTTCCAATTTTTGTCATTTTTACACATGAAATACCTAATTTTTATATAAAAACATTATGTGATGAAAAACGTTTTACATTTATGCAAGTAAACTCCAGGGGAAGTTTCAAAATTATATCTCTAAATTTACATTTTTTTCTTGTTCACCTGCAGTGTCTCACCTTCAACAATAAAACAAACAATAAAACTATGTACTATGTATGTATTTATGCTATTTATTAACAATTAATGCCTCACAGAAGTAGAATACATCTTTAAACAAACTGACCTTTGTCTTAACTTTTCAAGTGTCAAGCATTGGGTCTAGTTTATAACATGAAGTGACTCATTATAATAGATCCAGCTTCACGTTAAATCCCAGTGTAGCCCAGTCTGTTGTTTTATACAGTGTAAATTTGTCAGTGTTAAACAGTTGTGATGATGCTTAAAGCTGTAACTTTGCTGTGACGCGGTGGTCCAGATGGTCGGTTCACTTGTACCATGAGTCTGACCCCGGTCAGACTGAGACGTGACGACTGACACTGACAATCTGCTGTGAGTCCTGATAAGTGCATTCAATACATAAGGACAAACTTTATCTACGTGTTTGGACCAGTGACGTCATGAGGATCTGGAGGAGGGAGCGGGCAGGGGAAACAGGATAAAATATGAGCAGATAATGAATGACACGAGCAAACAGGGACAGAGGAGCAAACATGAACAGAAGAGGCGGCAGGAGAAGACAGGGATGGGCAGGGACACAGACATTTTTTTTTTTTAATCCCTGTAGGGAAATTATTCTCTGCGTTTGACACATCCTTCCGGAGCAGTGGACAGCACATGAAGGGGCCCGGGGACCCATGATGTTATTGCTAGGCTTGGTCAGGACCTCAGCTGGAGGATTTTTTTTTTACCTATGGAGCATGTTTTTGTGTTGATGGCCAGAGGAAACCCACCCAGACATGGGAAGAACATGCAAACTCCACACAGGCAACCCGGGGATCAAACCTGGAACCTTCTTGTGAGGCGTGAGTGCTAGTCACTTAGCCACCGCTAAAATATACACATACAGAATCAAAGACATTTATTGTGCAGCGTTCCTGTGCCTTTTAACCTTACAGTGTTGTGTTTTTTAGTTGATTGTACATACTTATTATTATTTATCTTAATTTTTGATGCATGCTCATATTTTCCTACTGCGTTGTGACACTGCAATTTCCCCATTGTGGGACAAATAAAGGATTATCTTATCTTATCTTATCTTACAGGAGTGGACAGGGACAGCCAGGAGAAGACAGGTGAAGAGAAGAAGACAGGGACAGACAGGAAAATACAGGTGAAGAGGAGAAGACAGGTGAAGAGGATAAGACAGGGACAGACAGGAGAAGACAGGTGAAGAGGAGAAAACAGGTGAAGAGGATAAGACAGGGACAGACAGGAGAAGACAGGTGAAGAGAAGAAGACAGGTGAAGAGGATAAGACAGGGACAGACAGGAGAAGACAGGTGAAGAGGAGAAGACAGGGACAGACAGGAGAAGACAGGTGAAGAGGATAAGACAGGGACAGACAGGAGAAGACAGGTGAAGAGGAGAAGACAGGGACAGACAGGAAAAGACAGGTAAAGAGGAGAAGACAGGAAAAGACAGGAAAAGACAGGTGAAGAGGAGAAGACAGGGACAGACAGGAGAAGACGGGTAAAGAGGAGAAGACAGGGGCACACAGGCGAAGACAGGTGAAGAGGAGAAGACAGGGACAGACAGGAGAAGACGGGTAAAGAGGAGAAGACAGGGGCACACAGGAGAAGACAGGTAAAGAGGAGAAGACAGGGGCAGACAGGAAAAGACAGGTAAAGAGGAGAAGACAGGGGCAGACAGGAAAAGACAGGTAAAGAGGAGAAGACAGGGGCAGACAGGAGAAGACAGGTAAAGAGGAGAAGACAGGGGCAGACAGGAGAAGACAGGTGAAGAGGAGAAGACAGGGACAGACAGGAGAAGACAGGTAAAGAGGAGAAGACAGGGGCAGACAGGAAAAGACAGGTGAAGAGGAGAAGACAGGGACAGACAGGAAAAGACAGGTAAAGAGAAGAAGACAGGGGCAGACAGGAGAAGACAGGTGAAGAGGAGAAGATAGGAGGAGACACAGATAGACAGGAGTGGACAGGGACAAACAGGGGCAGATAGAAATGGAGCAGACATGAAGAGACATCATCAGACAGGAGCTGACACCTCCCACAGCATCACCAAACACACAAAGACACACACAGACACACACTTACGGTCAGACGTACAGCAGCAGCCGTGGGTTTGTAAAAGTGTGACATAAGAGTTGGTTTCATCAGTCAAAGGAGATGACGTAGGTGTAAAGGCGATGAGCGTCACTAAATGCCTCGACATGAGTTCAGCGCTCGCTCACATATTTATTTATTTAAACCAGGGCTAGTGTAGCACCTGGAAACCATCTCCTGGTCACCAGCCTTATTTGATAAACAGGAAATGTGCGTTAGCCTGCAAGTTGTAGGAAAAGCCTGCTCTGATTTATAGACATTTTTCCTGTTTCCTGATTTTATAATGTTGTTTCCTCATCACAAACAGACCTGGAGTTGTGTTTTGTTTCATTCACACAAGTTTAACACTCAAACCCTGCAGATTTAGGCTGAGTTCTTCTCAAACAGAAAAATGTGACATGTTAATACAGCTCCTCTGTGTTTTAAAACGTCATACACACTCCATACACTAGAATAATTTGGAATTACCAATTTCTGTTGAATAAAAGGTCAAATGTAACTAACTGTTAGCATGGAAAATACAACTTGATGACATCACAAAGTGGACAGAGCATTGTGGAGATGTAGACAGACTAATAATAATGGGTGACTCAAGCATGTGTGAATGAAACAAAACACAACTCCAGGTTTGTTTTTGAGGAGGACACTGCATTAGAACGTGGTTTAAAGATCTCCAGAGTCAATTTTGTGTAATATAAATATGTGAACCGCCATGGGAAAAGCCGGCACATGTCAGGATTGTTGAACATGAGAAAATCGTTTTAGAAGTTTTTTGTTTTTTTTTCAAAATTAGTGATTTTCGTTTTTTTTTTGGTTTTTTTTGCAGAATGTGCAAGTTGAGATCATGAAAAAGCCACTCCATGTTTCAATGTTTCAGATAACAGCATTGGTTGCTTTAAAAGCATACATGTTGTCTGTGAAATTGGCTTATTTTTCGGAAAGAAACGGGGCGTTTGTAAATTACCATAATTACTCACGCTAGTGCTCCCGCCAATCATGTGATGATTAGCGCCGTTTTGTTTTCACCTGTTCGCCTATCAGCTGTGAGCAGCTTGTGAATATTTACGCTGCATTTCAAGAGAATAAAGACAGTGAAAATGGACTGTAAATACTACTTTGACACAGGACACGTTCGGGACACGTCCATTTCTCCAGAGCTCATGTACAGAATACGATCGGATACTTTAGCTGCTGAAAGACCGTGGATTCGCGAATAATCTTTTGGGGTGAGTAAAGTGCCTTTAAACTTTGACACTACAGACTTTAGGACATGTTTAAATACTTCAGCTTTCGTGTGGTCATATTATTTCTGCATCAAAGGGAGATATTTAGCTGAAACATGAACGTGAAGCGATTAACGTGAACAGAAAACATCCAGAGTGTATGTGTACGTGTGTGTACAGAACTAAACCAGGACTAAACCAAGGACTAAACCAGGACTAAATCAAGGACTAAATCAAGGACTAAACCAAGGACTAAAACAGGACCAAAACAGGACTATGTAAAAATACAGTGAATAATTAAGATGCTCTAAATGCATAAGGTAAGTTAGGAGTCCCCACTGCAAACTGATTAGTCCTTTTTCACCTTTTTAAGTCAGTAAAATTGTGGTAGAGCAGTTTAAAAATGGTCCATTAGGCAGCTGCTAAAAGACAGGCTTCCCCCCAGGGCCAGCCGAAGGAAGTTCTCTTCTTCAAACTTTGCACCTGCAACTTCAGCAAAACAACCACATAAACAACCGCCATCCTAAACTTTGAACAAACAAACCGCGATGCTTCCACCTGACTCCAAACCCTTAGTTATCTCCAATGTCCGTTTTGCAGGTCCATAGTGAAGAGGCTGCCATGGAGACAAACTGCAAAATTGGACAATAGGACAATTTTTATTTTATCTATGTTTTCCCAAGGCATTTCAAGTGGTTTAATTTATCTTTTTTGCTTAAAAAGAATGTCAGTTTGGTCATCTGAATAAGTAGATCAGGTACAAAAATCCATAACCAACCAACACAAAAAGAAGCGAAACAACATAAAAAACGGGGAAATTTGAAATATTTAGTACTACTAATTGACAACTGACACAAACTATCAACTGCTTTCATTTTATTTTATTTTATTTATAGTTTTAAAGGGCTCATATTACGCTATTTTCTGATCTTGTGTGTTGTAATGTTGTTTTCTTATCACAGACCTGCAGTTGTGTTTTGTTTCATTCACACATGTTTAACACACAAATCCTGCATATTTACATTGAGTTCTTCTCTCAAACAGATGCCATGTGATGTCATGTGGTAGTACAGGACGTGCTCCACTGTGTTTTTAAACTCCATACGCCTTCACTAGAAACATTTGGATCATTTCAGCCCTGGAATTGCCAATCTCTATTGCACAAAAGGTAAAAGGTATCTGTTAACATGAAAACTACCACTACATGACATCACAAGGTGGAGCAGAGAATTTTGAGCTTTGGAATTCATTTTAAACCTCAGACATATGTGAATGAAACAAAACACAACTGCATTTATAGATACAGCTCTGGAAAAAAATAAGAGACCACTGCAAAATTATCAGTTTTTTATTATTTTACTATTTATAGGTATCTGTTTGTGCAAAAGGAATATTTTTGTTTGGGTCTATAAACTACTGACATTTCCCCCAAATTCCAAATAAAAATATTATCGTTTAGAGCGTTTATTTGCAGAAAATGACAAATGGTCAAAGTAATAAAAAGATACATGTTTTCAGACCTCAAACAATGCAAAGAAACAAGATCAAATTCATTTTAAAACAACATAATACTAATGTTTACACTTAAGAAGAGTTCAGAAATCAATATTTGGTGCAATAAGCCTTATTTTTAATCACAGCTTTCATGCGTCTTGGCATGCTCTCCACAAGTCTTTCACATTGTTCTTGGGTGACTTTATTCCACTCACTCCAGTGTTTTATTCCACTTTACTCCAGCTCAGCTTTGTGTTTGTGTTGAAATTCAACAGACGCTGGAATGGAATGGCTGTAACACATGTAGAGATGCTGATTTCAGGAAAAAAATGCAGTAGTCTCTTATTTTTTTCCAGAGCTGTACGTGGCTTAAAGCTTGCAAGAATTTAGCATAAAATAGCACCTTTAAGAAAGAAAGAAAAGAAAAAAAAATCGAGAAAAATAGACAGAAACACGAACAAATTAAATAACTCTAGACCAATAAAACAATAGAAACTACTCAAACCAAGAAACGTTTAGATTCAGGTGATTTGACCTGTGCATACACTAGCAGTTATTTGTCTTTGCAGCGTTCGCTGGCAGGTGCAGTCTTTCTCTTTCTCTTTCCTTCACAAAGCCCTCGGGTCAATACACTCTGAGAGGGAACAACAGTGCACTCGATAGTCAGGCTCAAAGAAAATGAAAGTGGGTCGATCAGGAGTCATCACAAAAAGCAGGAGTTTGATCGTCACCACGTCGCCTCCACCCCACCAGCTTTTTGGCTTATAGATCCTACGCCATTTCACTGGAGACTTATATAGTCAGACACTCTATTATTTGTTTAGCAGTCTTTACTTTGATTGATTGGTCCCAGTGTTTTGTGTTGCAACTTGACAAAATCTGAACTTTTGATTGGAGAATTTGAAGACCTAAGGCTACGTTCAGACTGCAGGGCTTAAAGCTCAGTTTGGATGTTTTTGTGAAATCCAATGAAATCCAGAACATGTACAACGTATTTGTTTTAAGGAAGAGATTGAGAAGGAGAAGGACAAGGTTTTTGGCCTTGGGGTTTTGTGGAGCAGTGGCAGCAACGTCCGTAGAAAGGAACGCGTTGGTGGGATTGCTCTATGTTTGGCTGCTTCACTGACATGGACTTCATACACAATTTTCGTATGACGAGAAGAACATTTGTGTACATTTGTGAGCGCCTACTTGTACCACTCTCGCTTGTTGATGTCGTGTAGGTTGGATGAATGTGACCTGGCCGTTCAGATTGAAGTCGCATGTCAAAAGATTGGATATGTATCGGTTTTACAGGCTTGGGGAGTAACGGATTACATGGAACGGCGTTAAGTAAAAGGATACAAAAAAAAGGTAACTGTATTCCCCTACAGTTACAAAAAAAAAGACGTAATCAGATTACAGGTACATTTAGTGAAAATGGGGATTACTTAGCAGGATTACAATTTGAAAGCATTTTATGTCATTTCATTTTTTCATTTAAAGCCGGAGGTCATATGTAGGGAAAACAGAACGTACAGACTCGTGCGCCGCGCGCGCTCTGTGAAACAAACCCGCGAGCTGTGGAATACACTTGCAGCGGCTCGCACTGAACCGGCGCTACGCGCTCCCGCCAATCATGACGATTGCCGCTGTTGTGTTTGCGCCTGTTCGCCGATCAGCTGTGAGCCTGATATTTACGCGGCATTTCCAAGAGAAGAAGCATCCTTAACTTCCTACGTTAATGCTACGTAAGAAGGAACTCTCGCCTCGGGACATGGGATACGTTCGGGATTATGTCCTTTTCTCCGGAGCTCCGGATTATTAAAGACAACACGACAAACTGTTAGAATGTAGCTGACCGCATTCTTATGGGTGAGTCATATTATCAGATTATTTCTGCATCTATTTCGGCACTAAACCAGGACTAAACCAAGACTAAACCAGATCTAAACCAGGACTAAACCAAGACTAAACCAGGTTTAAACCAGGACTAAACCAAGACTAAACCAGGACTAAACCAAGACTAAACCAGGTTTAAACCAGGACTAAACCAAGACTAAACCAGGTCTAAACCAGGACTAAACCAGGTCCAAACCAGGACTAAGCCAAGACTAAACCAGATCTAAACCGGGTCTAAACCAGGTCCAAAACAGGACTAAGCCAAGACTAAACCAGATCTAAACCGGGTCTAAACCAGGACTAAACCGGGACTAAACCAAAACTAAACCAGGTCCAAACCAAGACTAAGCCAGGACTAAACCGGGACTAAACCAGGACTAAACCAGGACTAAACCAGGACTAAACCAGGACTAAGGTGTGTGTGTGTGTGTGTGTGTACGTGTGTGATAACCAAGACTAAAGCCAGATCTAAACCGGGTCTAAACCAGGACTAAACCGGGACTAAACCAAAACTAAACCAGGTCCAAACCAAGACTAAGCCAGGACTAAACCGGGACTAAACCAGGTCTAAACCAGGTCTAAACCAGGACTAAGCCAGGACTAAACCGGGACTAAACCAGGACTAAACCAGGACTAAACCAGGACTAAACCAGGACTAAGGTGTGTGTGTGTGTGTGTGTGTACGTGTGTGATAACATATATCCTGTGCATTATTGAATTATTGAATGATTATATGGACTTTTTGTTATAAAAGCATTTCCATTTTAACAAAGTACCTTCTATTCTGCCCTGCCCTGAAACACCACAGTGATGTCAGTGATGGGGGAGGGCTTAGCTTAATGCCTCCCCCCCGTTGGTGAAAAATTTCACCATCCCCCCTGGTTTCATTTTACAACTCGACTACTGGGTAGGAGCCAGTTTCGAGTTAGCTATCGACTAGCAAACTATTAGCAAGCTAGCTAACGTTTGCGGTCACAAGTACATTTTGTGCATTTGTAGAACGATATTACAATATTTAAACGTTATCTAGGCAACATAGTCATGTTAACTGATCCATGAAGACCCTTTAGACAATTCCGAGCAAAGCTGTCGTTAGATGTAGGCCAGAACGCAAGCTGGACGAACATCCTGTCCAGCTGCGGAGATCGGGCAAGATGACTGTCCCGGTAAAACAAAAACTTGACTGAAAATATAATTTCGTTGAAGTCATAGATGTTTAGGTGTTTGGTTTAGTGAGTGACCTTGTTTACTAGTGACTTGGCTTATAGTGATAACAGTTGTTAAAACTACACATAGAACTGTACTTGTCCTCCTAAAAACTTTTAATTGTATTGTAATTTTCTTGTTTTCTTGTTGTTATAGGATATTTGGTGTTAAAGTAATCCAAAAGTAACTGAAAGTAATCAAGTTACATTACTTTAATATTATAGTACCGGGATTACGTTACTGAATACATATTTTAAGGAGTAACTAGTAACTGTACCGGATTACATTTCTAAAGTAACCCTCCCAACCCTGCGGTTTTCAGACCACATATCCAAGTTACCTGGGTCGCATTTGAAAAAAATCAGACCTGTGTCGTTCAGACTGTCATTAAAAGATCAGATACAGGTTGTATAGGGACAAAAAAAAAATCAGATTTGGATCACTTCAGGCTGCAGTCTGAACGTAGCCTTAGTTGTAATGTTTGGTCTGGTAAAACAAAGGTTGAAATAAATATATAAACACATGGAGTGAGTATGTTTCATCACCTCATCCAAGAGGCTCCATCATCTGTCTGAAAATGCAAATAAACTAACTTTCTTACATAACTAACATTGTTGTAAACGGCTCATACTATGTTATTTTCTGATATAATGTAGTTTCCTCATCACAAACATACCTGGAGTTTTGTTTCATTCACACATGACACAATAATTCTGCATATTAACTGCTCCACTGTGTTTTTTTAATATCCGTACACCCTCATTAGAATCATTCGCTTAATTTCGACCCTGGAACTGAACTATTCATGAAGTATTCAGTGCAAAGGACTGAGGGGGAACTAACTACAATTTAACTTAAAGATCCTACAACACAGCATTTCCTCTTGTTTTAAGGCAGTTACGTCCTCAAAAACACACCTGGAGTTGTGTTTTGTTTCATTCACACATGTTTAGGTAATCCTTTACTATTGGTGAATTTTGGGATGTCATAAAGTGGTAGTTTTCATGTTAACAGCTACTTTTTTACCTTTTGTTTAGTAGAGATTGGCATTTCCAGGGCTGAAATCGTTCAAATGATTCTATTGAAGGTTTATGGAGTTTAAAAACACAGTGGAGCACAGTGGAGCAGATAATTTCAACCCTGGAATTGAACAAAAGGTAGACGTATCTGTTAACTTAAAAAACGCATTTTGAGGTTTGCAGATGTAGACAGCCTAATAACCCAGGAATACTCAAATATTACTCCTTTTTTGTAACATATAATACTCCCTACTACTGTATATAGCTGTGATTGGATATTTAATTTGATATTTAATTTGATATTTTATTACTTATTTTTCTATTTTATTCTGATTTGTACATATACACTTATTATTATTTTTTATTTTTATAATTATGTCTTATTTCACACCGGTCTTTTGCTACCCGAGTAAACTACTGTACCCAAATAATTTAACTTGTGGATCAATAAAGTTTGTCTAAGTCTAAGTCTATATGTGTGAATGAAACAAAATACAACTGCGAGTACATTTTTTGATGAGGTAACTGCATTCTAAAGCTCATTTTGAGTCATGTGACCTTTAAGGAGAATCTGCTCTTGGTTAACTCCATTGTTGTGAACCGTCCCTGAGTCATACATTACATGATTCAAGCCCCTAATGGATAATCTCCCGCCTACTAGCCTTATGATTTTCTTTGTTTTGGGTCTGAGGATGGAGCTGTAAAAGGAAGACATCTGTCACTATATAAACAACTGCGGTGTGTTCGTTTCAGTGTTGCGTTCTCCTCCTTTAACACAGATATAAGACAGTGACTTCTGAACTGAAAAACTCTTTCGGATCAGTGGAGAAGCAGAATGTCCAATTGATAGAATACAATTTATTTTCAGAACTGAACCTACCTGCACAGCTGAGGGATTACACAGATGATTTACAATCTTCTAAAAGGGTCCATATGATACTGTTTTCTCATGTTTACTCATCACAAACAGACCTGAAGTTGTGTTTTGTTTCATTTTCACATGTTTGACACCCAAACTCTGCATATTTAGGCTGCGTTCTTCTCTCAAACTGAGGCTACGTTTATATGATGACGGTCTGAAGAGAAGACGCAAAAGTGGCGTCGCAGCTTCACTTTTTATTTCGCATTTAGACAAGCGTTTTCGGGAGGAAATCTGCGTGCATACGGTGACGCAAAAGTGTGTGGAATTCGATTGGGTATGCATGCCAGGTGGCTAGGTGGTGCTGTGATACATTATCACTATGTCCGTGCACATGCGTAGAATCTTTCTTCTTCTCATCTGCGCCGCGAAAAACTAAATAAAACATGGCTACTGTTGGCAAAAAAAAATTGTGTGGTCAGACGAAGAAGTTCAACTATTGCTTCAGACCATGTTAGACTACAAAGCAACGAAGGCGCAACAAGGTGTGGACTGGGAGTCCTGCCAAACAAAGTACAGTGGTACCTCACCTTACGAAATTAATTCGTTCCAGAAGTAGTTTCGTAACGTGAAAAATTCGTAAGTTGAGTAGCTATTTCAAAGGAAAAAGGCTGATTCGTTCCAAGGCCCCGATCCAAGTTTTTTTTTTTTTTTTTATAGTGTAACTTTTTTTATAGTGTAACAATGTGTTCTGTCCTGATTGGTTTCTCAGACTGGATTTAAACTTGTCTCATGTTTGTCTCTCGTTTAAACACTCAAACTTTCATAGATTTTCAACAAAACGTATCAATATTGAAGTGTGGGGGGAAGCAGGAGGGGGGAGAAAACTGCGCGGACACGTGTGCGCAGCATGACCCGGCGCAGAGCTGACAGCAGGACTAGACCAAGATCTAAACCTGGACTGGACCAGGACTAAACCAGGACTAAACCTGGACTAAACCTGAACTAGACCAGGACTAGACCAGATGGATTAAAGCGCCGCGTGCGGGTCTATTTCCTGGTTTCTCACGAGTCACAGCTGAGGAGGGGACCGCAGGCAGTCTGAGCGCATGTGAGCGCGGCTCCTTCTGGATTAGTCCAGGTTTAGTCCTGGATTAGTCCAGACCACCGCGGCTCCTCTAGACCTGGTCAGGTCTAGAGGAGGTCTAGAGGAGCCACGGCTCTTGCATGGCTCTCGCTCACATGCGCTCAGACTGCCTCCTCGCTGCTCGCCTCAGCTGTGACTCGTGAGAAACCAGGAAATAGACCCGCACGCGGCGCTTTAATCCATCTGGTCTAGTCCTGGTTTAGTCCAGGTTTAGTCCTGGTTTAGTCCAGGTTTAGATCTTGGTCTATCAATCAATCAATCAATCAAACATTTATAAGGCGCTTTTCATACAAAATTGTAGCACAAAGCGCCTTACAGTGGTCAAGGATTAGAAGATTGACCTTTATTGATCTCGCACAGGAGAAGTTGTTTCTATAATTGACCCGGGGACCATCCCCATGATTTTGTTTTGTTATTTATGCTTTGGTCAGGCCCTAAGCTGGATTTTACCTATGGCGCATGTTTAGGTTGGTGGGGGAAACCGGAGTGCCCGGAGGAAACCCACCCAAACACGGGGAGAACATTCAGTCTCCACACAGAAAGGCCCGGGCAACCCGAACCTTCTTGCTGTGAAGCATGAGTGCTAGCCACTCAGCCACCGTGCCGCCAGGGGAAAAAAAAAATAAAAAACAGGAACAGCAGCAACAACAGCAACAACAGCAGCAACAGCAGCAACAACAGCAGCAGCAGCAACAACAACGGCAACAACGACAGAACAACAGCAACAACAACAACCGCAACAACAACAACAACAACAACAACAGCAACAACAACAGCAGCAACAACAACAGCTGCAGCAACAGGAACAGCAGCAACAACAACGACAACAGGAACATCAGCAACAACAACAACCGCAAGAACAACAGCAACCACAACAACAGCAACAACAACAGCAGCAACAACAACAGCAGCAGCAACAGGAACAGCAGCAACAACAACGACAACAGGAACATCAGCAACAACAGCAGCAGCAACAACAACGGCAACAACGACAGAACAACAGCAACAACAACAACCGCAACAACAACAGCAACAACAACAACAGCAACAACAACAGCAGCAGCAACAGGAACAGCAGCAACAACAACGACAACAGGAACATCAGCAACAAGAACAACCGCAAGAACAACAGCAACCACAACAACAGCAACAACAACAGCAGCAAGAACAACAGCAGCAGCAACAGGAACAGCAGCAACAACCACGACAACAGGAACATCAGCAACAACAACAGCAGCAACAACAGCAGCAACAATGACAGAAACAACAGCAACAACAACAGCAACAACAACAGCAGCAGCAACAACAACAACAACAGCAGCAACAACAACAGCAACAACAAGAACAACAGCAGCAACAGCAGCAACAGGAGCAACAGGAGCAGCAGCAACAACGGCAATAGCAACAACAGCAACAGGAACAACAGCAGCAACAACAACAGTAACAACAGCAGCAACAACAGCAGCAACAACAACTGCAGCAACAACAGCAGCAACAACGACAGAAACAACAGCAGCAGCAGTAACAACAACATCAACATCAACAGCAACAACAACAGCAACAACGGCAACAACGGCAACAACAGCAACAACAGCAACAACGACAGCAACAGCAACGACAGCAACAACAACAGCAACAACAACAGCAACAACAACAGCAACAACAGGAACAGCAACAACAACAAAAGCAACAACAGCAACAACAACAGGAACAGCAACAACAACAACAGAACCACAGCGACAACAAAACAATAACAGCAATAACAGGAACAACAAGAACAACAACAACAAAAGCAACGAAAGCAACAGCTACAACAAAAGCAACAACAACAGCAACAACAACAGCAACAACAAAACAACAACAGGAACAACAGGAACAGCAACAACAGGAACAGCAACAACAGCAGCAGCAACAACAGGAACAGCAACAACAAACAAAAGAACAAATAAAAGACAAGCAAACAGACGACCGAAGTCAGTCAAAGGCCAAGCTAAACAGGTGAGTCTTGAGCCCACTCTTAAAAACATGAACGTTCTCTGCAGCCCTGAGGTCCTCCGGCAGGCAGTTCCATAGACGAGGGCTGAAGTACTGAAAAGACGCCTCTCCGTGAGTGTGTGTCCTGACTTTGGGAATGACCAGGAGCCTGCTGCCGGAGGAGCGCAGGGCCCGTGAAGGCTCATAAGGGGAAAGCAGTTCTGAAAGATAGGAAGGCCCAAGACCATTAAGACATTTAAAAACCAGTAAAAGAACTTTAAAATCTATCCTGTAACTCACAGGGAGCCAATGCAGAGATTTTAAGACCGGTGTAATGTGATCCCGCCCTCTGGACCTAGTCAGGACACGTGCTGCTGAATTTTGCAATAATTGCAAACCTGAAATACTCTTTTTGGGAAGACCAGAGAGCAGGGCATTACAGTAGTCTATACGGCTGGTGACAAAAGCATGCATCAGTGTCTCCGTATTGGCCTGAGAGAGAATAGGGCGAACTCTGGCTATGGTCTAGTCCTGCTGTCAGCTCTGCGCCGGGTCATGCTGCGCACACGTGTCCGCGCAGTTTTCTCCCCCCTCCCGCTTCCCCCCACACTTCAATATTGATACGTTTTGTTGAAAATCTATGAAAGTTTGAGTGTTTAAACAGAGACAAATGTGAGAAAAGTTTAAATCCAGTCTGAGAAAAGCGTATAATGTGTGTGACTGAGCGCGCATTATTTGAATTTTTGAGATTTCGCGTTTCGTAACTTGAAATTTCATTCGTATCTAGAGACAAAAATTTACCGTGAAGGCGTTTCGTAACTTGAAATTTTCGTTTGTTGGGTCATTCGTAAGGTGAGGTACCACTGTACACTGATATATGGACCGATGTGACGTAATCACATACGTGATGTCAGCAGATTTTTGCGTCTTGGGCAGTGTAGACGAAGTGTACGAGTGTATTCAAGTTTTCCACTTTGGAGGGCGGTTTCAGGTTTTTTTTTTTGCATTTTTAAGCCCCCAAAACGCTGTCACCATCTAAACGAAAGGCACTTCCGATGAAATATTTTCTCGATTTTACCCGTAAGCGTTCTCATGTAAACAGGCTCTGAAACTGTGAACTTGAAAACTACCGCTTCATGACATCACAAGGTGAAACAGAGCATTTTGAGCTTTGGAGATGTAAATAGACATGTGTGAATGAAACAAAACACAACTCCAGCTATGTTTTTTTAGGGTAATAACAGACCTTTGAGTAGGTCGGCATTAAATAAACAACAAAACAAAATCAGTTGTATTGTAAGAAAGATTGGTGCGGTGTAATTAGTACGGTACACAAAAACTCTTCAGAGCGTAAATAGCGTGTCCTCTAAAACTTTCCCATAAACACATTATGCACACATTACATTTACAGTACGAAGAATTACTCATAGATTTGTAATTAAACACGTTATGAAAGTTACAAAAGTTTATTCAAGGAAAGTGCAACAAAACACAGCAGACTCCAGCTAATGAGCTGTACAGGATCATTAGGTTTTTCTTAAAACGCAGTGAGGGGAAGTACTGTGGGCAGAGGCAGAGCTTTTCATTCATACAATTTAAGAACAAGATTATAACAAAAACTTTGTACAAATCCATATTTTAAATGGTTATATTGGACATTTTCCATAAAGTCCAATTTGTTTTCCTTCAGTACAGATGTATTGTAAAAACAACTCTTAGACTACGTTCACACTGCAGCCTGAAATCACTCAAATCCGATTTTTTTGCCTCTATGCGACTTGCATCTGATCTTCTAATGACAGTCTGAACGACACAGATCCGATTTTTTCAAATGCAATCCAGGCCACTTGGATATGTGGTCCTAAAACTGATACATATCCGATCTTTTTACACAAACATTCTTCTCGTCATGCGAAAATAGTATATGAACTCCGTATCAGTGAAGCACGTAGCAATCCCACCACTCTTGTCTGCGACTACGCACCAACACGTTCATTTCTACGGACGTTGCTGCCACTGCCCCATAAAATGCCGTGGCCAAAAACCTTGTCTTCCTCTTCTTTAAAGATCCCATGACATGGTACTTCTTGATGCTTTTATATGGCTCCTTAATGGTTCCCTAATACTGTAAATGAATCCTTCTTCAAAATCAACACTCAAATCAACTCAATCAACACAAAAAAGCTGGCCAATAGTAGAAGGTGGGGGCGTGGCTAAACGCCCCGCTCTCTGCTCTGTGCGCTCTCTGAACCATTTCCTTGTTTTTGCACGGGGGGAGAGAGTTGAAGTGTTCCATTGAAAAATAAACACATTTCCACATAAAATAAAATAAAACCACTGCTGTTCAAAGGTCCAGAGGCTCAGATAAAGGACTTCCGAGCCTAGAAACACTCGGACATGCCTCCAGGCAAATAAAAAAACGCATTTCGCATTGCCTAGCGCATTCGCAGTCCAAACTCTCTGGGCGTGATTTACAGAGACGCTGAGTACAGACAGACGGGGGGTGGAACTGCATTTGCATTTCTTTTTTCGATCTGACGTCAATAAGGTGCCTTGTTCAAAGTCGCCCGTTTGAGCTCCAATTTTTTGTAACGCAGAAAAGGATCACAAATGCTCAGTTTAGACATTTCGTAACTTTTAACCATGGGGGGACTAAACAGGGTAGGGGAGCTCACATTAACGTTCAAAAACCTCAGAAAGTGAAAATTTCATGCCATGGGACCTTTAAAACAAATAAACTGTACCGGAGCCAGAACATGTACAGCTACGAGGCTACTACCATAAACATTGAGCATGTTCACTGCGTGTGACGTCATCGTGTCCTCCAATGCGCATGCGGGACACTTTTGGGCCATTTAATGTTCACATTGGAGATCACATACAAATCGGATTTACTTGGAAATGTGAACGGCCTCACAAAAAAATTGGATTTCACAAAAAAAAATCCGAATTGAGCATTAAGCCCTGCAGTGTGAACGTAGTCTTAGAGTCAAAATGATACTGCTGTCTGTAGCTTTTTTTTTCTTCTTTTTTTTTTTTTTTTATTGGTTTTCTAACCGGAAAAAGGTCGCTTGCCCTCTCCGGGTGGGTGGAGAGTCCTTGCCTCAAGTGGAGGAGTATCTCGGGGTCTTGTTCATGAGTGAGGGGAGGATGGAGCGTGAGATTGACAGGTGGGTTGGTGCAGCGTCAGCAGTGATGTGGTCGCTGTACTGGACCGTTGTGGTGAAGAGGGAGCTGAGCCAAAAGGCAAAGCTCTTGATTTACCGTCGATCTAAGTTCCTCCCCTCACCTGTGGTCATGAGCTCTGGGTAATGACCGAAAGGACAAGATCGCGGATACAAGCATCCGAAATGAGTTTCCTCCGCAGAGTGGCTGGACGCTCCCTTAGAGATAGGGTGAGGAGCTCAGTCACACAGGAGGAGCTCGGAGTAGAGCTGCTGCTCCTTCACGTTGAGAGGAGCAGCTGAGGATGCCTCCTGGACGCCTCCCTCAGGAGGTGTTCCGGGCATGTCCCACCAGGAGGAGGGCCCGGGAAAGACCCTGTACACGCCGGAGGAACTATGTCTCTTGGCTGGCCTGGGAACACCTTGGGGTCCCCCCGGAGGAGCTGGAGGAAGTGTCTAGGGTGAAGGAAGTCTGGGGGTCCCTGCTTAGACTGTTGCCCCTGCGACACGACCCTGGATACATGGAAGATGGATGGAGGGATGGATGTTTTTTTTATTGTCCGTAAATCAGGAAGAAAGGGTGTAAGGAAGTAAGATTGTGAAAAGTGTTTATAAACTTGCAGAGAATAATTACAATAAGTCTGGACCACTGCAGTTCTGTTTTTCAAGCTTTAAAAGGATAGTTAGTTTTTTTTTATGTGAATATGTGAATCTTCAGCAGTGTCATGCATTAACACTGACTTACCCCTGACAGTGTCCTGTGAGCCGAATTCTGTCCCGGTTCTGGAGCTGACGAAAGTAGGTCCGGCAAGTTAGCGGGGACAGTTAATAAAGCTTGTTTTTCTTCTCAAAACAATATTTGTCCAAAAATGCGTGAAAAGTCCCTCAGTCGTCCAGGTAGAATCCATGATCAAAGGAGAAGTTCAATTTGTCAACTGGACAAAGTTTGTTTGGTTGAAAACGTTTCGCCGCTCATCCGAGAGGCTTCGTCAGCTCTGGTTATTGTACTGGTTAGACCCTGCTTATATCTAGCTGCCGGGAGGCGCGTCTCTACAATGACAAAGCTCTGAAAACGATCCCCCCTAATCTGTCCCTTTGTTTTTCAAATTACTCTGACGGCTAGTTTCGACCCCCTATTCAACGTCTAACGACCCTCTCCACCCCTCTGCCCTGGCTCTGTTTGACAGGTCTAAGAATCGCATTATAAATGGGAGACAAGTTATGTCTAACTCCCCCATTTCTGTTTAATGACGGATTCTCTTTTTGACAAAAATAGCCTCTTTAACTCCCCTCTCAAACCAGTTCTTTTCCCTGGCTAAGATCTGAACCTCACTGTCCTCAAAAGAATGGCCCGTGGCTTCTAGGTGAAGATGTACAGCAGATGCCGGTCCACTCTGGCACGCCCGCCTGTGTTGGTACATCCTCTTGTGAAGTGGCTGTTTTGTTTCCCCAATGTAGCGCTCACTGCAATCCTCACTACACTGAATGGAGTAGACCACATTGCTTTGTTTGTGGCTCGGTGTTCTGTCCTTTGGGTGGACGAGTTTTTGTCTTAAAGTGTTTGTGGGTTTGAAATAAACTGGAATTTCATATTGTCTGAAAATCCTCTGTAGTTTTTCCGAAACGCCGGCCAGGTACGGAATCGCTACCCCTTTCCTCCTGGGTTCGGATTCTCTGTTGTCTTGTTTTTTGTCCTTGTCTCTCTTGGTTTTGTTGACAGCCCATTTAGGATATCCACAAACAGAGAGGGCTTCCTGCACATGTTGCTCTTCTTTCTCCTTACCCTCTGTGCTTGTGGGAACCACTTGGGCCCTGTGTTGTAATGTCCGAATAACACCCAGTTTGTGCTGCAGTGGGTGGTGTGAATCAAAAAGCAGGTATTGGTCTGTGTGTGTGGGCTTCCTGAAGACTTCTACTTGGAGTCCCCGGTTTCCTCCTATCGTTACTGCACAATCTAAGAATGCCAATGTGTTATCCTTGGCATCTTCACGCAAAAAGAACGCTGGGTGAAAAATCTTTCCAACCGGGTACTCACTCAGACAGAGAAAGAAGTTCTGTGCAAAGGACTGAATTTCTCGGTGACTCCCAACCACATCCCCACGGTAGACTACATCACGGCAGCGGAAACCGCCATTAGAAACAACAAGCTCACAGAGACAGAAGCTGGAGACCTTAGACTGAAATTAACAGCTGCATTGAGCAATGCAAAACTTCCACCCTCAAACGTAACACCAGAGGACAGGAAGGCCATCATTGCTCTAGAGAGGGACCAGAGCATCCAAATCCTGCCTGCAGACAAAGGGAGATGCACGGTGATATTGGACGCAGCTGATTATGAGGCTAAGGTGAACAGCCTACTCAGTGACACGACAACATACGAAATACTGAAACGGGACCCCACCAATGGGTACAAAAAGAAGATCATTGATTGCTTGCAGAAGTTGAGGAAAGAAGAAGTCATTGATCTACAGCTGTATTACAGATTGTACCCTGGTGATGCTATCCCGTGCATCTATGGCCTCCCGAAGATTCACAAACAAGGAGTACCACTCAGACCCATTGTGTGTAGTGTTGACTCTATCACATATAATTTGGCCAAACACCTTAAAACCATCTTGGCTCCATTGGTGGGTAACACGGAGCACCACATTGAGAACACAGCCGAATTTGTTAACAAAGTTAAGTTTCTCCAGTTTGGTCAGGATGAGACAATGGTTTCCTTTGATGTAACCTCTCTTTTCACTTGTATCCCCACAGCTGTAGCGGTCGAAGCAGCGAGAAGGAGTTTACTACAGGATTCCAAGCTAGAAGAGAGAACCAAACTTTCTCCTGACCAAATCTGCCAACTGCTGGAAATTTGTCTAAATACCACCTATTTCCAGTTCAGAGGGAACTTTTACAGGCAAATTCATGGCTGTGCGATGGGCTCACCGGTCTCCCCTATCATGGCTAATTTATACATGGAACAATTTGAACAAAGTGCCTTGGCTTCATATCCAGGCACTCCTCCCACACACTGGTTTCGTTATGTTGATGATAATTTTACAAAAATCAAAATTCAAGATTTGGAACCTTTCACTGCACATATCAATTCTGTAGATCCGAACATCAAATTCACCCGTGAAGATGCCAAGGATAACACATTGGCATTCTTAGATTGTGCAGTAACGATAGGAGGAGACCGGGGACTCCAAGTAGAAGTCTTCAGGAAGCCCACACACACAGACCAATACCTGCTTTTTGATTCACACCACCCACTGCAGCACAAACTGGGTGTTATTCGGACATTACAACACAGGGCCCAAGTGGTTCCCACAAGCACAGAGGGTAAGGAGAAAGAAGAGCAACATGTGCAGGAAGCCCTCTCTGTTTGTGGATATCCTAAATGGGCTGTCAACAAAACCAAGAGAGACAAGGACAAAAAACAAGACAACAGAGAATCCGAACCCAGGAGGAAAGGGGTAGCGATTCCGTACCTGGCCGGCATTTCGGAAAAACTACAGAGGATTTTCAGACAATATGAAATTCCAGTTTATTTCAAACCCACAAACACTTTAAGACAAAAACTCGTCCACCCAAAGGACAGAACACCGAGCCACAAACAAAGCAATGTGGTCTACTCCATTCAGTGTAGTGAGGATTGCAGTGAGCGCTACATTGGGGAAACAAAACAGCCACTTCACAAGAGGATGTACCAACACAGGCGGGCGTGCCAGAGTGGACCGGCATCTGCTGTACATCTTCACCTAGAAGCCACGGGCCATTCTTTTGAGGACAGTGAGGTTCAGATCTTAGCCAGGGAAAAGAACTGGTTTGAGAGGGGAGTTAAAGAGGCTATTTTTGTCAAAAAGAGAATCCGTCATTAAACAGAAATGGGGGAGTTAGACATAACTTGTCTCCCATTTATAATGCGATTCTTAGACCTGTCAAACAGAGCCAGGGCAGAGGGGTGGAGAGGGTCGTTAGACGTTGAATAGGGGGTCGAAACTAGCCGTCAGAGTAATTTGAAAAACAAAGGGACAGATTAGGGGGGATCGTTTTCAGAGCTTTGTCATTGTAGAGACGCGCCTCCCGGCAGCTAGATATAAGCAGGGTCTAACCAGTACAATAACCAGAGCTGACGAAGCCTCTCGGATGAGCGGCGAAACGTTTTCAACCAAACAAACTTTGTCCAGTTGACAAATTGAACTTCTCCTTTGATCATTTGTCCAAAAAGTGATATATTTGCATCAGAAAACAGTTGCACACGAAAAAGTCAGAATTCTAAATCGCTTGGTGCTATTTTCTCTCGAGTCCTACCACTGCGCGCCTATTATTATTATTAGCCTGTTCACTTGTAACTGGCGATGTTTACACAGCAACACGGCAGCTGAGGCCTCAGAAGTATTCAATGCCAAGGACTGAGAGGGAACTAACAAGAATTTAACGTAAAGGTCCAATAACACGAACTTTCCTCTTGTTTTAAGGCAGTTACGTCCTCAAAAACACACCTGGAGTTGTGTTTTGTTTCATTCACATGTTTAGGTAATCCTTTATTATTGGTGCATCTTGTGATGTCATGAAGTGGTAGTTTTCAAGTTAACGGCTACCTTTTACCTTTTGTTTAGTAGAGATTGGCATTTCCAGGGCTGAAATCATTCAAATGATTCTAGTGAAGGTTTATGGAGTTTAAAAACACAGTGGAGCACTTCCTGTATTACCACAAAAATATCCAAATATCCAGGATTTGTGTATTAAATGTGTGAATGAAGCAAAACCCAATATATAGATATGTTTTTGACAAAGAAACATTATAAAAGATCAGAAAATAGCGTAATATGTGGCCTTTCAAAAGAGCATACAAAACCTTTATAAGCAACACAATAATACAAACTGCCACATACTAAAACTACTAAACTACGACATATTAAAAGTTCATTAAAAAGCCAGCCAAGCATTGTCAGTGAGTTTCGCTAGTCTGACATAATAACAAAAATGTCAAACATAGCAGACAAAATGGTCGCCCAGCAGGATGTAATGCATTTTAAAGAGGTTTTAAAGAGACGATCATGAGATGGACCACTTTGACATCAGCGCTGGATCTGGTAATTGCAGCTCAAGTTAAAAACAGAAATCAATATGTAATAGAGGGATAAAACAAAGAGTAAGCAATACATAAAATTAAAATCAATCCAGCGCTCACAACAAGCTGAAATTAAATACATTTTACAAACAGCTCACAAACTGGAGAAATATTGAGAATTGACATTTAAGAAAACTACTACTCATATTTGTCAGTTATTAAAAAAAAAAGATAAGAAAATGTGTAGAGTCTTGAAATATCAGAACCACAGAATTTCCAGAGAATTTCCAGAGAAATCAGTGTGGCTGTACCCGTATCCGTACATTTGAGACTCCTGTGAATAGTCTGCATCCAATTATGAAGTGTTAGATTTACATTTAGACTTAGACAAACTTTATGGATCCACAAGGGAAATTATTTGGGTACAGTAGCTCAAAAATCACAATATAATATATAACAAAGGGTAACAAAAACTAGATGGAAGAGCAAAAAAAGATAGCAAGAGTCCGGTGTCAATGAGACATAATTATAAAAAAAAAAAAAAAAAAAAAAAAAAAAAAAAAAGAATTTATATGTACAAATTGGAATAAAATAGAAAAATAAGTAATACAATATCAAATAAAATATAAATATAAATATAATATAGTAGAGAGTATTATGTTTTATTGTTTTATTGTGTTTTATTGTTCAAGAATCAGAGTGTGCTGTTAGCATGCTAGTTGGTGTTAGGTTTACTGTGACAGTAAAACTCCGCTCTGGTCTCTGAAAAGTAGTGAAAAGTGCTTATCAACTCATCGTGGTGAATAATTAGGATAGTTCGGTTTTAAAGGTTCTATATTACGCAAAATTGACTCTTGTGAGCATTTCGTCGTGTTCGAATGTTTTTACCTCATCAAAAACACACCTGGAGTTGTGTTTTGTTTCATTCACGCATGTTTGGGTAATCCTTTAATACTCTGCTCCACCTGGTGATGTCATACAGTGGTAGTTTTCAAGTTAACACCTCCTTTTATCTTTTGTTCAGTATAAACTGGCAATTCCAGAGCTAAACTTATCCAAATTTTAGTGAAGGTGTGTGGAGTTTAAAAAAAAAAAAACAGTGGATTTCAACACGGTGCATTTTATATTTGCAAGGTTATAACAAGGTTTTATTGTTGGTGTGAGCGTATAAGAAGAATTTGTTTTCAGAACGTTAAAACAGAGTTACCCAAATCCAATTTGCACTTAATACATTCCAAATTCTTGTCATTATAAAAATAACTAAGCCTTTAATTTAAAAGAGAAAGCTGTAGTAGTAGTAGTAGTAGTAGTAGCAGTAAAAGTACCAGTAGTAGCTCTTTAAATGTAGCATTAAAAAAGGGGCAACAGCCTGAAAAGGAGAAAAGTAGTAGAAAGTAGTAGCAGTAGTAGTGGTAGTAGCAGTAGTAGTAGTAGTGGCTGTGCAAGTTGCCAGAATTTAATTTCCACTTTATTTATTCCAAACTTTCTTATAATTAAAATAACTTAGCAAAACCAAATTTAATGTAATGGCAAAAGCTGTAATTGTAGTAGAAACAGCAGCAGTAGTAATAGCAGTAGTAGTACCAATAGTAGTAGTAGCAATAGTAGTACCAGTAGTTAGCAGTAGCTGTTTAAGTATAGTACAGGGAGTCCTCGAGTTACGACGTTGATCCGTTCTTAAGACGCGTCGTAACCCGAATTTCGTCGTAAACCGGATTTTGCCTTTGATCTTCCAACCAAAGCACCAATAACCTTTCCATCTCAATAATTAGACCACTACGATGCTTGTTTATCACTGCCGCTTTCATTGGAGCAGATCAGAGCCCACATCAGGTACTTCCTCCCACATTGGACACGCACACGAGGCCGTCTTCTTCTCCCTACAACCACAACAGAGCGTATTCTTCCGCCGTGCGCCGCGTGCGTTTGTTTACATCTTTTACCACGCTAAACCGTGTAAGACGGAATGACGCGTAATATATACATATTTTTTTTAATGGGGGCGCGTTCGTAACCACGAAACGTCGTAACCCGAGACCGTCGTAACCCGAGGACCCCCTGTATTAGTAAAAGGGGCAACAGTCTGAAAAGGGGAAAGTAGTAGTAGTAGTAGTAGTAGTAGTAGTAGTAGTAGCAATCACATTTGTATTTGTAGTTGTAGTAGCAGTATTGTTGTTCAAGTATGCCATCAGTAAAATTATAATAGTGATGATGTAGTAGTAGTAGTAGCAGTAGTAGTAGTACTAGTAGTACTAGTAGTAGTAGTAGTAGTAGTAGTAGTAGTAGTAGTAGTAGTAGTAGTAGTAGTAGTAGCAATCACATTTGTATTTGTAGTTGTAGTAGCAGTATTGTTGTTCAAGTATGCCATCAGTAAAATTATAATAGTGATGATGTAGTAGTAGTAGTAGCAGTAGTAGTAGTACTAGTAGTACTAGTAGTAGTAGTAGTAGTAGTAGTAGTAGTAGTAGTAGTAGTAGTAGTTGTTGTGGTAGAAGTTCTAAGAAACTAATTTGCACTTTATAGTATATTCCAAACCCATGTAATTATAAAAAAAAACAACTTAAAATCAAAACTAAACTGAATGAAAAGGGGAAAGTTGTAATAGTAGTAGTAGTAGTAGTAGTAGCAGCTGTCGTAACATAGTAGCAGTAGTAGTAGTATCAGTAGCGATAGTATTGGCAGCAATAGTAGTACAAGTACTTCTTTAAGTATAGCATTAACAAAAGGGGCAACAGTAGTATGAGAAGGAGAATGCAGTAGTAGTATTAGTAGTAGTAGTAGTAGTAGTAGTAGTAATAGTACAAGTATCAGTAATAGTAGCAGTAGTATTAGTAGTGGTAGTAGTAGATGTCGTTCAAGTATACCATCAGTAAAAGTATAATAGTGATGATGTAGTAGTAGTAGTAGTAGTAGTAGCAGCAGCAGTGGTAGCCACAGTAGTACCAGTAGTTAGCAGAAGTTGTTTAAAGGGACAGTGTGTAAGATTTTTACCCGTTAATTACCGAAATTGAAGATACCCATTCAAAAATACATTGTTTTTCAAGCCTTTTCACTTCCATCATGAAATCAAAAGTATTCTTTTGGACTTAGATATAGTCACATAAAAGGGGGATCTTCCCCATATAGAGGCAGCCATTTTGAATACGAGAGCCGCAGAAGGACATTTGGGCTCCGCCTTCGCCTTCGGCAAGGCTCGTGGTAGCACCGGAGGCAAAGCAGGCGGAGCGCTCGGCGCGCTCCGCAAGAGGGAAGGAGAGAGGGAGAGAGGTGCGGGTGGGGTGGGGGGAGGCTCGTGGTTTTGGGTAAACAACAAGCATGCTGCTGTATCACACGTCGTAATGGATCTAACACGTGTTTTGGACTAAATTGTTTTACTGGATTTTATTCTGGATCCTTACGGACATATTGATACCAAGCTTGTGGTGAAATACAGATTTTGACCTGTGCAAGGCCTTCAAAGGTAAGCAAAGTAACAAACCTCGTTTTGTGCTTCTCCGTATAAAAGCCCCATGTGCTCAGGGAGTGATTGTTGTGCCGGGAAATGAATTGCATAGTCAAAAAGAGGAGACTGTAAGGTTTCATTTGATATGTAGATTGTCATGGTACACGATCGGGAATGTGTGCTTTCATGTGAAAAGAAAAAAAAAACAGTGAACGGGAGACCGCGTTTTATTAATACCGTTGTTGTCGGCCGGGTGCGCGCGCGGGTAAGCGAGCTGTCCGCTACGGCGCGTCCGAGTGACCCTCGAGGTTTGCCGTGGCTAAAACAGGAAGTGCCATAGCCACTATCCACCTATGTGCCACGAATCCTACACACTGGACCTTTAAGTATAACATTAGTAAAAGGGGCAGTAGTCTGAGAAAGAGAAAGTAATAGTGATAGTAGTAGTAGTTGTTGTCATAGTAGCAGTAGTAGTAGTAGTAGTAGTAGTAGTAGTAGTAGTGTAATAGTGATGATGTAGTAGTAATAGCAGCAGTAGTAGTTGTGGCTGAAATTACCAGAATCTAATTTGCTACATATTCCAAGTTATAATACAAATAAGTTATACGCTAATAAACATATACAAACGCAACAACTCACAAAGTTTGGCGTAGTTCTGGCGTGTCCCTCGATGTGCCCAGCGACTGCAGGTTCTTCTCCAGCGAGACGACTGGAGAAACACAAGAGTGACACAAACATTAATGAAAGACAAAACTCTCATTTATTCTGTCAGCAACGCACACAACTACATCACATCTAATCACAAGAGCTGTGCACGCAAAACTGTCCAAACTTTTACAGGGTTTTATATGAGTCAGCTGAAGAAACCAGCTACTCAAGTCAGTATGGACACAACTATGGGATCGCCTCTCCACAGATTCGACCTGTATCTTGGCCTAATCATCATGGAGATAGACAAGTTTAAAGGGCCCATGTTATGCTATTTTCTGGTCTGTTATAATGTCGTTTCCTCATCGCGAACCTACCTGGAGTTGTGTTTTGTTTCATTCACACATTTTTAACACACAAGCCCTGCAGATTTAGGAGTTTTTCTCTCAAATATAAAACACTCTGTTCCACCTTGTGATGTCATGTGGTAATACAGGAAGTGCTCCACTGTTTTTAAACTCCATGCACCTTCACTAGAGTCATTTCAATCATTTCTTAGCATTAGAATTGCCAATCTCTACTAAACAAAAGGTAAACGGGAGCGGGTAACTTGAAAACTACAGCTTCATGACATCACAAAGTGGAACAGAGCATTTTGTGAATGAAACTAAACACAAGTGTAGGTGTGTTTTGATAAGGTAAAAAATATTCTAACATGGCTTAAAGCTCACAAGAGTCAATTTTGCGTAATATGAGACCTTTAATGCCAAACTTTGGAACATTTCACCACAAATTACTGCACTTTTATGTTTGATAATGTGTTTCTGGTCTTTCACAATATGATTAATACATTTTACAGAGCTCCATCCTGAATATGTTTTGTAATTACTTAACCCTGTATACTGTATTACATTACTTGGCAACAAAAGTTAAAAAAAAAAAAAAGTTTTGTTTTGTTTCTTTTGATTTGATGACTGAGACTCTAGGCCTGTTTGAAGAAAAAATATAGACGATAAATGATCATACTGAAACCAAATCATAAAGCATCATTATCCCCAAAAAGTATTTTAAATGTACTATCTATATACACTTTATACATACAGCTCTGGAAAAAAATAAAAATCTGAAATCTGAAATCAGCATCTTTACATGTATTACAGCCATTCCATTCCAGCGTTTGTTGAATTCCAACACAAACACAAAGCTGAGCTACTTCAGCTCTTGCACCAGGAGTGGAATAAAGTCACCCAAGAACAATGTGAAAGACTTAAAATAAGGGTTATTGCACCAAATATTGATTTCTGAACTCTTCTTAAGTGTAAACATTAGTATTATGTTATTTTAAAAATTAATTTGATCTTGTTTCTTTGCTTTGTTTAAGGTCTGAAAACATGTATCTTTTTTGTTATTTTGGCCATCATTTTCTGCAAATAAACGCTCTAAACGATAATATTTTTATTTGGAATTTGGGGAAAATGTTGTTAGTAGTTTATAGACTCAAACAAAAATGTTCCTTTTGCCCAAACACATACCTATAAGAAATAAAAACAGAAAAACTGTGGTCTCATGGTTTCAGTGGTCTCTTATTTTTTTCCAGAACTGTATATACATATAAAACATGAGCTGTAATAAATAAAGAAATAAATAAATAGCATAATGCAACACTTTTAGTACTTAGTTTGTAACTATAATAAGTCATAGAAGTTATTTATTATTTATCTATTTCCTCCACAGCCCAATTCTTGTATTGCAAAAAAGATTTACCACTATTGCAAGGAAAAAGTACGATAAATACTGACCACCAATATTGTTCCAGCGTTCATTATTCATCATTATTGTGACTTCAGCTTTTTTCAAAGGTTTGGGTCTTTTGGATTGACTTCCTGTGAAGAGGCTCTTATGGCTCCCAATCGACTATGTATGTACTGTATTATAATACTTATACAGGCCTAGTTTCAGGGTCCATCACCTGCTTGTTTCTATGGATACGTCATTGCTCTGCTTTGAGTGTTCCACAGTATGACATTAAATTGCGTTAACCTACATTTATTACATGTTATAGCTCAAAATACCTATACAAACAGGCATTCTGACAGTGTAAAGATCTGACTTGTAACCTGGTCTGGTTTGGTTTAATACCATATTGGGGAATATTCCAGACAAAGCAATAACATCTCCATGGAAAAAAGCATTTGACGGATCCTCCACAAGAAAAGTTACCCAATAAACCTTTAAAAGAAATCAGAAATCTGTGGACCTACATGTGAAAATGAATTATGATCTGTCCACACATGCGACGGCCAGTGAACCATATTTCTTCTCCTTAAAGATGGAGCAGCAGAAGCTTTGTCTCTGATCTCATCGGAATCGGTTCTCACTACAAAAAGATTTGATTCTTGGAGCTGGATTTGACCTGAACAGCTCTTCAAAGCTCACAGCAGACGTACAAACTCAGACACGAGTTGTTCTCGTTGATACAGGCCTGTGTTTATTTACCGTTGGCGTTGATCTGGAAGATATTGGACGACGTCTCCTGGAACACATCCTGCAGCTCCGTGGCACTCACCTGTGTGGCTGAAGACAAGAAGAAGAAGTGAGTAAACATGAGCACACCAGTGGAACACAGGGGTGGAGAGAGGGAGGGAGGGAGAGAAAGAGGGGTGAGAGAGGGTAAAAGAGAAAGAGGGAGGAGAGAGGGTAAAAGAGAAAGAGGGAGGAGAGAGTGTAAAAGAGAAAGAGGGAGGAGAGAGGGTAAAAGAGAAAGAGGGAGGAGAGAGGGTAAAAGAGAAAGAGGGGGAGAGAGGGTAAAAGAGAAAGAGGGAGGAGAGAGGGTAAAAGAGAAAGAGCGGTAAGAGAGGGTAAAAGAGAAAGAGGGGTAAGAGAGGGTAAAAGAGAAAGAGGGGTAAGAGAGGGTAAAGATAAGTAAAGCTGGCTCAGACCAGTGGAGTAGAGAGAGAGAAAGAGAGAGAAAGAGTAAAAGAGAAACTACCAGACTCCACTAGCAAAAGAGAGGAGAGAGAGAAAGAAAAAGAGATGGGAAGAGGAAGAGAGGGTGAAAGAGGGGGAGAGAGAGGGTAAAAGAGAAATGGGGGGAAGAGAGGGTAAAAGAGAAAGAGGGTGAGGGGGAGAGAGAAAGAGAGAAAGACCAAGAGTAAGTAAAGATAAGTAAACCTGGCTCAGACTGGTGGAGTAGAGAGAGAGGGAGAAAGAGAGCGAAAAGAGAGAGAGAGAGAGAGAGAGAGAGAGAGAGAGAGTAAAAGAGAAACTTTTTTCAGATTAAAAGAGGGAATAAAAGAGAGGAAGGGAGAGAAAGAGAGAGAAAGAAAAAGAGAGGGGAAGAGAGAGAGAGAAAGTGAGTAAAAGAGAAACTAACAGAGTCTACTAGAAGATTAAAAGAGAGAATAAAAGAGAGAAAGAAAGAAAAAGAGAGGGGAAGAGGGAACGACGATAAAAGATAAACTAGCAGACTCCACTAGCAGACCAGTGATAGAGAGGGAGGTAGAGAGAGAGTAAAAGAAACTCCAGTAGCAGATTAAAAAAGGGAATAAAAGAGAGGGGGGAGAAAGAGAAAGTAAAAGAGAAACTAGCAGACTCCACTAGCCGATCAGTGACAAAGAGGGAGATAGAGAGAGAGTAAAAGAGAAAGAGGGGAGAGACTGAGAGAGACTGAGAGAGAGGTGGGGGTAGGGCAAGGAACAGAGGGGAACAGAGGGGGTAGAGAAAGAAAGAGAAAGAATAAATGAGAATGAGGCAGAGAAAAAAATGAGGTAGATAGATAGAGAAGGAGTCAAAGTGAGAGATGGAAAAAGAGAAAGTAAGAGAGTGAAAGAGTAGGAGAGAAACAACAGAGGGGGGTGAGGAGAGAGACAGATAAGAGAGGGACAGAAATAGAGAGAAAGGAGTATGGAGAAAGAGAGAAACAGAAAATAAAAGATAGAGGATAAAGAAATAAATATAGCATATAAGCAAACATGTTTCAGTCCAGTGGAGCAGATCCAGACCAAAGGAGAGAGAAAGGGAGGTGAAAAAGAAAGAGAGGAAGAAAGAGAGAGAGAGAGATAAAGCCAGAGAGAGAGAGAGAGAGAGAGGACCACATAGCCCCTCCCTCCACACGGGGGAGGGCGTCTGTACACTGTCTTTCTCTTGTTTGCCTGTTTCTCAGTGTGTTTGACCATCTCTCTCTCCATCTCCGAAAGGTCACGGAGGGGCAGAGAAGCAAGAGCAATGTTTTCTTACGGGAATCTGGCTTCAATCTGAGCGTGACGGAGTGGATACTAGATTTTTGGTTCAGATTTTGATGTACTCCGTGGTGAGTTCTGGTCAATAGCGATGCGTTTCTTGATTTGACAATAAAAGGTCTTATATTTATAATGCTGTTACCTCCTCAAAAACAAACCTGGAGTTGTGTTTTGTTTTATTCACACATGTTTAAGTGAGCCTTTATTATGAGTCTGTCTTCATCTCCAAAGCTCAAAATGCTCTGTTCCACCTTGTGATGTCATGAAGTGGTAGATTTCAAGTTAGCAGCTACCTTTTAGTTTTTGTTTACTAGAAATGGGCAATTCCATTTCTGAAACACCACATGACATTACAAGGTAGTAAAGAGTGTATAAAAATACGCAGGATTTATATGTTAAACATGTGTGAATGAAACAACTCCAGGTATGTTTTTGATCAGGAAACATTATAACACAGATCAGAAAATAGTCTTATGGGCCCTTTAACTGAATGAAGTGTCAGTTGTTTTGCAGTAAAAGCAAAGGTATACTATTTAGTATAAAAACTAGAAATTAATCTCCAAAAATTTCAAGAGGGACAAGTTCCACCAATGTTCTTTCACTTGGCCTGCTGGTACCTGTCAGCTGCCTCAGGAGTCCCACGAGCCAACAAGTCCTGACGCATCCCTTACTTCCGGCATCCACCACCGGGGCCCTTTGCTAAGGGCTGTCCGGTCCCTGTATGGACCCCGGATCCCGCAAAAGAGCTGGAAGTCCTACCACTAGGCCTGCATTTAATACTCTTTTCTTCAAGATCCTGGTTCAGATCTGGAGAACTGTCCCTGGTACTGAAAAATGACACGGCAATTCAAATCTATTTTCCCATACCTAAAGAGTCCCAAGATAATTCCTTTCAAAGCCACAGTGACCACACAGATAATGAGCAAAACATGTAAAAATGTGTTACATAACAGCCAGGACCAAAGCTACATTAATTAAATATTTAAAATTAAAAAGTTAATAAAAAATTTCAAGAAGAGACAAGTTCCAACAGTGTTCTTTCATTTGCAATACAGTACTCGGACTTGTACTGCTAAATGTAGTTATTCTATCTCAGTATTGTGTTTAAAGACCCGATATCAAAGACAATATATGAAAAAATACAGCCCAAAATCGCAGTAGTAGTTTCAGTAGGTAGTAGTAGTAGTACTAGTAGTCACAGTCGGTAGTAGCAAAAGTGGCAACAGTAGTCTGGAAAAAAATATACGGTAAAAGGAGTGGTAATAGTAGCTGTAGTATTAGTGGTGGTATCTGTATTTACCATCATTAAAGTGTAATAATACTGTAATGGTACTAGTAATAGTAGTAGTAGTAGTAGTAGTAGTAGTAGTGGTAGTAGTAGCTGTAGTATTAGTAGTGATAGCCGTCTTTGTTAAAATAATAAAAGTGTAATAGTAATGCTTCATCATTTGTTCCATTAGATTTTGAATTTCAAATACTGTTGAATTTCTCACTTTGATTTTTTTTTTAAGTTAAAGATTTTTGAATTATTTTTATTCTGAATTTTATTTGCTGAAAGTATACTTTTTCAATATGTTTCAGATTAATACGATTAATAAAACTTTCACCTTTTAAATGCAGTGCAGATATTTTCAAGCCTTCAAAGTCAATATTCAAAATTCAGAGGGCAAAATTCACAATGAAAAATTTCACAGCAAAGAGCCAAGATGCCAAGGCAGAAGCGATTGATCCTGTGTGAGTGAAGAAGAAGAGGCCGTTTCCTATTGGCCATTCTCATCTGGGGGTGGCGTTTACACTTAAGAAATAAAATAGATAAGGTTTTCATGAGGCTAATTCTGACCAGTCAAGTTGGTTCTCTGCATCATTTCCTGCTTGCTTGTAAGTTAGATCAGATCACTTTGGATCAATTGCTTAGGCCTTGGCATCTTGGGTCTTTCGTGCATTTTTTTTCCACTGCAAATTTTACACTGAATTTTGACTATTAAATATGTGGGTTTGAAAATATTTGTGCTGATTTTTATTTTTATTTTATTTTTTTAATTGAATTTTAAACACTTTGATAACATTCACGTCACAATTTCATAAAAAAATGAGTTAAAAAATTCAAAGTGAGAAATTCATGGTATTTAAAATTCTAAATCTTGTATTAGTATTAGTAGTAGTAAAGTATCAGTAAAAGCGGCAACATTAGTCTGAAAAAGAAATGGAAAAAGTCATAGCAGTAGCAGTAGTAGTTGCAGTAATAGTGGTGGTAGTAGTAGTTCAATGCGATTACTCTGTCTTACCCCTTGCCTACCCCTTTATTTACGTCTTTGTCTTGCCCCTCGATACCGAGCTGAGCGGGTTCGGGGTACGAATGCTCCCCTAAGAAATGGGACACCACTCGTTTACCGTTTGCGTCATCATCCCTCGCCTCTATCTGGCTGCTACGTCTACAGAGGCGACAATAATTGACGCAAACAAACATAAACAAATGTCAAGGATTATCGGGTACCTCAGCTTGACAAAAAAAAACAGCTTGTTTATGCATGAAAATTCGATGAAAACGATAACATCGGCTAAACAGACATCACTACAATTAAAACCGCAACAAAAGTTCACTAAAAGTAACGTAGAACATAAGCGTCATAATTATAAACCATGCTAAACTGTTAATCGATAATTACAACTGCTGAAAATACATTTATGAGACTCCTTGGCTGGTCGATGTGACGCTGCCATCCTGATCCCAAAACCTGCCTGAGCTTGTAGGCGTACCCCTTCGTTTCAAGTCTGGTCGAGAGCTTACTTCGTTTCAACGATGTAGACCTCAGTCGTGGCCCTAGCCCTTGATCAAAATTAGAATCAAGACACTTCTTTCCCTCACGTGAACGTGCAAAACCAAGGGGTAGGGGTAAGACGAAGAGGTAAGACAGAGAAATGAGACGCAACCCAAGTATAGACTCAGTAAAAGTGGCAACAGTAGTCTGAAAATTCTTGGAAAAATAGTAGTAGCAATAGCAGTAGTTGTTCAAGTTCAAGAGAAGTATTAGTAAAATTTGCACCATTAGTCTGAAGTAGTAGTAGTAGTAGTTGTGTAAGTAGTACAGTAGTTGTACCCGCTAACATGAGACACGTACAAAACTAGGGTTAAGTGATTTTGACCCGCTCTCCTCGCTGTAAGTTGTAGTCATCATTCTATTTAAATAAGCCATTTGCAATTTGATGATTCCATGGACAGCCTGTGCCTGCATATCTAATGGAACTATTCACTGTTGAAAGGTGGCATTTGAGCGATTTTTACTACTGCAAATGAATGGGCCGTTTCTGTATGGGAGGAGATAGGGATTTTATTAGCATTCACCGCCCATAGCAACCACAATTAAATGGAGCACAGCTGTTAAAGGCAATGCTGGAAATGAAAGGACTTTCTACAATGGGAAAAATGAAGCTACGATAATTAGCGGTGTGGTCGTAAAACACAGGTAACTGAAGAGTTCATTAAAATACATTTAGCAAGAATAGGCATTTTTTGAGTGACTATTATCATAAAGTTGCTGGCTCAATTCCTGCTTCGGTGGCTACTTTTGTTAACAGGCAGGGCACTAAACCTATATACCTTAGGGTTAGCAAAATATATTAATACTGAAAGAAAAGGTAAAAAAAATAAAATGTGTTTGTCCACTGATTGGAAGATTGGGGGTTTGACTCTCATCATAAAACATCATTGGTTGAGCGGTCAGATCCACTGACATACACATTATTGGTGTGATTCCAGCTCCCACAGATAATTGCTGTTGTGTTGTGTCTTTTGGCAAGACACTAAAGCTAACCCACAAAGACCCCAGTGTTTGCGTACATTGGTGCATTAGTGTGTGTTTGAATGGGTGAGTGGTTCCTTGTAAAGTGCTTTGAGTGCCTTGAATGTGGAATTTTTTCAATATTATGAATTATTTTAAGCACATCTGGTAATATTAAAGAAACAACTATATTTTTTGCTGAAAATAACATCTATAACATATCCTTCAGCCGACTGAGGCACCCTCAGTGCAAGAAGGAACCCTACTGCAGATCCTTCGTCCGCACCGCCATCAGACTGTATAACTCCACTGTATAGTCCAAACGTGCAATTTTTTTCTATATTCTCTTATTTACTTATTTTATTATTATTACTTATCTTGTCTCCATGCACTTTCTTGTTCAAACTTTCTTTTGCACTAAACTGCCTGGAGCTAATGTGGCAAGTGAATTTCTCCTATGTGAGATCAATAAAGTCTTATCTTATATCTATCAAGAACTGTCCTTTGAATCAAAATTGAGCTGGAAATAATACACATTATATCTACATTTTACGTATGTGATCAGGAGTCAGGAAGGGCATCTGATGTAAAGGCATACTGAAGTATGACTGATTTTCTGTGGAGACCAAGCAGAGCATCTTAAACATTTAAAAATCATCATCCCAATCTGACAATGTGCACAAAGCAACACAGCTAATGCACTTGGCACTCTCACCTCACAACAAGAAGGTCCCCCGTGTGATGTTCATGAGAATCGGCTCTTTTGAATGGTTCTTTGACTTGAACGGTTGGATTCAGATCTTATTTTTCAAAGGAACCTAATCTTTTTCTGTCCTATTTGTGTGCATTCTTATACAGATTAACACTGAAACAACATAAGAATCAGCACAGAAACAGAGCTGGCAACATAACTGAGAGCTTTGTGAACAAAACACATATCTGAGATCACAAACATAAACATAATCATAATCATCATAAACAGCTAGCTTTTCATTAATATTATTGTAGTGCAAGTTTTGAGGGTGTAGAGCTGGTCCAGTGTTCCGCAGCCAGGACAAAAAACACACTGCTCCTCCTAAATTCGAGGTCGGATTCTCCTTTCCAGGACCCTGAAATAGACCTTAGCCTCTGCTTCCTCCTCAGAAGACATGACGGTGGGATTGAGGAGATCACATATTCCGTATTCCTTCCGTCTGTCACCATTCCCAATTGAGGTCAGTAGCTCTCCACAGTGTTGGTAAAGCACTGCTTCCCCCTCCTGAGGCGTTGCCAGAATTTCCTTGAGGCCGACCGATAGTCCGCCTCCATGGCCTCCCCGAACTCCTCCCAACACCAAGTTTTTGCCTCTGCGACCGCCCGGGCTGCAGCACACTTGGCCTGCTGGTATCTGTCAGCTGCCTTAGGTTCCCATGAGCCAACAAAGTCCACAAGGACTTCTTTAACCTGACGCATCCCTTACTTCCGGCATCCACCACCGGGGCCTTTTGCTAAGGGCTGTCCGGTCCCTGTATGGACCATGGATCCCGCAAAAGAGCTGGAAGTCCCACCACTAGGCCTGCATTTAATACTCTTTTCTTCAAGATCCTGGTTCAGATCTGGAGAACTGTCCCTGGTACTGAAAAATGACATGGCAATTCAAATCTATTTTCCAATACCTAAAGAGTCCCAAGATAATTCCTTTCAAAGCCACAGTGACCACACAGATAATGAGCAAAACATGTAAAAAAATTGTTACATAACAGCAAGGACCAAAGCTACATTAATTAAATATTTAAATTAAAAAGTGAATTAAAAATTTCAAGAAGAGACAAGTTCCAACAGTGTTCTTTCATTTGCAATACAGTACTCGGACTTGTACTGCTAAATGTAGTTATTCTATCTCAGTATTGTGTTCAATGAAATTGAATGTTTAAAGACCCGATATCAAAGACAATATATGAAAAAATACAGCCCAAAATCGCAGTAGTAGTTTCAATAGGTAGTAGTAGTAGTACTAGTAGTCACAGTCGGTAGTAGCAAAAGTGGCAACAGTAGTCTGGAAAAATAATAATGAGCAAAACATGTTAAATCTGCATAACAGCCACGACCAAAGCTACATTAATTAACAGTGAAAGTGGAATTTTCAGTGATTAACATAAAACCAGGCTGAACGGTGAGAGAGAGGGGACAAATAAGAGTGAATGCAGATCAGAGCCTAATGTGAATTGTAATTGTATTGATGGTGACAGAGCAGACAGGGAAACAGCATGGCCCAAAGCTCTCGCCCTGGCACTGAGGGAGCTGCACTTTAAGTTATGAGGCTATTCCCCATTCAAAACACATGTCATTATAACGGACAGGGAGGGCTACCGGAGCTAAAGAATGGATTAAATCAGCATAAATCTCCACTTATTTCAATTACGAGGGACGTTTACAGCCCTACTGTACAACATTTCTGGCGTTTCTCCATGCATACCTAAACAAACAACGTCAGATCACCAGGCCAAGTTCTGTGGAGAGGCAAGTTCTAATACATGTTTTTCAATCTGTAATGACATCCAGTAAATGGTTCTATTTTGTGTTTTTACTGGCTAAAATGTTACAGACTGGGACTATAAACTAATATATGTAGCAATTGAGGGACTATTAGTCAACAGGGCTAAGGTATTGGTTGTTGAATTTCATCACTGTAAAAATTATTTGTGCTCATACAATAATGAAATGCCTTAAGTATCCACATAAAAAAACAAGCCTTACATATTTTCATAGCTACTGACTATTCAGGTTCCAGATGGGGGGTCAGAGCCAGTTTCCCCTAGCGATTACATTGTACTTTGCCTTGAAAGATAAAAAATAAATTCACAAATGTTGAGCCTGAAGATTTAATTCTTACTAGACCTCTTTTACTTTAGTTTTTTATTACGACAAAAATCTGCATTTTAACAATATTCATTTGACCTGCCTCCATCTGTATTAAACTATAGAGTGTGTGGTCAACTTGAAGCCTGGCATGTTCCACAGTGTAGCATTAAACAGCTCTATTCGACATTAATTAAATCACAGGTGGCTAACTCAAAAATACCTAGATAAACAGACATTCTGACTGAGCGGGGCTGGACTGGTTTGGTCTCCATGAAGAAAGAAAGGTTTAATATCATACAGTCAAACATTCCAGATGAAGCAATAACATCTCCATGGTGAAAAACATTTGACGGACCCTCCACCAGAAAATACAGCAGACTGGAACAGACAAAAAGTCTGGTTGTACAGAGCCAGTCACATGAATCCCTGTGTTTTAATTCAAACTGCTGCCTTCCTAAAGTGTACAACAAGCTATAATACATATTGTTATATCTATAAGCTACAACATACTATAATCAAAACACTTTAACTGCTGATATTAAAGGGATTTTGTTTTTTTAATGTTAATCTGTATGGGTTCCCTTCTAAAAGTGTCGCGCGTTAACACTGGCTTACCGTTGACAGTCTCATGTCAGCCCGGTTCTGCTCGGGTTCTGGAGCTCACGTAAGTAGATCCGGTAAGTTTGCGGGGACAGGTAATACAGCTTGTTTTTCTTCGCAAAACAACATTTGTCCAAAAAGTGATATATATTCCATCACAGAGAGTTGTCCGAAAAAATCCAGCAGCCTATTTTCCCTAATTCGCATGGTGCCCTTTTCTCTCGAAGTTGTATCACTGCGCGCGTAGCCTAGCCTACCTAGCCTGTTCACTTGTAAACATCCACCGTCGCCGTACCAGATCTGCTGTAACCATCCTCTTACAAGTGAACAGGCAATAGAGCTAACGTGGGCGGAGTGATACGAATCTAGAGAAAATATCCAAATGTGAACTAGGTAGCTGGATTTTTTCGGACAACTGTCTGTGACGGAAATATATATCACTTTTTGGAAAAATGTTGTTTTGCGAAGAAAAACAAGCTTTATTAACTGTCCCCGCGAACTTACCGGACCTACTTACGTGAGCTCCAGAACCCGAGCAGAACTGGGCTGAGACGAGACTGTCAGTGGTAAGCCAGTGTTAACGCACAACACTTTTAGTAAGGAACCCATACAGATTAACATAAAAAAAACGCACTATCCCTTTAACGTTCTGCTCTGTCTGAAGCTTTATTAGACTTTAATCTGTGCGAGGTAGAACTGACGTAGCTGGAACTATACCAAGTGAGCCGATTTGTGCTGTTAAACCGGTTTCTCCCACATAAACTTAGTCACAACTACAGCATTAGTCAACAGTTTTTCAGTTACTCTTCACATTTTTTGTTGAAAATCAAACTCCTAAACAGTCTGTTTTGATCACAGGCTCCTGAAAATGTGTTTTTGTTTGTTTGTTTTTTTCTTGAGTTTTCAGACAATCTTAAAACTTTGTGACAGTGTTGGCTATTGTGTACATTGTGTCACCCTGGCATCTCCTAAATATTCCACCATTAGAGATACACGTAGAACACCCCCAGCATGTTGTCAATTTTTCAAAAGAGGTTGGTCAGATATTGGGAGCTATTTCGGACAGTGACAGAGTGATGGAGTGGATTTTGTGGTGTATATGTGACGATGGAGGCCACAGTCCATCAGCAGTCATTACTGTGGGCTGTGGGGACAAATGGTGCAGATAATGACATGATTGAAGCTGGTCACGGAGCACGGGCATGACATGGCGATACATGTTGGAAATGGCTCATTTTTCAAGCCAAGAAGCTTTAGTGCAGTTTTAATGGTGAGTTGGTGCAGACGGGGTGTTAACTATGCACTATATGTGTACTTCACTTCCAGCGATGGATGGAGATCTGACACCAGCTCTCACATACTCTGGACGGTGATAAGAGACATAGTGGAAACTGTGAAATAATACAACTAAAATGCAATGTAAATTCTCAAATATGATAAGAGACATTTTACAGTAACAACATGTATTGTTCCACAAATTGTCATTACAGTGGTACCTCACCTTACAAAATTAATTCGTTCCAGAAGTGGTTTCGTAACGTGGATTTTTCGTAAGTTGAGTAGCTATTTCAATGGAAAAGGCCTGATCCGTTCCAAGGTTGTTTTTTTTATAGTGTAACTTTTTTTTATAGTGTAACATTTGTGTTCTTCCTGATTGGCTAAGAGACTGTAGACCCAGGACTAAACGTGCAATAAACCAGGCCTAGACCAGAACTAAACCAGGTCTAGACCTGGTCTAAACCAGGTCTAAACCTGGACTGGACCTGGACTAAACCAGGATTATCCCAGGACATGGCAGTGCCGTTGGATGAGCGCGTTGCTCGTGTCTCTGCGCTCCTTGCGCGTTCCGCGCTAGAGCTAAGAGGCCAAGAAAGACGCTCTTTCAGCGGGAATAAGAGCGGGGCGGGCTCTGGTTCTATCTGACCTCCAGAGCCGGGGGGCTGACACTGTGAGCTCAGAGGCCGAGAAAGGTGCTCTATCGGCGGGCAAGACCGCGGGGTCTCGCTCGGGGCGGGCTCTGGTTCTATGTGACTTCCAGGTCTAGACCAGAACTAAACCAGGTCTAGACCAGGTCTAAACCAGGTCTAAACCAGGACCAGACCAGGCCCAGACCCGGACCAAACCGGGACCAGACCAGGATTAAATCACCCCGTGCTCGCCCGCGCGTGCTCAGCCCCGAGGGGGAGGCACGGCCCGGGCGCCGCGGCTCTATCCCATGTGTCCCCCCCCCCACGCTTCACTATCAACACATTCCTTTGAAAATCTATGAAAGTTCAAGTGTTCAAACGAGAGAGAAATGCGAGAAAAGCCCAACTCCAGTCTGAGAAAAGCGTAGAATGTGTGTGGTGAGGCATTTACAGCCCTAAAACATGTAGAACAATTGCAATATACAAAGTTGTCCGACCTCGCGGACCTCTCCCACCGCGGGCCACCTCTGGAACCTAACCCCGTGTGTGTTAATAAAGTGTATTCACGTTTTGGGGCGTGCATCTGAGCGCGCATTAATTGAATTTTTGAGATTTCGCGTTTCGTAACTTGAATTTTCTTTCGTATCTAGACACCAAAATTTTATTTGGTTCGTAACTTGGATTTTTCGTTTGTAGAGTCTTTCGTAAGGTGAGGTACCACTGTATTTAGTCTTTCTTGAGTGCAGCCAGATAGCATCCCTGCCACAACTAACCTGCCTCATCCCAGATTGATCTGTGTGTCACTCTGAATTGACTTCTACACAATCCGCTTCATGAAGCGGAGCGTCATGACGACTGTTTGAATATAATTGGTCAATGCTTCACAGTAGAACAAGCCAAGCAAAAAATCTGTTTTGTTCCATCCAGTTTTGAGAAAAGCACAGACATATTCCCTGTCCACAAACGCACAAAAGCACTTATCTTCTGCATGTTTTAACTAAATCATCAATAAATAAGCTTCTATCACCATGTTTGTTTTGGTTCGTTTGAGTGCTTGGCCTTTGGCTTCCACACAAACCTCCATGCTGTGATGTGATTGGTCCACCTCCTCAATTACCCTCACAGTGGGCACATGTCAACCTGGATTCTTGTGAGTTTGTGAACTCACAAATATCGTGGGAATTCATCTTGTTGCGCAAGGTTAGTCTTCAACCCTTCCACTGAAAATAACTGTTCAGCCTCCTTTAGGTTTACTGTTTATGCCATGATCACCACAACTTTTCACTTTTTATTGTTTAAATTAAACAGATTTTTTTTTTACCATTGATGAACATTTTTTTTAACAATGATTTTTTTTTACTTTGTTTTTAACAGCTCAATCTATAGGATACTTTATTACGCAGTATAAATAAATAACTAGAAAAAGGTAAATCTAACTTACACCTTTAATTCATTATTTAACATTTACACTTTTCCAGAGCTAAATAAATTAAGAAACTCTTTTTCTTTTGCCGTATTATAAATTCTTGAGCCTTTTTTTTCATATTTCACTCTTTTCTGATATTTTAATTAAAAGGTTTCACAGGATTCACTTCTGAAGACATTTATTTACACAGCAAGACATTTTCTTTTCAACTGACATGTGTTTTATTGAATGAGCAGGAAGCCTCTCGTGGCAGTATAGAGTGAATACACCACACCCTTCAAACCTAAGGTCACCGGTTCAAGTCCCGACTCTGGCACTTTGAAATTATCACTGCAGTCACTCATAGCAGCTTCAGCCTTCGCACTGCTCGTTTCCATCTTTCTTTGAACTATATGAAATAAGATGTACTGATTAGGGATGAGTCACACATAAATCCTGGTCCCATCCCTTCCGCTTTCATTCTGAGACATTTCTGAATCTAATTATGCATGGCTAATGAGAAATTCATAGTGATGTGTGTAATATAAGACAATTAGCACAAAATAGGGATTGATGCAAGTAGAATCATTACAAAATAGGGATTCAATTTTTAAGATGCATTATGTAACTTTTCTGATGGAGGGTCGGCCAACTGCTCATCTCCATGGAGATCTCACTGCTTTACCTGTTAAGTATGACAGTAGGTCATATCCACTGATCCAAAGGTACGATTCCAGCTCCCACAGATGAGTGCTGCCATTGTATCCTTGGGCAAGACACTTAACCCACCTCGCCCCCAGTGTCTGCGTACACTGGTGTGTGACTGGGTGAGTGGCTCCTTGTTATAAAGCGAATTGGGTGCCTTGAAGGTGGAAAAGCGCTGTACCATTTATTTAAACATTTATCTTTCAGGAGACAAGGAGATGAGGCCACCAGGTCAAGTTACAGGTTAAATCTCTGGAGAGGTGACTCTACTCACAGAAAGAATACATTATGTTTTAAAGGTCCCATGGCATGAAATTTTCACTTTTTTGTGGTTTTTGAACGTTAATGTGAGCTCCCCTACCCTGTTTAAGCCCCCCCAATGGCTAAAAGTTGCGAAATGTCTAAACTGAGCCATCCTTTTCTGCGTTTGAAAAAAAAAAACACAGCTCAAATGGGCGATTCTGGACAAGGCACCTTATTGACGTCAGATCGAAAAAAGAAATGCAAAATTAGTTCCACCACCGTCTGGATCTCCACCTCCTGTCTCTGGAAATCACGCCCAGAGAATTTGGACCGCGGAGGAGCTACGCAATGCGAAATGCGTTTTTTTATTTGCCTGGAGGCACGTGCGAGTGTTTCTAGACTCGGAAGTCCTTTACCCGACCCTCTGGACCTCTGAAACAGCAGTGGTTTAATTTTATTTTCTGTGAAAATTTGTTTTTTTTCATTGAAAAGGCTGTCCTTTCCTCCTTCACGCTTACACACACGGAAGTGGGGCCAGGCACAGCGCACGCTAAAACAAGGAAACCCCCCACCCCCCCACCCGCTCCTCTAACCAATCTGTGTCCTTCTCATTTGCATTCAAGCAACAAGGCCCAGAATGAGTCGTTCAGAGAGTTATTTTTTGACTCTGACTCTGTACATGTGTCTTTCTCATGCACTAAGTGTTGATTTTGAAGAAGGATTCATTTACAGTATTAGGGAACCATTAAGGCACCATATAAAAGCATCAAGAAGTACCATGTCATGGGATCTTTAAGGTATTAGTTTAACAATAGGTAACTGTAGCTGAATATATGCAAGATATATATGTTTATGAACAAAGATTCCAGGGAAAGCAATAGTGATGAACAGATTCAGCTTTTTCACTTCCAGTATCAATTTTGATACTACAGCTTTAAGTATCTGTCCATATTGGATATCAACCGAAACCAGTGCAAAAGCTGAAAACAGCATTTATTTCCTTAGAACTAAACAAAAATAAAACAAAACTGATCCAAATGTGTTATATAACTGTTACTTATCTCCAGCTATGACCAATAAATAACCGTATAACCTCAATTTATATGTCCAATCAAGAATCAAGTATTGAGTCAATATTTGGAAGCCAATATCCAATTCAACAAAATTACCAGCATCTGATTGGTGCATCCTAAGAAAACAATAACATCTCCATGAAGACAACATGTAGCTACACCCTCCAGAAAAGTTACACAGTGCAAGTTCAAGAACTTTGGGTCTGGAGGAAATAATAGTTTTTCACACTTTGCATTTCACTCTATGCATGTGTTCAGTTCAATGTCTAGTACAAAAAGAGAGCTTGACAACTGTTGACCCAAAGCAAAACCCTTGTCATATCTTGTTTTAATTGCGTTCCATTATGTCATTTAAGGTTAAAAACCCATTTTCCAGTCTTTTCCGATGGTCTTTTCTGGAAGTCTGTAGGAGGAGTGTGTGTTTGGATCATTTCAGCATTTTTTTTTTTTAATCTGAGAACAGTGAAACTTCTCTTGTCTGTTTCATGGTCTCTCCCACACGTCCATATCAGCGCACTTCAAAGGCTGCAGATAGGAGGCGCCGTCACTAAATCACACTTCACAACGTCATGTCTGTGGAGGCTGAAGCAGAGCAGTGATATGAACAGCTTTGATTTTAGACTGGGCCTGTGTCACTGTCGGCTCTACGCTTTTCTTTTCTTTTTCAGGAGCATGAGTTCCCCCAAGTTAAAAATTTTAGGAGCACAAAAAGCAAAAAAATTGGGGTAGGCCTTTATTGCAGTGTAGAACTTGCACACAGCAACACCAATTTACTTGAATGAATTTTATATATACAGGGCTCTCAAGTTTTGAGCGGGGTCGTGCGTGAGACTGCGTAATTTCCGATGAGCGGTGGGGGTAGTGCTTCAATTGCGTGCGAAATGCCGTGTCAATGTGTGAGACTTGAGAGCCCTGTGTAAATGTTTGTCTAAAGAGTAAACTTAAACTACAAAGCAACTAATGAGAGTTATATAAATTAATGATCAAAGGAGAAGTTCAGTTTGTCAACTGGACAAAGTTTGTTTTGTTGAAAACGTTTCGCCGCTCATCCGAGAGGCTTCGTCAGCTCTGTCAGCTCTGTCTTCGTCAGCTTCCAGAGCTGACGAAGCCTCTCGGATGAGCGGCGAAACGTTTTCAACAAAACAAACTTTGTCCAGTTGACAAACTGAACTTCTCCTTTGATCATGGATTCTACCTGGACGACTGAGGGACTTTTCACTTATATAAATTAAGTTATTACCTGATGGTTCTCAGTTTGTTTTATCATCTTCTCCTGTTCAGTCGCTGTCCTTATCACGCGCGCACTGCACTGTCAACAGTCTGCCCAACAACAGAACAATCTATTTTCTGATTGGCTGAAAAGGGCGCGGCACCTGATATCTGAGATTTTTTTCCAGGGAGTGGGGGAGTTTTTTTTCGCTGAAAACGCGCGGTCCCCGCATAAACTGAGCCACACAGACCGATTTTCTGGGCACAAAAAAACAAAAACAAATAAATCAGCATGAGAAATGCCATGTGTGGCGTGTGAGCGTGTGAACACGTCGAATTGCGTGTGTCACACTCTCAATGCGTGAGACTTGAGAGCCCTGTAAAATATATATATATATATATACATATATATATATATATATATGTATATATATATGTCATAATTGGTAGGCCAGAATTTGTAATTAGGTCGACGTGACCGCTTTCCGGCTGACAGCCACTAGGACTTTAGAACCGTGCTGTGCTCAACCACGATTACTGTGGGTTCTGTCCCGCACTCACACCTGCACAACCGAACCGGGCCACGGCCCGATGACGTCATCACACAACGCTGTTTGTTTACATCTCGTGCAGCAGAGCTATCGCTGGAGAATGTAAGTCCAGCAGCATGAAATATATATTAAATAGTGAGACAGATATGAGTCCTGCTGCGATACGCTCCTCTCTGAGTTTATAGATATAATAACAGCGTGGAGGCATGAGGAAAGCCGGAGACGAGGCTGCAAAACTGTTGTTACTGTCCGCAGTCCTTATTCAAGTTAAGTGCATTCTCGCCGTATGTTTTGGAGCAGAGTTTATTCACTGTTTTCCTCGTATGAATAACATCAGTGCACCGGACAAGGCTCAGGTCATGCATGTGCGCGGACATGACCAGCTGTGCTATGCTTCTATGCTTTGGCCCACCTCCTCCAACCGGACCACAGTCCCAACCGGGCTGTGCCTGGGTGTGGTTCGATTGCGCTCACGCTGGACAAACGTATCGCACTTTAGGGGCGATCCGTGCTTGGGCACAGTTCTAAAGTCCTAGAGTGAGTGCAGCCTTAAAGTTTGATACATTTTAGAACGTCATATTGGCTGCTTGGTTATTTGATTTCAGAATGTTTAACTCATCACGTTACGTCTGTGCTCTCCTTATTGTGGACGACAAGAAGCACTCATCTTGCTGAAATATTTGCTCGCAAATGCGAATTAAATAGGCGCACTGTAGAGCCCTGGTGACTGTGAGGCATAAGCTAACGAAAAAGAGCCACCCTTATATGGTAGAAAATAGTATATCATTGAACTGCATTGTATCATACTGGTTGTTTGTAGTTGGGGTAAGCAGTATGATAACACATATTTTGTATATTATATAATGCCATGATTATAATTTTGATTTTACCACTATTGATGTAATTGAAGTAGTTGCAGTATGTGTTATTAAAGGTCCTATATTAGGCAAAACTTACTCTTGTGAGTTTTAAGCCATGTTAGAATGTTGTTACCTCCTCAAAAACAGACCTGTGTTTTGTTTCATTCACACATTTGAGTAATCCTGGATTATTAGTTTGTTTACATCTACAAAGATCAAAATACTCCTTTCCACCTTGTGATGTCATGAAGTGGTAGTTTTCAAGTAGATTTACTTTAGAAAAAAATGTTAATTCCAGGGCTGATTAATTATTCAAATGATTGTAGTGAAAGTGTACTGAGTCAAAAATCACAATGGAGCACTGTATTACCACATGACATCACAAGGTGGAACAGATTGTTTTCTGTTTGAGAAAAGAACTCACCCCAAATATTAAGGATTTGTTTGTTAAACGTGTGAATGAAACAAAACATAACTCCGGGCTGTTTGTGATGAAGAAACAAACATTATATCAGAAAATAGAGTAATATGGGCCCTTTAACTGTCTGATCCAAGTCCTGCTGAATCCCACTCAAATTTGTCATGTAACAAGCAGAGCAATTTCCATTTTTTTCCCCTCACAGAGCACCTCAATATTTGACAAGCTGTGAAAGGGCTGTTTGTTTTGATTTGCTTTTGCTGAAAAAGTGAAACCTGCATCCCAAATGAGCATGGTAAGTGGAGAATCTCACCTCAGGGCTGCTTGTGCACTGGACCCCGCAGGCCTGATTACACGTGATAATCCGTCTGTCCTTGCTGTTTGTTTCCCTCCTGCTCAAAGCGCTAAATAATCAATGGGGAATGCCGTAATTTACCCCACTGTAATGAGCCTGAGTGCAGAATTAGCATGGCGGCCTTAGTTAGAGCCTTGTCGATAGCGCAAATGTGGAATCTGTTTCATTCTTCTTTCAAATCAGAAACACTTCATCAAGACTCCATGTGGCTCTCCCCAGGCCAGCTGCTCTCTCTCTTCGCACAGATACAGATTTACAAAAATAAGGATATTACAGCAGATGAATGAGTGATCACAGAAAAGGGAAGGAAAAGGGTTGATCTGTGTGTTACTGTAGATGGAAGCAACAGTTAAAGGGCCCATGTTACGATATTTTCTGATCTACAGTATGTTATAATTATGTTTCTTCATCACAAACAGACCTGGAGTTTTTTTGTTTTGTTTCATTCACACATGTTTAATACACAAGTCCTGCATATTTAGGCTGTTTGTCTTTCTAAGGAAACCACTCTGTTCCACCTTACGGGAAGTGCACTAGTGTGTTTTTAAACTCCTTACACCTTCACTAGAATCATTTGGATAATTTCAGTTCTGGAATTGCCAAACACCACTGAACTAAAGGTAGCTCTTAAGGTGAAAACTACCTCTTCATGGCATCACATGGTGGAACAGAGCATCTTGAGCTTTGGAGATGTAGAGGGAGTAATAATAAAGAATTACTCAAACATGTGTGAATGAAACAAAACCCAACTCCAGGTCTGTTTTTGAGGAGGTACCATTCTAACATGCATGGCTAAAAGCTCACAGGAGTCACCGGTGCATAGTATATATTACCTTTAAAGTTGCACTATGTAACTCTTCTGGTAAACAGTTTGCTATACCTACTTATCTCCACAGAGATATCCTAGTTTATCCTAGATATCCTAGATATCCTGGAATATTTCACAGTATGGTATTATCTCCATTGACACAAGCAGGTGAGAAAAAACTGTCAAAGCTGTGGAGAGGTATTTCTGATAACTGATTGTTATGGTTTACAATAAAAACGCATTTGCAAAAAGCAACGCTTATCCACTTTTCTATGTTGGTAAGAGTATTAAAATGATGATTCAACGGACAAAAATGTGCAATTAGTTTGGAGTTAATCGCAAGTTAACTATGACATTCATGAGATTAATTGCAATTAAATATTTTTTTATCAATCGACAGCACTAATTTCAGTATAAGTATTTTTATTGTTTTGATTTTTCTAGATGCATTCTTACAGTGAGACACTTTGTGTTGGATGTTCCACTTTCATGAAGTGCTCTGCATCAGTGTGAGTGAAGTGCTTCTCTTTTGTCTTCATAAAAGTCAAAGTGACTGAAGTTCCCACTGTGGGTGAAATAAATGTGCTGTGACCCTGAGATAGTTCTCATTACGGAAGGATGTCCAGTAATCTCCAGTTAGAGCCACTGTGTTTGTCTGACCCAGCGCCTGCTTCACTCGCACTGGGCCTTTTGGGACGTGCCGTGCTTGGGCGCAGTTGCCTGTAGTTCTGAGGCCTGTGTTCGCAATTGCGCCGCCGGGCTGGGCCGTGGCTCATGGTATCATCACACGGCATTATTTGTTTGGCGGCAGAGCGGGCGCTTTTGGCGGAGAGGGTGGGTCCAACTACATGGGGTGTCTATTGAGTGGTGTGACCGATGTGGGTCCTGCTGCGGTACGCGCTTTTATGTGGGTTTGTGGATGTGGTGGCAGCGCAGGGGAGTGGAGGAAGCTGGAAGGCTGTGGGGCTTCTGGGTGCCGATTTGCTGTATGTTTTGGAGTGGACATTGTTTTGTGTTTTTCTCGTGTGGGTGGCTTTAGCCCACCTCCTCCAACCAGGGCTTCTCAGTTTCATACAAATTGTTTTTCTTCCTGTTTACAGGCGGATCCTGTAGTTTTTCTAATGTTATTAGCAGTGGCCACAGCTTATGAAAAAACTAGTTCACTAGGTCACAAAGAGCATTAATCGCTTTTTAAAAAATTGACAGCATTAAAGATTTTGTTGGACTGTTTCTGTAAAGTGCAGCAGCTCTGGACTCAAAAGCAGCGATCATCTCTTTGGCAACTTCTTCCAAAATGCTCCAGCCAGAGGAGAGTGGAGCAGAGATTTGAACTAAATGCTCCTACTGTATGTCAGGATACTCTTTATTGACTACAGCTCCGCCTTCAACACAGTCATCCCCCACAGACTCACCCACAAACTTAAACAGACTTAAACAGCTCTTACATTTATTCAATTACAGGTGGTTTTATAGCTAAAAAATACCTAGGAAAACGGGCATTCTGATGGACTGGTTTGATCTCCATGAAGATAAGAAGGTTTAATGCCATACTGTAAAACACTCCAGACAAAACAATAACGTCTCCATGGAGGAAAGCATTTGAAGGACTCTCCACCAGAAAAGTTTAAACAAAACCAATTTAGTTTTTTTTGTTATGTTTATAAGTGGTAGTGTATGAAAGTACAACAGGGTGGGTCTCCCAAAATCAATCTGTCTGTCTAATTACAGATTCAGGTTTACAGTTTGGGCCCTAATACTTTGGACTCCTTAAGGCTTTGATAAAAAATTACACCTGAAACATCTTCACAATCATCAGATTATTCTATGTTCCATTATATTTTTGATGAAGTCCGAGTTATTCCATGGTCAGGTAAAACCAGAAGGTGCTAGGTTAGAGTCTGAGATGAGGCTGTCAGAGTAGAAGATATTGTTAAAAAATAGGCTTGCCATTTTAGTGACCAGGTCCAGTCCAGGTTTAAACCTGGTTTAGACCTGGTCTAGACCTGGAAGTCACATAGAACCAGAGCAAGCCCCGCGCGAGACCCGCCCGCCGATAGAGCACCTTTCTCGGCCTCTTAGCTCACAGTGTCAGCCCCCCGGCTCTGGAAGTCAGATAGAACCAGAGCCCGCCCCGCCCCGCTCTTATTCCCGCTGAAAGAGCGTCTTTCTCTGCCTCTTAGCTCTAGCGCGGAACGCGCAAGGAGCGCGGAGACACGAGCAACGCGCTCCTCCAACGGCACTGCCATGTCCCGGGATAATCCTGGTTTAGACCTGGTCTAGTCCCGGTTTAGTCGAGTTCTAGACCTGGCCCAGTCCTGGTTTAGTCCAGTCCAGTTTAGACCTGGTCTAGACCTGGTTTAGTTCTGGTCTAGACCTGGTTTATTCCACCTTTAGTCCTGGCTCTACAGTCTCTTAGCCAATCAGGATGCAGAACACAATGTTACACTATAAAAAAAATTTTACACTACAAAAAAAAACCTTGGAACGGATCAGGCCTTTTCCATTGAAAAAGCTACTCAACTTACGAAAAATTCACAGTATGAAACCACTTCTCGAACGAATTAATTTCGTAAGGTGAGGTACCACTGTAATATGTAATATTATTTACATGCACTTAAGTATCCTGACTTTGTATTTGCGCACATGTTGGTAAGCAGGTTACACACATGTACAGAGAATGATTTAATGTAACAACACATCAGTATACTAGTGTTTATCATGTAAACAGGGATGTCAATAACCCCATTACGCTGTGTTCATGTAAACACTGTCCCAAATTTGATCAAAACCGGGTTAAGCCTTATATTCGCAATATTAAGTGCATGGAAACATAGTCACATAATCAAGTCATTCAATCAGAGCAACATGAAAAGCTAACAACATAGGCTAGATCAGGGCTCTCAAGTCTCACGCATTGAGAGTGTGACACACGCAATTCGACGTGTTCACACACTCATACGCCACACATGGCATTTCTCACGCTGATTTCTTTCTTTCTTTATTTTTTTTTTGTGCCCAGAAAATCGGTCTGTGTGGCTTAGTTTATGCAGGCGAAAAAAACTCCCCCTGCTCCGAGCGCACGGTCCGAGCGGAGGCCGGAGCAGACGCGCCGTCCCCTGGGCACGTCCTGAGCCTCAGTCCCGGTGCCACGTCTCCTCTGAGACGCACCGACTCCGGTCCCGGTGTCTCCGTCTGTGCGTAACGTGTCCCCCCCGACGGCTTACGCGCGGCATTGTACACGTTTTACATTGCATTTGTGCAGAAAAAAAGTTCTCACTGCTCACTTTACACAAAGATGTGATCCCCCCCCCCCCCCCCCCCCCCAAGAAATGCTCTAAAGAATGAGAGGGATATGCACGTGACGAGAGAAACTGAATGACAGAAACAGAGAGAGGAATGACCAGACTCCGAGGCGATCTGACGAGATGGGAGGGAGCAGAGGAGAGACTGGTGAGTGTGTCTGTGCCTGTGAGTGAAGCGACAGTCCACGCTGTTCTCAACTCCGCCCCTCTCTGCCTGTGTCTCTCTTCCACTGCCCCACCTGATCCCTCTGTCTCTTTCTCTGAACGGGGAAAGAGAGAAAACGGTGCAATTATTTTTTCCCCCTCCCGCGATCTTGGAGCCTCTGATCACCAAAAAAGTCACTAGATTTGTCGCTAGTCGCTTTTGTCTAATTTTCTCGCTAGGGGGGTCCAGAAAGTAGCTAAAAAATAGCGGCAAAGTCGCTAAGTTGGCAACACTGCCCCGCCCCGGTCCCTCCTCCCCGCCCCTCTCAGCGCGCACTGACAAATTGCGGTGATGATAAAACAAACTGAGAACCATCAGGTAATAACTTCATTTATATAACTCTCATTAGTTGCTTTGTAGTTTAAGTTTGCTCTTTAGACAAACAGGGCTCTCAACACGCAATTCGACGTTCACACGCTCACACGGAATTTGTCACGCAATTCAAGCGCCCCCCCCCATTTATGTGACATATTTTCCAGGGGGGGGGGGGGGGTCCTCCCCCAGAAAATTTTTTATTTCTTAGATGCAATTTCCTGCATTCTAGTCCATTTTAGGGTGACTTGCTAGACATGGCAAATCCTAAATCCCATCTGATTCATAGCTTGCATTCTCAGTTGCATGGCCTCCACAAGACAATACTATTTATCGGAAAGAAACAACCCCCCTGGTGAAAGCAGCACATTCTGAAGGCAACAATCTGAGAAATTCCCCGTTAAAGATCTGCTTGTGGAACAGAAAGGAACTTATTTGCCTGACATTTAGCTAAGCCCTCCCCCATCACAGACATGACTGTGTTTTTTTCAGGGCAGGTCAGAGTTAGAAGGTACTTTGTTAAGAAGGAAATGCTTTTATAACAAAATGTCCATATAATCATTCAATAATTCAATAATGTACAGGATATTATGTTATCACACACGTACACACACCTTAGTCCTGGTTCAGACCTGGTTTAGTCCTGGTTTAGTCCCAGTTTAGACCCAGTTTAGTCTTGGTTTAGTCCTGGTTTAGATCCGGTTTAGACCCGGTTTAGACCCGGTATAGTCTTGGTTTAGTCCTGGTTTAGACCTAGTTTAGACCTGGTTTAGTCGTGGTTTAGTCCTGGATTAGTCTCGGTTTAGTCCCGGCTTAGACCCGGTATTGTCTTGGTTTAGTCCTGGTTTAGACCTGGTTTAGTCCTGGTTTAGTCCCAGTTTAGTCTCGTACTGAAAAGTTTTTACGAGTCTCAGTGTAGACAGAGGAATCCTGTATATCTGTGCTCAATTGCTCTTCCATTCTTAATCTACCCGGATGTTTGTCACAGTAAACTGAATTTGAATTTTGAGAACTGAATTTGAATTTCGAGAAATGGACATGAGCATAAAAAGAGTGAATTTTCAAATTTTATTAGATTCCTATTACAAACTAATAAATTCAATTTCAAATTATACTATTGAGATTCAATTTTTCAATGCAATAATTCAAATTAAAAAATACAATTTCAAATTATGTGACTCAAATTCAGTTTCTGGTGGCACATATTTCTGCCCATACTAAACATATAATTTGCTCTGAGGGCCAAATGTGTTTTTAAAAGACAACTATTGCATATTGTCACTTCCAGAAAACATAAACCCTAAGACATTTTTGAATCATATGCATAAATAGAGTTGTCTTTTGTATTTTACACATTTTACACTGACTGATTCTGTCTGCAGCATCTGACCTGAGGCACTATGTAACTTTTCCGTTGTTTTTCTGTCAGCAAAATGTCATTGTTTTGCCTGGAATGTTTCTTATTCATCTTTCTTTTCATTTTCGTTGTTACAAATACTTGGTTTGGTGCTCATATTCTCGGTAAAATAACAACATGGTGAAGAGAAGGGTTTTCCACCTACAGTAGGTGACACACAGGGAGGGCATCTGACACACGGGGGCATTTCAGAACTTGTTTGTACAGATCTAAACAAAGGGTTTGCAGATTTTGTTTGGGGAGGAAATTATGGTGCTCGAAAAATTGCAGCCTTTGCCATTTGGGTCCATTTAAAGGTTAAGACAAGACCTGGTTTAGATCTTGTTTTAGTCTTGGTTTAGACCTGTTTTAGACCTGGTTTTAGTCTTGGTTTAGACCTAGTTTAGACCTGGTTTTAGTATTGGTTTAGACGTGGTTTTAGTCTGGGTTTAGACCTACTGTATAAACTTAAAGGTCTTATATTATACAATATTGACTCTTGTGAGCTTTAATTCATACTATAATGACTCAAAAACAAACCTGGAGTTGTGTTTTGTTTCATTCGCACATGTTTGAGTGTGAAGTTTTCAATTTACAGCTACCTTTTATATTTTGTTCAGTACTTGATTCTAGTGAAGGTGTATGGAGCTTAAAAACACAGTAGAGCACTTACTGTATTACTGTGACATCACAAGGTTGAACAGAGTGTTTTCTGTCTGAGAGAAGAGCGCAGAGTTTGTATGTTAAACGTGAATGAAACAAAACTCAGCTCCAGGTATGTTTTTGAGGAAACATTATTAATTATTATTAACATAGATCACAAAATAGCGTAATATTGGCATTTTAAACCATCCCCTTTTAATTCCAACCATTTTGAATCTATTTTTTATAAAGAATAAGTAAAGTACAGACAAAACTGATTTAATTCATTTCAAAATCACCTTGACTTCACTGTGAGCGTCCACCCCCCTCCACCACACACCTGCCTCTGCCCTATCCCCCCGCAGACCCTCCTCCTCCCGGGCCCAGCGAGGAGAGGGGCCCCCTGCAGATGTCTGGAGGGTTCTGCTCTGTTTCCTCCGCTGTTCTCTGCCAAACCGTGAATGAAAAATAGAATTTAGTCAATCAAAATGGAGCCAATATCTCCCCAGGTATGACCGAGAATTAAAACAACATGCTGTTTAGTTGCTATTTTTGTTTTGTTTATTTTCGTTGTACAGTAGGTCTTTCAAAGGCAACGATATGACAAGCCAAAATGTGCAGCTTTGGGCCACGATGTTACTTGATTCATTAAGGTGCATTGCGTAACTTTTCTGGTGGACGGTCCATCAAATTATTTTCTCCGTGGAGATGTTATTGCTCTGTCCTGAATGTTTCCCAGTATGGCATTAAACATTTCTACCTTCATGGAGATAGAAACCATACCAAGTTAAAGGTAAGATCTGTGGAGATGCAACCCCGCTCACAGTCTAAATGCAGGTTTTTCTTATACATTTGAGCTATAAAACTATAAATTTGAATAAATGTAAGGCAGAGTCTTTTAATGTCACACTGTGGAACATTCCAGGCAGAGCAATGACGTATCCATAGAAACAAGGTGATGGAGCCCCATCCGAAAAGTGATATAAATTACAGTTGGTCCTGAACTAGATAAGACCACCTGATACTGTCATGATACTCCAAGTTACGTCTATTCTATCGTCTATTTAATTATGATTTTAATTCATATTTGTATAAAAATCAATATTGTGTATCAAGCTTTTTCCTTAATACCAAAACTGAAAAACAAAACTACAGTTTTGTTTCATTCACACATGTTTGAGTAACATGTTTTATTTATTATTACTCTGTCTACATATCCATAGCTCAAAATGCTCTGTTCCACCTTATGATGTCATGAAGTGGTGTTTTTCAACCTTTTCTACCTTTTACCGTTTGTTCAGTTAGACTTAGACTTAGGCTGCGTCCCATTTCTCTTTTACCACTTCGTCTTACCCCTACCCCTTGGTTTTGCGATTCTTTGATCAAGGGCTCGGGCCACGACCGAGAGCTACATACCCCTTGAAATGAAGTAAGCTCTCGACCAGACTTGAAAAGAAGGGGTACGGCGACAAGCTCAGGCAGGTTTTGGGATCAGGATGGCAGCGTCACATCGACCAGCCAAGGAGTCTCATAAATGTATTTTCAGCAGTTGTAATTATCGATTAACAGTTTAGCAGGTTTACAATTATGACGCTTATGTTCTACGTTATTTTTAGTGAACTGTTGTTGCGGTTTTAATTGTAGCGATGTCTGTTTAGCCGACGTTATCGTTTTCATCGAACTTTCATGCATAAACAAGCTTTTTTTTTTGTCGAGCTGAGGTATCCGATAATTCTTGACATTTGTTTACGTTTGTTTGCATCAATTGTTGTCGCCTCTGTAGACGTAGCAGCCAGGTAGAGGCAAGGGATGATGACGCAAACGGTAATCAAGTGGTGTCCCATTTCTTAGGGGAACATTCGTACCCCGAGCCCTCTCAACTCAGTATCGAGGGGCAAGACAAAGACGTAGATAAAGGGGAAGGAGAAGGGGAAGGGGTAAGACAGAGAAATGGGATGCAGCCTTAGACTTAGATAAACTTTATTGATCCACAGGGGAAATTGTTTGGGTACAGTAGCTCACTTATCATAATATAATATATAACAGAGGGTAACAAAAAATAGATGGATTAGCAAAAAAAGATAGCAAGTTCAGTAGAGATTGGCAATTTCAGGGCTGAAATTACCCAATGATTCTAGTGAAGATGTATGGAGTTTAAAAACGCAGTGGAGCGTTAATCACCACATGACATCACAAGGTGGAACAGAGTGTGTTCTGTTTGAGAGAAGAACTCAGCCTAAATATGCAGGATTTGTGTGTTAAACATATTCCTTAATACCTGAGTTTTGGCAACACTAGTAGTTGCCAAGGCAATAAGTCGCAACATAACTCTCAATCCAAAATAAAATGCATATTTTGTCCTTATCTGCAAGAAACACTTTTATTGATATTAATGCAAAATCGACTTCACCAAAAAAAAAAACTTTACAAACATAATTTAAACTGTAATGAGTCCTGGTCATGTTTTATTCATTAGCTACATTGGCTTAATTTATGCTTTGAAAAAAACAAAATGTATTTTAGTTACTTATGGGTTATCAAGTGCATTTGAAAATATGCCAACAAAGCCTTTTAATTATGTTAGTAAATCAGTAAAACTTAAAGAGCCACTAAATGCCAAAACCACTGTTTTTTACAGATTAACCATGTAAATGGGTCTAAAATAAAAGTGTATAGTATACCTATCCCTGCCCTATTTTGACATTTTAGTGCATATTTGTTAATAAACGGACTTTTGGGTCAAAAGCCGTGTCTATACCGACCTCCGACCTTCCTTAACTTTGTTAAGGAAAGTGAGAAGACGTAGGAGAGGAACGCGCGCTGGTGCACTAGTGCGTCTTAGGAAGCGCGGACTGCATACGGCCTTACCTGGGATATTCCTCTCCAACGTACGCTCACTCCGGAACAAAATGGACGAGCTGGCCCTGATGAGAAGCATAAACAGAGACTTTTCCTCATCCTGTGTCTTATGTTTTACGGAGACGTGGCTTGGGGACGACATACCGGACTGCGCGCTCCATTTGGAGGGGTTTCATCTGTATCGCGCTGACCGACAAGCTGCTCTCTCCGGCAAGAGCGCAGGTGGAGGCGTCTGTTTTTTCATCAACTGCGGCTGGTGTACAGATGTGACAGTGATCGCGCAGCACTGCTCTCCCTCTCTGGAATATCTTTTCATTCACTGCAAACCATTTTACAGTCCACGAGAGTTCGCTTCGTACATTCTGGCCGCTATTTACATCCCGCCGGACGCGCACGAGGCCCAGTGCGCGCTCGCGGAAGAAATACTGTGTATGGAGCGGACATACCCGGACTCTCTCATCATTGTTCTTGGGGACTTTAACAAAGCCAATCTAAGCCAGGAAATTCCCAAATACAGACAGTACATCAAATGCCCAACTAGAGAGGAGAGGACGCTGGATCACTGTTACAGCACGATAAGTGGGGCTTACCACGTGGTGCCCCGCGCTACACTCGGACTTTCTGATCACGAAATGATCCACCTTATCCCCGCGTACAGACAAAGACTGAAACACTCTAAACCTGTCGTGAGGACTACAAAAAGGTGGAGCAGCGAGGCTATGGAGGAGCTGCGCACGTGCTTGGAAACTACAGACTGGGACGCTATGAGAGGTGCTTCTGACAGTTTGGACGAGTACACAGACACTGTCAGCTCATATATCCACTTCTGTGAGGACAGCATTGTGCCATCACGCACCTGGGTGAGTTATAACAATGACAAACCCTGGTTTACTCCCAAACTCTAGCTGTGGCTAGAAAAAAGGCAGGCTTTCAGAAGTGGTGATAGAGACCTCTACAAGGATGCCAAATACAGGTTTAGCAGAGAAGTGGGCACTGCTAGACGCCAGTTCTCTGAGAATATGCAGCAGCAGATCTCAGAGGACGACTCGGCTTCTGTGTGGAGGAGTTTTAGGAAAATAACAAACTACAAACCTAAAACTCCACACTCCACCGATGATCTGCCCCTAGCCAACAGTCTAAACGACTTCTACTGTCGTTTTGATGAGCCATCAAGCAGCTCTCACACCTCCATCCGTCCCACCAATAGAGACTACCTGGACACTTATCCCCCCAGCCCCCCTGCTTCCCCCTCACCAGAGCCATCTCCACCCCTTCACATTCATGAGGCAGATGTGAGGAAGCAGTTCAAAAGGTTGAATGCCCGGAAAGCGCCTGGCCCAGACGGTGTCTCTCCTGTCACCCTGAGACACTGTGACTGCGTGCACATGGTAGGATTGGATCAGGATTGGATTGGCTTTTTCACACTTGCTCGGCGGGTGGTCTGTCGTCCAATCCGAGTGCACATGCATGTCACGCAATCAGATTCAGGTCAGCGCTCCCCAACGCTATGTGGCGCTGTAGTCCAACTACTTCCGGGTGATGGCTACTCAATAAAAACACAACACAGCTATCTGGCAGTATACTGCGTTGGCTTTTCGAGGAGTTTGGACAGAGCGGCATTGGCGTACGTGGTGTGCATTCTGCAGAGTTAGGTTGTTTGTATGAACGACAAAACAGCGTTTTTGGTTTCTTTAATACGACACGAACTGTGTAGTCGGCGTTTGATATTACAAGCAATCGAGGACAACGAAAACTATGAGGATTGGGAGCTATACCGCAGATGTTTTAATCATGTTCTGCCTTGTTGTTTTTTGTTGCTTGCATCTTTTGTGCCACATATAAAGGCATTAAATTTGTAGCTATGGGTTTATCGTTCATTTATGTAAGGTCTGGGGAAAATTACACAACCACACTTTCATTTTGTATGTCTTTGTAATGTTTAGCTTATATTCTGTTGTCTCTTCCACTCTCTGTTTTGTCCTGGCTGAGTCAACAACTTAAGTAAATTTCCACACTGATTTTAATATTTACGTTTTTTACGTTTATTTACGTTTAAGTTATACAACAGGTTAAAAAAACACTCTCTTCTGATACTATGAGGTCACAATAGATAACTCAAAATGTTTGTAAAAGTACCCTGTGCGTTATTTCAAAAGTTCAAACTCCATGCACAGCTTCCAGGTGCTGGTAACAACAGGAACATTGAATAATTCCAGAAAAGACGAAAGTTACCACATACTCTTATTCCTTTATCGGGCTTTGAGCAAACAAGGCGTTTCGATTCTACGTTATGTCCATAGTCCCGAAATGGTGGAAGATGGGACTTGTTGGTTCCGTGAAGAACGCTGTCGTAATGCGGGCAAGTTGTACGGTCTTGACCGCTCTCCCGTTGTTCTTTCTTGCCATGGCATATGCCACCCTGGCGTTTTCCACTTGATTTTGATTTGCTCTGGGGTCTGAGCAAACCCTGTCTCGGTCCAGTAGTGCGAACTTGTACCTTTCTTCACAGCCATGTTTTCATCTGAAAGTCCGGCAACAACAAGCGCTACTTATGACGCAGTAGGCACCCCCTACCACTCCTACAACTTCCGGGTGACATTCCTGACATTCCTGAAATTCTGGTGCGCCCATGCGCAGTATGCTAATCCAATCCAAAATCATTCACATGACGACTCCAAGTGGTTTGCTATCGGCCTAGGCCAGGGGTTCCTGGGGGATGGGGCAAACCAATCCCAATCCAAACCAATCCCTGTGCACATGCAGCCGTTACGACCCCAATCAGTTTGCAATCGGTTTGGAGTTTTCCATGTGCATGCAGTCACTGTGCCAATGAGCTGGCCCCGGTGTTTACGGGCATCTTCAACTCTTCACTGCAGGCTTGTCATGTGCCTGCCTGCTTCAAAACCTCCACCATTGTTCCTGTCCCCAAGAAGCCAAGGATCACTGGACTTAATGACTACAGACCTGTGGCTCTAACATCTGTGGTCATGAAGTCTTTTGAGCGCCTGGTTCTGCCCCACCTCACGGCCCCCCTCCTAGACCCCCTGCAGTTCGCCTATAGAGCCAACAGATCTGTGGACGATGCCATCAACCTGGCTCTACACTTCACCCTGCAGCATCTGGACTCCCCGGGAACCTACGCCAGGATCCTGTTTGTGGACTTCAGCTCTGCCTTCAACACCATCCGCCCAGACCTTCTCCAAGGCAAGCTTTCCCAGATGAACGTGCCTGATCCTCTCTGCAGGTGGATCACTGACTTCCTGACGGACAGGAAGCAGCACGTGAGGCTGGGGAAGAATGTCTCGGACTCCCGAACCATCAGCACTGGCTCTCCCCAAGGCTGTGTTCTTTCTCCTCTGCTCTTCTCCCTGTACACCAACTGCTGCACCTCCTCCCACCAGTCTGTCAAGCTCATCAAGTTTGCAGATGACACCACGGTCACTGGACTCATCTCGGACGGGGATGAGTCTGCCTACAGGACAGAGGTTGACCGTCTGGCGTCCTGGTGCAGCCAGAACAACCTGGTGCTGAACGCCCAGAAGACAGTGGAGATCATTGTGGACTTTAGGAAGCACACAGCCCCACTCCCCCCCATCATCCTGACCGACTCCCCCATTACCACTGTGGACTCATCCCGCTTCCTGGGGACCACCATCACCCAGGATCTCAAATGGGAGCCCACCATCACCTCTGTCATAAAGAAGGCCCAGCAGTGGATGTACTTCCTGAGGCAGCTGAAGAGATTCAACCTGCCAGCACGGACAATGGTGCAATTCTACACTGCCATCATCGAGTCCATCCTCACCTCCTCCATCACCGTGTGGTATGCTGGAGCCACATCCAGGGACAAACAGAGACTGCAACGACTGCAACTGCTGAGAAGGTGATTGGTTGCAGCCTTCCATCTCTGCAGGACCTGTACACCTCCAGGACACGGACACGTGCAGGTCGGATTGCATCCGATCCTTCTCACCCTGGACATGGACTCTTTGACCTGCTCCCCTCAGGCAGGAGGCTACGGTCCATTCGGACCAGAACCTTCCGCCATAAAAACAGCTTCTTCCCCTCTGCTGTCGGACTTTTGAACAATAACAACACTAGGACTCTTCTCACCCACCCTCCCACCCACCCGCTCTGTGTCAGGAACATGACCCCACCCCCCGCTCTGTGTCAGTCACATGACTCTGCGCCGGTTCTTCTTTTTGCACCTGACCATTACCTGCACCTGCACTGCTATATTCTTGTACTCTTGTAAATTTGTTAGATTTAAGTTTTCTGCTACTCTATTTTATTCTATTTTATTTATTGCATGTTAAGTGTTGGTTTACATTCTGCTCCAAGCACCGCAGCAATTTCCTAATGTTGTGAACTTGTTCAAACATATGGCATTAAAACCTTTCTGATTCTGATTCTGATTCTGATTTAGGATCAACTATGGCCACTACGTCTGAATTTCCAGGTTGGGCAAACAGCCGCCAGGGAGTCGGATGCAGGTTGTTACATGGTAGCCATGGTCAGCTCATGGTCTATGAGCGGTACGTGAGGGGCCCCTCTTGGTAACGCTTGTACCGAGCTGCGATCTGTGGTGAAACTCGCATCACTGTCACTCTCCGTTGGCATTTTACTATTGCTTGCTCTCACTGACCGGCGCTGTCACTGCTAAGTCAAGACCGACCCCACGCCATCACCCCACCCACGCTCCCCAACCCGCCGAGTACTGCCCACTCTGTTGGATTTTTCAAATTTTGACTGTGGGCGGAGCTAACTGTAGCACAGGCATTTAGCGGGTCATTAAAAGGCCTGTACTTGATCTTTTAGCTCCATTTTTTCCCCCAATGCACTGTATAAGCAACTCTTGAGTTCAAAACCTGTCCACTATGTATTGTCTGCATCTAATTACTTGTATTTTTCAGTAATCAGGAAGTGCATGTTAGCATGGTAGTTGTTGTTAGCTTTACTGTGATGGTAAACTCTGTTCCCGTCTCTTGTTGTGCAAAGTGCTTGTAAAATCATCAGTCAGGATGCTGAGAACGCATATGGAAAGTGATGAATAAATTTGGACCACTGCAAAACAAGTTCTGTTTTTCACATTTTTAAACCGTAAAAGTCAAGCACAGCGCCTTTAAAATTCACACATTTTCAGTCAGTTCAAACCGAGTGTAAAATGTTGAAAAAGATAATTACTACCAATACATACTCTGGGACATTTGTGATGGAAGACATTTTGTGCCTCCCTTCGCCAAAGCGCTCTTGTCAACACGGCTTGTTTACACTGGTTTCTATGGTACTTCAGCTGCCACTTCATAAGCATTGTTGATTTTTTTATTGATTTCTGTGTTTATTCTTGTTCTGGATTGGGACAAAGCCAGGTTGGCTCATTTTGGACATGGAGCGCATACACTGTGAACAATTTGCAGCTAATTGTGTGGCTAACATTTCCAAGAAGAGGAGGTTTGCGTCCAATTTACTCATTCCTATGGGTAATTTAAAACCATGTTTAACTCCTAATGCATGTGGTTTAATTGTGGAGGCAGAGAAAGGAAGGGCATGTAGGACCAAAACAGGCTAGGCCAGGGGTCGGCAACCCGCGGCTCCGGAGCCACATGCGGCTCTTTGATCCCTCTGATGCGGCTCAGTACAGTGGTCCCTCGTTTATCACGGGGATTACGTTCTAAAAATAACCCACGATAAGTGAAATCCGAGAAGTCGTCAGTTTTATATTTTACAAATATTCTCCATGTTTTAAGGCTGTAAACGGCTCACTACACACATTCTACACTTTTCTCAGACTGGAATGAACGTTTTCTCACATTTCTCTCTTGTTTAAACACTCAAAGCACAGTATTATAGAACGAAATCAAAGTGTATTTCGTGTGTATTTCACAGTTCTTATGACCGAGCCTCTTCGTCCTGGCACTGCTTCGTTGTGGCAGGTTTTGTCGGGGAGAAAACTTAAACATACAGCACTTCAGAGTCACAGTGCGATTGAACATTTATATAAATCTGGCAAACGCATTCTGTACAGGAAACACGGAGGAGAATGACAGACGAATCGGCAAAGGTCTACAGTTATGGAGATAATTTTGTCTCATAAGGATTTGTATAAATAAAAAAAGAGATGTATATATAAATATAAACATTTATAAATATTCAAACACAAAATACAAATACAAAAAAAACGCGACATACAAATAAATGATAGAATGTATATAAATACACAGGCATTTGTAAATATATTTACAAATGTAGTTGACTTTGTATGTGGAGTTTGCATATGTGGATCCATTTTTTACTTTCGTATCGATGACGTAATTGTGAGACAGTCCTACAGCAAACACACGATTCGCAAATAAATGTCACCGGATTTGAATACAAATAGCCTTCAATGGACATCCAGCAGATGGCAGTGTTGAGCAGCTTGTCGGTAGGGGCTAGTTAATGCGACTACTGTGGTCCCTCGCTCTATCGAGCGTGGGGGGGTGCGTGCGGACACATGAATATGGATATGTGTTGTTTTGGAACAACATATCCATGTGCAAAAGTCGAGTGGAAAGCGACCTGGATATTATTTTGGGCAAAACTCAGGCCACCACTAACAGTGCCGAACTGGCTGACACCAAGGCGCCTCTGAGCACCAGCCCTCACCACCCGACCAGGTACGAGCACTTCAGCGAGGGGCTAGGTCTAAAGGCCCGCTCAGCTCTACTACAGTAGCTTTGTCAAATAAATTCAATATCCTGGACCATGATATCCTGTATCCTGGACCATTTTCCCACACTAACCCGCGCTCACAAGGGTTGGTTGCATTTCACCCCGGCTCCAAAATCAGACCGCCCCGGAGTTCGGGGCATGGCTATCAATGCATCGCCAATACTCCACAGCTCTCTAGGACGGGGTCAGGTTCGTCCGCTCGGCGTGACGGGGAAGACCCACTGTCCCCTCTCCTCGCGCGAGTGGCCCCCCCTCTCCTCGCGCGAGTGGCCCCCCCCGCTGCGGCTCCCTCCGCCTTGCGGCGTCCGTGTTTAGGATATTGAATTTATTTGACAAAGCAACTGATCTGAGCGGGGCTTTAGACCTAGCCCCTCTCTGATGTGTTCGTACCTGGTCGGGTGGTGAGGGCTGGTGCTCAGAGGCGTTGGGCGTAGTCAGCCAGTTCGGCACTGTTAGCGGTGGCCTGAGTTTTGCCAAAAAATGATATCCAGATCGCTTTCCACTCAACTTTCGCACATGGATATGTGCTCCCACCCTTGATAGAGCGAGGGACCACTGTAGTCTCATTTACTAAAGAGCAACTACCGACAAGCTGCTCAACACTGCCATCTGCTGGATGTCCAGTGAAGGCTATTTGTATTCAAATCCGGTGACATTTATTTGCGAATCGTGGTTTGCGGTAGAACTGTCTGACAATTACGTCATCGACACGAAAGCAAAAAATTGATCCACAAATGCAGACTCCACATACAAAGTCAACTACATTTGTTTTCAAATCTTGAAAATATATTTACAAATCTCGAAAATATATATGTATATAGTGTATTTATATACAGTCTATCATTTATTTGTATGTCGCGTTTTTGTATTTGTATTTTGTGTTTGAATATTTATAAATGTATTTATATTTATATATATCTTTTTTTATTTATACAAATCGTGTTGTGCGGTAGGAATGTCTCACAATTACGTAATCGACACAAAAGCAAAAAATTGATCCACAAACGCAGACTCCACATAGAAAGTCAACTACATTTGTTTTCAAATCTCGAAAATATATTTATAAATCTCGAAAATATATTTACAAATCTCGAAAATATATTTACAAATGCCTGTGTATTTATATACATTCTATCATTAATTTGTATGTCGCGTTTTTGTATTTGTATTTTGTGTTTGAATATTTATAAATATATTTATATTTATATATATCTTTTTTTATTTATACAAATCTTTATGAGACAAAACTATCTCCATATACAGTCCTTTAGCCAATCAGGATGCAGAACACAATGGGCGTTGATACACTATAAAAAAAATGTGAATAAAAAATCCACAAAACAGCGAGGCCACGAAAAGTGAACCACGATAGCGAGGGACCACTGTATTTAATTAAAATGTATTTTATTTTAGTTCATTCATTTCCAAAATGTAATTCTATGGCACAAAGGCAAAAAAGCCGTTATATGGAGTGTTATTGCATTTTAAATTTCAAAAGGGTTTTGTGGCTTCCAGTGTTTTCTTTACTGTGTGAAACAAGTCCAAATGGCTCTTTGAGTGGTAAAGGTTGCCGACCCCTGGGCTTGGCTAATAGTGGTGTTTGCGCTATGAACAAATTACATACAATTGTGGAGAAAATGGCTGTTTTACCATCAAATACTCATTGATTTCTATAATTTCCAATACTTTGCACATCAACTTTTTATATTGCCCTTACATATCAGAGAGAGCTGATGTTGTTACCTCATCAACAACATACTTAGAGTTGTGTTTTGTTTCATTCATTCACACAAACCTGCATTATTACACTCATAATGCTCCGTTCCACCTTGTGATGTCATGTAGTGGTAGTTTTCAAGTTATCAGCAACCATTTACCTTTACTTCAGTAGAGATGGGCAATTCCAAGGCTGAAATGATCCAAAGGCTTCCAGTGAGGGTGTTTGGAGTTTAAAAACAAAATCACTTTATTATAACATGACATCACAAGGTGGAACAGAATGTTTCCTGTTTGAGAGAAGAATTCAGCCTAAATATGCAGGGTTTGTGTGATGAACATGTGTGAATGAAACAAAACACAACAACAGACCAGAAAATAGGGTAACATGGGCTCTTTAAAAACAAATTTAAAAAAAATCTTTAAATGGATTCAGAAAATTAACACGGAGCAGTGAAAAGGCTAAAATTGGCGTAATTTTTGCTTCCTGTTAAAAGGTAAGGTGTAGTCAGTAGTTCTGAACAAACTGCCAAAAGGTGCATTATGTTTGTTATTGGTAAAAAAAAATAGAGGAGTCCAAGCGTAACAAAACAGAGCGTGCATAACTTCAAAATGTGTAATCATTTGCTTCTGTTTAAAACTTAAACTTCCCATATTAACCTTTTAAGTCTTTCAAATGACAACATAACCTTGAGTGATGGAAACACTTAATAAAGATATTTTGAGAAATCTTTTATTAAAGCATGTTTATTCTGCAAAATCAATTATGTTACTACTATGTTAATACTTGTTTTCCCTTCTCATTTATTTACCCCAAGTATCTGGAGATGTATTTTTTAAGATTTCATTTTGCTGATTGACCCCATTTTCACCGCCACTGGCATATGCCCACTGCTCTGTACTTACTTTGTTCTCCAGTTTTAATTTTTTAACTGGTGATACATGTAGGATTTGGTATCGTTGCAGTCATATTGGTACAAATGAAAAAAAAAAAAAAAAAATAGGAGGTGCGAACTCCCTGATGTTTATGGCGATGGCAGCTCTCATTGGGATCTAACAGAATCACCAGACTTGTTTCTTTTAAGTTGTTTTAGATCAGCGGTCGGCAACCTTTACCACTCAAAAAGCCATTAGGACACGTTTCACATAGTAAAGAAAACACTGGGAGCCACAAAACCCTTTTGAAATTTAAAATGCAATAACACTGCATATAACGTTTTTTTTGCCTTTGTGCCATAGAATTACATTTTGAAAATGAATGAACTAAAATAAAATACATTTTAATTAAATACAGTGGTCCCTCGCTATATCGTGGTTCACTTTTTGTGGCCTCGCTGTTTTGTGGATTTTTTTATTCCAATTTTTTTTAATAGTGTATCAACGCGCGTTTCTGTGTCCTGATTGGCTAAGGGACTGTAGACCTTTGCCGATTCGTCAGTCATTCTCCTCCGTGTCTCCTGTACAGAATGTGTTTGCCAGATTTATATAAATGTTCGACTCTGAAGTGTGACTCTGAAGTGCTGCATGTTTACAAGTTTTCTCGCCGACAAAACCCACCACAGCGAAGCGGTGCCAGGACAAAGAGGCTCGGTCATAAGAACTGTGAAATACACATGAAATACACTTTGGTTTCATTCTATAATACTGTGCTTTTTTGTTGAAAATGCACGAAAGTTTGAGTGTTTAAACAAGAGAGAAATGTGAGAAAACGTTAATTCCAGTCTGAGAAAAGTGTATAATGTGTGTGGTGAGCCGTTTACAGCCTTAAAACATGGAGAATAATTGTAAAATATAAAGCTGACGACTTCGTGGATTTCGCTTATGGTGGGTTATTTTTAGAACGTAACCCCCGTGATAAACGAGGGACCACCGTACAGAGCCGCATCAGAGGGATCAAAGAGCCGCATGTGGCTCCGGAGCCGTGGGTTGCCGACTCCTGTTTTAGATGAATATTCCAACTTAAAATTTACAAATTATAACATAATGATTCACCCGTGTTATAGATTATAACTACATAGCAGACACAAGTACAATAGCTCTTCTTTAATGTTAACAGAGAAGACTTTATGAGGTTTTGTTTCATGTGGATAGGCCCAGTAATAACAGAGATATTAATAATGAAACAGTTAAAACATTTGGAATTATCAAAGAGCAGATTCTGCCATGAGAGACCATCTCAGTGTCAAACAGGGACTCTAAGATGTTGTGATAAGCAGCATGCATTGGGGTTTTGTGACTACTATTGTGTTTTTGAGTGCATTTAAACTTATATTCTTGGCAAGACCCATCCTTACTCATCCTTACAATAAAACCATCCATCGATTTTCTTCCACTTTTCCGGGTTTGGGTTGCGGGGACAACAGTCTAAACAGATCTGCCGCCCAGATCTCACTGCTCCAGCCCCCATGGATCCTCCTGTGGGTGGTGGGTCCATGGGAGGATGGCCCCACGTCGCTCCCTCAGGCCAGGCCGCCAGAGGTTCGCCATCGAGCACTCACCCCAGGCTTGGGCCAGGGTGGGGCCCCGGTGATGCCAATCCAGACGACGTAACTGTCCTTGATGCATCTCTTGTCATGGGGGCTTATGAACCGCTCTTAGTCTGAGCTGTCCCCCAGGACCTGTTTGCCTTGGGCGACCCTACCAGGGACATGAAGCCCACGACAACATAGTTCCCGGGATCATTCAAGCACTCAGACCCCTCCACCGCGTTAAGGTGGCGGTTCAAGGAGGGGACTATAAAACCATGTGCACCATTTCAACCTCTTTCTTCAGCTGTTTTCTGTCACAAAACAATGAAACATGACAGCCGCTGAGCTCAGATCAATAGTCCTCAGCGGGAGCCCTAAACCTGCATGGCTGCCTCAGACATGAGGCAGTTACACCACCCAGAAGCGGGAGGGGGGCTGAGTGAACAAGTTCCCATCCCTGACCATCACACAGGGCCAGCTTCAGTCTCTGGTCTTTAATAAACATCTAGAGTCCCCAGATCAACAGGCAGCTGTCTCTCAGGAGTGGCCTAACTTTGTGCACACATAGTTGGGTCAGGTCTGGTCACAAGCTGCCTGGTGGTGGTGGCTGCACATGGGTTCAGGTGAGTGGAAGATGCAAAGTTGTAAATAAATAAAGATTATGAACAGAAGTGGTAAAAAAGTAAATAATAATAAGTAAAATATAAACAATGAACTCCCTTTTTTTAACTGTCCTATATTATGCAAAACTGACCGTTTTTGTTTTTAGACATGTTATAATGTGTCACCTGATCAAAAACATACCTGGAGTTGTGTTTTGTTTCATTCACATAGGTTGGAGTAACACTTTATTATTAATCTGACTATCTCCAAAGCTCAAAATGCTCTGTTCCAGCTTGTGATGTCATGCAGTGGTAGTTTTCTGTGGTAGTTTAATAAAGTGTTACTCATATTTTCCTACTGTTTCTGAAACTTGCGTTGTGACACTGCAATTTCCCCATTGTGGGACAAATAAAGGATTATCTTATCTTTTCAAGATAACAGCTACGTTTTACCTTTTGTTTAGTAGAGATGGCAAATTTGGGGCTGAAATTATTGTCGTTTCTCACCTGTAGCTGCTTGGGTTTCCCGCGCAGGTGGAATGTTATAAGAATCCAAAATCCAGGCTCTGCTAGTGTCAATACTATTTATTACAAAAACAGTAAGCTAATTACAGAGGGTCCGGGCGCCTCGAAGCCAATTAAAAGAACACCCCAAACAAAGGCTTGGCCCACATCTATAGCTTTCTATAGTACATCCCACTGTAATCTGACTACTTCTATATGTCATACAGACTTAAACATTTCCAGATGTTCTTAGATTTAGGGGTCTCTTGGGGCTGTATGGTCTCAAGGCTCAAATGAAAAAGCAGATACTACATTATCCAAATGATTCTAATGAAGGAGTTTAAAAACCTAGTGGAGCACTTCCTGTATTACACATGACATCACAAGCTGGAAGACAGTGTTTTCTGTTTGAGAGAAGAACTCAGCCTAAATACACATAACTGTGTGTTAAACGTGAATGGAACAAAGCACAACTCTATGTTTATGAAGAGGAAAAAAACGTTATAACATACATCATATAGAGTAATAATATTGCTCTAAATGATCTATGTATAATGTGTAAGAGCAACGCAGGTGTGGACCCAAGAAATAGACTTAAAGCAAAATGCAAAAAGCAACCAAGATTTATTGTCCCAAGAGGATAGGTGGTTTGTAGGAGAGGAGCCAGCAGCCAGAACACAAGAGTCTTCAACACGGGAGCCAGGAGCAAAAGCGATGTAGTTCAGTAATTATGGTAAAGAGGCAGGAATCAAAAAACACAGCCGACTGAAAAATCACTGTCAAGTTGATGCAACAATCTGGCAGGAGAGCTGGCACTTTGTAGTAAGCTTGATTATAGATGGCGTGCAGGTGCTCCCAGCAGACTCCACACATCAAGTAGAGACACAGCCAGGGGCGTGACAGTATGGGCCCTTTAAATATCTTTGGGCAAAGTCTTACAATCTCAGATCACCATTTTCCATAATAAAACCAACATTGTGAATAGGCCTATATGTTCACATCGACCCTAGGTTATGACTAATCAATTGTATTTTCCTTTCACTTTCCCTCAGCAACCTTCCATTTCTTCCACTCTTCTTCTACCAAAACAGCATACACAAAATATTGACTCAAACCTGCTTAGCCCCGTCACTGCAGTCTCCGAGAGGCTGAGGTCTTTACAGCACTGGAGGAGATTATCTTAAACGACTGCTCCATTAGCGACTTAACCTGACTTTGATCATCTGTGAGCTCCCTCTTCAGATCCAAGCCCCGCACACCAAATCTGACAAGCGCACCCATTTTCTCCTTACACCCCCACCCATGTCCCCGCACCCACCCTTCCATCTCTGCACCATACACGTCCTTGACACCGTCTACCAGCTGATCAAAGCTCCCCGTTCCCTAGCTGACAATAGCGAGTACAGAGGGAAAGACTGGCTAGCTGTCATGGCGCTACACTGGATGATGATTTGCAGACAAAAGCATGCTTGATGTTAGCTTTTCCCGTGTCGCCCGGACTTCTCTGCTTTGACAGATAAAAACCATGAACAAGGATTAAAGGTGCACTATGTAACTTTTTGGTTTGGGGTCCGTCACCTGCTTGTTTCTACCAATATGTCAATGTTCCACAGTGTGACATTAAGCAGCTCAACTTTATGTTTATTAAATTACAGGTGGTTTAAAAGCTCAAAATGGCTAAAACAGGCATTCTGACTGTGAGCGGGGTCGCCTCTCCACAGATCTGACCTGTAACTTGGTCTGGTTTGAGCTCCATGAAGATACAAAGGTTTAATGCCATACTGTGAAACATTCAACCAAGCAATAACATCTTCATGGAGAAAAGCATTTGATGGATCCTCCACCAGAAAAGTTACACAATGCACCTTTAAAACATAGGCATCGTTAAATTACACTATGCAAGATTGACTCTCGTGATCTTCAAGCCACGTTGCAATGCTGTTACCTCCTCAAAAAAAAAAAATATATTAATTAATTAATTAATTAATTAATTAATTCATAGCATTTATATAGCGCCTTTCATGACACCCAAAGCGCTTTACAGTTCATTGTTCATTCACTCCACACTTGGTGATGGCAAGCTACTTTTTGTAGCCACAGCTGCCCTGGGGCAGACTGACGGAAGCGAGGCTGCCAATCTGCGCCATCGGCCCCTCCGACCACCACCAACACTCACGCACATTCCACTTTCATACTAGGCAATGTGGGTGAAGTGTCTTGCCTAAGGACACAACGACAGTTTTTGCGACTGGCGCCCCACTGTGGCACCTGGAATTCCCACTGGTCTCCCATCCAAGTACTAACCAGGCCCTGCCTTGCTTAGCTTCTGAGATCTGACGAGATCAGGCTTTGACAGGCAGGTATGGCCACATACCTGCTTATTAGTCTGTCTGCATCTCCAAAGCTCAAAATGCTCTGCTCCACCTTGTGATGTCATGTAAAGGTAGTTTTCAAGTTAATAGCTACATTTTACCTTTTGTTCAGTGGAGTTTTGCAATTTCAGGGCTTAAATGATCCAAATGATTCTAGTGAAGGTGTGTGGCGTTTAAAAACACAGTGGAGCACTTCTTGTATTACCATTATGACATCACCAGGTGGACCAAAGCCAGCTTCCAAAGGTGCATTGTGTGACTTTTCTGGTGACTTTTTCTCCATGTAGATGCTATTGCTTTGTCTGGAATGTTTCACAGTATGGCATTAACCTTCCTATATTCATGGAGACCAAACCAAACCAAGTTACAGGTCAGATCTTTGGAGAGGCGACCCTGCTCAGTCAGAATGCCTGTTTTTCTAGGATTTTTTGAGCTATAAAACGACCTGTAATTGAATAAACGTAAGGCAGTGCTGTTAAATGTCATACAGACATAAGCAAAGCAATGACATCTCCATGGAGAGAAGCGTTTGACAGACCTTCCACCTTCCACCGGAAAAGTCACATGTGAACGAAACAATAAAACAAAACTCCAGTTACGTTCGTGATGAGAAAACAAGAGTATGATCACTACAGAGGGATAGAGTCTAGCGAGCTGTCATGGCGCTCCACTGTATGACATTTTGCAGACAGAAACACGCCTGATGCTAGCTTCCCCTGCGTCACCCGAGCTACTCCGCTTTCGACTGCGAGGATGGGTGCCACATGCGAGATTGGCTTCGGGGCGTCTGCGGTGGCACTGTAAACAGTTTGCGGCGACTACAAAGAGACGCGATAAGACTGTGTTCATTTTTGTCAACACAACGGCGAGAATATAAAGCTCTGGCATAAAACGTGTCAGAGGAGAAGCTGCTCAGGGCACACTCTGGATCTCTGCTGTTGTAATGTAATATTGGCCTGAAGCAGTACGAGATTTAATATCTGTATCAGGATTCAATCAGGAATAACATCATGCTGGCGCTTTATACTGACTGTTCTGTATAGACTCCAATGTGGGTCACAGTGGAGTATACAGATGAAATAGGGATGAACGATAGTGGTTGATTAGTTACCGATTCATTTTTTAATTAGTTGTCTTGTCAGCTTTTTTATATATATATATTTCTATTGTACATTGAGACTTTTTAAATACATTACCTGCAGCCTGAAGTGACCCAAATCTGAATCAAATGCGAACCGTGCCCTTGTATATGTGGTCCTAAAACAATATCTTTTGACATGCGACTTCCATCTGGTTCCTCCTGTGAGAGTGGTACAAGTAGGCGCTCACAAATGTACTCAAACGTTCTTCTCGTTCTACGAAAATGATGTATGAACTTCGTGTCAGTGAAGCAGCGAAGCACATAGCAATCCCACCACACTTTTGGGGCGTTTAAAATCCTGAGTGACAACCTCCTTCCCACACTTTTGGGGCATTTAAAGTTCACACTGGAGATCACATACAAGCCAGCTTAACTGGAAATGTAAAAAACCTCGCAAAAAATTTGATTTTACAAAAAAATCCAAATTATGCATTAAGCCCTGCAGTCTGAACGTAGCCTAAGTAAAGGTTTACATAGTGACTGAGAGCATCTAAATAGAGAATACTGAGAATACACTAAATAAAGAGAATTATAGATGAAAATAATAAATTGTTTAGTTTGATTTAATAATGCCACTGTCTTTGATTATCTGTATAGTCCAGATAATGATTGTGATTATCAAAATACAATTACAATATTATTTTTTTCTTTTCAACCAGCCCTAGAACCAACATAAACAAAAACACATATCCAGAATGCCATGTTGGGTATCTATTACAGTTTCAGTTTCACTTGGTGGTAATAAGAATACAATTACCATATAATTTACCCCAAAAAACAAAATAGGAATATATCACAGTATATGTGATCACACAGGTTAGGCTTCTAACTGCACAGTATTATGCCGAGTTCTCACCGTGGGGTCACAATCGCACCAAACAACACTATGTTGACACCTTTGCATTTGAGGGCAAGCAAATTTCTTTTTTTTTAGTTCTGCACCCCAGACTTGGCATGTAAATGCAACACAGTCTGAATCTGTACACACAATCAAATCATGAGGACCTTTCTCCTTATGGGGAAAAATACACTGGTCTACAAGCAAAATGCTTCCCAAACAAAAGTAGTTAAATTTTTCTTGGTTTAGGTCACTAATAAAGAAAAAGTAAGTTAGAAGTGCTGATTGGCTATAGTTTCCAAGATATAGTATTGGGTCAAAATAGGAAATTTATGCAAAATAAGGCAAAAACGGTAGTTTATCAGAAGGTACAGTGTGTCTACAAGCAACCAGTTCTATCTGAAAGCCTGTCTGCACATTCACATACATTCATTTTAATATGTCTAGAGTTTTAACATAATTATTAGCTAACTATTATTAGCTAAATACATTAGCTAACCAGCACAGTTATCAATTGATTTTCAGTTTAGATTGCCACTTTTAGCTCGGAAGCAGATCGAGTCCAAAAATTTGAGGACCAGTGTTATCAGGGCCCGGTGACATAAATATTCTACATATTCTTAGATGAACAACATGATTTAAAGGTGCACTGTGTAACTGTGGTGAGTCTTTTACCTCTTTGTTTCTATGGATATGTCATTGCTCTGTCTGGAATATTCCACAGCTCTATCTTAAATTTATTACATTTCAGGTGGTTTTATAGGTCAAAAATACCTAGAAAAACAGAGACTTTCCACCAGAAAAGTTACACAATGCACCGTTAAAGCCAAGATATGCGTTAGAACAGGTTAAGGTTTGTGTTTAGGTTAAAGTTATGGAAGTTGTATGATGGTTAAGGGAAGAATAATGATCTAAAAAGGAATGCAAGTTCCCAGCAAGCATGGAAATATGACATATATTGTTCAGGCATGTGCAGTTTTCAGTATTCAGAATATTGTAATTTGAATAAGTCACATAACGGAATATGCTACAAAATACATTTTAATGCAGGTATTCAGTATGCTGTTACTAAATCAATTTTCAAAGTTGCCTTCCCAACACTGAACATATGTAAAACGGCATTGCAAATACTCCAAATATAACTATTACGTTCTGCTTCATGTGCTGTGGCTTGTCTTCAGATGAATAATGTTACAGTTTTAACACAGTTCTTCATGTTATCTGCCTGTCCCTGTACTGACTCTGTGTTATGATCTCATGCAGTTTGAATACAAAACCTCATATTTTCCTCTCCGATGCACACGGATGCTCCTATGTTTGTCCAAATGGCTTGCCGTAGCGCCCACAACATGAAACATCATTTCATTGCCGGGCCATGTTTTCCTTCCCTGAAAGTCACTCTCCATCTGTCTCCTCCTCCTCCTCCTCCTCGCTTCATCCCTTCACACACATGGGGTTGTTGTATAGTAACACGTCGCTCCCTCCGCTCGATTGGCTCGGAACATGTTTTGCCCGGGGGCCTGTCTCAGTCCAAACCCATTATAAGGCTAATGAAAGCACTGAGAGGATCAAAGCAAATGAAGTTGCCATTCATACACTGTTTAACCTTTATCAAAGCCGCGACCTCGGTACAAACACACAGTAGATACAAAACAACATGCGAAAGTGGACAAAAATACACTTCACATTTAATTTACTTCAAATTAATCTTTCTCCAGTAGAAGTCCAAATTTAACTTATACTGGAAACACCTAGTAAGTAGAAAGATTATCTGCCTGCGTGTAACATCTAGTTCATAATTTGAAGCTAAAGCCCCACCACACTAGCCTGGGAATTCCCAGGCCGCTTCCGTTCGTTTCGAACTGGAAGGCGGCCTGGAAACTCGTCCAAGCGAGAGTCCCAGATTTAGGGCCCCAATCAGAGAGCGGGGGAGGTGTGGCAAGACGGTGACGCGTACTACATGACAAACGGAAGCTTGTAGTTTGAACTGACAACTGACATGATTGGCTATGGACTTACGTATACGCTCAATGATAGACATTCATAACGCCCAATAAACGGCCGCTGGCAATCACTAACCACACCTCCGCGACGGGATTTTTCGAAGCGAGTTTCCAGACCCATATCTCACTTGTGATATGGTCAGGTGTTAACCAGACTACCACCACACAACATTTCAGCCAAAGAATAGATTGAAATATAATGTTTTCTTAGCTCTTTCTTAGCTCAGTTGGTAGAGCGTTTGTCCGCTGATCCAGAGGTTGGTGGTTTGAATCCCGCTCTCGACAATGGGTTGAGCAGATCCACTGACCCCGAAAAATAAGGAGAAAGCGGAAGAAAATGGTAAAAAAAAATGTTTTTATTGGACTGAAATTGGTAGAAAACATGTTTTCTTACTGTGAGTATGCTTGCATCTACACAAGCCTGACTCTTATTTGGTGTAAAGGAGGGGCTGCTCCTACTTTTTTTCCACTGAAATATTTTGATCGATCTCCTTGGAGAATGTGAAGTATGGTTTTAACTTTGTATTTACGTGGAATCAAACGGGTCACGTGCCATCTCCAGAAACTTACTGTGTTGCTTTAGTGTAATTGGAATTGCACAGATTCTGGTATTTTTAAACAACCTCAAAGCATGAACAATACTGAAAGAGGAGTGTAAGAAATGTCAACATTTAAATCCTTAATTTAAAGGTCCTATATGACCTACAAAATTAATTTTTGTGAGCTATAATGTTACCTCATCAAAAACATACCTGGAGTTGTGTTTTGTTTTGTTTGCACATGCTTGAGTAATTGTTTGTTATTAGTTTGTTTACATCCAACTTGTTCCACCTTGTGTTGTCATGAAGAGGTAGTTTTTAAGCTACCTTTTTACCTTTTGTTCAGCAGAGATAGACCTTTCCAGGGCTGAAATCATCGGAATGATTCTAGTGAAGGAGTTTAACAGAGCGCTTCCTGTTTTTAAACTCCACCACATGACATCACAAGGTAAACAGGGTGAATTTGAGAGAAGAACTCCACCAAATGCATACGCAGGATTTGTCTGTTAAACATATGTGAATGAAACAAAAGTGAGTAGTGTAGTAGCAGTGAGGAAACAACAATCAGAAAATAGTGAAATATGGGCCCTTTAAGACTGTGGACTCCAGCAAGAGTACTATTACAGTTTAAAATACGTATTTGAAGTAGGAGTAATAGCGTGGTAATAGGGAATTGCAGTTTAATTAAAAAGATGCTCCCAACTTTTAATATGTCATCTGCGTAGTTTGCTTAGTTAGAGACTTGATGTGCCAGCCAAAGCAGATGTGAATGCTGTTGTTTTTCTTAAATCTATAAGAAGTGTGCCTAAAAATGTAGTATAAAGAAGTAAACAGCTGCACTCTCCACATGGGACATTTGGCTCTCATTATCCTTTTGAGAATGGAGTAGGAAAAGTTGAGAAAGTTGGAAAAGTTTTGTGCTATAGGATTCTTAATAAGACGCCTCGAAATGACTATAGTCTAATGATGTATTGACTGTAGCTAACCCGCTAGCTGCTGCGTTTCAAATAGGAAGTGAACACGGGGGTGCTTCTGGTTCCATCGACTTCCAATTGACTTACGCTGGAAATCTGTGGCCCCTCTCTCTGTGACTGCTGCTGCGAGCCACGTCATTTTGGTCTTAAAATGTTCATATTAACACGCTCTACGTAATCTTGGGGTATTTATTTTGCTATTTTGTCTATTCCTAATATGGACCTGGCTCTACTACAGGCCTCTATGAGCTTCATTGTACTGGAGCTGAACTCTATGGGTGACGTCACTCTCCCTTAGTCCACTTCTTTATACAGTCTGTGGTATTGACTATGAAAACAGTGGATTAAATATGTATGTTGTTAGTATTAGTATTGGAAGTCAGTGCTTTGCTTGGAATGTTCCACAGTATGGCACAAAACCTCTCATCGCCATGGAAACAACAGGTGACACAACCAAGCCAAGTTCCCAGTCAGTTCTATGGAGACCCCACTCAGTCAGAATCTGAGGATTTTGAGCAGTAAATACACCCATAATGAAATTAATGCAATACTGCGGAACATTCCAAGCAAAGCGATAACTCAATAGCGATAAGAAGGTAGCAGACACTTCCTTAGAAATGTTTCACAGAACACATTTTTTCAGTCAAATTAATATTAAAGGAGCTATAATACGGTATTTTTGCTGTTATGTTTCTTCATCAAAAACATACTCGGAGTTGTGTTTTGTTTCATTCACACATGTTTAACACACAATCTCTACATATTTTGGCTGAGTTCTCTCAAACAGAAAACTCTCTGTTCCACCTTATGATGTCATGTAGATGTTTGAAGGAAACAAAACACAACTCCAGTCCCCATGATGAGAAACAAGGCCAGTTACACTGCCTGGATTGGCGTTTCTGGGGCCCCATCCTGGAGCCAGGCCTGGGGTGGGTGCTCGACAGCGAGCATCTGGTGACCGGGCCTTCCCCCATGAGGCCCGGCTGGGCACAGCCCAAAGGAGCGATATTGGGCCATCCTCCCGTGGACCCACCACCCGCAGGAGAAGCCAAAGGGGACTGGAGCAGGGAGATCTGGGCGGCAGTCAAAGACAGGGGCCTGGACGACCGGATGTCCGGACATGGAGACTAGCTCTGGGGACATGGAATGTCACCTCGCTAGGGGGGAACGAGCCCGAACTCATACGGGAGGTTAGCCGCTGCTCCTCCACGTCGAGACGAGCCAGCTGAGGTGGCTTGGGCATCTGTTCTGGATGCCTCCTGGAAGCCTCCCTCAGGAGGTGTTCCGGCATGTCCTACCGGGAGGAGGCCCCGGGGAAGACACAGGACACGCTCATGTCTCTTGGCTGGCCTGGGAACGCCTTGAAGTCCCCCGGGAGGAGCTGGAAGAAATGTTAGGAGTGAAAGAATTTTGGGAGTCCCTGCTTAGACTGTTGCCCCCACAACCCAGCCCCGGATAAGCAGAAGAAAATGGATGGATGGAACTCTGGGTATGTTTTTGGTGAGGCAACAACAACATACCATGACTTAAAGGTCACAGGAGTCAGTTTTGTGTAATGTAGGACCTTTAAATGAAGGTTTTACATTTTAACAAAGAAAAACATAATGTCCCCTCCCTTCTTAAAAAGTAATACGAGTTTATACCAAACCTCCTGTGGGATCAGCGGGGATGGAAACAGGCCAGTGGCTTTATGTGTTTTACATGTTTGCTGCTGATTGCCTGAATTATTCATTTCTTGAGGAATTAAAAAGTGCTGTGGCCGTCACATCTGATTGCCTCTTTCAGAGTCCACAGCCAAACTTCCTATATGATGACATTAATACAGTGTTTATGCAAATGGCTCCAGGAACTGTGTAAAACTCAATCTCAGACAGTTGAAGATTATTCACTGACTGTACTGCACTCAGTGTTACTCCCAATTTAATCCAACTTCTTAAAAATTTAATCTCCACAAGAGTATGAGTCTTAGTCAAATATTTCCATAACATCTACAAGTAATATAATTCCAAGATAAATATGAGCAGATTTTATATCCACGCTGCAGTTAAGAACACAACAAAGTTGGGATCTAGAATAACTGTGAATAAAGTGTATTTACATTACTGCTACTACTACTACTGCTGCTGCTGCTGCTGCTGCTGCTACTATTACTGCAACTACTACTTATAGCAATGTCTCTGACAAAACAAAAAACAAAAAAAGAAAGTAAATCACCTAATGACCCTAAGTTACAAGGGCAAATCTCATATAAATTATAATCAATAAACAATTAAAGAAACTGTATGTAAGATTATTCAATCCAGTCCACTCTATTTATTTAATGTTTAATGTACCCAGTCAGTGCTAAAATACAGTTTAAACCTAAATGGCTCTCTCTGATCTGATTGGACTCTACCTAAATAAACCCCAGCCCCTCCAGCCAATCATGAAGCAGTGCTAGTGCAGCCTCTGTAGCTCAGTGAGGGAATTCTGGAAGTTCTGAGCTTTTACCTGAGGAATGGTTGGTCCATATAATGAGAATGAGGAAAAACTTGAATTCTGCTAAGCAAGCTCTTGTACATAGCTATGAGATAGTATATTTGTATTATTATATTTCTATTTGTAGGCTTTCACAAAATGCCAATCACAACCTACAACATCTATGAGACGTGTCAGGCTGAATATGCAAGAAAATGATGTTTCAGTGACCCTTCAGCTTGTGCCAGTTTAGACTTGACCCAGTAAAATGCTGGACTGGGTCACTTGAAGTCATGAAGTAAACCAGACCAAGACTACTAAAAGACTAAACCAGAAGAAACCATTTTATTTTTTTGAAGAGTTTTCAATCTTTGGGGACAATTTGGAGTAATCCGAGTCATGTAAAAGCCCAAATTTTTCTCAATGGATTGTACTCAGAAGGGAGGCATTCCACACCGCCATTAGTACAAAAAGAAAATGTGTCATTCACCAATAATTGCAGTTCGAGAAGCTACAATTCTGCTATTTTGCATTTGCGAAGAACAAAAATGAAACAAAACAAAGGAAATCACTGAGGCATGCTTTGTTCGTGCCAATTACTTTTAACTTTTAAATTAAATGTGGCCCCTTCTTGAAAAATGAACGCGACCATTTGAAAATAAGGACAAACCAAAGTCAGAACACCGCTAACCAATAAAAGAAGAAAAAAAAAATCAATAATCATTCCTTACCGACGGGTTGGTAGCCTTGTCTGGTTGGGCCTCCGAAGGGGTTGCGTCCGCCAAAGGAGTTACCGTCTATGGAGCCATATGACATTGTGGTTAATAGTGGGTGGCGTGGCAGTTACAGGGCTGAAATCAAAACAGAAAGTGCAATTTATTCCTACTTTGTTCAGATGTCTACAGAAAGAGCAAACTGATTAGTAAAGCTCGTCATGTGATCGGCTGTGAGGTGGAGACATTTGTCACAGTGAGGGACAGGAGGACACTGGACAAACTGCTCTCCATCATGGACACTCCTGCTCACCCACTGCACCAGACCATAGAGGGACAGAGGAGATAATACTCCCTACAACTGTACAAAAATATATAAAAATATACATTTTTATGATTATGCCTCTTGTTATTTTGTTATTTATGCTACTTACTTTCAATTGATTATTACCATTTATATATTTGCTCAAACAATATTCCTTGTGGATCAGTAAAGTTGTGTGAGTGTTGTGTAAGTCTGACAGCAGTGGTGTTGCAGTGTCGGTACAGGAGATGTGATCTGTTTAACCGCCTCGTAAACACAACCCTTGACTAGATCACACATGAGAACATCCTATAGGTCTGTCAGTATGGCCCAGTTGAGTCTTGGTGAATTGTAATAAGGTTATGCACGGGTGTATTGTTGTGCGTTTGCTGTTGTGTTGTTGCTTATATAAGGCTTGGGGTTATGTGTACACGCACATGTAATCACAGCTGATATGGATCAGTGCAGTTCAATACAGGGGCAGAAGCCGGGTAAGGACACGCTTACACCGAGGAAAATACTGACATTTTATTGGAACAGTTGAAAATAATAAAGCTGAAAATTAAATGTCAGAATTTAAATTGTATTTAATGCGCACACTCTCTCTCACACACACACACCCTTATGGAGCTCCATAGACCCACCCTCTACAAAGTTCCCTTCAGTTTTCAGAAGTAAATTTTCCATTCATTTTCCCATAGACATTTTGAAAAATTTAAATATTAAGAGTTCAAAGACATTATTAAGGTTAATCAGCTACATGCTGACTAATATCATACCAAAATGCACATTTAAAATGCAAAAAAGTGGTTTATAAAGTTTAAATCATAAAATTATAGGTCATTAGATGTGGCTTGCAAACGTTTTTTAAAAGTCTATGAGAAAAAAATTATAAATTTACCCCTGGATAAGGAAGTTACCTGTAACTTGGTCTTGTAGCCCCACCTGCTTATCTCCATGGATAAAATACAGTATTAGACCAGGGGTGTCAAACAGGCGGCCCGGGGGCCGGATCCGGCCCTCCAAGACCTTTAATCTGGCCCTCAGCTGATTTTCTATTAAAATATTTTAAATATATTTTATACATTTTAATATACTGTAGCTTTGCATGGACTACCTGCCTTTGTGAGCAGGTTTTCTCAATAATGAACATTAATTTAAAAAAAAAAACCTTTGCTCAAAGCGAACACACAAGCTCTTGAATGACATTCTGAAGTTGGCAGCTCCTCAGGACATGGGGCCTGATACTGATACACTTATGCAGCTAAAAGATGCCAAGTTTCAGGAGTAAAAAGAAAGCATGACTAAATTCTGTGAAATGCATGCAAGTTAATGTTAAAACATTGTGTTGAAATTGCATTTTTCTTAAAGTTTCAGGTTGTTCATAATATTATAATATTTTGTAAAAGAATCAAATAAAAAATACTTCTGTAATAGATTTGCATTTCTCTGCACAAATATTTGGACTTATTACTATTTTTGGGGTATATATGCCACGAGTTTTCTGATCTGGCCCCTTTGGCATCAAAGTAGGTTGGATACGGCCCCCGGACCAACATGAGTTTGATACCCCTGTATTAGACCCTCCAAGTTAAACCAAAGTTACACTTTTAAAATTTAAAAGCTTTTTAATATTAACCATTAAAAAATATATATATAGTTGATGACATACAAACTCAAACATTATGGCCTTGTAACTCTATGGGCCTTTACATTGACTCCATGAGAGGTGAGTTCAGGCTGTGGCTCTTTAGCACTAGAGCAGTAGAAGCCCAGCTCTCATTTGCATGGTGCTGCAAAGGTCAACTCATCATATGAACATGTGTTTCTCCTGAGGCTACAGACACATGGACACATCCCCACCCACTCATCTGAATGTCAGCACACACAGCTCCAGTGCTAATGCCACTTTTTAAAAACATGCTATCTTTTATAACCTATGCTTCGCTATTTCATGTTTTGCATTTTTAAATATTGTAAATCATTTTAAATATTGTACATAAAATACATGTGAGAAAATATCCATCCTTGGTTCTGACAAGCAGATCTCACAGTGAGCAGTGAAACAGTGTGAATGAGGCTAAAACAATGCTGACAATTTCAACAATATGCAGTCTGAGCACAAATCTAGAGTGGGAAACTGTCTGGGAAAGAAAAAAAAAAAAAGCAACTGTACTTATTTGAGAGAAAATGTGACTTTTCAAAACTGTCACCCAGAAGTGCTGGTTTCAAAAGTTAGTATTATTCCCTAAGCTGCAAGTCCTACTCAAAAGGAGGGGACTTTTTCACCAGATGCTGCAGTTTCAGGTCATTCTACCTTATTGTTCTCTGAAATTATATATCCAATAACATGGTCCCTTACAGACTGACAGTTTTAGAGAATGCAGTGATGGTGTATGCATGGACTTCAAAAACATGGAGGAGTAGGTGTAGGTGTTTGACAATAAAACACAACATGATGTCCCCAAAGTGCATTTTCCATTCAGTTTTATCATAGTCTTTTTGAAAATTTCCAGCTAAGACTAATCAGCTACGTGGTAACTATTATCCGCACGCTTGTCTTAAAGGTGCACTATGTAACTTTTTGGTTGGGGGTCCAGCGCCTGTGTGATTCTATGGATATATCGTTGCTCTGCCTGGAATGTTCCACAGTATGACATTAAACGGCTCTACCTTATATTTATTCATTGCAGGTGGTTTTATTGCTCAAAAATCCCTAGAAAAACATTCTGACTGTGAGCGGGGTCACCTCTCCACAGATCTGTCCTGTAACTTGGTCTGATTTGGTCTCCATGAAGCTAGAAATTAATACCATACTGTGAAACTCAGACCCCCCAGGATTTCGCGGGCATTTTTTGTGATTGTTGCGGGCTAAAATGCCTAAATTTGCGGGAGCTTTTCCAAAAAGTTGCGATGAAAGTTGGGGTGCTTTTAAGGTTTTAGTTGCGATTTTGTTGCGGGAGGAAGTGAAAGTTGCGATAAATAGTTGCGATTTTCACTTGTTGTAATTAAATTGAGTAATATTTTGAATACTGAGTTATTACTGACAAAGAATAATACAAAGACACAGAGATCACAGATATGGTCCTAAAACAACCTTACCAATATCAAAAATAAATTACTACTAGGAGGGGAACTGTTTCGCGAGGTCATTTGCTGTTATTTTTGTGGGCAAATGGAGCCGCAGACATGTTTCTTTGCCATTAGAAGCCGTGTCCCAATTCCCAGAGCGCGCGGCTCGGAGCGTGGCCCGAAGGGCATGTGCGTCACACATTTCGACAGTACACCGGCGCGACGACTGCTGTCCCACTTCTTTTTTGTCCCATGCGCAGTTAACACGCGGTCCGAAGACCGCAGTCGTTAAGCGGTCCGCGGACTGCAGTCGGGGCTGAGCAAGTGTGCACCTCCTTGACTGCAGTCTGAGCCCCCTTCGGGCCGCGCTCCGAGCTGTGCGCTCTGGGAACTGGGACATGGCCGCAGTTTCGTTTCGTCAAACGTAAGTAAGGCAGAATGTTGCGGCTTCCAAACTCAAACCTTTTAGCCGCCGAGAATATGAGGTTGGGTCCTATGGCTCGCAGATTTGTGACGCGCAAAGAGGAGGCTATGGTGACAGATACGCTGAGATCCAGATATGCGTTTTGTGCATTTATTACAAAAAGAGCGCACACAGCTATGACAGCGCAGCAGGATGGAATGGAACTCATGAAAACCAGCAGGATGAACAGATTAACGTGAAAGATGAATGAATGGTTTGCGTTCAACAAAAAATACGGCTACACCCCAACCCTGACTCTCTCCTCTGTGTGACAGGTGAGCGCGCGCTTTTACACGCACACATTTCCGTACGTGCACACACCCACACTCACGTGACCCACCGCCTCTGCCGCATACACACACACAAACGCACCGTGCACCTCATCTCAGTTATGTCTCCTACACAGAAGGAAGTTGGTCGCCGATGATTGGTCAAAATTAGTAAAAATTGCGGGAAAGTTGCGGTGATTGGTCAAAATTGCAACACCGCCCTGAATTCACGGGGATTGGCTGAAGTTGCGTTGAAGTTGCAAATCGCAACATCGCGAATTCCTGGAGGGTCTGGAAACTTTCCAGACAAGCAATTACATCTTCACCAAGAAAAGCATTTGATGATTTGATCCATCAGAAAAGTTACGTAATGCACCAAAGTCTAAGACTGCGTCCCCTTACCCCTTCCCCTTTATCTACGTCTTTGTCTTGCCCCTTGATACCGAGCTGAGAGGGCTTGTGGTTTGAATGTTCCCCTAAGAAATGGGACACCACTCGATTACCATTTGCGTCATCATCCCTCGCCTCTATCTGGCTGCTACGTCTACAGAGGCGACAACAATTGACGCAAACAAATGTAAACAAATGTCAAGGATTATCGGGTACCTCAGCTCGACAAAAAAACTTGCTTGTACATGAAAGTTCAATGAAAACGATAGAACGTTGGCTCACCAGACATCATTACAATTAAAACCTCAACAACAGTTCACTAAAAGTAATGTAGAACATATGCGTCATAATTGTAAACCTGCTAAACTGTTAATCGACGCTGAAAATACATTTATGAGACTCCTTGGCTGGTCGATGCGACGCTGCCATCCTGATCCCAAAACCTGCCTGAGCTTGTAGGCGTACCCCTTTGTTTCAAGTCTGGTCGAGAGCTTACTTCGTTTCAAGGGGTTTGTAGCCCGAGGTCATGGCCCGAACCCTTGATCAAAATTAGAATCGGGACAACCCTTGTCCTCACATGAACGCACAAAACCAAGGGGTATTGGTAAAACGAAGGGTAAGACAGAGAAATGGGACGCAGACTAAAAAGCACATTTAACAAGAACGCTGTGAAATGCTTTAATAACTTGGCAGTTTACAAAGTTTCAGAAACAGAATTTAGATTAAATTATAGATCTTACGGTCAAAAGTTACTACATACCCGATTAACCCTGAGGAAACCTGCAAACTGTATTTATTTTTTTTATTTTTTTCAGAAAGTCTATGAGAAAAATGACTTCTGGAAGTGGGGTTTGAGCAGTCAGTGTTGAGCTCCACTGAAAAACCAGCACGACACAATTACAGATGTGGTTCATTTGTGCCCAAGCCTCCTACAGATCTATACAGCCCTCATCACATCCACTGAGGGGGGGCGATAACATCCAATATACACTCAACAGACCAAGAGAGAAGATCCAACCCACTCATTTCTATAGAGGAGGGAAATTAATTACTTTTGTCAGCCCATAAACAATGTGCAGTGGGTTTGATTCTGGCCCAGTGACTGCACGGCTCAGATCTGCATATGGGACGTCACAGGCACCCATGGGTGAAGGCTCCGCTCCAGTCGTCAGAGCTGCCCAGAAAATCCCGCAGATTGGCCACTTATTTAAAGCAGAGTAAATTAAGGTCAAGGATAGATATAAACACAGTGATGAACACAGCTATAAGGGCTGACAGGGAGAAGAGGAGGAGGGAGCAGCTTTTCTAATACTAAAACTTAATTCATTTTGGTTTTGGAAATGTATTTTATTTTATTTTATTTTTTACTACTACTATTATTATTATTATTGTAATATTGTAATATTTTAGCATACATAACAATAGTAATACTGTGACATTTGTCTTCTTTTCTCCTATCCCCTCCAAGCAGTGCAGCCTTTGGATTGGTAAATGAGTCTTCTAACCACTGATGTATTTTTATTTATAGAATTCTGTTTGTGAGCTAATGCAAAGTTCAAAGATCTTTGCACAACAATTCTATTTATACAAAAAAGTGTCTTGCCCGGGTACACAATGATGTCATGCATTGCTGATTCATGCTGTTGCTAAAAAAAAAAAACATTTTAAAAGGTTATAATGAAAACCACTTCCCTGTTATTTGCTTTGCTAGGAATATTCCACAGCAGTGACGTGCAGTCAGGGGAGGCAGGGGAGGCACCGCAGAGGAAAAAAAAGTAAAATGTAAAAATAAATGGCTATATTTATCCAATGATTTGTACTGTAAAGTTATTTTCTATTTAACTTCACCATTTTAATTCTTTTTTTATTCAAAATCGCTGAATTTTCACTTTTACAGTTCAAATAGTGGTCTTTCGGTGTGTGGCTCTGCACCAGCAGTCTCACATGGCCTGACTGTGCTGTAGCTCAGCAGTGACAGATTCTGCGCTAAAGCGGCGGTGAAAAGTCGCCGGGTGAGGCACGTAGTTACCTGGCCTCATGGCAGAGGCACTCGTGAGCCCAGGGATTCTTCTGCAACTCCTGGGGCAGCAGATTAGAATAAGTGACAGCAAGAAACAATTTAGAGTTAGCAAGTCAAGTTTAGCAATCCGTTCACATTTTCTTCCTGTCTGGCCCGACTTTTTAAATGGAGGAAGATTTCATATTAAAGCTCAAGCAGTTTTCTAAACTGGACTTTCGGTCAAAGCAGGAGGTTATAATTAAAGGAAGACCAACGCCGGAGCTAAAGGGTTTGCTCCAGACTACGGGACGAAAGACTCGCTCTTTTCAAACAGCATGGTAAGAAATAATCTTTTCTGCTTTTCCTTCTTTTCTCAACCTGCTGTGACAATGTCTGGACTCAGATGGATATTGTGACCTGAACAATTTGTAAAGAATCCTTGTTAAACACGAGTGGTCCACCACTCACATTCAGAGCCAAAAATGCGCTAAAAATGTCGCTATTTTAATTTATGACACTACTCGGTGCGCTCTGGAAAATGCACTGAACAATAATAATTAATTTTCAGCTTCACATCAAAAATATTACAAGCTCCAGTCATCTACTACTACTACTACTACTACTACTACTACTACTACTACTACTAATAATAATAATAATAATAATAATAATAATAATAATAATAATAATAATAATAATAATAATAATAATAAATATAGCTGCAAGCAGCAATGTGGGGCCAAGCACCGAAGGTTCATGTAGGCCTCAGCATGTAGGCCGCATGCAAGGTCTGACAGGGTCTAACAGAGTCTGACAGGGTCTGACAGGGTCTAACAGAGTCTGACAGGGTCTGTTCTGACAGGGTTAGACCCTGTCAGAACAGACACATCAAAGACAGATCAAAGGTTGCTAGGTGCGTTGCTAGGCAATTCCTGAAAATTCCTGCAACTTTGACCTGCTGGTGCCACTAGACCAGGGGTCTTCAACGTTTTTCAGGCCAGGGACCCCCAAACAGATGGCGAACTGGGCCAGGGACCCCCTACTATATATACGGCATAGAATTGTGTTTTATATTAAATTGAGCTTAGTGTCATGTATAAACATTGCTACTCTGTTATGGTACATCCAATACAAGGAAATAATACACAGGTTAATACTGTATTTTACACTATAAAATATAAAATAATATTATTTTAAAGTGAAATCAAAAGATTTCGCGACCCCCCCTGCAGTACCTCCGCGACCCCCTGTTGAAGACCTCTGCACTAGACGGTTGGGGCTGGGGGCCTATAAATCGCTGTGGGTAATGAGGAGACTGGCTGGAATGTGCATGCAAAATTTCACAATTTTTTACCAGACGGGTCTAGGGGTTGCCATAGACTCCCATTGAAAAAAGAATATAGAATAATAAGAAGAATCAGGAGACCAGAACATCAAAGGAAAGATCAAAGGGTTGCTAGGCAATGTCACTAGGCAACGCAAAGCAAACACTATTTTTTTTTTTTTTTAAATCTTTTAATATTACAAGGTGCACAATAATACACACTTCAGGTACATAATAGTACATATTTCATCACCACAATAACATTCACAAAGCACTCAGAAGACACATCGGGGGATGCGGGTACGGGAATAAACACCACTGGGCACAAGGGCTAAGAGAAACAGGGGGAATGTAGAGGACCAAAGGGATTGCCCCAGGTGAAGAAAGGGGCCTGGGGGAGAGCAAGGGTGATGCAGTGCAAACACTTTTTTTTTATATTTTATCAGGCTTTCTAGTTGAGATAGATGTGTTCAATGTCATACTGTGGAACATTCCAAACTAAGCAATACCATCTCCATGGAGACAAGCAGGTGCAGAACCATCCACGACCAAAGTTGCACAGTAAACCATTAAAACACATTTCCCATTTTTCAGAATGTAAAATACATCAAAACAAATTGCGTTACCAAAGCAACAAACCTTAACCTTTGCATCCGCTGCATCGTATCACCTTCCCAGCATGCACTCTGCTTGTCCTTTAAACCAACACGACTCTTTTCAGACAATTTCACCAAACAAGAAAATATGACTGAAAGAGACAAGTGACAGCTTTCTTTGTATGTGCTGTGAGTGTTCTGTTCTGAATAAGCTGTGGGTGCCCCTTGTGCTGTAAACACAGAGCAGACGACCCCCCGTGTGGACGCTAAATAGAGATGGTCAGGAGAGGTATGGTGGTCTTGTCCTCCCCCTCTGCATCTCATTCACTCTCTCTTTTTCTCCCCCGTCACCTCTGCTGTCATCGCCGTCACAGCCCTGAGCTCTGAGCTGTATAAGCCCCGCGCCACGTCATGAGCGTTTACCACCAACAAAGAGGAACTTTCATTAATACAGTGGGTACGGAAAGTATTCAGACCCCTTACATTTTTTACTCTTTGTTATATTGCAACCATTTCCTAAAATCATTTAAGTTCATTTTTTCCTCATTAATGTACACGCAGCACCCCATATTGAAAGAAAAACAAAGAACTGTTGATATTTTTGCAGATTTATTAAAAAAAGAAAAGAGTAGAAGGGTGCGTCTACTAAATACTGAGCAAAGGGTCTGAATACTGATGACCATGTGATATTTCAGTTTTTCTTTTTTAATTAACCTGGAAAAATGTCAACAAATCTGTGTTTTTTCTGTCAATATAGGTGCTGTGTGTACATTAATGAGAAAACAAAATTAACTTAAATGATTTTAGCAAATGTCTGCAATATAACAAAAGAGTGAAAAAAATTAAGGGGTCTGAATACTTTCTGTACCCACTGTATATCTGAGTAATTAAATTGGATTTAGATGTGTAATTAAAGGTACATTATGGAACTTTTTTCTGGCTCCAAATGATACCATTAAAGGGCTCGTATTATGCTACTTTCTGATCTATGTTATGATGTTGTTTCCTTTTCAAAAACAGACCTGGAGCTGTGTTTTGTTTTGTTTCATTCACACGTTTAACACAGAAATGCTGCATATTTAGGCTTCTCTCAAATGGAAAACACTCTGTTCCACCTTGTGATGTCATGTGCTGCACTGTGTTTTTAAACTTCACACACCTTCACTAGAATCATTTGGATAATTTCAGCCCTGGAATTGCCAATGTCTACTGAACTAAAGGTAAAAGGAGCTGGTAGCTTGAAAACTACCACTCTGTGACATCACAAGGTGGAACAGAACATTTTGAGCTTTGGAGATGTAGACAGACTAGTCATAAAGGATTACTCAAACATGAACAAAACAAAACACAACTCTGGGTATGTTTTTAAGGAGGTATTAATAATAATAATAATAATAATAATAATAATAATAATAATAATAATAATAATAATAATAAAAGATTGTTTTGCTTAATATAGGACCTTAACCTTACTTCTTACATTTATGGGTCATTCCAGAATTGGAGCACATTTTCCATCCCACCCATCAAATATTAAATAATCCACATACAAAATACTAAAACACACAGTTTCTGAGTGAATTTACTTGTCCCGAGACCAAATCTAAAAAAACTAAGAGAAAAGAATGCTTGAAAATAGTTTTTAAAATACCAAATACGTCTGGACTACCCCCCAAAATGCCATTTTTCTCTTGTCCTACCCCTCTAATGACCAAATTGAATCTCAAATCTCAAAAATTTAATTGAAATTTCTTGTTTTTTGTATAATTTGTTTCATTGCCATCTCTTGAAACTGTGGGGACATTTGTTTTAATAAACATAATACTGTATTTCAAATAATAATTATTATTCATGGAACATTTATCCCACAACATGCACGCAACCCTGTTACCAGAACATTTTTAGCCTGGTAGAAGAAGAAGAAAACAGTGAACCACATGATCAATCAATCAATCAATTAATCAATCAATCAGTCAGTCAACAGTGAACCACATGATACCCTGGACTTGACATCATCAAACAGTTTTCCAAAAGAATGGGTTAAAGGTTTGTCTTTTCTTCTATTTTTCATATTTTTATAACACAGTTAGCCTTGATTGAATGTCTCACTCTACCTCATGCAACCCTGTTATGCAAATGATCAGAATAAGACCTTTTTTTTTCCTTTACTTATTTGCATAAATATGTTTTTCCTCTTGATTAGCAGTAACAGCTAGCTAAATAGCTAGCTTCTACTCCTGAGATAAAGCTAACATTATTGCGGATTTGCAACCCTGTTACCTGCAACCCTGTTACTGTGATTAGAGGAAATAAATAAATAAACCAAATAAATCATTAATAAACATTTTACCATTGATCCGTAAGCTGAGCTAATCAAGCATTTGATAGTTTATTACCCATTATTGATGAATAGGGAGCAGAAAATCAGAACAGTGAAAGTTTATTTCTCAAGAATTTTAAAGCCAAAATGTCCTCCAATTCTGGAATGACCCTTATATTTTCAGATTTTCACTGTTGAAAATTAGCAGTTTTTGCTATAACATTTTAAACAGTGAATCTGGTTTATCCAATGTAATTTTATGTCCATATACATAATACATAAATAATGTTGAATTTGTCATCGCTCCGCAGATCTGATCTGTAACTTGGTCTTCATGGATAGAAAAATAAATTGAATGTCTCCCCATGAATTAAAAAAAATAAAATAAATATTGCCAGAGTGCGATATTCCAGACAAAGCAATGACTTCATAGACAGGATACCGCCACCAGAAAAGTTACATAGTGCACCTTTAATAAGGATTAATAATAAAATAATAATTTCAACAGCGATTGAATTTCTTTTAGCAGGTTTAAAACTTAAATCTTGATAGAGTCCATTGTTTCTGTCTTGTGATTTAGTCTTGTTTGGGCGCTATTTTACGGACTTTTTACAATTCAAAATATATATTTAATTTTGAATTTTCATTGATAAAACACTGAGGGAGCTATTCAGTTGTGCAGTACAACAGATGATAATTTCTAGTGTGGATTTGGTTCAAAACACCAAGAATGTGTAAGATTTGGACAGTGTGCAGAGCCCTGAGCAGTCATGTTTTATTTGCAGAAAGACTTTGATTCTCTTTTAAACCTTGAGCAGATTTTGACAGGCGAAAGACGAGGTCGTGCGGTGTCGGCATTTTCCATTTATGAATTCAGACGCCGCTGTCTTCTCAAGTGCAATATTTACTCAGAAAGTGACATTTTAGTGTGTACTTTATAAAGCACAATGATGAATGAAAGTATTTGTGTAACTTCAGATGAGGGGTGTGCTACCTGCTTGTTTCCATGGAGATGTTATGCTTTTCCCTCCCTCTCGCTCTCTCTCTCTCTCTCTCTCATTGTCTATCGCTGTCTTTCTTTCTCTCTCTGTCTCTCCCTCTGTCTCCCTTTGTCTTTCTCTCCAACTCTTTCTCTCCCTTTCTCTCTCCATCTCTTTTGCCGTGTGTCTCTCTCTCTCTCTCTCTATGTCTTTCTCTCCTTCTCTCCTCCTGTCTCTGTCTTTCTCTCTGACTCTGTCTCTCTCTCTTTCTCTAACTCTCCCTCTGTCTCTCTCACTCTCTCTACCTCTGTCTCCCTTTGTCTTTCTTTGTCTCTTCCTTTCTCTGTCTGTGTTTGTCTCTCTCTCTCTGTCTCTATCTCTGTCTTTCTCTCTCTCTCCCTTTATCTCTCCCTCTCTTTCCCTGTGTCTTTCTGTCTCTCGCTGACTCACTCTCTCTTTCTCTCTTTGTGTGTGTCTCTCTCTCTCTACTTATCTCTCGGTCTCTCTCTCTACCTCTGTCTCCCTTTGTCTTCCTCTCTCTTTCCGCTTTCTTCCCCCTCTCTCTCTCTCTCTTTCTGTTTCTCCCTCTGTCACTCTCTTTGACTCTCTCCCTCTATTTCCCTGTCTCTCTCTCTTTGTCTCTCTTTCCTTCTCTCCCCCTGGCTCCCTTTGTCTTTCTCTCTTACTCTCTCCCTTTCTCCGTTTCTCCCTCTGTCTCTCTCTGACTCACTCTCTCTCCTTCTCGCTCTCTACCTCTGTCTTCCTTTGTCTTTCTCTCTCCCCCCATTTCTCTCTCTGTGTCTCTCCCTCTGTCTCTCTTTCTTTGTCTCACTCTCTCTCTCTGCCTTTCTCTCTCTCTCCTTCTCTATCTGTCTCTCCCTCTGTCACTCTCTCTCTCTGACTCACTCTTCCTTTTTCTCTCTCTCTCTGTCTCTCTCTTTGTCTCTATCTCTGGCTTTCTTTCTCCCTTTGTCTTTCTCTCTAACTCCCTCCCTCCCTTTCTCTCTCCCTCTCTTTCCCTGTTTCTCTCTGTCTCTCTCTGTCTCTCTTTCCTTCTCTCCCTTTCTATCTGTCTCTATCACCTTTCTCTCACTCTCTGTCTCTTGCTGCTTCTCTCTGTCTCTGATTTTCTCTGTGTACATACATGTATTAAAAAAAAAAAAAAACACCTTGAAAAACATTCTTACTGTTAGCTGGATCACCTCTCCACAGATCAGACTTGTAACTTGACCTGGTGATGCCCCGTACTGTGGAACATTCCAGGCAAAGCAATAACATCTCTATGAAGACACGCTAGTGGCAGACCTTCCAGTAGAAATGACCACAATGAACCTTTAAATACACCAGAAATAATTCATCTATTAAAGGTCCCATGGCATGAAATTTTCACTTTCTGAGGTTTTTGAATGTTAATGTGAGCTCCCCTACCCTGTTTAGGCCCCCCTTCATGGCTAAAAGTTGCGAAATGTCTAAACTGAGCATTTGCGGTCCTTTTCTGCGTTAGAAAAAAACACAGCTCAAACGGGCGATTCTCAACAAGGCACCTTATTGACGTCAGATCGAAAAATGCAGCTCCACCCCCCGTCTGTGTCTACTCAGCGTCTCTGTAAATCACGCCCAGAGAGTTTGGACTGCGAATGCGCTAGGCAATGCGAAATGCGTTTTTTTTATTTGCCTGGAGGCACGTCCGAGTGTTTCTAGGCTCGGAAGTCCTTTATCTGAGCCTCTGGACCTTTGAACAGCAGTGGTTTAACTTTATTTTATGTGGAAATGTGTTTATTTTTCAATGGAACGCTTCTCATCTCTTCTCCGCGCAAAAATGCAGAAATGGATCAGAGAGCGCACAGCTGAGAGCTGAGAGCGGAAAGTTTGGCCATGCCCCCACCCTCTACTATAGGCCATCTCTTTTCTCATCATTTGCATTCAAGCAACAACGCCCATAATGGCCTGTTCAGAGAGAGAAAAATTACTCTTTCTCATCTTATCTCTGTTTCTCATGCACTAAGTGTTGATTTTGAAGAAGGATTCATTTACAGTATTAGGGAATCATTAAGGAGCCATATAAAAGCATCAAGAAGTACCATGTCATGGGATCTTTAATAAATTCCTTTTCATTATATTCTCCACGTTACATGAAGGAAAACAAAAAAAAGCTTTTCCAACACTGACGTCAGGAGCCATTTCAAACTACACAACAGCTCTGCTCTGTGGACAGAATGGGTCCGCACAAACACACAAGTCAGATTTGATTGCTCTCCACTGAATGGCCATCCTCAGACACACACACACACACACACAGACAAACACACACACACACACACACACACACACACACACACACACACTTAGATATAACACGATCAAAGCCAAAAGAGAATTAAAGAGGATCTACTGTCAACAGCTCAACATGCTAAGAGAACATGCAGTCTGCAGCGCACCAGCTCGAGCCTCAAGAGCCTGTCTAGACACACTCCTGATTTGTCTTATTTTATTTACTTAGTTATTTGGGTTTTATGTAGGAAGCAGTCTTAATGTTGTATTGGATTTTTCTGGTTCTGTCTCTCTCTCTGTCTGTATGTCTCTCTGTGTCTGTCTGTCTTTCTCTATCTGTCTTTCTCTCTACCTGTCTTTTTCTCTGTCTGTCTCTCTCTCTCTCTGTTTGTATGTCTCTCTATGTGTCTGTCTCTATCTGTCTTTCTCTCTGTCTCTCTGTCTGTCTGTATGTCTCTCTGTCTCTGTCTTTCTCTCTGTCTGTACGTCTCTCTGTGTCTGTCTCTATCTGTCTTTCTCTCTGTCTTTCTCTATCAGGGCCGGCCAAAGGTATAAGCAAACTAAAGGCCCCCACGCCACCAGGGGGCCCCCAACACCAGTTGGAATGGCCACCTGCTAAAATATTTTTAAATTAAAAAGCGTAATATCAATGATATGATATTGCAGAAACAAAAGAAACAAAAACAACAGTTTTTCTTGAGGATTGCATGTTTTACATTTTAAACCAGAGAAAATAAACTGATTAACTTGTTTACAGTAAATACAGTGTTTTTTCTGCTGATTTGTTGTGTTACTTACAAATAATTTAACATGCCACACATCACTCTGAATATTATATTGCAATAGCCATAACGGCACAAGTTACAGTATAATGTAAATCAACTAAAAACGCAGATGATAGTGATTGTCTTAGACTAACTGTGTAGCCTATGAAATGATAAAGCAGCAGTAGTGCAGTTTTGGTGGTGTGGGGGGCCCCCAAATCAAATTCTGCTTAGAGCCCCATAAAGGCTTGGCCTGGCCCTGTTCTCTATGTCTCTCTAACTGTCTCTCTCTCTGTGTCTCTCCCTATCATTCTGTCTGTCTTTCTCTCTCTCTCTCTCTTTCTCTCTGTATGTCTCTCTGTATCTGTCTCTCTATCTGTCTTTCTGTGTCTCTGTCTTTCTCTATGTCTGTCTCTGTGTCTCTGTGTCTCTCTAAGTGTCTCACTCTCTCTCCGTGTCTCTCCCTGTTTTTCTCCATCTGTCTCTCTCTGTCTTTCTCTCCGTTAGTGATTTTTATTTTATGTAGGAAGCTCAATATTCTATTGTACTGAGACATGTATCAAATCAGTTTATTGGCAAAAGGAGAAATTCAGTTTGTCAACTGGACAAAACGGTTTTCGTATGGTCCATAATTAAATTGTTAATCGCGATATCAACAGTCCTATTTTCCATCATTCTGATACCCACAGATACAGAAAAAAATCCCCAAAAAACAACTATTCAGTCTAAAACTATTCATTTTATTTCTGAAGATTTCTTTTTTGTTTGTTTTGAACGTCATGAATTTGGCATTTCCACCACGGTGTGTCTGACCTCAGAATGTGCATGAAAATTGATGGAACTCCAGTTATTGTCCCACACTGACACTACCAAACACAACGAGTGGTTTCTCCTCTCTCCCTCCTACTCCCTCTCTCTCCCTGTCTTTCCCCCTCTCTCTTCCCATCTCTTTCTCTCTTTCTCCCTCCCTCGTTCTCTGCCCTTCTCTCTCTGTCTACCTCTTCTTCTCTCTCTCCTCCTCTCCTCCTTCTCTCTCTTCTCGCTCTCTCTCTTTCCCAATGAGTTTCAAAACAACCTTTATCTGCGGAGGAGAGAGACAGGCAGCCAAAAACACCTCTGGCCAGTGAAATTGCCTTGTCACACAAAAGGAGCCATTATTGAGATAAATTGTCCCATTGGAGTCCATAACTAAAGCGTGGAGTGCACCCTGCAGTGGCACCTGCCCAGCACCGGCGTCAGGTGCAGCAGAGCACGGGGGCATCCTTTTGTCACGGTGTTATATGTGGACAGAGACTAGAGTCAGCACACAGTCAGACTGTTTAAACAAGCAAGGTCAACACAAAATACCAGCCAATACACGTTGTCAAAGATTTACAAATTCCAGTTTCCTGAAGAATAAAAGATGCAGCAAAACAAATTATTTTACTATGGCACAAAAGCGGTTTTACCATCACTGAAGATGTGTAGAGTAAAGGCCTGAACAAATATGCAAATAAAAGCAGTTCACACAATAGACATAGCTAACAAACAGAAAATGTAAACATGTTATATTATTAGTGTTAGTTTCAGTTAGAGATGCACTGATCTAGCTTTGACACTTCCAAAACTAATTTAGATACTATAGCTGATTACCGATATCAACCGATACATAGACAAACTTTATTGATCCACAAGGGAAAGTATTACAGTAGCTCACTCCTTAAATACAATACAGTGGTACCTCACCTTACGAAAGAAATAAAATTTCTACAAATCATATAATGTCTGCAAGATCTGTATTCATTTTACCTTTTTACACCATATCAAATAACATATCAAATAACATTAGAAAAGCTTCAGGTGCCGAACAAAATTGGACGTTGTGGAAGCTCCATCTGTAATCTTTGACCCGCACGTTCTGCATATTGCCGTTAGTTTTTTTGTTGACAACTTCGTAGTTTTTATAACCAAACGAAATCACCTTCGGCATCATTTTGCAAACTGGCGCGTGGATGCTTGTTTCCGCATCATTTGTTGTGCAATTTGCCTTGGATGCGGTCGAATGAAAGCAACGTAGATCTACTGTGATTGGATGTTGTGCAAGCCGCGCGCACATGCTCTTTGCATACATTTTCGCAGATGCACAAGTACAACGAATGTGGTCCTTATAAACATACTTTTAGAGTTTTTTTTTTCATTGGACATAGCAAGTCATCACAAGTCAAAAGGCCTAAGTCCAAGTGAAGTCACGAGTTATTGATATTGAAGTCCAAGTCGAGTTGTGTTTGTACATTTTGTCGAGTCGAGTCTAAAGTTATCAAATTCGTGACTTGAGTCTGACTCGAGTCGAAGTCACATAACTCGAGTCCACACCTCTGGTTAGAGATGCACCGATCTAGAAGCACGCACCGCGCGAGGAGCACCCCTAGTCCTGGTCTGCACGACCGGCACCGGGGCTGCGAGCACGAGATAGAACCGCGGCGCCCGGACCGCGTCCTCTGGAGCCTGAGCCACAAACCAGCCACACGAAACCAGCAAAGAGCGGCACGTGGTAGTTTAATCCTGGTTTAGTCCAGGTCTAGACCTGGTCCAGTCCTGGTTTAGTCCAGGTCCAGTCCAGGTTTAGACCTGGTCTAGACCTGGTTTAGTTCTGGTCTAGACCTGGTTTAGTCCACGTTTAGTCCTGGTCTAGTCTCTTAGCGGGACGCAGAACCAATGTTACACTATAAAAACAAATGTTACACTATAAAAAAACAACAACCTTGGAACGAATCAGGCCTTTTCCATTGAAATAGCTACTCAACTTACGAAAAATTCACGCTACGAAACCACTTCTGGAATGAATTAATTTTGTAAGGTGAGGTACCACTGTATATAGCAGAGGGTAACAAAAAAATAGATGGAATAGCAAAAAAAAAAAAAGATAGTATTAGACCGGTGTCAAATGAGACATAATTATAAAAATAAAAAATAATTATAAATGTATATGTACAAAAAAAAAAAAAAAAGTAATAAAATATAAACTACAATATCAAATAAAATATCCAATCACAGCTATATATAGCTGTAGGGGCAAGGACTGTAAGCATTTATTTTCCTTATACAAAAATAAAATAAGACAAAACTTATCCAAATATGTCATATATCTATTTTATCTCTAAAGTAACTACAGAACAACTTTGTATACGTAAAAGTTCAAACATTGAGACTTTCTGGGTCAAATAAATGAATTGATTTGCCAAACCAGGATATCAGATCCCAGATAGTTTCAGTGTAGTTAGCTCCTCCCTTCAGACAGACATGAGGCAGTGTCCACCAGCGTCTGACCAGAACTGAAGAAGTCACGTGGATGAGCGGAGAAACGTTTGATCAGTTGACGCAATTTAATTTTCTTTTGGTACGGACCTAAAGTGCCTGGATGAGGAATTACACTGACATGAGAGCTTTGTATTATAGCACACCTAACACGTAGCATGCCTTTTTACCTTTTGTTGAGTTTCCTCTGTCCACTATAGTTTCCCCCCACAGAATAAAACATACCCCGCTGAGTGTGCTGTAACGCTTATTGTATGTGTTTGTGTTTGTTATGTTGTTGCTATGTGTGTGTCAAACAGGCTCTGTGCGCGTGAAAATGAATTTCCCCTTGGGGACAATAAAGTCTAAAGTCTAAAGTCTACTCCAGCCAAGGTAGTTCTGACCCAGCTCAAGATCTGGAGATAGGTCTCTGCTCCTGACAGGTTGCCTCAGCGCTACTGAAGGATGGACAAAATGCAGAGGATTAACTTCCCTATGAGGATCAGTAAAGTACACCTTAATGAAGTTACAGCGATCAAAAAGTTAGACAGACTGCATTAATACTGGTGAGAAAGCACTGAAATAACTGAAACAGGTAAAATAAAGGTAAAAACAGTAATAAGTAAACTTAAAGAGGCACTGTGCAACTTTTCTGGTGGAAGGTCCATCATCTGCTTGTCTCCATGGAGTTGTTATTGCTTTGCCTGGAATTGTCCGTCATAATTAAACACATCGATCAATCATTTATTCATTACCAGTGTTTCTATAGCTCAAAAACACAATCATTCTTTTTGTGAACAGGGTTCCCTCTCCACAGATCTGACCTATAATGTAGCCTGTATTTGTATCCCTTAAAGGCAAATTAACGTTTTTTTTTACAATCTGAGCCTTCTTTCGGCAATAAAACAAGTAGTTTTACTCACCCATAGCATTTTTCTGTCAATTGGAGCAGTATCGCAGAACTTATGTTGAGCCGTTCTGTTCTACTAATGATCCCGTATCCGTTAACATGGTGCTCGTATCATTTGCTCGGGGCATTACTTTGCGGTGTCCAAATAACACAAACTTTAGCACTTTTCAAATCATAGAAGCCCGATGTCTTAATGTAAGATTTCGTTTGAAGCAAAAGTGGCCTGTAATCCGAGATTTAGCCATAGTTTCGAGTAGATGAGGACGCCAGTGCGCATGCGCGGACTGTGCTATCAGCTCCCGGGACCCAAACATGAAACGCAAAGCTGAAAACTATGGATAAATCTCGGATTACAGGCCACTTTTGCTTCAAACGAAATCTTACATTAAGACATCGGGCTTCTATGATTTGAAAAGTGCTAAAGTTTGTGTTATTTGGACACCGCAAAGTAATGCCCCGAATACTCATGCTAACGGATACGCTACAACATAACTTTCTTCAAACAGCTCCAAATGACACGAACGTGATATGGGTGAGTCAAACGACTTGTTTTATTACCGAAAGAAGGCTCAGATTGTAAAATAACGTTACTTTTCCTTTAAGACAGATAAGTTTATTCTCTACCGTGGAACATTCTAGACAAGAAGAAGCAATAACATCTCCATGGAAACAAGCAGGTGATGGACCCGCCACTAGGAAAGCTGCGCAATGCACCTTTATCATACTCAAGGGACTTTCCAAAGGCTTATCAAAACAATAGAATAGCAATAGTTTTTTTTTCAATAAGAAACAATGAACCTGGGTAGAAAACAGTTTGATGAATAAAAATGAGGTATGTCAATGGTTAATTAAGAAACGGGCTACCTTAAAATGTTTCTTGGTTTAACACAATGGTCTGAGATTGCCCTCCTGGTCTGAACTTCCTTCTCCCTTATTTTCAAATTCAAACTAGATGAGCCCGTCTGGGTTTTGGTTGTCAGTTTTGTCCAACATGTCTTAAAATGAAGTCCTATTAGTCCGGTCTGCCAGTGTGTTTTCAAATGTCTGAATCTGATGAATAAAGAGGCCAAGGGTGCAGCCGCATTCTGACGGCCACGCTCTCTCTCTCCCATTGGTTGAGGCAAGTGCTCCCTTTCTCCTCTCCTCTCCTCTTTTCTTTCTTCCTCTCTTTTTCTCCTCTCCCCTGACCAAAGCTGGACCCACTCCCTAATTGGACGAAGCGTAGTTAATTGGGTTTGGTAACCACGGCGACGGGCATTTGGTCCGGAGATAATAAGCTGAAAGAGACACCTTCAGAGAGGAGAGCAGACGGAGGAGGGCCAGCTGACGGGCAAAATGTACCATGGTCACAACACACTGCAGCCAACGCACACAAAGAAGAATCGTGTGGACTAAATCTTAAAGGAACTGTATGTAGCCTGCACTTTTACAGGTAAAAAAAGGTTCAACAATCATGAAATGTTAAACACACTATACATTGCCTGGAAGAATCCATGACTCATCGCTGTACCAGCGGATGAGTCTCGTAACGCTTGATCCAGAACGCGCTGCGGTTGCGTGTAGACAGACAGCTAAGTGAACCAATCAGAGATTGCGCCATCTTGATTCAAAACTGAGGAGGAACTTCCGCTGCCTAAGAGTGACTTTGCGGGCAAAGGCGGGTGCACTGACGTCACCATCTTTGAACGAATCAGAATCGCGGAGTCCGTTTTTAAGCGGAGGAGCGAGGGTGGAGCGAGGGTGTCCAAATGGTATCGCGCTGTATAGGAAATACAGAGAGATATCATTTGGCTGGCCAGGTAACACTATACAGCTCTGGAAAAAAATACGAGACTGCATTTTTTTCTGAAATCAGCATCTCTACATGTATTACAGCCATTCCATTCCAGCGTCTGTTGAATTCCAACACAAACACAAAGCTGAGCTACTTCAGTTCTTGCACCAGGAGTGGAATAAAGTCACCCAAGAACAATGTGAAAGACTTGTGGAGATCATGCCAAGACGCATGAAAGCTGTGATTAAAAATAAGGGTTATTGCACCAAATATTGATTTCTGAACTCTTCTTAAAGGAAAAGTAACGTTATTTTACAATCTGAGCCTTCTTTCGGTAATAAAACAAGTCGTTTGACTCACCCATATCACGTTCGTGTCATTTGGAGCTGTTTGAAGAAAGTTATGTTGTAGCGTATCCGTTAGCATTTGTATTCGGGGCATTACTTTGCGGTCTCCAAATAACACAAACTTTAGCACTTTTCAAATCATAGAAGCCCGATGTCTTAATGTAAGATTTCGTTTGAAGCAAAAGTGGCCTGTAATCCGAGATTTATCCATAGTTTTCAGCTTTGCGTTTCATGTTTGGGGCCTAGCAGCACTCCGCGCATGCGCACTGGCGTCCTCATCTACTCGAAACTATGGCTAAATCTCGGATTACAGGCCACTTTTGCTTCAAATGATATCTTACATTAAGACATCGGGCTTCTATGATTTGAAAAGTGCTAAAGTTTGTGTTATTTGGACACCGCAAAGTAATGCCCCGAACATATGATACGAGCCCCATGTTAACAGATACGGGATCATTAGTAGAACAGAACGGCTCAACATAAGTTCTGCGATACTGCTCCAATTGACAGAAAAATGCTATGGGTGAGTAAAACTACTTGTTTTAATGCCGAAAGAAGGCTCAGATTGTAAAAAAAAACGTTAATTTGCCTTTAAGTGTGAACATTAGTATTATGTTATTTTAACATGAATTTTATCTTGTTTCTTTGCATTGCTTGATGTTTGAAAACATGTATCTTTTTTATTTGTCATTTTCTGCAAATAAATGCTCTAAATGATAATATTTTATTTAGAATTTGGTGAAAATGTTGTCAGTAGTTTATAGACTCAAACAAAAATGCCCAAACACATACCTACATAAGTAGTAAAATCTGAATTTTGCAGTGGTCTCTTACTTACAAAAATGTTGCAGAGGTCTCTTCCCAAAGCTGTATTTGTAAATTAAACAATTTATAAGTTGATATTTCAGCGTTTTTTTGTTTTGTTTTTTCCATCCCATTTTTGTCCTCCCACTGTACAAACACTACGTCCGTATCAGGATATGAGCCGTGCTTCGTACAGATTCATACAGAAAAGGCGGAGCTCATAAGCACATGATGGAGGACAGCTGGAGGTGAACTTGAGCTGAGCAGATGTGAAGTGCCTTTCATTTGTTTGAGAGGAGCAGAAGAGAACAGGACAGAGCAGAGCAGGTTATGCACATTTGTGAAATTGGATTGTCAGGTGGGACTGGTCTGGACGACCGCACGTGTATACGGATGTGCAGCAGAATGTCCCTGATTACACAACTATAAGCTGTTTTTAGAAGAGGTTAATTATAGACCCAAAGATGTTCATTTTGTCTTCTTATGTACTTTAACTTCCTGGGTTGTTTTTTTTTTAAGACAATACAGTAGTACAAAGTGTATTTATCTTGTAGACATGTTTCGGCTGCTGCAGGCCATCCTCAAAACTGTCACCAATGTTGGTGGTGTCGTATAAGATAAGATAAGACTTTATTGATCTCACACAGGAGAAATTCACTTGCCACATTAGCTCCAGACAGTTTAGTGCAAAAGAAAGTTAGAACAAAAAAGTGCATATAGACAAGATAAGTAATAATAATAAGTAAAAAAAAAAGAAAAGAAAATAGTAGAAAAATTGCACGTTTAGACTATATAGTGGAGTTATACAGTATATCAGCTGTTGTTACTTCCTGTAGGCGTGGTCAGCCTGATTGACCTGGCAGGTCACTCAGACTGACCAACTTTCGGTAATAAGGACACTATTTGAACAGGCCACTCATCACAGAGCACAGGGAAGGAGAGACATATCATACAAGCACTCAAACAATGTCCATATCCCAACTGGACCATAAACAAAGGCAGACAACATACCAACAATAAAACCAACAAACCCCGGAAAAAAACAACAAACCAATAGAGGGCAGCAGGAACATAAGAACACAGTCACACTTAGGGTGACCATCGGCATGAAACAGGAAAGGAGGACACTTGTGTCCAAAAAGGAGGACAAAGGCCCTAAAGTGAGGACACCTTTTTTTTTGTTGTTGTTTTCCCTCGGTCAAGAAAAACAACTTATGAATAATGTATGAAGTCAACATATATTTATTAACATGGAACACACATCAAAAACAAAAATGTGGCAAATTATGGTCAAGATGATATGAACAAAAAACAATATCACCACCATTTCACTGAAAAAACACAGTCTTTGCCATGCCATCATATGGTGCCAAAAAGCAAAAAAACATGAAAAATTGCACGCATCTGAGGAGCAAAAATCAGTCAATAGCCTGAGTGGAGCTTTTGAGTGACAGCAGCTTCCAGACAATCAGGGGCTGCAGGGGCTGTATCAGCTGCGCGCACATCGCGAATGTTTGCATACGACACAACATCGCAGAGTAGCAAGTGTAAATAATGGGTGGGGTGTGCACTGACGAGGGTCCGAAAGGAGGACAAAATGTAAAAAAGGAGGACACGTGACAGACGGCCGGACAGACAGCTCTAAAACCGGACTGTCCGGACGAAATCCGGACGAATGGTCACCCTAGTCACACTACCGAACGTTAGAGGAATAATTGAACCCATCCAGAGAGCCATGGAAAACCACAACATAAGCACTGTTGTCAAACCATACACAAAACTCCGCCAACAGCTAGTACACCCCAAAGACAAAATCCCATAAGGACAAAAACGCAACACCATCTGCAAAACCCAATGCAAATCATGCAATAAATCATACATACTGTAGGGGAAACGGGCCGGGCTTTTCACATCCGAAAAAAGGAACACCGAAAGGAATGTGAAAAGGAAACATTAGGTAGATTCACCAGAACACAAAAAGACAAAGCAAAACAGGAAAACCTAAAATCCGCCATATCAAACCACTGTAGAAGAAATAACCACATTATGGATTGGGACGGGGCACGGGTCATTGGATTGGAAAACAACAAGTTCAAACGCTGGATCAGGGAGGCCACTGAAATCAGGCATGGACAGCATTACCCGTGATGACGGAGCATAGTTCTGGGCGGTATGGAGCAAAAAATATATCTCGATATATTTTTCTTATGTCTCAGTATACGATATTTATCTCGATATCTGTACAGGAAAAATAACCTGTGAAGAAAAACAACTTGCAACTTCCACAAGGTCTTTTTTTTTATTCAAGTGCAAAGAGGTAAGCAGTTAATGTAAGAACAAAGTGCTTCTGCTCTTCCCTGTTTACAAAAATAACTGTCAAACTGTTAAATAAAGGAAGAAATAATACATATTCGTTTCAATTAAAAAATAAACAACTCACTTCAGGGTAGGCAGTTCAGAACAAAGTGCTTCTGCAACACAGTTAAATCGTTCTTTTCATTCGAAAGTAAAACATCTAAACTGAACTCAAGCTCATTTTTGCATTAACTCTGTTGTAGCCATCAACAAATAGTCAAAAAAGAAGTTTGTGTAACTACATTTGTACTGTCTTTAAAAAAGAACCCAAGAAGTCAAAGGACATTGTAAAACATGAGAAATCTTTTGCAATAGTATTTTATTTGTATATCTTTATTTCTTTTTAAGTTGTCCTTGTTTCCTTTTATATTTGTGTGAAAGGGCTATACCAATTTGACCCTGGTTTGACCCAAACAACATCAAGGATCAGAGTTGTGATTCTTTATATCATTTTGTCATTCATCGACAAAAAGTACTATCAAGAAGGGATGTAGAACAATAACCGAAATATTATTATATCTACAAAGGTCTCACAATAATATATTACAAACAAATCTTACAAACCTTACAAACCTTCACTTAAATTTATAGTTATGGCGCAGCAATAGCTAAAAAACAGAGGGAACTATGTAGACCGAGATGTGATCCCTTGCTCCGTTTCAGTGCAGTATAAATGAAGAAATAAGTTGTAAGCACTTAGTTCTTTGGATTAAGTCTTGTCAAGGCATTTTAAAATGGAAAAGCAGAATATTCACAGTTTTGTTAGTCTCCAAAAAATATTGCAATAAACATCGTATAGAGATTTGGATTTCATTACAGCCCTGCTACCAAGTTCCAAGACAAGCGACATATCACTGAAAAGATAGAATGTTTTAAAGGTCCTATGGCATGAAATTTTCACTTTCTGAGGTTTTTGAACGTTAATGTGAGCTCCCCTACCCTGTTTAGCCCCCCCCCCATGGCTAAAAGTTGCGAAATGTCTAAACTGAGCATTTGCGGTCCTTTTCTGCGTTACACAAAACCGGTGTTGAAACGGGGGAGTTCGGACAAGGCACCTTTTTGACGTCAGATCGGCAAATGCAGCTCCAGCCCCTCCCTCTGTCTCCGCTCAGCGTCCCTGTATATCCCGCCCATAGAGTTTGGACTGTGAATGTGCTACAATGCGAAATGCGTTTTTTTTATTTGCCTGGAGGCACGTCCGAGTGTTTCTAGGCTCGCAAGTCCCTTACCCGACCCTCTGGACCTCTGAAATACCAGTGCTTTAATTTTATTTTCTGTGTAAATATGCTTTTTTTCATTGCAAAGTCTCCCATCTGTCTTCCTGTGTTAAACACGGAAGCGAGCAGACAGCGGTGCAGAGCTGCGCTTCCAGCGGGGGAAACCCCCCCCCGCTCCTTAGCCAATCTCTCTGCCCTTCTCATTTGCATTGAAGCAGAAACACCCACAATAAAGCATTTTAGACACATATCTAGCCTCATGAAGACTGTCAGAGTCATATCTCATGCAGTGAGTGTTGATTTTGAAGAAGGATTCATTTACAGTATTAGGGAACCATTAAGGAGCCATATAAAAGCATCAAGAAGTACCATGTCATGGGACCTTTAAGGGCCCGTTTACACGAGGACGCTTACGGGTAAAAACGACAAAATATTTTATCGGAAGTGCCTTTCGTTTACACGGTGATGGCGTTTTTGGGGCCTAAAAACGCAAAAATCTGAAACCACCCTCCAGAGTGGAAGTGTTAAATACGCTCCGCTGTAGTGTCTCCGTGTAAACTGCCCAAGACGCAAAACTGGTCAGATCTGCTCACCTCGGTACGCGTTTATACATAGATGCGGCATACCTTGATACCACGGATGTTCAAGCTGCGCTAGCAGCTCTAGTCAACATACAAGAGTCATTTCAACAACTGTATAAATCGCACCCACACACGTCTACGGCGTACAAGTCTTTCTCACACTCTCACAGCCACACAGACGCCAAGACAAGCAACTTCCGCATGAGGTACTTCAAATGTAAAACCCGATGTGATTTTATATTTTCTAATTCACTGTAATCCTCCTGTAATGTAACTACTTTCAGTACAATATTCAAAAACATGTAAACAAAAGTACAAGTCACTGAAATGTTTGGAGCGGAACTTAACAACTCATTTAAAACGCAACTAGAACATTTTATTTTGAAGTTTTACCTTTCTCTTTTCCGGTACAGTCGTGGTTAGAAATGTAACTTGACGCTGTTGTGATGGGTTTTTTTTGTGTTTTTTTTTCAGTCCAGCGCCTCCCTTTGCTAGCTTTTGCGTCCACTTTTGCGTCTTCGTATAAACGTGGACAAAAAATTGAAGACGAGACGGCACTTTTGCGTCTTCTGTTTTGATCGTCGCCGTATAAACGTAGCCTTAGTTTCAAATGTTAGCAATTCTGAAATTTGAAGACAAAAAAAAAGTATTCAATGTTTACTTTTACTCAGTCCAGAGATCACACTTTTAGAGATATTTGAAAATTGAAATTGTCAAGCTACAACAAATACATTATTATTATTTTTTTATTCCATGTCTAATGGCTGTAGCTGTACTCCTCATTACTCCAAAAATCTAGTCAGGAATGAAAATCAGCTCCACAAAGAAAGGGGTTCAAAAACAGCTTCAATTTTAATTTGAGCAATGGTTTTAGTTGGATGTTAGAGGAAAAATATCTGGAATGGTAGAGCGCAATTTGATTTTTGAAATGATTTGAATCTGTTCAGTAAAAGTGAAGAGACGAAAGACTGAGAAGACTTTGTAAAAGGGGAGACCACGGTTCAAGAGGAGCTGGGTTTTTAGCTCTCAAGAAGGACATAGGATTATGATTATTTCCATAGATATGTCATTACGCTTCCTGGAATGTTCCACAATATAATATTAAACAGCTCTACCTTACATTTATTCAATTACACAAGGTTTTGTAGATAAAAAATACCAAAACAGGCATTCTGACTGTGAGCGGGGTTGCCTCTCCACACATCTGACCTAGAACTTTTGATTTGGTAGATAGAAAGGTCCAATACCATTCCAGACAGCGAGAAAAGCACTTGATGGACCCTCCAGCAAAAAAGTTACACAATGGACCTTTACTGAAACATTAGCATATTTTTTTAAAGTGGAATTAAATCCCAAAACCTCTCTTTTTGCCACTAAATTGTGTAAATATTGTTTTCATAGCACTGTCTACTGTGATTTTTTTTGGCAAGTTTAGCTCAAACTAGGTAAATTTGCAGCTTTCTGGTCAAAAAAGTTTGCGTGTGAGCTTTCAGTGGACTCAAGTACTTGGTGACATCACAAAAGATTCAGTCCAGATTACAGCCTGGTGTTTCTGATACAAACACCTAGTTCAAGTGGTGGAGTTTGAAGTGTGTACCTGTTAGACCAATCACACTGCCCCTTATACCCCTGGACTCCACCTCTCCTCTCCCCTTTAGCCCGATACAGACCCCGTCCCTCCTCCCTCACTCTCTTCTTTCCTCCTCCAGGTGCAGCCCAGTTTAGCAGCTTGAGATGAAATATGTTTGTGGGTGGAGTGTAGTTCCACTTTAAGAACTCACTGTCAAATCCCATAGAAACCTTTAAGAACTGCCCTGCTCGGTTTGTTCCAGTCCCGTGTTCCCAGTGTGGTTCTGGCATTTCTCTAAAGGACAGTGGAGCGTGCACTGGACTCTCTCTGGCCTATTTCTATGGGCTGACCTTTGCAGAAAGTAGCTGTGATGTTACCCCCTCCCACACCCATACCTATACCCAAAATACACCACTATAGTTCACATTATAATACCAAGTAGTTGAATATATTTTTAGAAAAGGCTTTAAGGCAGCACATGCAACTATGAATTACTGTATATGCTGGATTCAAAGTGAGAAATGTCAAGGTATTTTAGAATCATCACATGGATAAAAGTAAAAAAATAAAACAGGCTGAGCTACTGGTTTTCTGTATGTTATGATAAAAAAAATAGACTATTATCCTAGAGCACTATCGCCGAGTGATTTTCAGCCGTTCAGAACATCAGTATTTACATGATTTTCAATATGTTGCATTTTTCTGAGTCATGTCATGGGTCCCTGGAGACCTTCACCATTGTTTTTGACATCTTTGAAGGTGTAGGTGTTTCCCTACCCCAAAGCCCACTTTTTCCTACAGCCAATAGTGAAAGAGGAATGTGTATGCTATCCTTATTTAGTGCAGTGGTTATGAATAAATATCACAAAGTGGTGATTTCAAAGGGAATTCTTATGGTGAAAACAATATTTTAGTCAACTGGTCATTTTTATCCACTGAAAAAATATTATTTTTTGTTCCTCTCTCCTGCAGCTGTTCGTGTGTCGAGAAGTCTGTGCTTCACCAGGGAAGTCACACATTTCCCAGGAATGGGTGGACCAAACACCAAGTTTCCAGTATTTTTTTTTTTTTTTTTTTAGGATTTTTTTGTTCTCAAACTCCTAATTTTTCATTAATTTTGGAGCACATTTTTAGGGTCTTCCTATGTTTTTTTTTTCCATTTTGTTACACATATCACAGTTGAAAATAAATGTATCATGTGTTGTCATATTTTGATCTATTTTTCATGACAAGAACTTTTTTGGGGGTATATTATATTGGGTAAAAAATTACCCGGCAAAAGTGATGGTGTTACTTTTTATAGCAAAAGTGTTCTAGGGTTAAGCAAAGTCAACTTCTTGGAGATTTTGACCATGATATAACATTGTGCCTTCATGAAAAACCTGCCTGAAGTGGTTTTATATGCTATCCTTGCATGTTTGAGTAACCTTACAATCTCTCCCATTCTCTATTTGAACCCCCTTACGGTTTCCAGTACGAGCCTGTACAAGACTCCGCCCACAAGCCTACATCACCCATGCTCCTTCACAACAACTCTCTATGAATATACAAATGCATGATTTAAAAAAAACATAAACAAAAAAACAAAGAAAACATCACACTACAACTTAAGCCCGATGCAATGTGTAGTAGTTTCATTTGCGAAATACCACTGATTGTGTTGTGATAGCGCTCTGAAAGGGGAGTGAGTTAGCATGGGGAGCAAAGGGATAGGAGACTCAGGGCAGCAAAAACAAAACAACATTTAATACAGTGTTTTGGGCAGATATAGTAACAAAAAATGTAAAACATTGATCTAAATATGTTTTTTTTGGTTAAAGGTCCCATGACATGGTACTTCCTGATGCTTTTATATGGTGCCTTAATGGTTCCCTAATACTGTAAATGAATCCTTCTTCAAAATCAACATTCAGTGCACGAGAAAGACACATGTACACAGTCAGAGTCAGAATCTCTCTGTCTGAACAACTCATTCTGGGCCTTGTTGCTTGAATGCAAATGAGAAGGACACAGATAGGGTTAGAGGAGCGGGTGGGGGTGGGGGGGCAAATGCACCGCTGGAGCGCTGCTCTGTGCGCTGTCTCCCACTTCCGCGTTTTAAGCGCAAAGGAAGAAAGGAGAGGCATTTCAATGAAAAAAACACATTTTCACAGAAAATAAAATTAAACCACTGCTGTTTCAGAGGTCCAGAGGGTCGGGTAAAGGACTTCCGAGCCTAGAAACACTCGCACGTGCCTCCAGGCAAATAAAAAAACGGATTTCGCATTGCCTAGCTCCTTCGCGGTCCAAACTCTCTGGGCGTTATTTCCAGAGACAGGGGGTGGACATCCAGACGGTGGTGGAACTGCATTTGCATTTCTTTTTTCGAAGTTACGTAACAAAGTTGCCTTGTTCAGAATCGCACGTTTGAGCTGTGTTTTTTTCAAACGCAGAAAAGGATCGCAAATGCTCAGTTTACACATTTCGCAACTTTTAGCCATTGGGGGGCCTACACAGAGTAGGGAAGCTCACATTAACGTTCAAAAACCTCAGAAAGTGAAAATTTCATGCCATGGGACCTTTAACAATTATTACCCTATAGCTGTATAATACCTCATCTTTCAAAATATTAAATTATATAGAGCAAACAAGCAGATTGTGGCACATTTTTTGCATGTTTACCATCATGAATCAACATATTTTCCACTAATTTACTTTTACATCAGATGCCCTTCCTAACCCAACCCTTTATCAACGCTATAGAGACGAAAAAGAACACTGACTTGTTTTGCGGTTTTGAAGTGTCAGCAAAAAAAGCAGATATTTGAAATAGTTTTCATTGTTAAACCATTGACTGAAGCAATTAAATTAAATACATAATCAGCCCGAGACAGCTTTGAACTATTTAATTAACATTTTAATTACAAATGTGAGAATAATCGCTGAAGCAAATCTCTGAGGATTGTTTTATTCCACTTCTTTGGCTAGAAATTTATTTTGTTTGGCCACATCAGAGAGTGTAATATTTTCTAGTGCTTCTTGAATAGTGTTCAGTGAAGCCTGAAAAAACGTATTAAAGATTCACTGTGAAACTTTCTTAGAGCAGAGTTTGCCACCTGCTCGTCTCCATGGTGATGTTTTAACCTTGAATGTCTTAAAAAAAGAGCATTAAAGGGCCCATAATATCTATTTTCTGATCTATGTCTAATGTTGTTTCCTCATAAAAACACACCTGGAGTTGTGTTTTGGTTCATTCACATATATTTTGCGTACTTAGCCTCCGGGTTCTTCTCTCAGACTGTTCCACCTCGTGATGTCATGTGGTAATACAGGTGCTACACTGTGTTTTTAAACTCCATACACCTTCATTTCTGCTGGACAAAAGGTAAAAGATAGCGGTTAACGCAAGGTGGAACAGAACATTTTGAGTTTTGGAGTTGTAGATTGCTGGATTATTCAAACGTGTGAATGAAACAAAACCTTATAAAACATTATAACATGACTAAAATCTCACAAGAGTCAATTTTGCGTAATATAGGACCTTTAAACTTCTAGTATCTAGCGTGGAAACAGGGAGGTGAGCCCAAGTTAAGAGGTAAGATCTGTGTAGAAGCGAGCCCACACACAGTAAGAATGCACAATTTTGTTTTTGTAGCTATTTATTTATTCATTTATTTTAGCAGCACTAATTTAATACTTGGAAGAGCTTAATGCAATAGTGTGGAGCATTCTAGACAGTCAACCATCTATAAGGAGACAAACAGGTGGCAGACCTTTATTGCACCTTAAAATAGCCTATATATTGTAAAGTTTGCACTGAAATGTCATGTTTTAAGTAAAAATAATCCAATATTCTGAGTATATGAAAATGTGGATTGCCACCTAGTGATGTCACAATGTGGAACAGACCATTTAAAGGTCCTATATCATGCCTCTTGTGAGCTTTAAGCCATGTTAGAATGCTGATACGTCATCTAAAACATATCTGGAGTTACGTTTTCTGCATATTTAGGCTGAGTTCTTCTCTCAAACAGAAAACAGTCTATTCCACCTTGTGATGTCATGCGGTAATACAGGAAATGCACCACTGTGTTTTTAAACTCCATACACCATCACATAAATCATTTGGACCATTTCAGATCCTGAATTGTCAATTTGTAGTATAAACTAAAGGTAAAAGGCAGTTGTTAACGTGTGAATGAAAAAAATGCAAAGAAAATTCAACACGCGATAAATATTGAGCACAAAAATCCACCTTTCATATACTGAATGTCAGTGTGTTCATGATCACGATAGGCCTCCACTTCAGATATGTTTTGGAAATCCTTGGAAAAAGTTTGTAGACTCCTGATGTATTATAATGTAGAGCTAAAAGATCTCGCACTGCCAATGCTGTTGATGTTTTGCGTTGATTTAATTCAAATCTACAGCTGGTTGTGTGTGTTGTGATACTGCAGTCTCTTATCAGCTGCGCACATAAAAAGACAGCAGTCACTTCACAGGCCACGTTCAGTTTCACGGTGCAGTTTTGGTGAAGAAACTCGATATCAGCAAGACTCCTGCTCCATCTCCTCTATGACAAGAGCTAGTTTTATGACAAGTTTTGACAATGCATCTCGTATAACTTATATCAGCGACCAAGCATCTGTCCCTAAATGTTCTTTGTACAGCCACAGTGGTTTAGCGCTCTAGCCCCATAATGACAAGGCTTCAGGTTTGATTTCTTTAACTATAAAGTTACAGTTTTTTCAACAAACTACAAAAACACATTTAAAAATTACACTGGTCCCTCTTTTATCGCGGGGGTTACGTTCTAATAATAACCCGCAATAAGCGAAATCCGCGAAGTAGGACAACTTTATATCTTACAATTATTCTACATGTCTTAAGGCTGTAAATGCCTCACCACACACATTATACACTTTTCTCAGACTGGAATAAACATTTTCTCACATTTCTCTCTCATTTAAACACTCAACGTGCACCCGCTCATCGTGGTCAAATCTGTGATAGAGCAGCATGACCGGTGCAAGGCCGCACGTCCCACCCAGGGCTGCGAGCACGAGACCGAAGCCGGCAGTGTCCGGGCGGTGCCTCCCCTCGGGACCGCGTCCACGGCCAACGACGCAGTCCGAGCCACGACGCGAACACGCAAATCAAACCTCGACATGAACGCAAGAGCCGCACAAAACAAGGCAAAGAGCCGCATGCGGTGGTTTAATCCTGGTTTAGACCTGGTCTAGTCCTGGTTTAGTCCAGGTTTAGACCTGGTCTATTCCTGGTTTAGTCCAGATTTAGTTCTGGTCTAGTCCAGGTTTAGACCTGGTTTAGACCTGGTTTAGTCGACGTTTAGTCCTGGTCTAGTCTTGGTCTGGTCCCGGTCTGGTCCCGGTCTAGTCCCGGTCTAGTCCCGGTCTGGTCCCGATCTGGTCCCGGTCTGGTCCCGGTCTGGTCCCGGTCTAGTCCCGGTCTAGTCCCGGTCTAGTCCCGGTCTGGTCCCAGTCTGGTCCCGGTCTGGTCCCGGTCTGGTCCCGGTCTGGCCCTCATGCCTTAGTCCCGGTCTAGCCCCGGTCTGGTCCTGGTCTAGTTACAGTCCGGTCCCGGTCTGGTCCTCATGTCTTAGTCCCGGTCTAGCCCCGGTCTGGTCCTGGTCTAGTTACAGTCCGGTCCCGGTCTGGTCCTCATGTCTTAGTCCCGGTCTAGCCCCGGTCTGGTCCTGGTCTGGTCCCAGTCTGGTCCTCATGTCTTAGTCCCGGTCTAGCCCCGGTCTGGTCCTGGTCTGGTCCCAGTCTGGTCCTCATGTCTTAGTCCCGGTTTGGACTTCCTACGGATCCAGTGACTCATGTCTCCGCTCCTCGCACATCCAGCGGGACTCCCGGAGCCCCCCCTGCGGTCCCCCATCTATAACATCTATATAAATCTGGCAAACTGAACACATTCTGTACTGTACAGGAGACACGGCACTGAGGACTGACAAATCGGCAAAGGTCTACGGTCCCTTAGCCAATCAGGACGCAGAACACAATGTTGATACACTATTGAAAATTTGAAATTAAAAATAAAAAAATAAAAAAATATGCAAAACAGCGAGGCCGCAAAAAGTAAACCGCAATATAGCGAAGGACCACTGTAACCTTAAAGGGATATGCCACCCCCAGGTCAAATTTGGGCATCTCCCCACAGTCCAGAGACTAAAATAAGTGGTGGAAAGCTTTTTCCTGGTCACCCAGCCATTGTCCGAGCCTGTCGCCACTGACCGCCGCGGTATCTGCAGCTACTCCGCCTTAGACTGGAGTCTAACGTCGCCAGAGAAAGATTTCGGCCAAAAGGAATTAATTTGCTCGATGCGTTTCCCAATTACTTTCTGTGTAGTGCGCATTCATATCGAGTGCAAATAAATGTGCAAATCAACACGGAGAGCTTGCCTTGGTCATTTTGGGTGGGAACTATTTTCCAGTGCGAAAGAATACAGTCGAATCACGCAGCACGCTGCCAGGGGAATCCCAGTTACGCACCGGGAAGGGAGTTCCCCTGTTGCACAACGTGGTGCGTGATTCGACTGTATTCTTCCGCACTGGAAAATAGTTCCCACCCAAAATGACCAAGGCAAGCTCTCCCTGTTGATTTGCACATTTATTTGCACTCGATATGAATGCGCACTACACAGAAAGTAATTGGGAAACGCATCGAGCAAATTAATTCCTTTTGGCCGAAATCTTTCTCTGGCGACGTTAGACTCCAGTCTAAGGCGGAGGAGCTGCAGATACCGCGGCGGTCAGTGGCGACAGACTCGGACAATGGCTGGGTGAGCAGGAAAACGCTTTCCACCACTTATTTTAGTCTCTGGACTGTGGGGAGATGCCCAAATTTGACCTGGGGGTGGCATATCCCTTTAAAGACGGAACTTAATTTTAAAAAATTTGCAGCAGTCCAAAGTTTTTCCCCGCAGTTGAGTTTATAAGTGAGACAATTTTAAGAGCACAGTATTCTGCTTCCACTAGTGTTTAGGAACTACCTTTACAGATAGCCAACAGTTTCTCCAATAAACACTCAGGAAGCCTCTGCTGTTTTGGACATTTACTGAAGAGCTGACTGTAAAACTGTAACATACAAAAAATAAATGCATATTACAATTATGTTTTCATATTCAAATGAACACAGGATATGTAGCGCTACATAAAACAATGTAGAGCAGCATAATACATATCTATTAATACATATATATAAAATAATATAGAATACAATACATATATATCTGTGCTCGTATACTTGTTCTGATACAGCTTAAGATCATTCTAAAGTTATTCAGGAAAGGTTCATTTCTGTTTTGTTTTTTAATTGTTATGTTCTGTAGCACTTTGGCCGACCTGTGTCATTTTAAAGTGAGAAATAGATAAAGATACAGTTGCAGTATCAGTTGGTATTTGATATTCGATACTTTTGACAACCCTACTCTGCATATAACTTATAAATTTGACTCAGAAATGGCACTTGTTTGGTGAAAATGTGCCATCCAACATATCCGTGTAAAATCTTGGTCCCTCCATGTATCATCCAAGCAGATGTGGAATGTCAGCGCCTCTCCTCGGGCTGTGTGCTCTAGCGTCCGTCAGGGGCACTGTGGTAACGCTCTGCTCTCTGCCTGAGGACTTGCCCCCTCCTGCTAAAGAATCTGTAATCATCTTTGGCCAACCGCTCTGCCACTCTAGGTCTACTTCCACTCATTCAGTCGATGTACAAATGCTCCACATGCACTCCCCTCTCCGTCTCCCCATGTTCTCTGGAAGTGCCCATTGAGAGGCTGCGATCTCTGCCCGGGCGGAAGAGCTTTCCTGAGACTTGGCATTTTGAAAAGTCCCCTCTCTTGTCATAAAGAGGTGGAGGGGTGGATGTGTGGAGGGTTGAGGGTAGGTTCCTGGAGCTGGCGACAGTTTGGGGGCAGATGGGACGAGTGGACTGTCTGGACGGGGCCCCTGCTTCCTGCTCGTGCCACATATGCTCCGGCCCCGCGGCTAATACTTCCTGGAGATGGAACTTCTCACAGCCAGTGCCATGGAAACGCCATCCCGAAATGACGGGAGTGCACCAGAGTGGGTACAGACAGAAGCCCGTTTAGAGCGAGATTTAAAGCTTCATTGTTAAACCTTTTAGGCAAAGAGTTCATTTGCAAAAACAGATAAGTACGATATTTTAAAACTTATTAGAGGCTTGCAGTTTACTCCTTCAGTTTAATCCTTTAATAGCAATGTTTTCAAAAGCCAAATTTAAATCCACAATATGTTATATTCATTGATAATAGCTATAATAGAAGTTGGTAACAAAAACAAACATACTTTTTGGCAATATTTCAAACGGAGATATCCGTTTTGGCAACTGAACTCTTTCCCATGTGTTTTTATAATTATAAATTGTACTATAATATCAATATTCATTTGGGATGTTTTTTTTTATTTCTCTGAAAATCTCCAAGAAACTCAATTCACCTTGTCAAAATGTTGTTTGTATTGCTTTAATTTTCCACAGTCTCCATGGAGATTGTTTCCAAATTGTGGTACTAGTGATTCATTAAAATACAATTCTGAGATTATGAACTCTTAAAGACCCACTGTGGAAATGTTTGTAGTACCTAGAGCAATTTTTCTTACTTTGTTTAGCTAATCTTTTAACTGATGAGTCTAATTACAAATAAGTATTATTAAACAACCAAAGTGAAGTCCTCTGGCAATAAGTCGCAAAATGAACCCTTCTTTTCTGCAACTACATTTGGAAACAACAAAATCACAAATACCATTTACGTGAGAAATGCATTGACTTAATTACTTGCTTCTGCCAAGGCTATGCTAAGAACTATGGGCCTTTTTAATATGTATAAGTCTACATTAGTCAAACAGTAATTTCTTATGATAAAACTAATGTCAAAACAAAACAAACAAACAAAAAAACTCTTCTTCTCTTCTTCCATTTTGGAGTTATGAATGACCAAATGGGGTAGCATGGTATACATTCAAATTTAGGCTGCGTCCCATTTCTCTGTCTTACCCCTTCGTCTTACCCCTACCCCTTGGTTTTACACATTCATGTGAGGGCAAGGAGTGGCCCGATTGTAATTTTGATCAAGGGCTCGGGCCACGACCGAAGGCTACATACCCCTTGAAACAAAGTAAGCTCTCCACCAGACTTGAAACGTCTGGTGGAGACGCCTACAAGCTCAGGCAGGTTTTGGGATCAGGATGGCAGCGTCACATCGACCAGCCAAGGAGTCTCATAAATGTATTTTCAGCAGTTGTAATTATCGATTAACAGTTTAGCATGGTTTACAATTATGACGCTTACGTTCTACATTACTTTTAGTGAACTGTTGTTGTGGTTTAATTGTAGTGTTGTGGCCATACCTGCTTGTCAAAGCCTGATCCTATCAGATCTTAGAAGCTCAGCAGGGCCGGGCCTAGTTAGTACTTGGATGGAAGACCGCTGGGAATTCCAGGTGCCACAGTGGGGGTGCTAGTTGCAAAAAAAAAATGTTGTTGTGTCCTTAGGCACTTCACCCACATTGCCTAGTATGAAAGTGGTGTGTGTGTGAGTGTTGGAGGTGGACGGAGGGGCCGATGGTGCAGATTGGCAGCCTCGCTTCCACCAGTTTGCCCCAGGGCAGCTGTGGCTATAGAAAGTAGCTTACCACCACCAAGTGTGGAGTGAATGAACAAAGAAGTGTAAAGCGCTTTGGGTGTCATGAAAGGCGCTATAAAAAATGCAATAAATTAATTATTTGCTATGTCTGTTTAGCCGGCGTTATCGTTTTCATCAAACTTTCATGTATAAATAAGCTAGTTTTTTGTCAAGCTGAGGTACCTGATAATCCTTGACATTTGATTAAGTTTGTTTGCATAAATTGTTGTCGCCTCTGTAGACGTAGCAGCCAGGTAGAGGCGAGGGATGATGGCGCAAATGGTAATCGAGTGGTGTTCCATTTCTTAGGGGAACATTCATAGTTCATACTTCATAGTTAGCTTTATTGTCGAAAAACCATATGTACACGACACATAGTGAATCAAAATTCCGTTTCCCCACTAGCCAAGCAGGACAGTTTGATAGAGATTTGTACCCCGAGCCCTCTCAGCTCGGTATCAAGGGGCAAGACAAAAGATGTAGATAAAGGGGAAGGGGTAAGACAGAGTAATGGGACGCAGCCTTACAATGCCATTATTTTAGAAACCACTCATAGAACAATTCTATGAAGCCTCAAATCCAGACTCTTGATTGAAACACGTTCTTGTGCATTCATGACAAAGTAAAAGCACCAAACACTAGAATCATGTGTAGTAGTTTCATATAGGAGACTGATTACATTGTATTGCAGTCAAATAAGCCCCGTTCTTTAGATGCAGTAAGGTTCAGAGGCTCGAAGTAAATAAAGAAAATAAAACTATGATTGTAAAGTCGAAACACCAGGCTGAGGCAGAATGTTGATTAGCTGCTGTGGTGAGCGGCTGGTTTGGAATACATTGAGTCAGGGGGAAAAAAAGGGGTTATTTTTGCTCTCCTGAATCCCCCAAAACTGATTTCCCCCCAAATAATCAGTCCTCCAGTTTTCTATTTCCACAAATGAAGGAGAATGACAAGGACAGTCCACCTCTCTGTGACGCTCATTAGCAACTTAACTTTTAGAATATCTGTCTTATCCACAGTGTTCAGAAGCAGCAAACTATTCATGAATTTCAGCTTTCTTTATAAGTGCAGTTTTTAGTATGTTAACATCATTCAAAAGATATCATATTTTCTTTTGACTTGTTAATTGCTATGTCAACTGTGCTCATTTTTCATCACTCTGAAACTCATGGATTATGGTGTGTTCCAGTCCGGTCTCAGAGGTCGGACTTTCTGTGTTTGGACCTGTTCATGACACCTGGAATGCATCGCAATCTTGGAATTTCTACTCAGAAACTTGGAGAAAATCCTGCGGGTCATTTTAGGATCAAATTTTCACATTTACTCAACATACTTTATACATTCTACACATGCGTTTCCAATAAGACGTTTAGGGCGTGAAGCTTCCTCTGCTTTAAAGGGATAGTGCGTTTTTTTATGTTAATCTGTATGGGTTCCTTACTAAAAGTGTTGTGCGTTAACACTGGCTTACCGCTGACAGTCTCATCTCAGCCCGGTTCTGCTCGGGTTCTGGAGCTCACATAAGTAGGTCCGGTAAGTTCGCGGGGACAGGTAATAAAGCTCGTTTTTCTTCGCAAAACAACATTTGTCCAAAAAGTGATATATATTTCCGTCACAGACAGTTGTCCGAAACAATCCAGCAGCCTAATTCGCATTTGCATATTTTCTCTAGATTCCGATCACTCCGCCCATGTTAGTTCTATTGCCTGTTCACTCGTAAGCGGATGGTTACGTCAGATCTGGTACGGTGTAAGCGGATGCTTACAATGAACAGGCTATAGACTAGGCTACGCGCGCAGTTATACATCTCCGGGAGAAAAGGACACCATGCGAATTAGGGAAAATAGGCTGCTGGATTTTTTCGGACAACTGTCTGTGACGGAAATATATATCACTTTTTGGACAAATGTTGTTGTGCGAAGAAAAACAACATTTGTATATCACTTTTTGGACAAATGTTGTTGTGCGAAGAAAAACAAGCTTTATTACCTGTCTCCGCAAATTTACCGGACCTACTTACGAGTCAGCGGTAAGCCAGTGTTAATCAATGACACTTTTAGAAGGGAACCCATACAGATTATTAATTCATCTTCTTCCGCTTTTTCCATTCTCTGGGTCACGGGGGCAGCAGTCCAAGCAATGTTCCGCTGCCCAGAACACAATGCACCAGCCCTCATGTATCCTCCCGCGGGTGGTGGGTCCACAGGAGGACGGCTCACATCACAACGGGCCTTGATGTATCTTCTGCCATGGGGGCTACCAGTGTCCACAGACACTGGGGGCGAGGTGGGGTTAAGTGTCTTGCCCAAGGACACAACGGCAGCGCTCATCTGTGGGAGCTGGGATCACACACAGTCCACCCGTCAAGAGCGGGATTCGAACCGCCAACCCCTGGATCACTAGGCAAGCGCTCTACCAACTGAGCTACTGCCGCCCTACCATACAGATTAACATAAAAAAAAAAAAAAAAAACGCACTATCCCTTTAATGGAAATGAACAAATGAAGCCAACAGGCAGTGTGACTTCTGCTATTAAAGACACGTTTGTAGCAGTTCCAGTGAGGGTTTATGGGCTAAAAACTTCATAGTAGAAATCCAGATTTTTATCTGTTACGTAACAATTTGGGCAAAATTCTGAGTTTTGAAAAGGCAACTTTGGATTAGTTGATTACGGAAGTCCTTGTTATCCCGAGATAATGAGATAATTAATTTGAGATCTCAAGAAAACAACACAATTATTCCGTGACCTCGAGAAAACAACTGAAACGTCTACCGCCACGTTGTGACAGGCTGACTTTGCTGCTATTTCTCATTCTGAATAGATGCGTTTTTGGTCATTAGAATGTCTGGAATAATAATCGATCAGCTGATAAGGAAATGTTTTGATCAGAGGTTGACACACGGGGAGATTGCATTACGTCTTTTAATTCGTCTTTAATTTCAAGATTAGTCCACAGTTTTGTTTTCTTGAGATCACAAATTAATTGTGTTGTTTTCTTGAGATCTCAAGTTAATTTTCTTGTTATTAAGGTGGAAAATAATCATTATGAACATGGCCTCTGCCGGCTTCCGTAGTTGATTAATGAAACAAGCGTGAATGAAACAAAATACAACTTCAGGTGTTTGTTGAGGGGACAAATTATAATATAACATAACATAATCATCAATCAAAAAGCTCAAATATTATGTGTTCTTCGAAAACATCAAACTAAAGTAATGCCCATATTGAAGTAAGTGTACTCAGGAAAATGATTTTGCACAACTGCTTGTCACTTTGCTTTGCAGAAAATAATAAGCAGTATGAGAAATATGAGTCATGTCTGCTACTCTTCATTATACTCAGGATGCACGTCCACACACATCAAAACTGGGACTAAACCTGGAACTAAACCAGGACTATAACAGGACCAAACCAAGTCTTGATCAGGCCTTCAAATTTATCACACCCCAGCATTTAATTTTATCTAATAGATTCTCTGTCTCTGCTCCTAATACCTGCAACAGCTACAATGAATGCATGTTGTTTATAGGGGCCAGTTTGAGTAGTTTTGAACATTCAGAAGATATAGTGTTTTTGGAATGTTAATGGACCCATATTACACTATTTTCTGTGTTATATTGCTTCCTTCCTGATTATAACCTCCAAATTATTTCTCAGTGCTTTCACTTTCCATACACTCCAGTCTAATCTAGTCTAGTGTTCACTGTTATAATAACATACAGCAGTGACTCTTTAAGCCCATGTTATAATTTTGCTAACTCATCAAAAACATACCTGGGGTTTTGTTTTGTTTCATTCACACGTTAAACAGGTCATGGGGTAATACAGGGAATGCTCCACTGTGTTTTTAAACTTCATGTACTTGCACTAGAATCATTTGTCCATCTCTACTGAGCTAAAGGTAAAAGCATTTTGAGCTTTGGCGATGTGGACAGACTAATAATAAAGGATTACTCATGAATGAATGAAACAAAACACAATCCGGGTATGTTTTGGATGAGTTACCAAAATTATAACATGGCCTAAAGCTTAAAGAGTCACCGTTGTATGTTATTATAACAGTGAACACTAGACTAGATTGGACTGGAGTGTATGGAAAGTGAAAGCACTGAGAAATAATTTGGAGGTTATAGTCAGCGTTTGCTCATAAATTCAAGAGTTGAATTCAAGAGTAATTAATTTGGCAAATCTTTTTTGTAAATTATGTTTCCCCTTCATTTAATATCTACTAAAAACTATCTAAGCCTCTAAAACTGTTGTGGTGTCCATTTTATCCACACTGTTCAGTAGCTACAATGCTGTGTAAGCACCATTTGGGTACTTTTAACCTTTGGAAAGAAATTTAGGGCCTTATCTTGCCACCAGTTTGTGAGGGGGGTTGGAGTGGTACGGTACAGGTACGATACTGGATGCACCGATACTGGTATATAAGTATCCCGGTTTCTCAGCACACAAGTAAACAGCATATCCTGAATACTGCCATAACTTGGATATGGTTAATACCTGGAATACTGATGTCCATGTAAACACACTTAGTGTATGTTCATGGGGGTGGGGGTTAAATTATCAATACTCAGTATCGGCAAGTACAGAAATGATTGTACTCGTACTCGTATTGGTTTTCAAAAATGTGGTATCGGTGCATCCCTGTAGCATTTAAAATCACTGCCAGCCTGGGTAATGTCTGCAATCTTTGCCATTACCAGGAAGCAAAGAGGGGTGTGGGGAAAAAAGGGGTGAAAACAAACTGGCTGGGCATGTCTGTTGGCCCATGCACGCACACTCACGTCAACCATAGTTTTCATCTCCCATTATGCAGCTTACCGGTGTTTCCCCGTCCCACTGATTTCCTCTCTCCCCCTGGTCGCACCTGCTCCAGCCTGTCCCCTGTCTGTCACCTGAGGTACGACATTTCACTGCTGCCACTGCTGAGCGCTCGCATTCTCATCTCACATCTCATCTCAAACAGGTTTACAAATTATGGAATATGTTTAGTGTCATATAAATCTTTCTGATTTTACCTCTTTGCCCACGGACAAGGATTAAACCATTAACACACGGGGAGGGTGACCGCACGACCTGCGCTAAACTGACTCCTGTGAATGAGCAGCTTTGGTACAGATCCTGATCAAAGCAAACTGTAAAGCAGCACCGAGGGACACAGGGAGCGAGCCGGGGCTGTGCGCTGCTGTGGGAGGGCATCCGGGTGGAGTACAAACATCCCGGACAGCACACGGACACATGAATGTTTGAATGGTATGCAACTATCATATATTTAAAAATAAAATACGGATTTTTGTGCCTTGTATATGTTATTTAATCATGTTTTTCAGTGGACTAGTTTTCATTTTACAATCTTCTTGGTGTTTATATTTTCATATTTTGGTGTTTATATCTTCATATTTTGGTGTAGTCCAGCCTTTGGGTCTGAGTGGCTCATTATCTGTATTCTGCTTCTCCACTACAGTTCTCTGGGGAGGGGGACCATGGCGCTTCACTGCCCTTGCCAATACTTTGTGAAACAAACAAAGTTGTGAGGCAGAACCAGGAACTAATTTCATTAGCGGCTGCCATTTGTGACTGATTACAGGCTGTTCTGTGCAGCGTCAGAGGGCCCAAAGTTCTGTGGGGTTAATAACCAGTAACAATCAATTACTTAAGCAATCTGATATGATCAATGGGCTCTCAAATGTGGAGACAGCAGTATGAGCAGAGTTCTACCATCACAGACAAACAGACACATCCTCCGGCTCCAGGGTTGTGGATGTGGCAGATGCTTGACTGATGGGGGCGCACTGGAGCAGGGCAGCACATTCCTGGGGTCAGCCTCGTCCAAAGGCTAATGGAGTCACAGTGGATTGTTCAGGATCAGGACTCAGAGAGTGTCACTGGTTTAAATGGAGAACAAAATTTGTTCTTGAACTTAATTTACTTGTACTGACAGTTTTGCCCTGTTGTTCTATCAGTACTGTGTATTATGTATTCAGTCAAAGTCTGTCTATATTTACCATTTTAATGCATGCCCTTTTTTAAATTGTATTTTGTAACTTGTTTCAGATTTTTTATTAATGAACTTTAATTTAAAGTCACAAGATGCTTTCAGTCTGGACAAACGTAGACAAAAACAGAGTGAGGTTGATTTGGATGGGGGTAAAATATGGAATTTTCAGAGTAAGAGTGCTTTGAAAGCAGGACAAGATCAAAGTTAATGATGAGAAAAACACCATTATACCGTGGTCAAAAGTTCTTCAAAGTCATTTTTGTACCATATGTCTGATTTAAATGGATGGATGCTTCTCTGGACTAAAGCTACAGAAAATATGCTCTATATTTATTACATAACGAAAAGTACTAACAAAACAGAGAGCGTGAGCCTCCTCTGCTCTGTCCTGTTCTTATTCTAATGAGGTCTGGTCTCTGTCCCGCTGTTTCTGCCTCATTAACTCTGTCCCACTGACTCTGTCCCGCTGTCAATGTCCCACTGACTCTGTCCCGCTGACTCTGTCCCGCTGACTCTGTCCCGCTGTCAATGTCCCACTGACTCTGTCCCGCTGACACTGTCCCACTGACTCTGTCCCGCTGTCAATGTCCCGCTGACTCTGTCCCGCTGACTCTGTCCCGCTGACTCTGTCCCGCTGACTCTGTCCCACTGACTCTGTTCCACTGACTCTGTTCCACTGACTCTGTCCCGCTGTCAATGTCCCACTGACTCTGTCCTGCTGTCTCTGTCCCGCTGACTCTGTCCTACTGACTCTGTCCCACTGACTCTGTCCCGCTGTCAATGTCCCACTGACTCTGTCCTGCTGTCTCTGTCCCGCTGACTCTGTCCCGCTGACTCTGTCCCACTGACTCTGTCCCACTGACTCTGTCCCGCTGTCAATGTCCCACTGACTCTGTCCTGCTGTCTCTGTCCCGCTGACTCTGTCCCACTGACTCTGTCCCACTGACTCTGTCCCACTGACTCTGTCCCGCTGTCAATGTCCCACTGACTCTGTCCTGCTGTCTCTGTCCTGCTGACTCTGTCCCGCTGACTCTGTCCCGCTGGCTCTGTCTCGCTGACTCTGCCCCTCTGACTCTGTCCCACTGTCAATGTCCCACTAACTCTGTCCCGCTGTCAATGTCCCACTGACTCTGTCCTGCTGACTCTGTCCTGCTGTCTCTGTCCTGCTGTCTCTGTCCTGCTGACTCTGTCCCGCTGACTCTGTCCCGCTGGCTCTGTCTCGCTGACTCTGCCCCTCTGACTCTGTCCCGCTGTCAATGTCCCACTAACTCTGTCCCACTGTCAATGTCCCACTAACTCTGTCCCACTGTCAATGTCCCACTGACTGTGTCCCACTGTCAATGTCTCACGGTCTCTGTCCCACTGACTCTGTCCCACTGTCTCTGTCCCAGTGCTCAATCACACTGCACATGAGTGGGGAGGGCACATCTCGTGTCATTCCACATCTGCACAAACAAACAGTTCTCATAATGTCCACAAGAGCAGGCGATGAACAGATGTGCATTCTTGTGGCTCTAATTGCCTTTTAAACATGCTCTGGGTCATCTTGGGTATTTCCTGTTTACTTTTCTTTAAATGGTGTCTGTATTTGGACTTGTAACTTGTTTCAGATTTTTTATTAATGAACTTTAATTTAAAGTCACAAGATGCTTTCAGTCTGGACAAACGTAGACAAAAACAGAGTGAGGTTGATTTGGATGGGGGTAAAATATGGAATTTTCAGAGTAAGAGTGCCTTGAAAGCAGGACAAGATCAAAGTTAATGATGAGAAAAACACCATTATACCGTGGTCAAAAGTTCTTCAAAGTCATTTTTGTACCATATGTCTGATTTAAATGGATGGATGCTTCTCTGGACTAAAGCTACAGAAAATATGCTCTATATTTATTACATAACGAAAAGTACTAACAAAACAGAGAGCGTGAGCCTCCTCTGCTCTGTCCTGTTCTTATTCTAATGAGGTCTGGTCTCTGTCCCGCTGTTTCTGCCTCATTAACTCTGTCCCACTGACTCTGTCCCGCTGTCAATGTCCCACTGACTCTGTCCCGCTGACTCTGTCCCGCTGACTCTGTCCCGCTGACTCTGTCCCGCTGACTCTGTCCCACTGACTCTGTCCCGCTGTCAATGTCCCACTGACTCTGTCCCGCTGACTCTGTCCCGCTGACTCTGTCCCGCTGTCAATGTCCCACTGACTCTGTCCCGCTGACACTGTCCCACTGACTCTGTCCCGCTGTCAATGTCCCGCTGACTCTGTCCCGCTGACTCTGTCCCACTGACTCTGTCCCACTGACTCTGTCCCACTGACTCTGTCCCGCTGACTCTGTCCCGCTGACTCTGTCCCACTGACTCTGTCCCACTGACTCTGTTCCGTTGACTCTGTCCCGCTGACTCTGTCCCGCTGACTCTGTCCCACTGACTCTGTCCCACTGACTCTGTTCCACTGACTCTGTCCCACTGACTCTGTCCCACTGACTCTGTTCCACTGACTCTGTTCCACTGACTCTGTTCCACTGACTCTGTCCCGTTGACTCTGTCCCGTTGACTCTGTCCCACTGACTCTGTCCCACTGACTCTGTCCCGCTGTCAATGTCCCACTGACTCTGTCCTGCTGTCTCTGTCGCACTGACTCTGTTCCTCTGACTCTGTCCTGCTGTCTCTGTCCCGCTGGCTCTGTCCCGCTGTCAATGTCCCGCTGACTCTGTCCCGCTGTCAATGTCCCGCTGACTCTGTCCCGCTGACTCTGTCCCACTGACTCTGTCCCGCTGACTCTGTCCCACTGACTCTGTCCCGCTGTCAATGTCCCACTGACTCTGTCCTGCTGTCTCTGTCGCACTGACTCTGTTCCTCTGACTCTGTCCTGCTGTCTCTGTCCTGCTGTCTCTGTCCCGCTGACTCTGTCCTGCTGACTCTGTCCCACTGACTCTGTCCCGCTGGCTCTGTCCCGCTGGCTCTGTCCCGCTGTCAATGTCCCGCTGACTCTGTCCCGCTGTCAATGTCCCGCTGACTCTGTCCCGCTGACTCTGTCCCGCTGACTCTGTCCCGCTGACTCTGTCCCACTGACTCTGTCCCGCTGTCAATGTCCCACTGACTCTGTCCTGCTGTCTCTGTCCTGCTGACTCTGTCCCGCTGACTCTGTCCCGCTGGCTCTGTCTCGCTGGCTCTGTCCCGCTGGCTCTGTCCCGCTGGCTCTGTCTCGCTGACTCTGCCCCTCTGACTCTGTCCCGCTGTCAATGTCCCACTAACTCTGTCCCACTGTCAATGTCCCACTAACTCTGTCCCACTGTCAATGTCCCACTGACTGTGTCCCACTGTCAATGTCTCACGGTCTCTGTCCCACTGACTCTGTCCCACTGTCTCTGTCCCAGTGCTCAATCACACTGCACATGAGTGGGGAGGGCACATCTCGTGTCACTCCACATCTGCACAAACAAACAGTTCTCATAATGTCCACAAGAGCAGGCGATGAACAGATGTGCATTCTTGTGGCTCTAATTGCCTTTTAAACATGCTCTGGGTCATCTTGGGTATTTCCTGTTTACTTTTCTTTAAATGGTGTCTGTATTTGGAAAGCATACTTCATAAACTATATATCCATTTCCAGTTTAGGGCATTAGAGCTTCCTCTGCTCTCAGTAATGAAAATGAACTATGAGAAAATTAACAAATGAAACCATTGGGCAGTTTGACTTCAGCTAATAGATCCACATGTTTGTGGTAAACACAATTTGACTGTAGAAAGGTTCCAGTGAGGCGTAGAAGTCCATATTTCTATCTGCGAGGCAACAATTTGGGCAAAATGCAGTATTTCTGAATGAGAAAATACTGGATTAGTGAATAAATGCAACAAGCATGAATGAATACGAAATATGTGTTATGTGTTCTTTATAACATAAAAATCCAAACTGCAGCGCGGAGCAGCCAAAGAAGAAGAAAAAGAAAAAGGATAAAAAAGCAGCAGATGAAGCTGAAGTATCTGAGAAGAAGTGTGATGCTCCAGTATCAGAGGAACATAAAGAACCAGAGCAGAGAAATCCTGAGAAGAAAAAGATGAAAAAAAAAAATGCATGAAGAAACGGAAGTAGAAATGCCCAAATCCAAAAAGAATAAGAAACATAAAGACGAGACAGAACAAATAAATGGACATTTATTGGCTGAAGATGACAATCTGCAGTCTGAGGTTAATGAAGAACAGAAACATGACGAAGTGGAAAGAAAAAAATCCAAGAAGGACAGAAAAGTAAAAACAAAACGACAAAAAAACAAAAATGGACATAATGGAATAAACATTCCATTCCAGTATTACAAAATTGAAGATGAAATTGAATTATACATTATGAATTTAGAAATTCTTTTAATTTGTATAAAATGTCACTTGACAACTTTGTATTCATGTAGTTACATCATTCATATTTTGAATGGCAGAATAATGATGAAATATTGTCGACGCTGCCCGCTTTATAACATAAAACCAAAATAATGCTCATGTAGAAGTAAATGTTCGCAAAAAATGATTTTGTAAAAACTGCCACAACCACTGTCCTTAAGTCAGTTTACTTTGTAGAAAATAATCATTAGCAGTTTGAGAAATGAGTCATGTCTGCTACTCTTCATTATACTCAGGATGCACGTCCACACACAACATCAAAACTGGGACTAAACCTGGAACTAAGACTAGGTCCACACGACAACACTCCTAGATTTTTTTTTATGCGGGTTGAAAAAAAATTGTGTCCACACACGTGTCGGATCAGTAAATAATCGTGTCCAGACTGAGTAAAAACAATATCATACATATGCCACACCGATATGTGGTGCTGTAAACAGGAAACAGCCAGAGCCACCAGAAACGCAATACTACAAAGAACGCATGCGCATAAAGACCTTTCTCTTCCGCAAACAAGCATCGCGACATCACCGTTTTCCAAAAGCTGCGTTTTGCTGGTCCACATGACAACGCGACCCCTGGCGTTCTCAGATTTCTCCACTCTGGAACCCATTTTCAAAAAACACAGTTTTCGCCCACCAAAAACGTCGGCACCATGTGGACGAAAAACCAAAAGGAATAAAAACTTCTCAGTTTCCACCAAAAAATGTCATGTGGACGGGCCCTAAACCAGGACTATAACAGGACCAAACCAAGTCTTGATCAGGCCTTAACTGGTTTCAAAAGTAAATATTAGGGATGCACGATATATCTGCATTAATATCGGTATCGGCCGATATCACAAATTTTTAACATATTGGTATCGGTCCGATGTGTAAAACTGGGCCGATATTAACAACCAATGTTTGTCAGTACTATAAATACCTTGCTTTGAAAAACAAAAGTTCTATCACACTTCAGGCAGAGCACTGGGAGCTGTCCTTAATAAGGTCGAGCTGTACAGGGATCTTGGTTATAAAACGTTGTGTTTATCTTGTATCTGTCCATGTTAAAGTTTATTGTAATTTGACAAAATGTGTTGCAGTTCCTTTTCTTGGCAATACACAAAATGACCCCCAAACCTGAAGTATATGTGGTGATATGGGAGCCATGTGAAATGCAGATTAAGAGTGACATGGTGACTTATCATCCTTGTTTTTTTGTTTTTTTATGTAAACTTTCTCACAGGGGTTTTGTGAATAAAATAAGTTAAGCTTTATGGAGTCAAAACACGTTTTGAAAATAAAAGAAGACATTCAAAAAAATCATTTTGCACGATTTTCAGTCTGTATAAAATGTTATCTCAGAATTAAAAATAAATAAATAAATAAATAAAAAAATAAAAATATTGATATCGGTTAATATCGGTTATCTGCCATAACAGCAACATTAAAGGAATTTTTTTTTTTTTTTTACAATCTGAGCCTTCTTTCGGCAATAAAACAAGTAGTTTTACTCGCCCATAGCAGTTTGGTGTCATTTGGAGCAGTATCGCAGAACTTATGTTGAGCCGTTCTGTTCTACCAATGATCCCGTATCCGTTAGCGTGAGTGCTCGGGGCATTACTTTGCGGTGTCCAAATAACACAAAGCACTTTAGCACTTTTCAAATCACAGAAGATCGCTGTGTCAGGGTAGACTTTCAGTGGATTCCAAAACGGCCTGAAACCCGATATCCAGCTATAGTTTCATTTGATGACGTCATCACAGAGGACAGTGCGCATGCGTGAACTCAGCTGTTTTGTAAACACAGCTAGTCCGAAAGAAGCTAACACCGCTCTGAACTTTACTTTTCTGTTGCGATATCGGGTTTCAGGCCGTTTTGGAATCTACTAAAAGTCTATCCTGGCACAGCGATCTTCTGTGATTTGAAAAGTGCTAAAGTTTGTGTTATTTGGACACCGCAAATCAGTGCCCCGAGCACTCGCGCTAACGGATACGGGATCATTGGTAGAACAGAACGGCTCAACATTTCGCTCCTTTTTATATAATCGGCAAAAAAAAAACCATAAATCAGTGTCTGTGTTTTTAAATGTACTGTCATTTTAACGCATTTTATCGCTTGTGTTTACAATTGTTTGCACCTATCATTTGCACTTAATTTTACTGTTTACAACTATTGCACTTTACATTTGATATTTTACTGTTATTTTACTCTGGACGTGTGCTGCTGACCTCTTGGCCAGGTCACCCTTGTAAACGAGGTCTTGATCTCAATGGGTTCTTACCTGGTTAAATAAAGGTTAAATAAAATAAATAAGTTCTGCGATACTGCTCCAATTGACACCAAACTGCTATGGGTGAGTAAAACTACTTGTTTTATTGCCGAAAGAAGGCTCAGATTGTAAAAAAAACGTACATTTTTCTTTAATATCGGATATCGGTATCAGCTAAAATTTTCACATCGGTGCATCCCTAGTAAATATGTTTGTAGTCAGATCAAAACATGTAATTGTGTAACTCACTGCGCATCACAACAAAATCAAGGTGTGGAGTCCTACCTGAGGCACTAACTCTGATTTCACAGCAAGTCTAACAAACAGTCCAACATCTCCCTCTGCCCATGGATGTCCACACGCTCCATCTCTCTGGGACCATCACAGCTCTGGCTACACTCCCTTAAGATAACTCCAACGCCTCCTAGTTATTTTGGCCCACGGACCTGGATAAAAGCCCCAGTTGTCCAAAAGAGTTTCACGCTCTGGTAAGCATAAAAAGTGCACAGTAAGTTTTGTAGCATTTCATTAGATCTGGAGGTTCAGCGCGTAAGAAAAACACATCCGAAATATACCCTGTGAGGGAGCTGTGTCTGTCTGCTACTGCCTTTGTCTAGACCTGGAGGTTTAAAGGTGCTGTACACACCACATTTTATTGTCTTCAAAACATGAAAAGTAAAACTAGTTCATTTTAGTTTGCAGTGGTCCAGAGTTATTCCTCATTTAAAGGTCTTATATTACACAAAATTGACTATTCTGAGCTTCAAGCCTTGTTAGAATGTTATTACCTTGTCAAAAACATACCTGGAGTTGAGTTTTCTTTCATTTTCACAAGCGGTGTTTGATAAACCTTTACTATTATTAGTCTGTCTACATATCCAAAGCTCAAAATGTTCTATTTCACCTTTTGTTGTCATGAAGCGACAGTTTTCATGTTAACAGCTCCTTTTATTTTTAGTTCAGAAGAGATTGACAATTCCAGGTCTGAAATGATCCAAATGATTCTAGTGAAGGTGTGTGGAGTTTAGAAACACAGTGGCGCACTCTGAATACACAGAAGGTGTGTCTTAAACATGTGTGAATGAAACAAAACACAACTCCAGGTGTGTTTGTGATGATGAAATAACATTATAACATAAAGCAGAAAATTGTGTAATATTTGCTCTTTAACTTATGCATTCTGAACAGCTGAATTATTCACACGATGAGTTTATAAGCACTTTTCATAACTCTCACTCCAATGCGGTAGGGTAAAGCTAACAACAACTAGCATGCAAACGCACAGCTCCTGATTATTGGACAATAAAATGCTTTTTAATTAAATAAAGACAGTGCACAGAGCTGCTTATACTAGTACTATTGTCATTAATGTTCCCTTTTTGTTTGGGAACATACAGCCTCTGGAAAAAATAAGAGACCACTGCATTTTTTTTTCTGAAATCAGCATCTCTACATGTATTACAGCCATTCCATTCCAGCGTCTATTGAATTCCAACACAAACACAAAGCTGAGCTACTTCTTGCAAAAGAAGTGGAATAAAGTCACCCAAGAACAATGTGAAAGACTTGTGGAGAGCATGCCAAGACGCATGAAAGCTGTGATTAAAAATAAGGGTTTATTTTTCATAGATTTATTTTTATTATTGCACCAAATATTGATTTCTGAACTCTCCTTAAAGGTCCCATGGCATGAAATTTTCACTTTCTGAGGTTTTTGAACGTTAATGTGAGCTCCCCTACCCTGTTTAGGGCCCCCCACATGGCTAAAAGTTGCGAAATGTCTAAACTGAGCATTTGCGATCCTTTTCTGCGTTAGAAAAAAACACAGCTCAAACGAGCGATTCTGAACAAGGCAACAATGTGACGTCAGATCGAAAAAAGAAATGCAAATGCAGTTCCACCCCCGTCTGGATGTCTACTTCCTGTGTCTGGAAATCACGCCCAGAGAGTTTGGACCGTGAAGGAGCTACGCAATGCGAGGCACGTGCCTCGCATTGCCTGGAGGCACGTGCGAATGTTTCTAGGCTCGGAAGTCCTTTACCCGACCCTCTGGACCTCTGAAACAGCAGTGGTTTAATTGTATTTTCTGTGAAAATGTGTTTTTTTCATTGAAATGCCTCTCCTTTCTTCCATTGCGCTGAAAACGCGGAAGCGCTGTGCGCTGTCTCCCAGCGGCGACAGCCCACAGCTGTGTCCTTCTCATTTGCATTCAAGCAACAAGGCCCAGAATGAGTTGTTCAGACAGAGAGATTCTAATTCTGACTGTGTACATGTGTCTTTCTCATGCACTGAATGTTGATTTTGAAGAAGGATTCATTTACAGTATTAGGGAACCATTAAGGCACCATATAAAAGCATCAAGAAGTACCATGTCATGGGACCTTTAAGTGTAAACATTAGTATTGTGTTATTTTAAAATGAATTTGATCTTGTTTCTTTGCATTGTTTGAGGTCTGAAAACATGTATCTTTTTTGTTATTTTGACCATTTGTCATTTTCTGCAAATAAATGCTCTAAACGATAATATTTTTATTTGGAATTTGGGGCAAATGTTGTCAGTAGTTTATAGACTCAAACAAAAATGTTTCTTTTGCCCAAACACATACCTATAAGTAGTCAAATCAGAAATTTTGCAGTGGTCTTATTTTTTTCCAGAGCTGTACATGATTTTGAATATGCTGATTTGTAAGCATGAGCTAATATTCATTTGTTGTCTTGCATTCACTCTCAAACACTCTCTCAGGTGGAATGTCTTGCCCAGGGACACTAAAACAGCATGCAAACGGCAACCTTTGGATTGGCGAGTGTGCGCATTAACTACTGAGTCACTGCTTTCCCACAACAGCATTTGGTTTTCCAGCAGATTCCCATCCAAGCACTAACCAGGCCCATTCCAGCTCAGCCTCTAGAACAGACCGGGTATCTCATGGTGGTATGTTACTACTTCTGTTTTATGTTTTACAATCACAACTATTTCTCCTCTTCACTGTTACTTTCTTAGCTGCCAGTGTTGGAAATACATTTTAATGATAGAATATTAAATACTTGCATTGAAATGTACTTTGTAACATATTCCCTTCCTTGGTCCAAAGAGAGTAAAGTATTGTGAATACTTAAAATAGTTTCTCATTTAGTTGAAAAAATATGATGATGTAAAATGTGCCATAGGATAAAAACAGCTTTATGTGAGTTTTGTCTTCTAAACATGAAAAATAAAGCCAGTTCATTTTAGTTTGCAGTGGTCCAAAGTTATTCCTCACTTAAAGGTTACTTATACTTATATTACTTATATAACTTATATTACACAAAATTGACTATTGTGAGCTTGAAGCCTTGTTAGAATGTTATTACCTCGTCAGCGGGTTGCATTTCCTCAAAATTAGTATTTTGCTGTGTAACTCCGTTTGAGAAGATGTAAAATTAATGTAAAATTATGGTCTGAAATGGCAAATGGAATCTCATTTTGTCTCATTCTTGTGGACCAAATCTCCTGACATGTGAATTTATGTTTTGTCATATCCCTCCTACACGACTATACTGTATTTATTCTGTGACATTACAATGGGTATTGCGAAAATAGAACAAGGCTTTAATAACAAAATTCATCAAATCATTAATTTGGTTGTAATAGAATCAAACAGCTTTGCATAAAAAAAAGTTCTGCTGAACCGATATTTGGAAGTCAGTATCTGATCCAGCTAAATTCTCAGTATCAGCGCCGATATCCAATACCAGTATTGGATCAGTGCATCCCTAAAATTCATCAAATCCTTAATTTGATATTTGTAAGAATCAAACATGCACTTTAGGGCTGCAGGATGAGCCATGATCAAATCAAAATTCCCATAATTTCTTTCACAAACAACAAAATCTCCTGTCTTATTCTGCATAAAAACAACTGCTAACCCTGTAGTTTAGATCTGTACAAACATGTTCTGAATTACATGTGATTCTTGTAAAGTGGTCCCTCGCTATATCGCGGTTCACCTTTCGTTTTGCGGATTTTTTAATTCCATTTTTTTTTATAGCATATCAACGCACATTGTGTTCTGCGTCCTGATTGGATAAGGGACTGTAGACCTTTGCCGATTTGTCCGTCATTCTCCTCCGTGTCTTGTCTCCTTCAACTTGCCAAATGTATATAAATGTTCCATCGCAGTGTGACTCTGAAGTGCTGTTTCCTCCCCGACAAAACCCACAATGTCGACGAAATTCTCAAATATAATCGAAGGTGGCATGTCTGTTTATAAGACTCTTCTCGCCCAAAAGAAAAAAGAGCACCAACAACTACCCATAACCATGTTCTTCACTCGGAAAAAGACGCCTGCACCGAGGCGGAGCGGCGCCAGGACGAAGAGGCACGGTCAGAGGAACTGTGGACTACACGGGTCATTATTAATAATTTTTTTGTTGTTGAAAATCTACGAAAGTTTGAGTGTTTAAACAAGAGAGAAATGTGAGAAAATGTTAATGCCATTGTAAAATATAAAGCTGGCTACTTCGCGGATTTCGCCTATTGCGGGTTATTTTTAGAATGTAACCACTGCGATAAACGAGGGACCACTGTATTAGTTTGTCAGTTCATATTTCAGTGTTTTGGTCAATTCTTCTGGACTTGAAATGTGAACTTTGAACAGAATCCTATTATTAAAACACAAATAGCAAATCCAGATTAAAAAAAAAAAAAAAGATATTTATTCCATATTTTCCCCAAATCATGCAGCAAAACAAGAGCAGAACTTTTAAAATGTACTTATATTATGCCTTTATCAGTATTCATAAAAAAAAAATTTGAGGTGTAACATTTGACTTGTTTTCTCCCCTCTCCTTCTCCTGTTTTATCCCTCTTTTATCACCCCATCTCAGCGCTTTGACATTGTTTACATCTGCTTATTGTCTAAATTTCTCTCCCAGAAGGTCAAGACGCTAAAATGCTACTTCTCTGCTGATTCCACGTTTTAACAGCGTTCTCTCCCTTTATTCTCCGCCTTTTATCTCAGCTTGAGTTGTGGTCCAAGCTCAGAAGATCCGTTCTTTTGTTGGTTGTTTCTTTAGCTTCTTCTTGGCACTTCCAGGCTGTAAATATAGGTTTAAATTCTCATAAAATCCAAAATCACCACTCACGCCCATATTCCAAAGTGGACAATAAAAACCTGTATTCTTAAAACACAGTAAGGTGAGATCTTAGTAAGCAGCAGGTTCAGCCAAGGACAGCCCGTCTTAATAGTTGTAAAGAGTTTGGTAATGGCAGGATTTGAATTGGCTGCATGCAGAGGCGTAATTCACATTTTGTTACAACTCAAACTGAGCTGTTAACCTTTTCATTATGGTTCTTTGTTTCTGGGTGTATATTTGAGAAAGTGTCAAAAGTCAATGTGTGTTTTATGAATACGAGTTCCCAAAGTTCAAACTATGATAAAATGTAAAAGTTGAAAATGAATCAGTTAATTATCTGTTTAAAAAATCTGAACTCACCCTTATGCAATAGATAACACTCCCTAGATGAGGGGTGCTCAACCTTTTTTTAACCGAGATCTAATTTTGAGGTTGATGGTGTGCTGAGATCTACCAAGGGGAAGGGGGCTCTTGGAGTGAGATTCAAACAGGAAGTTGACACAGAGTAACACTAACATAAATTTAGATTAGTTTTTGCTTTGCACTTAGTCTTGCACTTCTAATCAAGAGCACATTGAGGAGGACACAGGAGCTCATAGAGCAGGAGGAGCGACGGCGTGAAAAGGCGAGGAGCGTCACGCTGACGCGAGGCAGACGGACAGGTAGGATGTTTTATAAAGTTTAACCTGCCCTGTGATACACGCTGGTACGCAAAGGTACACGCTGTTGCAAACAAGCTGTGTGCGCTGGGGGAGGCGCGTGTGGTGACGTTCCACGCGGCTCCAGACGAGCGCACAGGCTGATTCTTGTAAAGGTGTATGCATGGCGTGGGTACTGTTTGATTGTTTGATTGATACAGTGGAACACATGATATCACAAGGTGGAATACAGTGTTTTCAGTTTGAGAGAAGAACTCTATGCCTATACTCTAGCCCAGTGGTTCTTAACCTTGTTGGAGGTACTGAACCCCACTAGTTTCATATGCACATTCACTGAACCCTTCTTTATTGAAAAATAAAATATGATTTTTATTTTTTATTTATTTTTCAAATTCAAGACATAGGTATATGTTTTACTGGTGCACAAAATGAATCGTGCATTGACATCATTGTGTTCAAAGAACAAAACCAATAAAATGCATGAACTCACAACAAATTACAGACCTTTTCACAAAGACATGACCTTTTTTAAGACTACCACACTGAAATGGTTTTAATTTTTAACCTTATGTATTCCAATGATGAACTTATTGTATTTATGCTATTTATTGTTTTTAACATTTCCATGAGGCGACAATAATAATGAATATTTACTGCAAATCAGTGTGATTTCTTCTCACAAATCATATGAGTCGGGTGCATGTCTTGACCTCCGCCGAACCCCCGAGACTGACTCACCGAACCCCTAGGGTTCGATCGAACCCAGGTTAAGAACCACTGCTGTAGCCTAAATATGCAGGGTTAAACATGTGTGAATGAAACAAAACACTACTCCAAGTTTGTTTATGATGAGGAAACATAAATTAGAAGATAACGTAATAAAATAAGTGCCATACTGAGGTCCACATTAGCAGACATAATTTCACAAACAACCTTTATATGCAGACACCTTTCACTCACAATGATCCAGACTAATCACAAACCACTGATCCATAACATAGAATAGCAAATATAATAGACAAGAAACCTCCATGAAAATATAAATGCCATCAAATCAAATCTGTGTAAAATCAATGTAGACCAGTGCTAATATTTTGAGCCCTCTTCTCTTGTAGTAAGCAGTGTTGTTTTTATAAAAAAAGGTTACCCCTCACAGAGTTTCCAGTCTGCTGCCTTTGCAAAACAACCACATGTTCAAATATCAAGTTCACGCTCACGATCCAGACGCAGGCAAATCAGAACATAACCCCTGGGCCCTTTAAAGATGCACTGTGTAACTTTTCAGGAGGAGGGTCCATCACCCAACTTTGAGTAGCCAGATGGATTTTTGCGATATTTGTGAGTTCACAAACTCATCTTGAGGTGCTCACACTGCACACTTTAAACTGGACCCGAGCAGAGGTTGGCTTTTATGGCAGGGGGAGGGGTTTCAGGCAACATGGCGATGACGATAACCCCAAGCGCCAGGCCTAGATGGAGCAAAACAAACATGGCGGCACCTGCGAACATTGATGGTTCCTTATAACGCCCTTAAAGGAAAAGGAAAAGTTTACAATCTGAGCCTTATTTCGGTAATAAAACAAGTTGTTTTACTCACCCATAGCACTTTGGTGTCATATGGAGCACTTCCGGAGATGTTTTAGATTTGCGATCTACATAATGTGAGTTCTCGGGGCACATGTTTGCGGTCTCCAAATAACACAAACTTTAGCACTTTTCAAATCATAGAAGCTCGATGTCTTAGTCTACGATTTCGTTTGGTCAAAAGTGGCCTGTAATCCGAGATTTAGCCATAGTTTCGAGTAGATGAGGATGCCAGTGCGTATGTGCGGAGTGTGCACTCAGCTCCCGGGACTCAAACATGAAACGCAAAGCTGTAAACTATGGCTAAATCTCGGATTACAGGCCACTTTTGACCAAACGAAATCGTAGACTAAGACATCGAGCTTCTATGATTTGAAAAGTGCTAAAGTTTGTGTTATTTGGAGCCCGCACGGGGCATATTACATGCTCAGGGAATATATTATATGCCCCCAGCTATGGCTAGAAGTCGCGCTAGGCTAACCGCAAATCTAAAACATCTCTGGAAGTGCTCCATATGACACCAAAGTGCTATGGGTGAGTAAAACAACTTGTTTTATTACCGAAATAAGGCTCAAATTGTAAAAAACGTTACTTTTCCTTTAATGTGCAAATTTGTATTGCAAAATGGCTAAATTGGTTTATCGACATGTTCCCTCTCCAGCATGGCACTTGTTTTGGTTTTACCTGGCGCAGGTTGGATTCGTCATTTTGACAGGTTTGCCATGATTGTCTAAAAAGAAACTGGTGGTTCGCTCAATCAGCTCGAGGCATTCTGCTGCAAGTCCCTAGTTTTTTTTAAACGAGAGCCGCTCCAGATGGATCATTTGTAGAACTCAATTCAGAGTGATACACATATCAACCTGCTTGTTTCTATGGATAAGTCATTGCTCTGATTAGAATGTTCCACAGTATGACATTAAATAGCTCAAAAATACTTAGAAAACCCGGCATTCTGACCGTGACTGTGTCTGTCTCCACAGATCTGACCTGTAACTTATCAGTCTGGTTTGGTCCATGAAGATAGAAAGATCTAATACCATACTGTGAAACATTCCAGACAACAAGACAAGACGACCTTCCACCAGAAAAGTTACACAATGCACCTTTAAAGTAAGCACTATACTGAGGCCTTACAACTAGGTCAACTGAGTAAGTATAAATGTATAGTCCAGATATAATTTCAAATACCTTTATACACCTTTCACTTACAATGATCCACAATCTACTACCATCACCAAATCTGTATAAAATAGTCACATTTTTATATTGCGCTTTTCTACCTTCAAGGCACTCCAAGCTCTTTACATCAAGGAACCACTCAGATTCATACTCCAGTGTAAGCAAACACTGGGGGTGAGGTGGATTAACTGTCTTGCTCAAGGACACAACAGCAGAATTGATCTGTGGGAGCCGGTATCACACCAGCCAATTTGTGGGACTGTGGATCTGACCGTTCAACCAGTGACTTCAATTACTTCAACAGCGGGAATTGAACTGCTAACCTAATACATGGACACCTTTCACTCAGAATGATGCAGATTAACCACAAATTACCATCACAAAATCTGTGTAAACTCAGTGTTGCAGACCTCTTCTCTTGCAGTAAGCACTTTTGTTTTTATAGCAAAGGTTCCCCCTCAGAGTTTCCAGTCTGCTGCCTTGCAAAAACAACCACATGTTCAAATATCAAGTGCACGTTCGTGATCCAGACGCTGGCGGCTCTGGCATTTTCCGTGATCGATCACAAAGCCTGAGCCTGAGTCGTCCGTAAGTTTTTTTCTGACAGTTTCTCCATCCCTCATCGAGCAGAGCATGGGACCGGAGTATAGGACAAACTCAGCACCAGGAGTCAGTGCATCAATATCAACAACTACAACAGAGAAAGCAGTGAAGGAGAGGGAGGGAGGGAAGGAGGGAGAGAATGAGCGGCAGAGAGAGAGAGAGAGGGGGGTGGGGAGACGGAGAAGCAGAGGGAGAGAGGAAAAGATGTTTTCTGACACTCTCTCCATTCCTCATTGAGCAGAGCACTACAGCTCAGAACAAATTCAGCAAGAGAGTCAGTGGGATAGAGCCAGAGAGGAAGAGAGGCAAAAAGAGAGAGGGAGAGAGGGTGAGAGAGAGAGGCAAAAGGAGACAGAGAGGGAGAGAGAAAGAGGGGAAAAGCAAAGAGAGGGAGAAACAAGGAGGGGAGGGAGAATCAGAGAGAGAGGAGAAACAAGGAGGGAGACAGAGAATCAGAGAGAGAGAGAGAAACAAGGAGGGAGAGGCAGAAGCAGAGAGCGAGAGAAACAAGGAGGGAGAGGCAGAATCAGAGAGAGGGAGAAACAAGGAGGGAGTGGGAGAAGCAGAGAGGGAAAGAGAGAGAGAGTGTAACATGGAGGGAGAGGCAGAATCAGAGAGAGAGAAACAAGGAGGGGGAGGCAGAACCGGAGAGAGAGACAGAAAAAAGGAGGGAGAGGCAGAACCAGAGAAAGAGAGAGAAACAAGGAGGGAGAGCCAGAACCAGAGAGAGAGAGAGAGAGAGAGAGAAACAAGGAGGGAGAGGCAGAATCAGAGAGAGAGAAACAAGAAGGAGAGGCAGAATCGGAGAGAGAGAGAGAGAGAAACAAGGAGGGAGAGGCAGAATCAGAGAGAGAGGGAGGAAGAGGCAAAGAGGGAGAGAGAGGGACAGACAGAGAGGAAGAGGCAGAATCAGAGAGGGAGAAGCCAAGAGGGAGAGAAACAGGTGGAGAGAAAAAGACACAGAAGCAGACACTCGGGCAGAGAGGGAAGGGGGAAGGTTTAAACATTTTATAATTGTGCAACTTCATGAAAAACATATATTGAATTATAATCCGACACATTTACTCCACCGCCCCCTGTGTATATTTTATGCGACCTCTGCATATAAAGCCGTACATTTGAGCTTTATTTGACATGTCTTTTGCAATTTGTGAGCTACTGGGTCCAAGTAATTTGCCTTGTGGATCAATAAATTCTGTCTAAATCAAGTCTAATTTCGATTCTTAAAAGCAGTGCCCTCAAATTCTTGACTTGTTCAAGAATGGCTCAAATATTCTCTACAACATCTTGCCAGTTTTGACAAGGACTATTTATACCCTCAAATCGCTTTCTCTTCATTGCTTCAACTAGAGTGGACCTTGTATCCTCAGAGAAAAGATGTTAATGCTCAGTACAAGACAGTGAATTACTAAAGTAAAAAAAACGTAACTAAACTGTTTCTAAACCTAAGATAGAGGCCAATATCTCTAATAAAACATGTCCAGTAGATTGACATTAATTTGTAACTTAGATTTCACTAAAACAGGGTTGTAAAAATATACTAAAACAAAAAGAAAAGACCAGAATCTACAACAAGAAAGACCATCTATAGAATTTTGCCTAATGAGCTCAAATGAAACTCACCCAGGCATAGGGAGAGCATGCACAAAGACCTGGGAATGGAACCCACAACCTTTTTGCTGAAGTATGAGCCACTCAAACACTATTCTGTGCACGGTCTAATCTAAGGCTACATCCCATTACTCTGTCTTACCCCTATGTCTTTGTCTTGCCCTTCGATACTAAGCTGAGAGGGCTCGGGGTACGAATGTTCCCCTAAGAAATACGGCATCACTCGATTACCGTTTGTGTCATCACCCCTCGCCTCTACCTGGCTGCTACGTCTACAGAGGCGACAACATTTGACGCAAACAAACGTAAACAAATGTCAAGGATTAGGGTTAGGGTACCTCAGCTCGACAAAAAAACTAGTTTGTTTATGCATGAAAGCTCGATGAAAATGATAACGTCGGCTAAACAGACGTCACGACAATTAAAACCGCAACAACAGTTCACTAAAAGTAACGTAGAACATAAGCGTCATAATTGTAAACCTGCTAAACTGTTAATCGATAATTACAACTGCTGAAAATACATTTATGAGACTCCTTGGCTGATCGATGTGATGCTGCCATCCTGATGCCAAAACCTGCCTGAGCTTGTAGGCGTACCCCTTCGTTTCACGTCTGGTAGAGGGTCAAGGGGTATGTAGCCCTCGGTCATGGCTCTAGCCCTTGATCAAAATTAGAATCGGGACACCCCTTGCCCTCACATGAACGCGCAAAACCAAGGGGTAGGGGTAAGACGAAGGGGTAAGACAGAGAAATGGGACAGCCTAAGTGACTAGACGGTGCTGATGAGCAAAGTGGATCACATTATTGGCAGATTTGTCTTACCACAGTGACCTGAAACAAACATGCAGCTGTAGATTAGAGACTCTTGGGGTGGGAGACATGAGATCGTCCATGAGAATGCAATAATTTGTGTGCACAGTTTATCAAAAAATTATACATGCGATTCAGTTGACAATCACGGCATCACGTCTTTGAAATTTACTTCCTGATTTTTTCTTTTTTTTTGCAGTTGTAGCATTGATTTTCACCAGTGCTTTAAACAGATGAAAACAAATTAAATTAAATTAAATCAGTTTTCCTCATAAGGCTACAATTTTAGGCCTGTCACTTAGAAACTTAGAGACAAACTTTACTGATCCACAAGAGAAATTATTTGGACACAGTAGCTCACACATCACAATATAATATTCAAACAAAAAGTAAAAAATATAAATGGTACTAATACAGTCTAAATATGTAGCAAAAAAAAAAAGATGGCAAGAAACTGGTGTCAAATAAGGCATAATTATATAAATGTTTATGTACAAGTTAAAGTAAAATTAAAAGTGTAGTAAAGTAATGATACAATCAAGTAATAATCACAAAAATAACACATTTTGAAGCACAATACATTTCTACAGATAAATATTGTGATAAGCGATAATACTGAAACTACACTCGACAAAAATATAAACGCAACACTTTTGTTTTTGCTCCCATTTTTCTTGAGATGGACTTAAAGATCTAAAATTCATTCCAGATACACAATATTACCATTTCTCTCAAACATTGTTCACAAATCTGTCTAAATGTGTGATAGTGAGCACTTCTGCTTTGCTGAGATAATCCATCCCACCTCACAGGTGTGCCACATCAAGATGCTGATCTGACATCATGATTAGTGCACAGGTGTGCCTTAGACTGCCCACAATAAAAGGCCGCCCTGAAATGTGCTTTTTTTTGTTTGTTTGTTTGTTTTATTGGGGGTCTGGGGACTCAGAACCAGTCAGTATCTGGTGTGACCACCATTTGCCTCATGCAGTGCAACACATCTTCTTCGCATAGAGTTTATCAGATTGTCAATTGTGGCCTGTGGAATGTTGGTCCACTCCTCTTCAATGTCTGTGCGAAGTTGCTGGATATTAGTGGGAGCTGGTACACGCTGTCGTATACGCCGGTCAAGCACATCCCAAACATGCTCAATGGGTGACATGTCCGGTGAGTATGCTGGCCATGCAAGAACTGGGACATTTTCAGCTTCCAAGAATTGTGTACAGATCCTTGCAACATGGGGCCGTGCATTATCTTGCTGAAACATGAGGTGATGTTCATGGATGTATGGCACAACAATGGGCCTCAGGATCTCATCACGGTATCTCTGTGCATTCAAAATGCCATCAATAAAATGCACCTGTGTTCTTCGTCCATAACAGATGCCTGCCCATACCATAACCCCACCACCACCATGGGCCACTCGATCCACAACATTGACATCAGCAAAGCGCTCACCCACACGACGCCACACACGCTGTCTGCCATCTGCCCTGAACAATGTAAACCGAGATTCATCCGTGAAGAGAACACCTCTCCAACGTGCCAGACGCCATCGAATGTGAGCATTTGCCCACTCAAGTCTGTTACGGCGACGATCTGGAGTCAGGTTAAGACCCCGGTGAGGACGACGAGCATGCAGTTGAGCTTCCCTGAGACGATTTCTGACAGTTTGTGCAGAAATTGTTTGGTTATGCAAACTGTTGCACTATGCAAATTGTTTCAGCAGCTGTCCGAGTGGCTGGTCTCAGACGATCTTGGAGGTGAACCTGCTGGATGTGGAGGTCCTGGGCTGGTGTGGTTACACGTGGTCTGCGGTTGTGAGGCCGGTTGGATGTACTGCCATATTCTCTGAAACGCCTTTGGAGACGGCTTATGGTGGAGAAATTAACATTCAATTCACGAGCAACAGATCTGGTTGACATTCCTGCTGTCAGCATGCCAATTGCACGCTCCCTCAATGCTTGTGACATCTGTGGCATTTTGCTGTGAGACAAAACTGCACATTTCAGAGTGGCCTTTTATTGTGGGCAGTATAAGGCACACCTGTGCATTAATCATGATGTCAGATCAGCATCTTGATGTGGCACACCTGTGAGGTGGGATGGATTATCTCAGCAAAGCAGAAGTGCTCATTATCACACATTTAGACAGATTTGTGAACAATGTTTGAGAGAAATGGTAATATTGTATCTGGAATGAATTTTAGATCTTTAAGTCCATCTCATGAAAAATAGGAGCAAAAACAAAAGTGTTGCGTTTATATTTTTGCTGAGTATACTTTATGCCACTGATGCAATCAAATATAGCAGGATGATCCCAGAAAACCATTTTAAATTGACAGCATCATTTAAAGAGCTGAGATGCAACAGATAAAAAGCAGAATGAACCAGTGACTTGGTGAACTCTCTACAGCACTAATCTTATCGCATCACAACAAAAATAATGCAAATGCACTGCACACGATATATATTGAGCTCCAACATATATAGTTCCAGCTTCTTAAGTCTATATAGTAATTATCATGACAGTCCTATACAATCTTCACTTTTTCTTGCAAGATCTTGTAATATGAGATCTTTGTCCCAACGTTAATATTCTCTGTGCACATTTCTCAGAACTCTCTCTACTTTACAGAACTACCCAAAAACCAGCTCACCTCTGCTTCACCTCAGCCCTGCTCTAGACCCCAGTGAAGTGCCTGTGTGTGTATGTGTATGATAATTTATCAGAGCAAATATTGGAGCAGATGGTGATGCTGAACGGGAGCCAGACAAACTACAGTAAAATGTGCTGGAGATAGACTGGTGCTGACTCTGCACTATGTCCTAGTGTCTCTGTGGAGATATGAGCCGTTTTACTCCAAAATGCCGTCCTCTAACTGCAGATGATGGTGCAGCCTCAGCTCAGAGAAAGTGGAAAAGAGGATGGTAGTTTTTGGTCGTGTTTGATTGCACATTAGCACTTGTAAAATTAAAGGAGTTCAATAGTGCAGTGGTGCAGTGGTTAGTGCTCTTGCCTCAAAGCTAAAAAAGTATTAAGTTTGATTCCTTTGTGAGGCCTTTCAGGGTGGAATTTGCATGTTCTCTCTGATGTCATTTTCCTTAATGATTTAATCCATGTTGCAATTAGGTTTAAAGTTACAGTATGTAACCTTCTGGTGGTGGAACATCACCTGCATGATTCTATGGAAAAAGTTTAAACTACACGTTGGAACATTCTCCATGGAGTTAGATACAATATATTGCCAAAAGTATTAACTCATCCATCTAAATAATCAAACTCAGGGGTTCCAATCACTTCCATGGCCATAGGTGTATAAAATCAAGCACCTCGATTTCTACAAACATTTGTGAAATAATGGGTCACTCTCAGGAGCTCAGTGAATTCCACTGTGGTACTGTGATAGGATGCCACCTGTGCAACAAGTCCAGATGTTAAATTTCCTCACTCCTAAATATTCCACACTGTCAGTGATATTATAACAAAGTGGAGGTGATTGGGAACAACATCAGGCCACGTAAACTGACGGGGCGGGGTCAGCGGATGCTGAGGCACATAGTGAGCAAAGGTTGCCAACTTTCTGCAGAGTCATTCGCTACAAACCTCCAAACTTCATGTGGACTTCAGATTAGCGCAAGAACAGTGCGTAGAGAGCTTCATGGAATGGGTTTCCATGGCCAAGCAGCTGCATCCAAGCCATACATCACCAAGTGGAATGCAAAGTGTCAGATGCAGTGGTATAAAGCACACCGCCACTGGACTCTAGAGCAGTGTACATGGGTTCTCTGGAGTGAAGAATCGCGCTTCTCCATCTGGCAATCTGATGGACGAGCCTGGGTTTGGTGTTTGCCAGGAGAACAGTACTTGTCTGACTGCATCGTGCCAAGTGCAAAGTTTGGTGGAGGGGGGATTATGGTGTGGGGTTGTTTTTCAGGAGCTGGGCTTGGCCCCTTAGTTCCAGTGAAAGGAACTCTGAATGCTTCAGACAGTTCCATGCTCCCAACTTTGTGTGAACAGTTTGGAGGTGGCCCCTTCCTCTTCCAACATGACTGTGCACCAGTGCACAAAGCAAGGTCCATAAAGACATGGATGAGAGAGTTTGGTGTGGATGAACTTGACTGGCCTGCACAGAGTCCTGACCTCAACCCGACAGAACACCTTTGGGATGAATTATAGCGGAGACTGAGAGCCAGGCCTCGACCAACATCAGTGTGTGACCTCACAAATGCACTTCTAGAAGAGTGGTCAAAAATTCCCATAATCACACTCCGAAACCTTGTGGACAGCCTTCCCAGAAGAGTTCAAGCTCTTAGAGCTGCAAAAGGTGGACCGATGCCATATTAAACCCTGTGGATTAAGAATGGGATGTCACTTAAGTTCATATACGAGTCAAGGCAGGTGAGCGAATACTTTTGGCAATATCAATTCCATGGAAACAAGCTGATGTAGACCCTCTCACAGGCCAAGTAAGAATTAGTAAGAACAGAACATGTTTTTTTAGTGCAATAAACACAACCAAAGGAGGGAGGGGATTAGAACAATTTTCCAATGGTTATATGACCATGGCATAGTAATTTTGTATTTTAATAACTGTTGTATTAATTCAAATTCCAGGATAAAGAAAAAAGAAAAATCATGATTTTATTTTTATTTATTTATTTAGCTAAAAGTTACATAGTGTGGTTTTAATAAAGAAATTAATCTTGAACCACTTACCCTGACCCTGACTGATGCATACGAGCTTAAATATCACAAATGCACCAAACTGTGACATTAAAATTATTATTGTTTCAAAGATTCAAATGAAGTTACTGCCACATCCACAGTGAAACATATTATAAACAATGAATGAATGAATGAAGCACACAAACTAATCAAAACAAACATGACTGGCAGACATAAGTGAGTGCTACACAAATCAAACTTGTGTCTTAATCGTGTGAGCAAAACAACCACTCCATAGTCACAATAAATCACAAACAAATGTTCGTTTTACTTCACATTGTTTCCTCCATGAGACTAAACCTAGTTTAGACCTAGTTTAGCCCTAGTTTAGACCTGGTTTAGCCCTAGTTTAGACCTGATTTAGCCCTAGTTTATACCTGGTTTAATCATAGTTTAGACCTAGTTTAGCTCTAGTTTAGACCTGGTTTAGTCCTAGATTAGACCTGGTTTAATCATAGTTAAGACCTAGTTTAGTCTCAGTTTGGACCTGGTTTAATCATAGTTTAGACCTAGTTTAGCTCTAGTTTAGACCTGGTTTAGACCTAGTTTAGTCTTAGTTTAGACCTGGTTTAGACATAGTTTAGACATGGTTTAGTCCTATAGCTTAGACCTGGTTTAGATGTAGTTTAGAACTGGTTTAGTCCTAGTTTAGACCTGTCTTAGTCCTATATTAGACTTGGTTTAGATGTAGTTTAGACCTCTTTTAGTCCTAGTTTAGACCTGGTTTAGGTGTAGTTTAGATGTGGTTTACCGTATTTTCACGGCCATAAGGCGCACTGTGTTATAGGGCGCAGCTTCAGTTACGGGTGTCTTTTTGGTATTTAACACATACAAAAGGCGCACTGGGCCATAGGGCGCGGGTGGTCCAGACCTGGTTTAGACCTGATTTAGTCCTGGTTCAGAGCGCACGTGCACTTCATTGCGTGCGCTGACGGCTCATGCTCTTATGCGCTGATGCTGTATTGAAGTTCAGAATGTGTTTAGTTGGTGGATTTAACCACATAAACTTTCCACACGAACAAAATCATATGTGTGTTATTAATAGGCCTAAGAAAATAGTGAATTGTGTTTTATTAAAAAAGGCAGCGGGAGCAAATATGAGTTCGGTTGTGCTTTATTTGAGTGCGTAATAAGTACCGTATTTAGCATAGTGCTCACATTATTTTTTACAATCATTCTATCAATTTAATTAATCATCAAATCCATCAAAGTCCTCATCTTCTGTATCTGAGAAGAACAACTGGGCTAGAGTACAGTCAAACACGCCAGGTTCTCTCTCGTCACAGTCAGAGTCTGTCTCGTTGCCGTCCGTCTCCTCGTGAATGATGCCGGCTTTTGCAAAAGCCCGAACAACAGTACAAGTAGACACATTAGCCCAAGCATCTACAATCCATTCACAAATTGCGGCGTAACTCGCCCGGCGTTGCCTCCCAGTCTTTGCAAAGGTGTGTTCGCCATCTGTCATCCATCGCTCCCACGCCGTTCGCAGCCTTGCTTTGAACGCCCTGTTCACGCCAATGTCCAGCGGTTGGAGTTCCTTTGTCAAGCCTCCCGGAATGACAGCGAGCTCAGAGTTCATTTGCTTCACCTGTGTTTTCACACCGTCTGTGAGATGAGCGCGCATGGAGTCACAGATCAACAGGGACGGTGACGCGTGGAAAAAAACGCCTGGTCTCTTCACATACACCTCATTCAGCCACTCTTTCATTTTGTCCTCATCCATCCAGCCCTTTTCGTTAGCCTTAACGATGACTCCAGCTGGAAATTTCTCTTTAGGCAGAGTCTTCCTCTTAAAAATCACCATAGGTGGCAGTTTCTGTCTTCGCTCACGTCCGCACGTTCACGCCACGCCCCTTGTCTTCTACTACGTCCGCGTCTCACAACAACACAAAAGGCGCACCGCACTATAGGGCGCAGCATACATTTTCGAGAAAATGTAAGACTTTTAGGTGCGCCTTATGGCCGTGAAAATACGGTAGTCCTAGATTAGACCTGATTTAGTCATAGTTTAGACCTGGTTTAGTCCTAGATTAGCCCTAGTTTAGACCTGGTTTAGTCCTAGATTAGACCTGGTTTAGATGTAGTTTAGATCTGGTTTAGTCCTAGTTTAGACCTGGTTTAGATGTACAGTAGTTTAGACATGGTTTAGTCCTAGATTAGACCTGTTTTAGACCTGGTTTAGTCCTAGATTAGACCTGGTTTAGACCTGGTTTAGTCCTAGATTAGACCTGGTTTAGTCATAGCTTAGACCGGGGGGACTTCCACGAACGTCGCTAAACATAGTGGCGCCTAAGTGGTTAGTCCTCGCCTGAAGTAGCCGCAACTTAGAGGAAAGCCTGAAGTCGTTCCACTAACGCGTTTCAGCTGCGGCTCAGCAGCGCTAAATTTAGCCGCGCCTATCCTGTCCTGGCCTAGCACGGGGAATGTAAGAAGCCCAGAACAAGCGACTGTCGAACACGCGATCATGTCGAAGATTCAGGCTGATTATTTCAGCACATCAGAACAAAAGTTGCTTTTGTAACTCTACAACACATTTGCAATAACCAAGGCGAGAGACATGGCGTGGCAGAAGCGCTTAAATACGTAAGTTAAGTCCTATAACAGTGCTGAATGTTGAGTTTTTTATGTATGTTTTCACCATTATTCCTGCTGTTAAGACAAGTCCATGGGGGAGAGGATATGCTACGGTTTGTCACATGGGAGACTCCAGTTCGATACTCAGAGAGAACAGCTGATGTCATAAAATGTTTATATTCATATTTGTAGAGCAGTCTTGTCAGTAATTTATTTTTACTGTGTAAAAGTATTGCTCCAACTAATACGTTAAATTGTGTTATCTTGTCTTTGAGCAGGAATAATGTGAGGAGGACTGTTTTGCAGGTAAAGACAAAGCATAAAAACATTTTGCAGAGTGGTAAGTAGGCTAATATTAATATTATTATTCAGTGAAATTAGTAATGCTGTTGGTACCTTAATTTAATTTAAAATGAACAGTAGCTACCAAGCCACAGGAGGTGGGAGCCCCCCTCAAAATCTTTCACCTGCAGAGAAGCTGGCACTGGCCCTAAACCGGGGTCACCCACTGGTGGAGGTAATTGAAGGAGGGACCCCATCAAACATCCTTCCTGCGAGTTCGCGTGAAGAGTATATTCAAAGTATTCTCTAGGCTAATGCTTGCCTCAGCTGTGATCCAAGCATTTGTATATTTTAATAGTATGCTTGTGTTCTAGTTACTGAAGATGGCGTACACTTGGACCCTCCTCAGCAGTCCTCCAGCAGTGCCTTGCCTGACCCTCAGCAGTCCTCCAGCAGTGGCCTCACACCAGAATGTCATACTTAATGTCTTTTATTGTTTTATGCCCATTGATGGAAATTGATGAATAGGATTTCATTAAAGAGGCTTGCACAGCATCTCTGAAGCAAATTTGTTGAATCATTGAAATGTTGCATCATGGAGTGTGCCTGTTATTTGGCTACATCTTGTTTTAAAAGTCAAGGTTTGCCTTTAACTGTATTCTTTGATAGAGATGTCACATAAAATATAAAGTGTCAATGTCGTCAAGTGAGAGTGATGTTAGGCCCAGCTGATATAAGTTCTATGATGATATGAATAATTGTAGGTTAAATTAATTCACATTTGTGTAATGTGTGGCAAATGTAAATTCGTGAAAATGTAACACATAATTGACTTGCGCAGGAATACATCAGTAAGAGGGATCGAACCCAGGACACCCACGTGAAAGATGCAGTACTTAACCACTCAACCAAAGTCTTTTTCTGTGCTACTTCTAGAATTCTTCTATTTAATAATGTTGTAAAGACAGCGGCTCAAAAGAATATCTTTAAATTACTGGAAATTTCTCAAAACTGACCAAGAACGTAAGGTAACTTTTTTTTTTGGCTGATATTGTTTTCGGACAACACAGATAGTGTGCGGAACTGTTTTTTGACACGGTTTACTTCCGGTACGTATTCTCTGCGAAACCATGTTGTAACTCAGCGGGGACTAAGGTTAGCGAGAGTCATGGAACTGGTGCATTGTGTTCTGGGCAGCAGAACACTGCTTGGACTGCTGCTCCCGTGACCCAGAAAATGGAAAAGCGGAAGATGACTGAATGAATGAATGAATGAGTCATGGAACCGAACTCTCACTAAAACTAGCGCGGACTGTCGAATAAAGCCAGGTTTTGCGCTTAGCCGCGTTCGTGGAATACCCCTCTGGTTTAGTCCTAGATTAGCTCTAGTTTAGACCTGGTTTAGTCCTAGATTTGACCTGGTTTAGACCTGGTTTAGCCTTACTTCACAGTGTATCCTCCATAATCAGACATACACACAGACAAACACATGTTGTCGTAAACAAAACAGTAGAAGTAAACAAAGCTTCTGTTTGCTGATATGAGATCCATTACTTATTGACGCAATTAGCCTGTGCTCTGTGCCACAGGAAGCTAATCAGCAGGAACCACCCCCTGGAGTCAGAGGACCACCTTTCAGCTCCACTCATTCTTACATCCCTCTATCCATCTTTGTCTCTCCCTCGTTCAAATCTCTGACATCATCAGCATGTTCTCCACACGTTTGTATTGTAAATCAGACATCTGTGCTTCCTGAGAGGTCTCCCGGCCGGCCTCCCATCCCCCTCCTCTCTCTCCTCTCTTTCTCCCATAATCCTCTCTCTTTCTCTCTCTCCATGCCGCTCTAGCGTTATGGATGTGCTCACAGAAGCCGGGTCCATGCATGCCGGAGTGTGTTTACCTTTAGCGTAGCAGAGGCTGATGGAGCACAGATTCACAGGGATGGAGCAGCTTCTTCCTCCTCACACTCGACTCACAACATCACATGACCACACCACCTGCTACAGCTTCTGGTCACGTGACTCGCTAAACCCCTGCAAAGCATCCTGGGAAATGGAGTACAGGGGATTACAGTGTTTTGATATGTGCAATGAAAAACAACCACTACTGCTACTTACAGCCACAGGTTAATTTAATGATATAGATTCAGTTAGATAAATATATTGTTTTGTTTTAATAAAATTGTGTTATTATAGGCCTACACACACACAGCCTGACTTTGTTTGGTTTAATTGATGAGTTTAATTTTTTTTTTCATAATTTTTGCTCACAACTCATTTTAAATACTATTATATACTTACGAACTTACACTTATATACGTTCTTACTTACTTTTACATTATCTGCTTATTTATTTAATATGGACATTACAATTACAGTTACATTAGATTAAGCCATATGTGTTGTTTTATGTGTTGATGTAGTCATTTTCAACATACAGCTCTGGAAAAAAATAAGAGACCACTGCAAAAGGAACATTTTTGTTTGAGTCTATAAACTACTGACAACATTTCCCCCAAATTCCAAATAAAAATATTATCGTTTAGAGCATTTATTTGCAGAAAATGACAAATGGTCAAAATAACAAAAAAGATACATGTTTTCAAGCCTCAAACTATGTAAAGAAACAAGATCTAATTCATTTTAAAACAACATAATACTAATGTTTACACTTAAGAAGAGTTCAGAAATCAATATTTGGTGCAATAACACTTATTTTTAATCACAGCTTTCATGCAGCAACAGACGATGGAATGGAAAGGCTGTAATACATGTAGAGATGCTGATTTCAGAAAAAAATGCAGTGGTCTTTTGTATGTCCACTGGGGGGCTTTTAAATTTACATTTGACTTATTGGTTAAGCCTTGGCAGCAAATCAGACTAAACATAAATGTATTAAATATAAATTAATTACTGTATAGCTAAATAAAACAAAATGTTTGTTGTAGTGGAAATGCTTTCATCAGAAAATATTTGTCAGAAAATCTATGATCGTAATGTATAAAAACAGCAGTATATAGTTTGGCTGTGGTCCATGTCCCTGGCCCTGGTTCAGCCCAGACCTGAGAGGACCTACAGAGACCCCAGCAGGACTCTGAAATCTGGGTCAAATCCAGCTGATCCTGGGTCAGAGCTGGAGCGCTGCCCTCACCTCCCACGGCTCTCCTCTCTGTGGTTCTAGAGAAGACAGTCTGCTCAACAGGAGCCATGTGGGTAGAACTTTGAACCATCATCTGTCTTTTTCAATAGACAAATTAGGACTTCAAATGGACCAATGGTGCCAGCATTTGAACAACCACGCACCTATTGTAGGTCTTCTCAGGATTGTTTTCATTAATTAGATCCAATGACACCAACAGATGCAACAAGCTCTGAAAAGTTGAATGAGACAGAAAACTCAATTTGGGGAGTTTTATGTAATTATCATTTGATACTGTCAATATGTAAATTAATTGTCATTCATAATCATTATATAAACATATTAATAAACTGCAGTGGACAATGGAAGAACTTCTATCTTACTGAGGAACAACATTCTGTGGTCATGAGAAGATTTTAACTGATCTGAGGGTGAATTCTTGTCAACTCCATCAGTCATGTAATCTTGTTATTTATTGCTTTTATAGCGTTGCTTAATGGATTTCAGCTTTGTTCCTTGTTAATAATAAATTAACACCCCTGTAATTAATTTTTTCCTCTGTATTTGACCCACCCTTCAATGCTGCTTAGGCACAGAGTACAGTGCTAGGGGAAACATCTCTAGATCTTGAGCCAGGCTTGGTCGGGACTACCTTCACTGGAGGATTTGACCTGTTGTGCATGTTTTGAGTTAACGGTGGAAACTGTAATGCTTTGAGGAAACCCACCCAGAGACAAGGAACATTTTGGACTTAGATATGTTCAGTTTCGGAGACCTCTTAAGGGACCTGAACCACAACCAGCTCATCGTTAATAGAAAAAAATATAGGAAAATAGGAAAAAAATAGGAAATTACTTTGTGTGTGCCCCACCTCATGTCCCTAGTAGATGGGCCAGCCTCCAACCCCCTCTTTAACTATGGCTTACAGACCTAAACATTTAGGGACTGACCATATGCTAAAGAAATGTGCTCCAAAACCACCGGCGCACTCTTACACCCTCAGAGTGGCAGAGGAGATGGAGAGCTCTGAGGACAGCTGCTTTTACAGTGTGAATAAAGATAGGGTCCTGCTCCATCAGAGAGTAGATGTGTGACAGTGACTGGCCCTCATCCAAACACCACTTATCTGTCTGATTAACAGACACCATCAGGGTTCTGCTACACAACTGGACTGAAGCAGTGAACAGCCAAAACAATATGACCACTGGATAACACACTGTAGTGAGTAGCAACTGTAGATACCTTATAAGATCTGGTTTAGTCCAAGATTAGACCTGGTTTGGTCCTAGATTAGACCTGGTTTTGTTGTTTGGACCTGGTTTAGTCCTAGTTTAGACTTGGTTTAGTTCAATATTAGACCTGGTTTATGTCCTACATTAGATCTGGTTTAGTCCCAGTTTTGACCTGGTTTAGCCCTAAATTAGACCTGGTTTATTTGTACTTCAGACTTGGTTTAGCCATAGATTAGACTTGGTTTATCTGTAGTTCCGAACTGGTTTGGTCCTAGATTAGACTTGCTTTAATTAAATATTAGACCTGGTTTAGTCCTTCATCAAACCTGGTTGAGTTGTAGTTCAGATCTGGTTTAGTCCTATTTCAGACCTGTTTTTTTTTTTTTTTTTCCCCCAGATTAGACCTTGTTTAGCTGTAATTCAGACCTGGTTTAGACCTGGTTTAGTCCTAGTTTAGACTTGGTTTAGTTCAATATTAGACTTGGGTTTAGTTGTAATTCAGAGCTGGTTCAGACCTGGTTTTGCTGCTGTATCCAATATCGGTGGTTGTATTGTACTGTCTGATCAGATGATCTATTTTTACCTGAAAGCCTGAAGGTCACTTTGTGTCACGGAGCAGACTCCTCCTCATCAGGGCCCACTCCCAGAAGACAGGGGCAGGTTTGTGGTACAGACAGGACACAGGGGAGCTACAGTGAGGGGAATTTCAATGGGACTATCAGCACACAAACACACACACAGACCTACTGCGAGATACAAGGCTGCTGCTAGGGCAAGATACAGCAATGTACTATCCAGGAAAAAAAAAAAAAAAAAACTTAATCAAACAGTATCAGATAGTGTTGTGTACTTTTTAAAATTGACAGGGGAACAAACAAACAGCAACATTTTACTAATCTACTTGGAGTGGAAGTCTGCTAGAAATGGTTGCAAAATACACGTTAACATTTTTAAAGTGTGCTCAAGCTTAAAGTTGGAGTTTAAGCTTAAAGCTTTAACTCCAACTGTGGTGTCTTAAAGGGTCCATATGATGCTATTTCTGATCTATGTTATAATGTAGTTTCCTGATCACAAACTTACTGGAGTTGTGTTTCATTTCATTCACACGTTTAACACACAAATCCTCCATATTTAGGCTGCGTTCTTCTCTAAAATTGAAAACACCCTGTTCCACCTTGTGACGTCATGTGGTACTACAGGAAGTGCTCCACTGTGTTTTTAAACTCAATACATTTTAGTTAGAATCATTTCAATCAATCAAACAATATTTATAACCACCATGAAAACCCCCACCTGTTCACTCGACCCCATCCCCTCTGCACTCATCAAAGACTGCCTTCCAATCATCTCTCCTCTAATAACAACAATCATCAACTCCTCACTTACCACTGGTTCTGTCCCGCAGTCTCTCAAGCTGGCTGCCATTACCCCTATCCTAAAAAAACCCGGTCTTGACCCCGACAACTTTGCAAATTTCCGCCCCATTTCAAACCTTCCATATCTGTCCAAAATCCTGGAACGAGTCATAGCCACCCAACTCAAAGCCCATCTTAAATCCAATAGCCTGTTTGAACCATTCCAGTCTGGTTTCCGTCCACAACACAGTACAGAAACAGCCCTTCTCAAAGTCACCAACGATCTCCTCCTCTCCTCTGACTCCGGCCACTTCAGTATCCTCAAGGAGGACCTTATCCTATAAGGTCC